>CM046664.1:22320858-23008358 GCA_025594165.1 Tamias sibiricus
TCACCCCTGTTCTGTGGATTCTTCTGGAAGATGACTTATCCTCTCTGAGGTGCAGCGTCTGATGAGAACATCAACACTGCCGGGCGCCCAGGAGATTTGCCATGGGGATTCCGTGAGATCACCATGGGCAGACGCCTGGAGGGAGCCAGTGCTCAGACGCTGGGTCCTGCCCTTTCCTGCTCACCCGCTGGCTTCTGGAGGTGAGGAAGAAGGAGGTAAGGATAGTAACTGACATTCACTGCGTGCCTGGGAGGTGCTGCTTCTCGTCAGTCCCAGAGTGACACTTCAGGTCACACACATCACCAGAGACCATCGGAGAAGTACGTGCGCCTCCCTACGCAGCAGCAATCGTGGTGCGATCTCACACTTCTGATGGCATCACCCTCTACCATTGCCTCGCCCCTGCTTCCAAAAGATGCGGAGAGGGGGCTGTCTCCATCATGTCTCTCAAGTCCTAGTACCCGGGCGGCCTCAGTGAATGTTTGAGGACTTGGGAACAGAGCACTTGTCTGAGAGATTTTCTTAACCTTTACAAACTGGATCCTGCTGCTATTATGCCCGTTTCACAGATGAGAAAACTGAGGCTTAGAAAGGGAAAGTCCAGCTGAGGGGGGGGGGGGGGGGGGGCACCACCCAGCCTAGCCCAGCCTGCCTGAATCATAAATATTCATTGCTAAGCCAGATGCCAAGGGAGTTGGTGGTCATTTCATAGGATTATTGTGTCATTAATGCATTTGCTGGTCATTTTCTCCTTTACAGGCAACTTTGCATAAATTATTGAATCTCAGCCTTCATCTCTTCATCCATACAAGGAACTGTTACTCTCTCTAGTTCCCGTGGTTAGCAAAGAAAGGAATGCCTTGTTCTCTTATTCGCTCATTTACTCATTCATTCTATAGTCACACATATAAGAAATAATTAGCCATCACCTACTGTATACCAAGCATTGTTGTGGATGTCATATTTTTCAACAAGAAAGATAACATAAATGTCTGCCCTCTCTGGTATCAAATGCAATTTCCCTTTTAACATTCATTTGTTCACCTATTGATTCCCCATGGATTTTTGGCAAATGAAGTATAGACCCCGCCCTAGAGGATCTGAGACTCAGGGTAAAGTCTATGTTGGTTGCTTTTATCATATCCACAGACAGAACCCTAATACTGAGCTCTGGATGCTGAACATGAACTCCACAGGGCATGTGAACGTGAACTTAAAATAGAACTAGATTCATCGGGGCAGAAGTGGGAGTTATTGTCTTGTTATTTATCCTGCCCTGGGAGGTGAAGGAGCCCCAATTAGGGAGATGGCTATTGCGGTCAGCTGGAAGCCATAAGTTCCACCTGATAATAAGTATGTATGTGACGCACCTGTAAATGCACGTGAGGCACCCGCAAAGCTAAAGGTATATAACCGGGTGAAAGCGGTCGGAGTCAGGAGAAGAATGAATTCACTCAGTCAGTCATGCAGTCGCTCGGTCGGAAGAAGAGTTCGGGTCGGAGAAGAAGAAAAGAATCAGAGCGGCCAGAACGTAGGCAGAGCGGTTACAGAAGAAAAACCAGATAGAAGAAGTAATTGCTGGTCAGAGTCAAGCTGAGGCTCCCGAGGAAGAAAGAAGAAAGAACAAAGAAGAAAGAAGCTCTAAAAGCTAAGCTCTCTCTCTCTCTAAAGAAGAAATCTCTCTCTTTCAAACTCTCTCTCTTTCTCTCTAAGCTCTAAGAAGAAGAAGAAAAAGCTATCTCTAATTTCTCTCTCTAAGCTCTTTCTAAGAAGAAGAAAAATCTTTCTCTCTCTAAGCTCTCTCTAAGAAAGTAGAAGTAGTAATAGCTTTACTCTGCCTCCGAGTTTTCCTCCCGGGTTACGGTACCAGGTAGTTTACAGGGAGGGACTTTGCATTGGCCCAATTATCCTTCTGCTAAATTGATAGATTAATTTGTTCAAACAATAGTTTCTATAATTAAGGGAGAGGGCGCTGAGAAGAACCTGCAAAAAGGTGTCTTGTTTAGTTCTGTGAGGTGCAACTGGTGAGTGACCCCTCCCCCAACTTAGTGATCAGACAGCAGGAATATGACCATTAATTGGATGTTTTAGGTGCAAGTAAAGTTGTCCAAGCAATCACAGAGCTCACTGGCCACAAATTTACCAATGCCGCGTGGTCTGTGGCTTTGTTAATGACATCTCCTTTGATCTTTTGTCTCGTTATCTATTATTCAAAGACGTTTGGAGTGGACCAAAATCGGAGGGGGCAGTAATTCTCATTTAATATGGAGAAACTTTCTAGGGCAGCCCTGCAAGATGGGGCCTCTCTACACTTCTAAAAATGCCTATCAATGTGGAGCTGGGCAGCCCCAAAGCAAGGCCTTGTGAAAGAGCTGCCCAGGAGCTGAGCTCATTGGCTCTTGAGTGCTGATTGACAAATGCCCCGCCCAGTTCAGCTCCTTGAAGGGCGTGGGGGTGGAGCTTGTGTGTCTCTGTCCGTGGTTCTGAAGCTGAGGCTTGCGGAGCTGGGGAGGAGGGAGGGGAAGGAAGAATGAGGGTCAGAGAGAGGGGGAGGGGAGGCTTTTGAAGAAGCCCTACTAGCTTGACATGGTTTTCAAGTAATTGCTGTTACCAAGAAAGAAAATTGTGTTCCTTCGGAAAGTCAAGAGAGCTCTTACTTCCGCTTCACCTCCCCCATACTAACCTTGAAAGCACAAGCCTGTCAGCCTGCGGTTTTGTTATGTTCAAATTCCCATGTTTAGACTTGGCCTCACATTGGCCTTAGGTAGAAGAAAATGCCCAGGAAGGACCCTAGCTTTATTGCCTACGAAAGCCTGCACCGCATCTCCCCAGTAGGATTAGACTCCAACCATTGCTATCATCTCAACTAAGAGGGGAAATCAGAGATCTGAGTTCAAATCCTGGTTCTGAAACCCCATGCTGTGTGACCATGGATAAGCATCTTTCCCTCTCTGGCTCTTGGATACCAGCACTTTGAGGTGAAGGAGTTGGGCAAAATAAATTCTGAGGTCATCCCTCCCTCTTCTGCCACTCTGAGATTCGTCTGCCAGTTTCTTCTTTGAAGGAGTGAACGATAGAACATCACATCTCTCCCTTCATATGGCCTGAAAAAAGGATTTCTCCATCGGTATGCAAGGATGGACCACGAAATTCAAGAACGGGAGCTTCCTTAACATAAGAAACACATCTTCACCTCCCATAAGGCAATCCGCTGGCCACCCAGAGCCTTCCAAGTTTGTGGAGTTACATACCTGCTCGTCACAGCAACTCAGGAGCTAAATGCTGTCACTGTCCCCATTATACAGATGAGGAGACCAAGGGCATATGGATGAAGAACTCATTCAAGGTCACCCAAAGGAGCTGATGCTCTGTATGCTGCCTAGTACCGTAAACCGGGATAAAAACTCTCGGGGGCAGAGTTAAGCTTTTACTACTTTTACTTCTACTTTCTTAGAGCTTAGAGAGGGAAAGAAAGATTTTTAGAGAGAAAGATTAAAGCAAGCTTTTCTTCTTGTAAAGATTAGAGTAAAGAAAGATAGAGCTTAGAGTAGAGCTTAGCTTAGAGTAAGATTAGAGCTTCTTTCTTCTCTCTTCTTTCTTCCTTCTTCTTTCTTCTGTCTTCTGTCTTCCTCAGGAGTCTCGGCCTAACTCTGACCAGTCATTACTTCTTCTATCTGGTTTCTCTTCTGTAACCGCTCTGCCTATGTTCTGGCCGCTCTGATTCTTCTGACCGACCGAGTGACTGCCCGACTGACTGAATTCTCCGTTCTCCTAACTCGGACCGCTTTTACCCGGTTATATACCTTCAGGTTTGCGGGTGCCTACAGGTGCGTCACATACATATCAGGTGGAACCCATGGCTTCCAGCTAGCTACAACAGCCCTTCCTAATTAGGGCTCCTTCAATGCTCTAAATCTCAGATGCTTTGGGAAGATTATTTGTACTCTACTGGGCTGCCCCGGGGGACCACTTGAACATATAATCTGCCCAACCTAGTCTCACTGTCCGGAGGACATGTCTGAGCTCTCCCAGCCTCTCTGAAGTGGCCACATCCCAGATCCCTGGGTACCAAGTTCTCACTAAGGTCTCCACCAACTAATTTCTTTCTGGAATATAGATGATGTGAAACTCAAGTCCCAAACAGAGAGCTGAGGTCTGGCCTTTTATGAGGAGCTTCATGAGTTGTTTTTTGGGCCATGGACAACAAACATACCGAGGCTCTGAAACCCAGAGGAGAGATATCATCACGAAACCCACCAAGAAATACCGGAGCAAGACTCACGCTGGACTCCTACTGACGGCATCTGGAGGGAAGGGAGCAGGGTCCTCTATGCCCTGGTCAAGGTAGGCAGCACTGGCTCATCTCACCCCTCCCTGACTAGAACTCTGTACTCCCCTAGTCAAGAAAAGAGAAAGCTACTCTGTGTCCTTCCGTTCCCGCCAGCCAGAGAAGAGTGGGGAAGGGTGTCAAGTCTCAGAGCTGGAAGGGACTTGAAGACCCCCCAGGAAGGGTCACCCTCTATACCCAGAGCATGTGCCAACTCTGGGTGACTCTAACCATGAGAACAAGCTTTCTTTGATTGAGTCAAGATCTGTGTTTTAGTTAACTGTTCATCGCTATGACAAAAATATCTGACAAGAATGACTTACAGGAGGAAGAATTTGAGAGTTTATTTTGGCTCATGATTTCAGAGGTTCCGTCCATGGTCGGCCAACTCCACAGCTCTGGGCCTGAGGTGAGGCCAAGGGTGTGGCTGAGAGAAGCAGCTCAGAGCTTGGCAGGCAGGAAGCAGAGAGAGAGATGTGAGCCCCAAAGGCACACTACCTTTTCCATCTTCCTGGAGTTACCACCCAGTTCATCCTTAGCAGTGGATTAATCCAATGGTGAGACTGCAACTCTAACAAATTTAATGATTCCATCTCTGAAAATTCTTGCACTGTCTCACACACGAGCTTTTGGGGTGTGCCTCATATCTAAACCAGAACGGTCTGTGCCTCAGAAACTTGAACGGCATTTGCCCTGGGAATTCTTTCCCCTTTAGACAGTCACTTCACATATTTACTGAATTTTTATAGCCTGCATTGGAGACTGGACTAGATTCAGGGGACATAATGGTGACAAGAACAGTTCCTGTCTTCAGAGGGAGGTTGACACCTGTCACATTTTCCACATCCTTTCAAGGTTAAACTCTTAGTTTGTTTCTTCAAAAAAAAATTTAGGCTATGGTTCTAGTCATTGGCCAGTTTTTCATTGTGGAGTTTCAAACTTGGAGCATAAGTCAGCCCTCTGGGATGTCCTCCTGTCCCCTCCCACATGAGCACCACACCCAAACTCACATGTTGACAATTCACTCAAAAGATAGTCATTGAGCTGTAAGTCGTTCTTGTCAGATATTTTTGTCATAGCAACGAACAGCTAACTAAAACACAGATCAAAGAAAGCTTGCTCTCATGGTTAGAGTCACCCAGGGTTGGCACATGCTCTGGGTATAGAGGGTGGCCCTCTCTGGGGGTCTTCAAGTCCCTTCCAACACTTTCTACAACGAAAGTTCCCAGCACATACAGATGATAAATATGAGATGTGCTATGCATGCCAATCACCTGGTCTGATAATCACCCACTATAGAACTGCTATGGTGTGGATGTGAGGTGTCCCCCAAAAGCTCATGTGTGAGACAATGCAAGAATCCGCAGAGGTGACATGACTAGCTTATGAGAGCTGTAACACAACCAGTGGATTAATCCACCCATGTGGATTATCTGGCATCAACTTTAGACAGGTGGGGGTGTGGCTAGAGGAGGAAGGTCCCTGGGGTGTGCCTTTGGGGTTTATATTTTGTCCCTGGTAAGTGGGGCTGTCTTACTCTCTCTCTCTGCTTCCCGGATGCCATGTCCTGAGCTGCTTTCCTCGGCCACACCCTCCTGCCATGATGTTCTGCCTCATCTCGGGCCCAGAGCTATGGAGTCCGCCGACCGTGGACTGAACCTCTGAAACTGTGAGCCTCGATACATATTTCCTCCTTCAAAGTTGTTCTCGACAGGTCTTTTGGTCACAGCAATGCAAAAAGTGACTAAAATAGTAGCTGTAGTAAAATATCACACCGTACCCCATAAATATGTACAATTATTATGTGTCAATTAAATTTTTTTAAAATTAAAAATAGATAGTTATTAAGTCCCTACCAGCTCTGAAAAGGCCAACTGGGATTATAGAGAGGCGTGGGCTTTGCTTCCTGGGACATTTCAGACCACCCAGAGTTAAGGGCATTCATCACAGAAGCAGAAGAATCACTCCATGAGTGTTGCTGGTGCCGAGTGGTCAGGGGTGGGGTGGGGACTGGCCCTGCTGGGAGTGGAGGGGGAGCTTCTGGGAAGAGCTGAGCCTCAGGTCAAGGCCGGGAGAGTGAGAGGTGGGGCTGTGTGATGTGTAGGCAGAAGGACCAGCACAGGGACGCCCAAGGGTGACTGCAAAGATGGCATATCTGAAGACAGGAGAAAAGGCTTTGGGGCTGGAGTGAGGCTACTGTGCGGGTGGAAGCCAAGGCCCAAGATGGAGCTGGCAAAGGAGTCAGCATCAAGTCATATGGGTCCCCGTTTGCCAAGCCTTCAGGTCTTCCAAGGCAGTGGGGAGCCACTGAAGGTTAGGAGCAGGGAATGGCGTCAGCTGATTCGTGTTTTAGGACATTCAGGGAAGAAGCAAGTGTGAGAGAAGAGGGAGAGCTGAAAGGAGGCTACTGCAATGGCCCGTGCCCCTGCGTTCCCTGTGTCAGTCAGCTTGCCGAGACTATAACAAATACCTGACAAAATCAGCTTTATAAGAGAAAAGGTTTATTTTAGCTCACATTTTTAAAAGTTTCCATCCATACTCAGTTGGCCCCTTGGCTTTGGGCCTGAAGCAGTACATCATGGCAGGAATGCCTGGTGGAGCAAAATGGCTCCCCCCATTCTCTGGCCAAAAGAGAAAGAAAAAAGAAGAGACTGGGGTCCCACAATCCCCTTCAAGGGCACACCCCCGGTGATCTGAAGACTTCCCATTAGGCCCCACCTCTTAAAGGCCCACCACCTCCCAGTAGCACCAACCTGGGGACCATCGCACATGGACCTTCGGGGTATGTTCCAGAACCAAGCCTGGGAATGCTCACAGGCTCTCAGCCCCAAGACTCCTCACCACACACCACTCACACTCACAGAGCTTCAGGGGAGACGGGTGAGCCCAAAGGAGTCTGTGGGGTCAGGGTGTGGATGGATGGGGAATTGGGAGGCCTTGTCTCTCATCTTGGTCTCTGGCCTCACAGCCTCAGTTCCTTATTTGCAAAACAGGCTTGAAGAGTAGGAACCACACACAGGTGCCACTGTGGGGTCTCCTTGAATGACGAGTCTCTGGGGTATGAGGCTTCCGTTCCTTGGAGAATGAACACCACAGAAGCTAATGAGTTGCCCGTCACTAGGGACATTCAAGCAGAGGTCAGGAAACTTACAAGGGAGGAAGGACATTTAAGAATTATTGATCTAGCCAGGCGCGGTGGCACACGCCTGTCATCCCAGCAACTCAGGAGGCTGAGGCAGGAGAATCACGAGTTCAAAGCCAGCCTTAGCAAATGTGAGGCCCTAAGCAACTCAGTGAGATAGGGATCTCTAAATAAGGTATAAAATAGGGCTGGGGATGTGGCTCAGTGGCTGAGTGCCCCTGAGTTCAATCCCCAGTACCAATACACACACACACACACACACACACATGTGTGTGTGTGTGTGTATGTGTGTGTATATGTGTAAAACAATTTCCCAGTTATGAGGAAAATACATTTAGACCTCATCAAATGTTTTTAACAAACATGTAAGGTCAGAATTAGTAGTCCCCTTTTGCCAACGAGGAAAGTGATGCTTACACTAGCAAAGTGACTTCCCAAGATCACTCAACTGGCAATAAGGAGTGATATAATGTTTTGAATGTTCACTGCATGTCCAAGCCTATGCTGAGAGTTTTACAGGGGTTACACCACTTAATCCCATAGCATCACTGTGAGGTACACTGTTATCTTAGTCCATTTTGTGTTGCTATAACAAAATACCTGACAATGGTAAGGTATTAAGAAAAAAGGTTAATTTGGCTCCCAATTCTGGTGGGTGGAAGGTCCAACAAGCCTGATACTGGCTTCTGGTGAGGGTCCCTGGCTACTTTGCAACATGATTGACAACATGGAATAGCAAGAGCACGTGTGTCAGAGAAAGCGAGAGGCCAAGGAGGGACCAGCCTCATGGGTTCATAAAAATGCAGCCTCTCAGAATCTAATCTGCTCCGCAAACCCAGCATCATCCCCTCAAGGGCCGTCCAGACCCCATCACCTGCCGCTCCCACCACCTTCCAATTCTATTGGGGATCAAGCTTCCAGCACACCAACCTTTGGGAACAAACCATCTGCAAACCTTAGCAGCCACTGTCCCCCCTCGGTTCAACGTGTCACCCAATGACCTACAGATTCATAAACTCGGAATCCTATCTCCAGGACCCCGATTCTGAGCCTCAGCACTGAATTCCCTCTTTAAGCCTCAACACTCACCTTCAAAGCCAAGGCTAGCTGGCCTTGTGGTCCACACACCAATCCCAGCGGCACAGTGTGCCCCTACCCTCTGCTCATCTCTACGTTGCCCCCAGGGTGACATTCCAAGGGCTGCCCGGAATCAGCCTCTCGGTAATTCCTCCCATATTGTGCTCATGTCGCTGAAACAAAGTACCCCATTTCCAGAGGGCAGAAACTTGAAAATGAGGTGCCCCAGGCCCTTGCTCCCTCTGGGACACCAGGGGCAGATGATTCTCGGCCCCCATTCCCAGCTCCTTCTTTGGTCTGCGGCAGCACAAGTCTGTTTCATGAGCCATTCTTCTTGCGCATGCGTCTGACTCTGTGTCCAAACGTCTCCTTTGTATGAGGACACAAGTCACACTGGACGAGGGCCCACCCTATTCTGGCAGGACCTCATCTTAATTAATGACATCTACAGTCATTAAAATAGTTACATTCTGAGTTGCGGGGGGTTAAGATTGCCACCTGTGAATTCTGGAGGGGACACACTCAACCCATAACTCCATCCAGCACCACGTGTCTTTGCCTCTGGGGAGCAGGTGAGAAACGAGGCCAGCCCTGACCTGGCCGCACCACCCGCCAGCCTCCCCCTCTGTCCCAGGTGCTCAAGGCTCTGGGTTGATGCATGAGTGATGACCCGGGACCCGGAGCAGCCAGGAGCCAGGGAGGAAGCCTCGTCCCTTCCAGAGGAGGCGGGTGAATATTTCATACAGGGCAAGAAAGTAGAATCCCAGACAGCCTCCCGCAAATGCGACATGACACCTCCTAATGGGGCGATATCAGTACAAATCCGGCCTCGCGGTGGCCCGGAGCCTCCTGGTAATTCCTCCCATATTGTGCTCATGTCGCTGAAAATGCGATTGCCGGGCTCAGGCACCACTGCGGCCAGCAGATCCGAGGGGTGGTCCCCATCTCTGCAGCTGAGGGGACTGACGGTGGCAGAAGGGAATCTGTCCTCAACAGCACACCAGAGGTAGGGTGGCCCGTGGGGCATGTGCCAAGGACACAGGGGAGGACGGAGGCGGCAGGTCTTCGGTGCTGCTTCTGTAAAGAAGCGGGAGCAAGAGAGGGGCCAGGGAGTCCCAGACCCAGGCGGAGGGGGTGGGAGGGGGTGGGAAAACGAGCATCAGAACAGAAGAAGAGCCAGGTGCGGGAGCCAGAGATGTGCTGGAAGTCGGATGGCAGGGCTTTGGGCAGCTAGGAGGGGAAAATCCAAGGTCACACATCCCTGGCTAGGGCACTGGGCCTTGAGAGAGAGTGCGCATGCCCCATCCACTGAGCCTCACGCTTTCTCCTGGTTGGCCCATGAGGAGGGGCCCTTCCTCCTGATTGGTCCATCAGAACAAGAGCCCCAGCCAATTCCCAGAAGGCAAAGAACACTGCAGTCCCTGAGAGAAAGACTAAGCTTCCCAGCTCCTGCAGCAAGTTTGTAGCGCTAAAGAGGGAATCAAGATGGGAGCCTGGATGTGGGGAGCTGGAAAGGATGTTGGCGACTCTCGTTCCTCTCCACCCCCATCTATTCTCCTTCTTTTCCTGCTCTGCTCTGAGACTCGGAAGGCTGCCCTGGTCTTCTAGGTTGGGTTGAGATAATGAGGTTCGAGTTGTGTGGGGAAAGTGTTAGCCAAAAGGCACATTGAGATCTTCACACGATGAGGAGAGGAACTGCTTGAGGATAAAGCCATCACAGAGGAAGAGAGGCTGAAAGATAAGTGTACTTTATTCAGGCACCTGGATTCAGCCATGCCTGAAGGCCCACAAATTTCCTGTTTCTCTTAAACTAGCATCTGCATCCAGAAGAGTCTTGACAGATCCATGTGACCTGTGGTATTGTGAAAAGAGCCATTCACCTATATTTAGACGCCCCCGCGTTTTAATCACAGCTCTGAATGACCTTGGGCAAGACGTACCACTCTCGGAGTCTTTTTGTTCACACTTGCAATCTCCCAGGGAGATGAACAAAATGAAGTAATACCTGTGAAAATTCCTCTATCATTCAACCCCCAAAATGGGTTCATCTTGAACTCTCCCCTAAACGGTTCACAGATCCTAAGAAGGAACCTGTGGGTCTTAGTATTGATAAGCTTGAATGTCCCATGAGTCAATGCATGTGATGTCTCACACAGAGGTCACCCTCTATCCATGGGGATGGTTTCCAAGACCACAGCGGATACCTGAAACCACAGAGAGTACCAAACCACGTGTGTGTGCACACACATGTATGCATGTTTTTTCCTATTCATAAATACCCATGATAAAAAGCTTAATTTACCAGCTGATCACAGTAAGAACAACTAATAGTAGAACAACTATAACAGTATGCTGCAATAAGACTTATTTAAAACTTATGAGCTGTTCATTTCTGGAATGTTCCATTTAATATTTTCAGACCTCAGTTGACTGCAGGAAGCTAAAACAAAAGAAAGCAAAGCCTTGGATAAGGAAGTGTTCATGTACTGTCATGCTCTCCCCCACCAAGTGGGACATTAGTGAAAAGCCTACCACCCTGTGTGACCTTGGGCAGCTAACGTAACTCCCTTGTTGACTCAGTTTCCTTAAGTTTTTTTTGTTGTTGTTGTTTGATTTTTTTTTGGGGGGGGGGGCGGTGGTTCCAGGGATTGAACTCAGGGGCACTCGACCACTGAGCCACATCCCCAGCCCTATTTTGTATTTTTATTTAGAGACAAGATCTCACTGAGTTGCTTAGGGCCTCACTTTTGCTGAGACTGGCTTTGAACTTGTGATCCTCCTGCCTCAGCCTCCTGAGCTGCTGGGATTATAGGCATACACCATTGCACCCAGCTTCCTCAAATGTTTTATGAAGGTGTTAATATTACTTCCTCATGGGACTGTAGTGGAACTAACTTGGTTAATGCATATAAAGTCTGAGAACTTGGCCTGAGATTTCATAAGGGTGAGCCTAGGAAGAGGGGCAAAATGACCATCAATGTAGGTAGTTAATGACCGGGTCAGGAAGGTGGGGCTGATCCAAGAGGAAATAAAATGCTGATACCTCCAGAGCACGTCCCCCTCCTCCAATCTGTTGCCAAGGTTACCTGCCTCCAGGGAATGGTTCATCCCTGCGAGGAGTTGTTAATGAGCAGCCACTGGGTGGCTCCCTTCCTGCCTGTACCCCTGGGTGGCTTCCTTCCCGTCCTTGGATCACTCCACTTTGGGGGTCACACAGCCAAAATGAGAGGAGAAAGGGGCATGTGAACAGAGGAAATCTAAAATCTGTTAAAGGGGCAGGACACCCCCACTCCCTCAGGTACCAACTTGGACCCCCCTCCTCTGCGGAGGAGCCTCTATCCCCCCTTTTTCTCCCTTCCCACCCCCTCCCCCCGTTCTATCCTTTGAATAAAACGTTTTCGTGCTTGCCTCTGCATTTGTTGGTCTTCAACACTAGGGGGAACGGGACTGGAAGGTAGTTCTCAACACCAGTATCAAAGGCTCGATAGATGCAGGTCATCCGATGATGGTTCTAAGGTGATGGCGGGAACGGCCACTGTTGAACACCGGCTCTGGGGAAGGGCTCTCCAAGACCCTGAACCTAAAATCTGTGATTTTAGCTAACCCTAACCCTAACCCCCCTGGTTGACCCTAAGACCCTAACCCAACACCCCTGTGAGGGTGCTCCAGCTCCCCAGCGGACTCAGGAAACTGCCCGTGTAGAAGCTGGGATTCGAACCCGCGTGCAACCCCTTCCAAGCTCGGCGTGTTTAAGGCATCCACAGCCCGCCTCCCCGAGGTGGCGTCCCCACCCGCGTTCAGCCAGCCCCGAGCCCTGCCCTTGGAAAGGCAGTCATCCCGTGCCCCATTTGGGCACGCAGCGACCGTGAACCCTGGGAGAACATTCCCAGGCTTGCTTCTGGAGCGCGCCCTCTCTCTCCCTCTCTGCAGACGCACTTTCTGTTCCTGTGAATGGAGCCACTAAGTGGCATGGTGGCTGCTCTAATTATAGGCTCCCCAGCCCGTGCCAAGAGGAAGTTGGTTAATGTACACTTGAGTAGATTTCAAATCAGATTTTGTGAGTCCCCGGCAGGAGGGAAAGAGGCCAAGTTCTCCCCCGGAAGAAAGTTAACGGGAATTGCTGGCTGTAAGTGAGCCTTCCCGGCCTCTCCTGCCGCAGCAGCTGGAGTCATCTGCTTCCCGGGCTGCAGGGCCCTCTCCCAGCTTGCTTTCCTCTGGCCCTGGCCTTTTCCAGGAGCTGGGGGAGGGAGGAAGGAATGGGAAAAGCGATCGAAGCTGCTGGCAGGGGCTGCAGCGGTGAAGCCCAGCAGCACTTTGCAAGCCCAGGAAACTGGGTCCTGGGCCCAGCTCTCCGCAGCTCGAGCTTTCCAGCCACCGTGGACCCAAGGGGTGTGCCAGCGCCTTCCCCTGGTGACCCAGGCTAGCCCTGCAGGAATGTGGGTCACAGCGTCTGTGCCACATTTATCCCGTGTCTGTTCCCGCTGTTCCGAGTAGGATGTGGCTGGATGCGAGCCATTTATGTGCATCTGTCAGACACTGGGATGAGACAAGGCACGGCCCCTGTAGAAGGGGGACACCTGCCCCAAACCAAGGAAGATTAGATGGAGAAAACGCTCACCTCAGCTTGTACTCCAAGCTGGAAAGAGCCCAAGGAAGGGCAGGGGAAAGGGTGTCTTTCACAGAGCCCACAGGAGGATAAAGCAGTACATTCTAGAAATGTCATTTAGAATAGCCAAAAAAATCAGGGGTGGGGGCAAAATGGCCCAATTACAGAGTTTTTTTTTTTGTTTTTGTTTTTGTTTTTTTTTGTACCGGGGATTGAACTCTGAGGCACTTGGCCACTGAGCCACGTCCCCAGCCCTATTTTGTATTTGATTTAGAGACAGGGTCTCCCTGAGTTGCTTAGTGCCTCACTATTGCCAAGGCTGGCCTTGAACTCGCGAACCTCCTGCCTCAGCCTCCAGAGCTGCTGGGATGACAGCCGTGCACCACCACGCCCAGCCAGAGATGTATTTTTAAAAATTATGAAACTCAATAAAGTCCGTCCAAAGGACATTGATAACAAATATTTTATAATGTGAGGACGATTTGATGAGTTACAGACAATGCTAACTTGCAAGAGGCTGAATGCCATAAAAATAAGAAAAAGAAAAGAAGAAAGAAATATGAGTGAAAGAAATATGTGTTCTCAAAGCGTCTGGAAGAATAGACATAAAAATGAAAATAGTCATTATCGCCAGAGGGTGGGATTATGGATGGGTTCTCTCTCTCTCTCTCCTCTCTCTCTCCTCTCTCTCTCTCTCTCTCTCTCTCTCCTTTTTCTTTTTTTTTTTTTCCTTTTTAATTTCCCAATTTACTGCAATGAGCATGTATTGCATTTGTAATCAGAATACAGTTCTTTAAATAGCAGGAGTGTTATTGGTATAGACAGCAATATACAGTGGGCCCTCGGTATCCACAGATTCAACCAAGCGTGGATTGAAAATACCCCAAAATAAAAAAATTGCATCGTTACTGAGCATGCGCAGACTTCCCTGTCATTCTTCCCTAAACAATACAGTATACCAACAATTTACATAGCATTTACATTGGATTAGCTGTTGTAAGTGTATGGGAGGATTACATAGGTTATATGCAAATATTATGCCAATTTATGTAAGTGATCCAAGCGTCCTCGGATTGGGGTATCCTGGAACCAGTCTCCCGAGGGGACCAGGGGCAGCGGATGTGGATCTGTGTAGATACAGCCCTGCCTGGCCTTGTCGCAAGAGTCAAGTCCCGATTGCTGACAGCTTCTTACAAAGCAGCAGGCCCAGGCAGCCCTTTCTGCGGCGTGGCCTTGCACGCCGTAGGAGGTCCTTGGAACTGGCACCAGAGGTCCTTTTCTCCCGCCCTCGCTCACCACCACCCACACCTCTGGCACCGGCTGTGTGCTGCCGCCCACGGTCTGCCAGTGCCAAGCCTTCCCTCCAGCGGGCTCAGGCTGGGGAGGCGAGCACGGAGGACGGGGCTGTCAGGGATCAGCACGAGGAGCGGGCTTGGCACACCCGGCACTGCACACACACACACACCCTTAGATGCGCTCACACTGACCTCACACGCTCCCACCGGACCTACCTGCCCTTTCGCACACGTGGCCACGCATGCGCACACGCGACCCTGCGCTAAGTTAAGCAAGAGCCTCTCCTTCCCGTCTCCTGTTCCGTCCGCGTCCCAACCCGACCCTGATGCCTTTGGCCACCTCTGCTCACTGGTCCCCCTTAGCCACCAGGCCCGTGCTGTAGGGGGACCTTCCACCGAGGCTCCTTCCGCATAGCCTCTGCTCAAGTCCACCCAGGGCTCCTCGCCATCCAGGGGACAAAATCCAGGGCACACCTGAGGTTGCACTGACCATGGGGGACTGGGCTACGTGCTGAAGGGACAGCAGCAGTGCAATCAGTCCTGATGGCCTCCGACCACTCCCCAAAATGGACAGCTGGTTCCACTGAGACCGCCTCCCTGTCTTCCACACTCAGTCCTCTATTTCCATTTGTTCCTCGTTACTTGGGTTTCTGTACATTTCTAGTCATGGAACCATTGAACAGGCACATTATCCATGTTCCCATCTACATGAAGCATGATATCTCATTTAAACCTCACAGGGACCCTTCACAAGAGAGAAGGCTGGGTAGAAGAGGCTCTGTGGAACTTCAAAGGATGGGTGGGCTTGCTCATAGCAGTGGGCATTCATTACAGCTACACACTGATGAGCCTTTGCATGCATCATTTCACTTAAACTTTCTAATAATCCTGTATGCTGTTATTGTCCCCGTTTTACAGTTGAGAAAACAGAGGTCCAGAGAGTGGACCACATGCTTAGGGAGTGTAACAGTGAGACCTCTTAGTGATTCTTGCCATAACCCCAATTCAAAACAAACAAAAACCTTAAGCCAAAAAACAAGTTTATAGTCTCATGCAGCAAAATAAAATCCAAGGTAGCAGCATCAGGCATGGCTGGATCCAGGTGCTCAAGAAAATGTCTTCGCCATTTCTTGATGTGCTTTCTTTCACCACAGTTTAAGTCTCAGGAAGTCTGTCCCTTTGTGGACGCAATGATGAAAAGCAGCTCTGGGTCTGTCCCCAGCCAACTCTGCAGGGAGCAGAAACTCCAGTGTCAGTGGGTGGACCTGGGGTTGTGTGACCATCCCTTTGTGCTCTGGGGAGAGGAGATTGTCCCTGCCAGAGAGGGACACCCCTGAGCCTGGGAGGGGTTCAGAATGCAGAAAGCACCAATCCCACAAAGCCTCAAGACAGAATGGGGGTGCCAAGTTGCAGGCAAGCCCCACCGCGGGGATCTGTCCCCACGCCCCCTCGCACAGCCTGGTGGGACCCGCTGGCTCCACCCCTCTGCTCTGGTGGCCTCTAATCCCAGGCCCTGAGCTGACCCCTCGTCTAGGAGCCCCCCACAGCCCTCTGCGGGGAGCGCTGGGACTTCGCGGGTCTTGCCACGGGGGTGGTGCCGCCACGGCCCTTCAAGGAGATGGGTGGCCACCAGCGTGGGAGCCACTCTTCTGGGGGGGGACCCAGACCCAAACACATGCCAAGGGGCCACCCCGGCCTGCCGAGGATCCTCCCCCGCCCCTGTTCCCAGTTTGTGCCTCAGTGCCGCGGGCACGGCAGCCCCAGAGGCAGGGACCCCAGCAGCAGCCGCCCCGCGGTGCTCTCCCAGCAGCTGAAATAGGGGCAGAGCTTTCTGTGCTCAGAATGTCAGCCCTCAAGATGCCCCGCGCCACATCCCATAGAGAAGAAAAGGTCCAGAGAGGGCAAGGCCTAACCCAAAGGTTGCACAGCGTGGGATTGGCAACAGAGCTAGGACTTATCAAAGAAAAGAGGAAGAACTGGTGGTATTGACGGAGGACCTACTGTGTGCCAGGGCCACACCAAGGACTGTGGCTGAGTTTCAGCTGCTAGCCTGACCTTAGGGCAAAGCCTTAAGGGCAAGCGCTTGCTGCCTGAGGCCAGAAAAAGACCGGCCCAGGGTGGTGGCCCCTGTGGCTGTGTCCTGTCGTGAGCCCCTTGTCTTGGACTAGGTTCTCCATTTATAAAATGGAATTGGTGCTTCCACCTTAGTAGGGCGTCAGAAGGACTTGGGGGGTGCTTCTTAGCCATAATCAGGGCCACCAATGGTTTCTACGAGCAGCCATGGCCATGAACGGGGGACAGCCTTGACCAAGAAGGTGGAGCTCTGACCCAGTCCATGCCTCCTGATGCAGCCTGGCAGCCCCTACCCTGCCCTCACATCACACTCCGTGCCCAGCCAGGGGAGACCCTTCCAGAACAAGCCTCTTCTCCCTGGACACAGGGAGGGCCTGTGACCCCAGCCAGGATGACCTTCTTCCGACAGTGCTGGCTGGAAGAACTTCCAGGGTCACTGTCCTTCTTCCTCAAGTAGGACAGCTGAGCCCGAGACAGGGCCAAGCGTGCAGGAGCTACAGGCCCAGGGACAGCCTGGGTCAGGCTTGGGAAGCTCCGGAGCTGGAGTCCCTGTCGGACTGGGCAGAAATGGCCGGGCCGTGCCACCCCTGCCGTGCTCAGCGGCCGAGGGCCACAGGGAAACTACAGTGTCCTCTGTCACAAACCCAAGGGGGCTCCCCCTAAGGAACCCTAACAGCAGGCCCGCACAATCTGCACACCCCGACCTCTGACCCAGGTCTCCTCCCTGCAGCACGCCAGCACGTTCCTACCCCAGGGCCTTTGCTGGTCTCTCCACCCCAAATGCTTTCTTCCTTCTCTTCCGTGACCTGTTAGCTCTCTGTCCTGAGGACTCCCCGCAGAGGTGGCCTTAGCAGAGCTTCCTTCCTCCAAGGCCCAGTAACAGGGCAGCCCCGTCACCCCAGGCCCCGCCCGCTAGTAGTGCCCACAGCCCTTGTTCGTTTGTTATTTTCTGCCGGATCCTAAGGCCCAGCAAGGTCCCCCGATGCGGCCCAGAACCCGCTGCGGTGTGGGGACTCCACCCCGCTCCAGCGCCGCCGCCCTGGAGAACCTGGGCGGGGGGAGAGGGGCCTCGCTGGAGGCCAGCGGGAGTCCGGGGACTGGCCTCTCAGCGCTCCTTGTCTGGATGTCACACGGGCGCCCACCGAGGCTGGGACTCCGGTGACTCGGCCAGGGTCGCGCGTCAGGGCCGTCGCCCAGGACTGAGCGGTCCCCCACCCTGGGACGCCGCGGGTGTGCGCCTCCGCGGGGCGGGGCGGGTCCTGGCCGGCGCCCCTGGGCGTCCCTCTGGTTCCACGGGGCTGCGCAGAGCGGCGCCCAGGAAACGAGCCATTGCTCGGGGCCGTCACCTCCCCCCCCCCCCCCCCCCCCCGCATTAGGCGCCCGCAGGGATCGTTCCCAACCCTCAGCAGCCCAGCTCCGTCCACACCGGCACAGAACCGAGGCCACGGGCCTCGCCGCAGCCCGAGCGCAGAGAGCTGGGGCGGCCGCCGAAGCCGCGAAGTCCAGCGGGAATCCACGTCAGCCACCCAAGTTCTGGGTCCCCGGGTCTTCCTGCTCCGATTCTGCGTTTGTCTGAGACCGCGACAAATTCACTGCCCCGTGGAACTCAGCCTCTGCCTGGCCCAAGACGTCCCTGGTTGGGACTTTCTATGACAACATGGCAAAACGTCAGACAGATGTCTGAGCCTCTCGGAGCCTGTTTTGCCATCTCGGTAATGGGCACAATCGTCCCCTTTGGGACTGCTTGTCCTATGGTTGAAATGAGCCATGGGTGCTTGGAGCTGAGGACGGCATCTGGTGACGCGGGCAGTGAAGCACACCGGTGCTCCCGGCCACTCAGGAGGCTGAGGCAGGAGGATGGACGCTGGAGGCCAGCCTCAGCAAATCAGTGAGGCCCTAAGCCACTTAACAAGACCCTGTCCCAACATTTACAAAAATAAAACAAAAGGGGCTGCAGATGTGGCTCAGTGGATAAATGTCCCTGGTACCCAAGAATAGCATCTGGTGAGAGCGCATTTCTTTTCAAATTAAAAGCAGGAAGTGAACATCGTCCGATCCGAGTCATATTCCTCTTTATATCAGCACAGTTATAAAATTTATGTTTTTAAAAGTTCTTAATGAAGGTAAGAAAGGGCCCCTGGAAGCCAAAGTGCCCAGGGCCTACGATAGCCATGATTCAGCCCTGAACGTGACATTTGTCTTTCTGCTTGGAAGCTAGTGGCGAGGCCTGGCCTCGGCCGGGGGCCCAGCAGGAGCCCTGGCGCAGGTTAACCCACAGTGCAGTGTCTGATGCCCCCCCCCCCCCGGCTGCACAGTCACCGTCACTCCACCACCGAGCCCTGTCCTCACAGAGCCCAGTCCTTCTCCTTGCCACAAGTGCTCATCAAACATCTGCTCTCAACCAAGTGTGGTCTGGGCCTCTGCCGGCTGTGTGTGCCTGGGATACAGACTTGACCTCTCTGTGCAGGCCATCTGTAAAATGGGAACACCAGCGTTGTTATCAGAATTAAAAGAATTAAGCCAGGCGCGATGGCGTACGTCTGTCATCCCAGCAGCTCAGGAGGCTGAGGCAGGAGGATCGCGAGTTCAAAGCCAGCCTCAGCACAGCAAGGCCCTAAGCAACTCAGTGAGGCCCTGTCTCTAAATAAAACACAAAACAGGTCTGAGGATGTGGCTCAGTGGCAGAGGGCCCCTGAGTTCAATCCCTGGTACACCCCCCAAACAATAAAGAAAGAATTAAGAGGATTGACCAGGGGAAATGATCAGAAGCGCCCCCGGCACTGAACCAGCCCCAGCAGGTCAGCCCCGGTGGCCTGCGCTGGGGGAGCCTGCAGCCTGCTGTCCACTAACCAGCACGTCACCACCTGATCAGCTCGGTGACAGGAAGGCAGCCTGGGAGGGAACCCTCTGGGGAGACCCAGGAAGCCCCCGGTGTGCGCTTAGGACCTGCCTGTTGCCGTTGACCCTCAGGGCGCCCCCCGTAGGCTGGCGTGAGAATTGCCCCATTTGGCAGATGAGGCAACTGAGACCCAGAGAGGGGATGGGACGTCCCTCAGTGTCCTCTGGAGCCAGACACCATGGACAGAGATGCGTCCAGGATAGAGGAGCCGTGGGTCCTGCCCAGCCCTCCCCCTGGTGAGACCTGTGGGTGGCCAGATGGGATTCCCGGGTCTTGAAAGCCAGGACGACAATCCTTCCTTCCCAGGATTCTGGGAGGCCCCAGGCCTTCACCTGGAGTGAAGGCAGGTGACCTCCACCCCTGTGAGACCATCGTGGTGGACTTAAAAGCAGTGCCCAGGCCCCACCCCAGGGCTTGGAATTCCCCGATGAGACTGGCTCACATTCTGCCAGGCAGGCTAGCTCCCGTCCCCGTCACCGCTGGCAGTGGCCCCGAGGCCATCTCCACAGCCCAGCTCTCAAGTCGCTGCACACTGCTGGGCAAATGACCCCGTGACTGACTCCTAAACCAGCTTCCTGGGAGGGGCTGGGAGGGGCCGGAAACGCCTCTTCTCCAGTGCGGACCTGCCACCCACTGCCCGCTCCCTCTGCCCCATCCCAGCCAATGGGGACGCCATCACTTCTGAACCGAGGTCCCCACTTTCTCTTGCCCAAGCCCTTTGTCCCCCCACCACCACCAAGAAAGGATCTTGTCGAAACCAAGGCTGACTGTGTCCCCCGCTTCCTAAGGCTCCTCCATGCTTCTGTCATTCTGGGGATCCAAAGCAACTCCATGAAGCCGTGTGTGACCCTGGGTCCGTCAACCTCTCCTCCCTCCTCCTCCCCTCCTAGCCCTGTGCTCTCGCTGCCACAGGGCCTTTGCACAGCTGCCTTTCACCTGAAATATTCTTGCCACACTTCAAGTGGTCCCTGATGAAAACTCACCTCCTCAGAAAGGTCGTCCCCACCCTCCTGGCCACCTAGAACCCCTGCCCTCTCCAGCTGGCCTCTTTGTTGATCTTCTTAACCCTTATCCCTGCAGAGCGTGAGGGTCCCTCATTTACTGTCTGCCCCCAGGGGAGGGCACCCTTTGAAAGCAAGGTCCCTAATCAACTTGTCCCCGTGACTGGCACGCGGTGGGTGCTTGCTAATATTTCTGAATGAATGAAGGGATTTAGCCGAACAATGGTTTGTTGATCGCTGTCCCCAAGAAGCACTCTGAGCAATCCCAGCCGCCGGCTGCCCTGCAGAGGAGACCCCCCCCCGCCCAGCCCCCCTCGTGAGGTCCAGGGTGCGGCTCCAGCGCCTGCTGACCTGGAAGTGGCAGCCTGGGGACAGACTGCGGTGCGATCCTGGGACTCTCGGGAAGACGACCTGCTGCCCTTGACTGAGGTCAGGTTAGAGGCATCTGGGGATGGAAGACCTTTTCTGGAATCATCTGTGGGCACGTCCCCCCACAGCTGCAGAGCCAACAGGCTGTGGGACGGTCGTTCCTGTGCAAGGGGCAGGGAGGCAGCAGGCACCAAGGTTCCCTGGGCTGGGTGTGACACCGCAGGGGGCCTGTGTGCCCGGAGTGGAGATGGCGAGCAGGTCAAGGCACGGAGAGGTGGAGGCCCCCCAGGAAGGAGCCCGCAGCCCTGAAGGAAGGCCAGCCTTCGTGCCGAGTGACAGGGACAGCACCTGGGGCTCCTTCTACTGAAACACCCACTCACAGGGTCCCCAGCAGCGTCCAGTCCCCCTCTGAGCACCCTGCTCACGCCCACCCGAGGCCAGCCTGAGCCACCAGAGCAGCCTCTTCAACGGTCTCCCTGACTCCTCCTTGGCCTCCCTGGAGTCCCCTCTCCCGCCTGGCGCCTACAGGCATCGTTCTAAAACACAGCCGTCCCCAGCTGCAGCTGCCTCAGACCTTCCCACGGCTTCTGCTGCCTTCCAAATAGACCCCGAACCTCTCGCGACCTGGCCGCCGTCTGGCCCCCTTCCCCGAATTCCCTGCCAGGTTCCTGGCATCCCGTGGCCTACTCTCTCAGCAAGGGGACACAGGGAGCCACCCGCCACCACACTGAAACTTACCCCGAGGCCCGACTCGTTTCCCCCCCAGGCTGGGGCTGGAGTTCGGGAGGCGGGCATGCGGGCTTATCTTTTTCTAACCAAATACACAGCCGTGGACACGGGTTCCCTGAGAACTTTGATACTCATGGGAAACGTCATGAGAACTGGATCTCAGACGCAGAGCCTGTCTCATTTCAGAGAAGAGAAAACTGAGGCTCAGAGAGGGTGAGTGACTCGGACGAGGTCGCTCAGGAAATCTAGAAGCAGGGGATACGTTCCTGGTCATACATGGTGATTCCTAGGACAGGGTCAGGGACAGATCTATTTGTGAAATTATTCTAGTGTGATGTCTTGGTCCAATCTTCTCAGCTGTAAGAGGTTGAAAAATGGTCCCCAAAATGGCCACATCCTAATCCCCAGAACTTGTGAATGGGACCTCGCATGTCCAAAGAGACTTTGCAGGTAGGATGGAGTCAAGGATTTAGAGGGGGTCATCCTGGACTCCCAGGTGGGGCCGTGTCGTCATGAGGTCCTTATAAGGAGACGGCAGGGGCTCAGGGGAGAGAGCCGGGTCAGAGAGGCGAGTGTGGGGGCTGGTGAGCTGCTGCTCTGAAGATCAGGAAGCCAAGGCTGCAGGGGCTTCTAGAAGCTGGAAGAAGCCAGAGAATAAACACCCCCTCTGCCGCCAGAGGGGACACAGTCCAGTTGACGCCTCGATTTTAGGATTCCCGACCTCCGTGGAACATAGCCCAGAAGAGCAGGGCAGTGGGCGGAACCCGGCGCACTCTCAAGGTCGCCGAGGAGGGTCTATTAGGCAAAGGCTCGCGAAAACCGCGGGGTGTGAGCTGGGCCGCAGCCGCGGGGCTGCAGGAGGAGGGGAGTCGCCCCCCACGTCCTCCTGCCAGACGCCAGGCCAGCCCAGGAAGCTGAGCGCCCCCCAAGCCCGCTGATCATCGCCGTGGGAGCCCAGCCAGGGCCACAGGGCAGGCACCCCGAGCGCCCGGCGGGGCAGCTTCCCGGGCTCAGGACAGGATGGACAGGCAGGTCCTGGTCCGCGGGAGCAAACGGGCAGCTTCCAGCACAGACCCCCCAGCTCCCCTGGGCTCTCGGGTGTGGCCCCTCCCCAGGAGCCCTTCCACTCTCTCCTGACGCCTGTCCCCATCCTGCTCCGCGCCAACCCCTCCCTCTTACCCTTAGCCCATAAGCACCTGCTTGCAGTCCCCAAACGTGGGCTCTTTCCACATCTCTGTGCCTTCGCCCAGGCTGTCCCACCCTGGGGTTCCTGCCCCACATGCCCACTTGGGCAAAGACCAGCAGCGCGGTGAGGAGGGTCAGAGGTGGACCCACCTGCGGGGTCCACTCCCCAGCTGCCTGCCCCTGGGGAGCCGGCTCCCGGCACCGAGCCTCATTTCTTCACCTAGAACATGGGGGAGAATAAGAGAATCCACCCCGCAAAACTCCTGCTAGATCCAAGTGGGGCCAAGCCCTTGGCCACGCGACAGAGGGAAGGATGGGCGACGGGGACCAGATGCCCCCTCCTCGAGCCTTCCCGGCCTTCCGCTCGACCTGCCGACACCTCCTTTCTCTTTGAGCCTTGCGGAGACCTTCGTGGGCATCCGTGGGGGCCCTAACTGCTTTACTGTGCGTTTCCTTCAAAGGTCCTGCTTCAAGAGAGGAAGTGACAGTGGTCACGTTTTGGTTCTCAGCATCCTGAGCACTGCGGGAAGACACGGGGTGAACGCTGAATGAACGAGGGAGCCAATGGATGAGGTGATGAGGGAGGGAGGGAGGGATGACGGGTGGACAGCTGAATGGATGAGGTGATGGATGAATGAATCAGTGAGTGAGGGCATGCATGAGCGTATGAACGAGTGAATGCATGAGCAGCGAGTGGGCAACTGAGTGGATGAGTGCATGAGCGAACGAATGAACGGGTGGATAGATCAATGAGGAGATGAATAAATGAGGCATGAGTGAAGGCACTGATGAGGGAGTGAGTGAATTGGTGAAGGAATGAATGAGGTGAAGAACAGATGAATGAATGAATCATTGTGGGAGTGAATGAGGTGAAGAGTGAATGAATGAATGAGGAATGAGGAGTGAATGTGTTGATGGCTGAATGAGTGAATGAATGGGTTGATGAATGAATTAGTGAGTGAATGAATGAGGCGCTGGAAGAATGAGTTAATGATGAATGAACCATTGAGGGAATTAATGAGGTGGTGCGTGAATGAATGAATGAGTAAATGAATGAATGAATTCACGAGTGAATGAAGTCGCGAATAAAGGAATAAGCCACTGGATGAGGCCGTGAGTGAATGAATGAAGGGACGCTCAAACAGATGTCACAATCGTCCAAAGGGACCCTGCTGCTGCCCTACCTCTGCAAGGCGGGATCTCTGTCCGTCCCCACCTGGACTACTAACCCCGGGCACAGGGTGACCTCCCACAAAGCCCAGGTCAAGGACAGAGCAGATGGTGGGGATGAGGAGGGAGGTTGGGACGAGGGATGGCTGCAGGCCGAGCTCATTGGCGATGCAGAGAGAATCCCAGAGAGCCGCCCGCCCTGGCAGGGAGCGCGGGAAAGACAAGAAAAATGAAGCTGCGGCAATCTCATTTTCCGAGCCCTGCAAGCCGGCCAGGAAATAGCTATTATTCCATCGCACTGTCGGTATTAAGTTATTTCCTTCACTAAATACGGGAATGTTCATGAATATCTATTGAGTCCCAGGTACAGACCCTCCTGGCTCGGAGGCTCAGTCACTGCCTTTACGCTCCTCCAACAACACCCCTCAATCTTGCTGTGAAGTGAAAGACAATAGTATTTTAAATTGGTTAATAAATCTCCGGATTGATGCTCCTCGAAGGCCCGAGAACTTCGTCTCTATTACTTGGAATAAAAGGGATCACATTTTAACCACTGCCAGGCTTCGGATTTGGGGGAGCAGGGACCGGAGCCAGCTGCTGCTGCTGCTTCCTGGCAAAGGGAGGGATGAGGCTCAAGGACCCTGAGTCAGAAGGAGATTTCTTGGTAGGCAGGAAATGTCATCCATTTCTGTCCGATATGGGCCAGCTGGACATCTCGGGCCACTTGGGTTCTGGGGGTTTATATTTAGCCATTTCCCCTGGATTCAAACAGAAGGAACTCAGAAATGAAGATCCAGAGAAATGGAGAAGCAGGTTCCTGCCGTCCTTGCACAAAGCACCCAGGCAGGGCCGGGGGCGCCGCTCAGTTGGACGGCACTTGCCTAGCATTCATCCTGCCGATGTCCCCAGGTGAGGAAATCTGTGAGTCCACATCACCTGTGTGTACTCAGCACCCAACCCAGGTCCAGCACCAGAGTAGAAACTCAGAAAAGAGTGGCAGGATTGGCTGAGGGGAAACAGCCCAGTCTACAGACGTGCACACTGAGGCTCGCTCTGCAACACACAGGGAGCTGGCTGCCTGCCCGTGGTTTCCAGGAAGACAGGCTGTGCCTGGTCTGGAGTCTCCAGAATCAGAAGTCAAGCCGGGCAGTGTGGCGCACGCCTGTCATCCCAGAGGCTTGGGAGGCTGAGGCAGGAGGATCGCCAGTTCAAAGCCAGTCTCAGCAAAAGCATGTGCTCAGCAACTCAGTGAGACCCTGTCTCTACATAAAATACAAAAAAAAGGGCTGGGGCTGGGGCTCAGTGGTCGAGGGCCCCTGAGTTCAATCCCCAGTACTCTCTGCAAAAAAAAGAAAAAAGAATCAGAAGTCCACAGAAGGTATCTGGTGGCCACTCTGATGAGACTTGCCATCCTGAGATCACCCTGGTTGGGAAGAAGGGGAATAAGAAAACACGTAAGTGACCAGAGGTGTCCAGGAGAATTTTAAGCATGCATGATTGACAGGAAGGGACTGAAGCCGGGGGGGGGGGGGGGGGGGGGGGGGGTGAAGGCCCCGCAGGCAGGGCCAGGAGCAGCGCAGCGGGGCTCGCCTGGTCTCACTCCTCTGAACCAGTCCCTGACCAGCAGCCTTAACAACACCGCTGACCTTGTCATCCTTCTCTCAGGGCCCTCCTGCCCACGTCTCAGGCACGCTGCCCGCTCTTCTAGGGCGGGCTTCCCCTCTCTCACCACCCCACCTGGCACCGCCTTCACCCTGCAGGATTCCACTCCAAGGTCATGTTGGAGATCAGAAGTGGCCTCCTCCAGGAAGCCCTCCCTGACTGCACGCTGCCCCCTTGACTATATTCACTCTGGGACATGATCATCTATTTCTTTTTTGTTGTTTGTTTTGTTTGGGGTGCTGGGGGCTGAACCCCGGGCCTCGTGAGTGCTAAGCATATTCCCTACGGCTGAGCCACACCCTAGCCCACATATCTCTAGTTCTCAGCCTTAGAATGAGACTGTGTCATGTTCACCTTGTACCCCAGGTCCCAGCAGAGGACCCAACCTAGAGGTTCCGTGAAGCTTGTCAGCGAAACACATTACTTCTATGCACCCGCACGTGACATTGAATCTGTTCCCGCGGGAGGAGAGAGACCATTCCCCACCTCTAGAATCTCAGCTGCCCTTGTAATTTGCTTTAACCAACAGTATGCGGCAGAAATGTCCTGCCAGTTCTGAGCCTGGACCTTAAGAAGCCCTGCATCTTTCCCTTCCTCTCTTAGAACCCCCGCAGACCCAGGAGAGCAAGCCCAGGCTAGCCAGCTGGAGCACGCGAGCCACAGGGCCCAGTCGTCTCATCCCCCAGCCACCAGCTAGCCACCCCAAACACACAAGGGAGGCCATCCTAATCCAGCCTGGCTAACGAACTCTCCAGCCTGCCTGAGCACACCAGCCGGGATGAGCCAAGGCTGGCCCAGAACTATCCAGCAGACCCCTGAGAAAGAAAGGAAGGAAGGAAAAGAGAAAGAAGGAGAGAGAGGGGAAGGGAGGGAGGGAGGGAAGGAGGCGAGGTCAGTTTATTGTCATATGCTTCCAAGGTTATGTTGCTTTTTGTTACGCAGCATTATTGTGGCAATAGATAACTGATACATTCACTGAACAGCTCTTTCTCCCCTGCATTGCACTAGGTATGATCTAGCCCCAATCCAGGTTCCTCTTGGAAATTGTCACTCACCCAAAGGAATCAGAACAGCTACGTCTTTGAGAGGAGTCAAAGACTGTCTCTGATGGAGCAGATGGTAAGTGACCCCCAGCTGACCAAGTGACCTGTCCTCACCAGTGAGAGTGATAGAGGAAATGCTTCCAGAAAATCTCAGTCTGGCAAAGGCCTTGGTCAGAATTCCCCACTCCTCTGAGGAATAAAGCCAGACACATCACTCTTTGGGACAAGCAATTTTTTTCTTTTTTTGCATAATTGACAGTTCTTGGCATATTCTTTCCTTCATTTTGTGTCACTCAAAAACGCACCAGACATGCCGAGGTGACTTCCCTGAAAAGAGAACGCAAGAGACCTCTGGCTCCCGACCCTGAAATATTCTCCTTGTTATAAATTCCCCGAGGAGGCTGCTGGGCTCCGGCTCCCGGGAGTGGGGAAGGGGAGAGGGCGGGGGAGCCGCAGAGCCGCTCTTTGTACTCGAGATTCTTTGGTTTGTATTAAAATATTCCCATCTCCTCATAATTTATGAGCCGTCCTGGAGCTAAGAGGGCTCCTTTGTCCCTGATCCTCCTCAAGCTAGAAATAAAACCAGCAGCAACAGAACCAGCATCTCCGGGAAGGAAGGGGCATGGGGACAGAAACTTCCAGGCGTCTGATTTGAGTGCTCGGGAAAGACCAGGCGGAGGCATTTCCCGGCCCCTCTTGCTGGGCTGGGAGCCCCCACGCAGGCCCCTCCCACCGGTGGTCTCGTGGGACATCTGAACAGTCCTGCTGTCGGCTCTGCTGTAATCAGTACTGTGTCCCTTCTCCAAGGAGGGACTTGAGAGACCCAGGGACAGGGTGTCTTCTCAAGAGCATGGAGCTGGTAAAATACAGGTCTAGTGCCGGGCGGAGGGGCACAGCTGCCTGGCAGCTCAGGAGGCTGAGGCAGGAGGACCACAAGTTTGAGGCCAGCCTCAGCAACTTACCCAGACCCTGTCTCAAAAGTTTTTAAAATAGAACAAAATGGGCTAGAGATGCAGCTTAGTGGTAGAGTACCCCTGGGGTTAATCACACACACACATACACGTAATTTAAATCCAGGTGTGGCACATGCCCCCGTCGGCTTGGCGCACATACCCGACATCTGGAGGGCTTTGATCGGGGAAGAGGCAGGGCTGCGGAGTCCCAGCTGACTGGACTGTCGGGGAGGACTTGAGTTTACCTTGTTTACTTGGTTTTCAATAAGTCCCAGAGGGGGCCAAGCCCTCATTCACCCAGCATCGTTTGTTTGATTTAGATCAACGTTTTCCCTAGATGAAAACCTCTGCCGCACTCACCCCTCCCAGCTCAGAGAAGTCACAGACCAGAGCTCAGCACTCAAGACTCAGGTGCCCCAAGACCTCCCCACCCACCTACCGACACACAGCTACACCACCACCACCACCCCACCCCCCGTTCCTGCCAAATGACATTTCACCTCTGGGCACTTACTTTCTCTTCTACCTCCCTCATGGTATTCCCACTACCCACAATGCCCTTCTCTAACGCACTCCTCCTCACTCCTCAGAGCCCAGATCAAATGGCCCTTTGTCTGGGAAGGTTTTCCTACACTTCCTCACTGGCACCATTCTTCAGTAGAAATAGCAAGGTGATAACTCGCCCATTGTTTTTCCTCCAAGGCAGACAGGGAGTGTTGAAGGTCAAGGCCCCGGTTTTATTTATCTCTGAATTCCTACAGCTCAGTACGGGCCTGCCCTTTCCCCCAGTGGTCCGTACCCAAATTCCCCCTGGGCTTCAGGAGATGCCCCTTGGGTGACCATAAGCCTCCGTCACACACACACACACACACACACACACACGGTGACCTCTGCTTCACACAGTCGGTGCTCAGCGCCTCTGGTGGCCTCTCACGTGAGAAGTCTTGTTTTTGTTTGGGGGCATCAGTAAGGCCCGGAGGAGGTCGGAGCCCTCAGCAGCCCCTCAGGAAGGCGGATGTGGCTCTGGCCACTCTCCAGGGCCCCGCCTCCTCCCACTCAGTCCACGCCCAGGAGAAATCTCTTTTGGACAGGTGGCCCGTCCCCCCTCTGTCCTCCCTTAAAGCAGGAATCTGGTCATCAGCCCAGCAGAGGAGCTGAGGCTGAGAGAGACCAATGCATGCTTGTGAGCCGGGGAGGGCTGTCCAGCAAGGGACAGGTCACTCCTCCCAGATATCAGCAGCTGGGCAGAGCTGTGGAAAAAGGCTTCCCGGGTCCCAGAGGCCTCGATTCTGTCCTAACACCCTCACTCCTTCCCCAGAGACCACAGCTAAGCCTCCTGGCCTCTCTGGACCTCCACTTTCTGATGCACAACATGGAAACAAGGAGAAATAAGGTACCACTTGGCAGCGTCCATGTGTTGGGTGACACACTTTTTGCTCACTGTCTCTCCTCTCCTTGGATCTTGTAATAAGGATAGTGCGGTGACCATTGTCAGATGCAAAGAGACTGTGGCCCAGAGAGGTGAGGTAACTTGCCTGAAGCCACACAGCCAATTGCAAGGGCAGGCAGCTGCCTTGGTCCTACCGAACAAACCGGGTCCTAGGGTACGTCCCAGCCAGGCACCGCACAGACCTGGGAATCTGCACGTACGGTCTGGCTGGCGCTTGGGGATCACAGCCAAACCACAGCCGGCCTCCCCCTCTCCCTCCTCCTCCTTTCTTCTTCCCCTTCTTCTTCTGCATAGCTAATATACTATTTGTGTGTTTTTTTATTTAGTTAGTTTTTAATGTCATTTATTTTTACGTTACCTCATTGAAGTAGGACGCTCCAGAAAGCTGAACGTGAGCACGTGGACAGGATCAGTCCGCGGTCGAGTTAATGCCTGTGAACCTGCCCAGCTTGATCAAGGCTGAGAACACATCCGGGCGCCTTCCAGAGTCCCCGCCCCCGGCCCCACGCCAATCATTTATTAGTAAGACCATTTAGCATTTGACACCGGATCTTGGCAGATTTGAAGTAGGAATATGACTTTTCTGAGCGTCAGGCACCCTGCTGTGTAGCAGGCCTCCAACGACGGCCTTCATAGCTCTACAAAGAGTTCACACAACTCAAGAACCAAGACATAACCAAATAAGTAAGCAAATAAATAACCCGGGTCCGAAACAGGTAAAGGACCCGAACTTCTCCAAAGACATGCAAATGGCCATCCGCTTTGAGAGGCACTGGAGGCAGCCTCTCCCAGGGCTGTGGAGGCAGCCTCACCCCGGGCTCTGGGCTGGATGAGGCGACAGGGGCATGGCAGATGTGGCTGCGGAGGACCCGGGCGCCCCCTCTGGCTGTAGCGGGTACAAGCTGTGTGTTGGGGCAGTACCTGCCCTCTCTGAGCCTCAGTTGCCTCCACTGCAAAATGGGACAGCAGTGCTTCCCTTGCAGGGTCGGTGTGATCCTTAATGAGCCGGTTCACCCCCGCCCATGCAGCCTGGCGCCTGCGCGTGAGAAACAACCTCGCAGCCCAGAGGGTGGCCCGGGGGTCTCCTACAGAGCCGGAGCCTGCTCTTCTGCGCCACCGCCAAGCCCAGAGGGAGCTGGCCCCCAGCTGCACCGCGCCACCAGCCCCCCGGGCGGCTGATCGCAACCAGCGGGGCTGTCCAACGGAAAACGTATTTAAAATGAAAAAAAAAAAAAAAAAAAAAAAAAAAAAAAAAAAGCTTTAGAATCCCCTTGATAACTGTTCACATCGATTACATATTGAAATGAGCGTTTTGATGACTGGGTTAAATTAAATATATTATTACAATGAATTTCGTGTGTTTCTTTTTTACTTTTATGAATGAGCTACTAAAAGAAATGTTCAGACTACGTCTATGGCTTGTGTTACGTTTTTTTTTTTTTTTTTTTTTTTTTGGATAGCCCTGCGATGGATAACTAAAATAATTATAATAAACTCTATCTTTTGGAGCTCAATTCGGAGGTCGTCCACTTCCTGTGTGAACTCGGGTGAACCACCTGCCCTCTCTGAACCTGGGTTTCCATCTTTATAAAGGGGCTCATACTTTGAGACTGGATGAAGGCCAAATCATTTGCAGTGTCTGGCGCCAAGTCGGTATGCAACCATGTGCCACCCAACACCACTTTGGTGGATGACGGACCGCATATGCGATGCTGGATCCGTGAGGTTATAATGGAGCTGGAAAATTCCTATTGCATAATGACGTCGTGACGTGACGTCATGACGTGGTGTGACGTCACTGCACACCACACAACTGACTGTGGTGATGCCAGGTAGACAAGCTACTGGCTGCCAGTCTTAGAGCATAAATGCAATTATGTACAGTACATAATGATTACAAATGACATTCCTGGTTTATGTATCTACTATACTGCACTTGGCATCCTTCGAGTGCATTTCTTCTGCTTATTAAAAAAAAGTTGGAAACAACCAGCTGTGTGACGCCCGCAGAAGCTTCATCCCTCTCTGTTCTTCTCTTGCTAGTAGTGAAGACCACAGCGAGCGAGTGGCCCGCCCTGTCTAGGGTTGTGCACACGTCCCGGGATGTTTGCACAATGACAAAACCGCCTAACCAGGTTTTCCAAGAGCTTGTAGCGTCTTTAGGCCAAATATGCCTGCGCGACAGTCTCCTTTCTCATGCAGGCCGAGTCCTGGGAAGTCCTGGGACTACCCGCACCCCGGCCGAGGCTTCTCCCTCAGATCCACCTCTGGAGCCGACTGCCACCTGCCCAGCTGGCTCCTGGGGTGCGGCAGGCGTCTCAGATGGGGTCAGTAGCAAAAGATGACCCAAGGGTCTTCCCATCAGTGGGATGCCCCCTCCCGGCGCCCCGGCCTCCTGCCAGCCTACGAGCTCTAGAGGAGACCAGCACGGCCCTCCCCGGTTTCCGGAGCTTGCAGAGCGCCAAGCAGGCAGGCCCCACTGGGAGGCGGGCCTCTCCTCCCTGTCCTGGCCAGGGTTTCCGGGAGCAGAAGGCTGGCCTCTCCGCCGCGGACAAGCCAGGCGTCACGTTGAATGGCCACAGCAAGGCAGTTGCTGCCTGCATTCCTGAGAGCTGAGGACACCTGCTGTCCACCCTGCCATGGAGGCCACTGTCACCCAGCTAGGGTGGAGGCTTAGCTGAGTGGCCTCCTTGAACCCCCAGTGACAAAGCCCACAGCTTGTGGTACCCCAAGATCAGAGCTTCCAGGTAGTAGGACTACTACGACAGGATTCCAATTACTCTTTTGTTTGGGGGAGGGATTGAACTTAGGGACACTCGACCACTGAGCCCCATCCCCAGCCCTATTTTGTATTTGATTTAGAGACAGGGGCTCACTGAGCTGCTCAGCACCTCGCTGCTGCTGAGGCTGCCTCAGCCTCCGGAGCCACTGGGAATACAGGCATGCGCTGCTGTGCCCAGCCCCAGTTACTCTTGATCCACCTCAAAAATACCACCTTCTGCCTTCGAACAGCAGGGGAGAGAACCCAGGCCCTGACCCCACCCTCTGCCCTGCTCACTGCACCCCGCGTGATCCTGAGCACATTTATTCCTTCTCTGGGACTCAGCGATATCTAAAAACCACCAGTGGTCCTCAAGACAGCCTTTGGCAGTGGCATGAGACAGGTGCCAACATTCCCCAGCCAGTAATTTTGTGTAATTTAACTTGGTAACTTTGTATACCAAGCCTCAGTGGCCCCATCTGAGAGATGGGTATGATCTCTCCCCTCACTGCGGTTAAAATCCAATGGTATTTTTGTTTGTTTGTTTGTTTGTTTGGGGTACTGGGGATTGAACTCAGGGGCCCTCGACCACTGAGCCCCATCCCCAGCCCTAGTTTGTATTTTATTTACAGACAAGGTCTCGCTGAGTTGCTTAGCACCTCACTTTTGCTGAGGCTGGCTTTGAACTGTTGATCCTCCTGCCTCAGCCTCCCGAGTGCTGGGAGGCCAGCCGCGCACCACCGCGCCCAGCTTGATGGTGTTGTTGGTAAAGAGCTCAGCAGAGCGGCTGACTGTCTGCAGGGGTCCCCTGGTGACGTGGCCGCTGTGGTCCTGGCGGGACAGGCGCAGCAGCTCTGGAGGCCAGAGAAGCTCGTCTGTAGCGCGGCCAATTTGTGTGGTGTAAGCATTCCCACCGTGAAGGATTTCAAGCCAGGGGCTTCTCTGGCTTAAAAATTCCCAGATGCGGAACAAGGGGCTCTAGTGCACCCGCCTCTGCCCCGGCCCGGGGGCCCTGCTGTTGTAAGTTTCCTTACTGTCATCCAACCAAGCAGCCGTGTGTGTTCATTGACTTGTTGTTATTGTCACTGTCCCTTTGACAAATCTACATCAAATCTTGCTCCCACATTGGGTTTTGCAGGTGATAAAACAGTCTGAAGTCATCAAGGCAAGTGACCTGGGAAGGGGTCTCCCAGCTCCAAATGGCACGGCACAACTTCTACAAACAAGTCCTCCCTCTCAGAGAAAATTCCCTGGATTGTGCCCTTGTCCCTCCTAGCCCTATCCTGGGCAAGTCAGAAAATGCACCCCCAAAACCAGGCATGAAAAGACTAAAAAGCAAGGTTCTTCCCTGACAAAGTCTCGCTGTGTGGCCTCGGACAAGTCAGCCAACCTCTCTGAGCCTCAGTTTCTTCTTCTGGCTTGGGAACCAGAAGAATTTTATGTGAATTGCCCGTCACCCACTAAGCATCTGTGATGCGATTCAGGCTGTTCATAGAATCCGAGCCTCCGGGCCTGGGGTCCCTGCTCCTCCTGGGAGTGTCTGGGGTTCCCCGGGCCTCCCCAGCCTGTACAAATGGCACCGCAGAGCTGGCCCTGGACAGGAGCCTCTCCCACCCACCTCTTCGTTTCCACACACACCCGCCCATTATTCCAGGGTTCATTTATTTCTTTTCCTTTGGAATCCTCAAAGTCTATCAAGCTGTGGAGTGGTCAGATAGATTTTTTAATTAATTGAAGCAGAATCAATGAAGAAGTGATTGTTTCGGCCCTGGCCGGGGGGAGCCGTCTTGGCTATGGGAAATAAATAGAAGGCTTTGTGAGGGAGGGCGGCTTTATCGAGCTGCGGTTGGGTTGTGGGTATGGAGACCTGGGAGGCCCAGCACATGCCACGGGAGACAGGAGACGGAAGTAAACGGTCATCGACACGCGCCAACCCGGCAGGCAGAGGACTCCAGCCTTGGATAAAACACTGCATCTGTTGGAGCCTCGGTTGCCCCTTGGGGCTGCTGCAGCACCTGCTACCTCGAAGGCATTGCACTAGGGATGTAAGCCAGACACGAATGCACCAATGTCTCACAGTTTCACCCATGTGAGTATCCACAGCCTACAAATCCAAAGACAGAAACTAGAAAAGTCACCAGAGGCCATGCAGCTATGTGTAGTAGGTACAGAATTTCCATTTGGGGCCATAAAAAATTCTGGAAGATTCAGTTACGATGGCATACTCAACATGCTAAGGCCAATGAACTATACACCCAAGGATGGTTAAAATGACACATTTTAGGAGCTGGGGCTGTAGCTCAGTGGCAGAGCACTTGCCTAGCACATGTGAGGCTCTGGGTTCAATCCTTAGCACCATACAAAAATAAACAAATAAAATAAAGGCATTCTGTCCATCTACAACTACAAAAAAATTTTAAATGGCATATTTTATATTTCATACATTTACCTTAATAAAAAAGAAAATAAATTAGCTGTGTCTTTGGCCCTCCCAAGCTGCTAGTAAGTGCTCACTGAATACATTAGTGAATTACTAAATGCATTAGTGTTATTTAAAAAAAAAAATTCTTTTTTTATTTTACCAGGGATTGAACCCAGGGGTGCTTACCCACTGAGCCATGTTTCCGCACCCCTTTTATTTTTTATTTCGAGACAGTTTGCTAAGATGCTTAGGGCCTCACTAAGTTGCTGAGGCTGGCCTCAAACTTGAGATCCTCCCGCCTCAGCCTCCCGAATCACTGAGATCACAGGCATGCGCCACCGGGCCCAGAATTTTTTTTCTTTTCTTTTCTTTTTGTTTTTGTTTTTTCGTTTCAGTCACTGGGATGGAGTAATCACAATGTGAAAGTCCACAAAACATGAGCAGCCTCCCTTCCCGGCCTCCCCAGCCTCTCTGCAATGTGACTTCCTGGCAAGAGCGAGTCCGGCTTTGGCCGCTCTGCCCACAGTTCCCGCGGTTGCTGCAACAAGTGACCGCAGTCGTGCTGGCTTAGGACAACGCGCATGCCCTCTCATCTCTGGGGTCAGAGGTCCAACCTGAGGCTCCAGGGCCACGGCCAAGGCCCGGCGGCTGAGGGGCCCGCGCTCCTTCCCGGCTCCTCCGGGCAGCCTGAGCTGCTCACGTGGCTCCCCCGTCTCCGGGCCACCGTCTCCTCCGCGAGCCCGTCAGTCACAGGCCATCTCCTCTCCCACAGCGCCCTGGCCCTGCTTAGAAGGACGGCTTGGTGCCATCGTGGGTGCACCCCCAAATCCTCCCAACCCGGGGCCTCAGCCTCCTCGTGTCTGTAGGCCCTCTGCCGGGGGGTGGGGTCATAGCACAGGCTCCAGGTGAGGGGACAGGACCCCGCGGCATGTCTTGGGGGGGACACCGTCCCAGCTACGATGACCAGGGAGCCTTTGCAGACGTGAGGGCGGCAGAAGCCCGAGGCTGCGTGGCCCGCGGCCCGCGCGGCTGGCCTGGACTCTCCTCGTCCACAGCCAGGAGCAAGCCGCAGTGACATTGACGGGGACAGGAGGCCCCGCCGCTCCTCGCCCCCCGCAGCAGCCCGAGGCCGGGCATCCACAGCCCCCAGAGCTCGGCGAGGCGTCATCTGCTCAAAGCGCTGAGCTCTGCCAGTCCCGTCCCCGGCGCTAACCGTCACCAGACACCCGCGGACAAGGCGAGGGAAGGAAGCACTTATTAAACACCGGCTGGATGCCAGGCACGTGTCTCCCATGATCTCACCGAGCCTTCACCTTCCACATGCCAGGTATGAATCATGCCCATCTGACGGAGGAGGACACTGAGGCCCTGAGAGGGGACACCGCTGGCTTCAGACCGCCTGGCAGGGAGTGGCAGAGCCTGATGCTCACGCAGGGTCGGCCTGACTCCGGAGCCATCGGCCACCCCGCAGGCCGTCCGTCTCTAAAACAATTCTAAGTCCTTGTGTCCATCCCTAGGACAGTTCCACGCCTGCCAGTCACCCTTCCTCCAAATCCCTATCTGTCCTGCCACCCAGCCGCGTGGCCTTTATTTGCTGAGGCACGAGAGCCCAGAGGTGAGGCGCTTGCACTCTGAAATCAGAGTTGGAATCCAGCCCTGCTTCTTCCTGGCTGTGTGACCTTGGGGGAATCAATCCACCTCTCTGAGCCTGCACTCTCCTCCTCAGCAACGTGGGAAACAGGAACTGCTTTCCTGAATGCGGTGCCTGTTCTGGCCAAAGGGGAAAGTCCCACCGAACAAAAGAAAGGAGAGTGGATCCTCACTTGGGACCCCAGGGGCCCCAGCTCGGCCCCCAGGCTACTCCGTGACACCTCCCTGGGATGCCCCACCTGCATCTCCCGGGGATAAGGACAAACCCATTTCTTTTGCCCCTCCGTTCTGTCATTTCAGGGTGGTGGGCCGCGTCCACTCTTTGGGTCTGGTGTGACGTCACCGCGGGCCTCCCAACAAATGCATTTGGTGCAAAGCAGGAAAAGCTGTCACTATTGATCCTAGCCACCGCCCCCATCCACAGCCCTTGTTAAATTTGCATCTGGGCTGATAGAGAGAGGGAGAGAGAGGGGGAGAGAGGGAGAGAGAGGGAGAGAGCGCCAGAGCCCTGGCTGTCTTTGTCGTGAATGACATGAATTATTTCGACCTAACTTACTAATTAAGACCTCATTAGCAGCCCAAATTTGTGATAGATCAGCAGAGAACTCGGCACAATGGTTTAATTTAATGATTTCTTGCATTACTTTGTTAATCATCTTTAGTCTGATTTAATTTATGCCAATGTGACTGTCCTAATTTCTAATTAAGGCATTGATGGTGGGGATGGCCGCCATAGCATAAGAATTTCAATCAAGGCAGATACAAAAGCAGATATTCGTTTTTTTAAGGCCGAGGGATGGTGATTCAGGGAGCGGCTGCTCATTGTTTCCTTCCCGACAGGTTGGGGAGGGTCTGGTGTTTGCCTGGGGCAGATGGCTCCTCACTAATCACTGACCTTTATCATCATTGATTTCTTTTTTTTAATGCTCTGAAAAAGACCTTAGAGATTAACCACAGCAGCCTCCTCATTTCACACATGAGGCAACAGGAGCCAGAGAGGGTAAGGGGCTCACCCAAGGTCACACAGCAAGTTAGCAGGGCCCTGGGAAGAGACCCCAGACTCCCCTCCCCTCTGGGACCACCCACTTGGCAGGACCCCAGCAGCTTGCAGTGGCTTCCGTGGGAGCTGCAAATGCCTGGGCTTTGGGTCAGTGGATTAAAACGGGGGTCTTAACTCCTGTCACCCTCAGAGCTGGAGGGCAGGGCTCTGAGACCAGAACTTGACACTACGTTTCTCGAATCCACAGACCAGCTCTGCACTGGAGACTCAGGACCCGCGGAGAGCTGGGATCTGACCCAGACCTTGCTGATTCCCGAGTCTACGCCCTCAACCCCTCTCTGGGCCACCTCGTCTGGTCATCACTGGGCATCTGGAGCATCTGCCTTGGTACTAGAGCTAGTGGGTATTGAGGGCTCCACCATCAGGCACTGTGCTGAGCACCACACATGAGATCCCACTAGATCCTCATCACATCCTGAGAAGAAGACATCCTCACCGCATCCAATCACAGATAGGGAAGCCAAGCATCAGAGAGGTTGTATGAATTTCCCAAGGTTGCACAGCAAAATGCTGATGCTCAAGCTCTGAACTTGCCTCTTTCTAACACCAAAACCTACAGCCACCCAGAAGCTCAGACCAAACCCTGGAAATGTCCTTGGCTCCCAACCCATCAGTCTACACTGTCACCTTGCCTTCTGCAGCATCCTGAAGCATCACATTCTCTCTGTCCCCACCCTTAAGTCTAACACCAGTCTCTGCCCTGATTCCCCGTGGCCACCCATTCCCGTCCCAGCTCCCAAGTGACTTCAGCAAACTAGAAACCGGACCATCTCTCTGTCCCGAGGCCAACGCCCCTTGGCCCCTCATCTCACCTAGAACTAACCCCACACTCCCTTGCTTGGTCTGCCCAGCCCTTCCTGACATGCACCCACCTGCCTCTCCCACCCCTCTGGCCCTGCCTACCAGCCGAGCTTGCCCTGACCTCAGGGCCTTTGCACCTGCGACTCCCACTCGGCGGTCTCATTACCACCACCACCCCACCCTTCCCATGCCGAGGAGTCCCGCTCCTGGCATTCCCCACCCCACAGCCCCTCGACGCCCTTCGTGGCACTATTCAAAGTGGCCTCCTTGGTCCATTTCCTGTCACCTGCATGGGAGCACCAGGGTTTCCAGCGACTCCTCTGTCCCCAAAAACCCAGCCGCCCAGGAACCCTGGACCTGTGCCTCCACCGTACCCTGGAGATCAATCTCAGAGAACTAAAAAGTTTCGAAGAAACTGCATCTGCTAATTTGCAACATTTATGTTAGTCAATATAGATTTATTTAATGCAATAAATGACATAATTGGACTTTTATTTCCCTAATACATTTTTCCGAGATAACTAATATTTTGAGTACCCGTGGCCTACGGATGTCTTCCCAAAGCACATATTTCCTGTATTATTACTCTTGTATAAAACTGACATTTAAACAGTTTAATAAATGAGCAGTTGTTTGACTGGTATCAGTTTCAATACATTCCAGGATATTAATAAAATATATTTCATAAGCCGGCTCAATAGACCATGCCATAAAAATTCAATGATTTATTAGCAATACTGTGGCTATTAGTTGAGACAGATACTCAAGATGCCATTAGGGTTAAAATAATAATCAATCAAACTAATTAGACCCTATTTTTCATATGCAAATATAATTAAGCATACATTTCTCCGTTAACTTTAAAGAGAATTATTGAAGCCCAGCCTTGTCTGAAGAGTCCCTCGCTTGAGTTAATGAAATGACAATGTCTCGTGTTGGAAAAGGCAAACAAAATTGATGAACCGTTCTGGGCTTTGAGATCAGAGAGAGATGGGACGGGAGAGGAGGGGACAAGATAAATAAATAAGAGGCCACCTGTGCGCCGGAGTCTGCTCTTTCTGGCAGAGTTGGTGAGGGGAAGTTCCCAGGCTCCCAGTGGGCCAGGGTGCCAAATCCAACATGGCGCCCGCACAGGTGAGGCCAGGACCTGGGAACCGCGTTCAGTCCCCAGCTTCACCGGAGTGGGCGTGGGCAAGCCTGTTCCCCTCTGTGCCTCGGTTTTCCCATCTGTCAAATGGGTCGGAGCTGCTCACAGCAGCACACCCCTCAGAGGTTTGCAGGAAGAGGTGAAGGTGGGCTCAGTCCCTAGCAGGTGGACCACCGTTTCCTGTGTTTATCCAGGACGTGGTTGGTGGGCCCAGTGACTTTCTTTGTGGGGTTTCTCAATCACTGGGTGGCCAAGCAGATTATGGAAATGTCACTCCCTTCTCTCTAGGTATGACTGTTATTCATATCTGGACAGTTGGGGACTCTGACCGAATGATTTGGAAGATCAGAGCTAAGAGTCGAAGTGGTTGAAGAATGGTCACCAGCCAGGCACGGTGGTGCACGTCTGTCATCCCAGTGGCTCGGGAGGCTGATGCAGGAGGATCAAGAGTTCAAAGCCAGCCTCAGCAAAGGCGAGGCGCTAAGCAACTCAGTAAGCCCCTGTCTCTAAATCAAATACAAAATAGTGCTGGGGATGTGGCTCAGTGGTCGAGGGCCCCTGAGTTCAATCCCTGGTACCAATAAAAAGAAAAAAATGATCACCAGTGACAATGACTACCATGACAGTCCCTGGGTCTGATGCATACAGATGATGTGTATCCAAGGAAGGCGTGGGGCCAAACTGTCAGAGCACAGGAGAGTGATCTACTCAAAAACATCAATGTTGGCGATCAGGAGGGAAATCTAGACTCTTCTGGCCTGGCCAGAGCTTATGCATTAGGTAAGGCAGGAGTCCCCTGGTGCCGTCTGCAGAGGGTCACATAATAAATATCTTAGGCTTCGCCAGCCAAATGGTCTCTGCTGCAAGTACTCAACTCTGCTGTCACAGTATGAAATGTGGATAGCGTCACCTACAGACACAGGCGGCAGGATGGTTGGGTTAAGGTAACATCAGCTGATGTAACAAACAGACCCCAAAATGTGCCACAACGGTTCACTGTGGTGGGAATCCATTTTTAGAACTAGCTGTCGTGGCCGTTCTAGCTGCAAAGGAGGCTGGGACATGGGCCTGAGCTCGTGGCCTGCAGGAAGACTGAGCAGGTCTGGGGAAGAGTTTGCAGTGTGTGCAACAGGGAGGAGAAGAACCTGGGCTCTCCGGGACACTCCCGCCTGCTTTGACAGCTCCCATCTGTCTTTGTGCTTAAAGTCCCCATCCTGGCAAATGGCCTGCTATCGTGTTAGATACCCCGAGACTCCTGGGGTTCCCTGCCCATCTCTGTTCCCCAGGCTTGCCCAGAAGAGCCTGGGACCTGTCTCTCCTCCCAGGCAGACTCTGCTTCCCGAAGACGGAGTCAGGTCTACGTGGCTTGGTACCTTGTGTCTGTCCTCAGACAGGCATGGTGGACACGAGATTTCTTAAAACTGGAAGTCAGCCGGGCTTGGTGGCGGACGTCATCCTAGCAGCTCCGGAGGCTGAGGCAGGAGGATCACACATTCAAGGCCAGCCTCAGCCACTTAGTGAGGCCCAAAGCAACTTAGGGAGAACCTGTCTCAAAATAGAAAATAAAAAGGCCTGGGGGTGTGGCTCCGTGGTTGAGCGCCCCAGTACCAAAAAAAAAAAAAAAATTGGAATCATTGATCCAACATGAATGGGAGTAGAAGATGATCAGGATGATCACAGTGATCACGTACATGTGAGACGAGGTTTCAAAACCCAGAACAGAAAATAATTTAAGAACTGATGCCGTACACCTCCAGGTTCAGTTGTCTAGGAGAAAGACCCAGAGCTGTCTGGGAGTCCTGCAGGGGGAGGACTGTGGGGTGTGTGTGTGCATGTGCGTGTGTGCGTGTGTGCGCGCGTGTATGTGTGCTCCTGTGTGTGTGTGTGTGCGTGTGCGTGTGCGTGTGTGCGTGTGCGTATGCATATGCGTGTGCGTGTGTGCGATTGTGCACGTGTGTGCATGTGTGCGTGTGTGCACGTGTGTGCGTGTGTGAGTGTGTGCATATGCGTGCGCGTGTGTGTGTGTGCATGTATGTGTGTGTGTGTGTGTGCGTGTGTGTGTGTGCGTGTGCGCGTGTGTGTGCGTGTGTGCGCGCGCCTCACCTTGTCTGAGAGAGAGCTCGCTAGTCCATCTCTGGCTTGCTGTGGTCCCAGCGCCTCCCTCACTCCCCTGGGCAGCGGGGGCTCTGGACAGGAGCAGGTCACTGTGCCCAACAGGCAAAGAGCAGACTCCGCGTTTCCGCACGCTGCGGACCCTCCGAGGGACCTCCGTGGCCAGAAGCCCGCTCCAGCCACGAGATGGGGAAGAGGCCTGAGGTGGCCGGGCTCCTGCGGCCGCCAGCCTTTTTTGAAAAATCATTTTAAAATTAAATTAAATGCTATTGAACTAGCAGAAGCGCCAGGGGAGACCGGCACAGAGAGGCAGGCAGGTAACGGGCCAGGCTGGCCCTCGAGACAGAGCTGTCCAGCCGGGGAGGGCGCTGGGAGGCTTTCCGGCCTCTCCGCCAGGCGGTGAGTCCCGACTCCTCGGGCGTCTTCACGACCAGGGAATGCGGCCAGCCCAGGCCAGGGGACAGGCTCCCCAGGGAACCCGGCTCTGCAGGTTGGGTGTGGGCTTGTCTCCTTGGACAGCATCACAGGCACCCCCAGGTCCATCAGCACCTTCACTGGGGGGAGAGGGATACCAGGGGTTGAACTCAGGGCACTCGACCACTGGGCCACATCCCCAGCCCTGTTTTGTATTTTATTAGAGACAGGGTCTCACTGAGTCGCTAAGTGCCTCGCCATGGCTGAGGCTGGCTTTGAACTCGCGATCCTCCTGCCTCAGCCTCCCGAGCTTCTGAGATGACAGGCGTGCGCCACCGCGCCCAGCGGCAACTTCATTTTGCCCTGACCTGCCAAGGTCTCTCGGGAAGTCACCAGAGCACCCAGAGGAGATGAGCAGTGCCTCGCCTCTCAAGGAGGGAGACTCAGATGCCGCACAGGAGGTGTGAAGGAGGGAGGGCGCAGGCCCCAGGGGACTCCCATTCTGATGTGCACCTACGGTTGTCAGCATGTGGTCACGCGGGCCCAGGGGCTGTGCAGATCCCTGCGGTGGCCCAGACAGCGTGATCTCAGCTCAGGACTGCAGTGAGGGACGCCTGGAGAGAGAAACGGAGGGTGGCAGAGTCACCTGGGAAGGCCACTGTAGCCCAAGGCTGGGAAGACGGCTGCTCTGGGGAGGTGACATCTGACCTGAGATGTGGACAGTGGAGAAGCAAGACCCAGGGAGAGGAGCAAGGAGTGTCCCAGGAACGCCTGGCGGGGCTGGTCAGTCCCCTGGGACGGGGTCAGGGAGGCCCCCTGCAGAGAACAGAAGCTCGGGAAGCCTCTGGAAGCTTGCGGAGGACCTCTCTAACCCTGGCCCTAGAGCCCTCCAGGCTTGGGGGGCATTGCCACAGCCCCTGCTGTCAGCAGAGAACGATCCCGTGTGTCACACCTGTCGGAGGAGGCTAAAGGGGAAGCGCAGGGGCCCACTAGGAAAACAGTCTCTTCCCTCCCCAGCCGCGTCCCAGCCGGCCGGCCCACAGGGCCCAGCAGAGGGTTAACAGGAGATGTTTATTTATGAACTTGGCCTATTATGTAGCATAATTTGAATACAGTGCCTATGAGGGTTTTTTATTGCCGGCTATAATTTCATTTTTAAAGCTCTCCCTCTACCATACTTTAAAAATGATATCTCAAACAAGAAATAAATTCTGTTTTGCAGCTGTGTTAACTATATTTACCCATGGGACACACTACTTTGTCCTTGACACAAACCCCGGGGGACTTCACCGAGAGCTGCTTTGGCAGGCTGCGCCCGCGGGGAGAGCCCAGCGCCCTCCCTGGGATGCCCCAGAGCCCCGCGGACCCAAAGGGGACCCGGAGGAAGATCCCACAGCCTGGCAGTGGCCTCGGCCCCTCCCCGGCTGGCCGGGTGGCCCTGGGCACCCTGGGGCCTCTCTGACCCTTCAGTCTGCAAAAGCAGGGGCGTGGGCAGGACATGGTCACCGTCCCCATGTGTGCCCCTGTCCCCTACTCTCTGACTCTGGGCTCTGCGATGGGGCTAGGGGTCGCCTCTCCTGCAGAAGGACAGCGCGGAAGCCTGGGCCACCGGCTGCCGTCATTTTTAGCTTTTTTCCCCCTCAGAGTGAAAACATCACGTGGCGGCTCCTTGACAATGGCTCGCGCTCACTGAGCACTGACGCGGGGCCCAGACGCCGTGAGCAGGGGCGAGACCACGGAGGCTGCGGCGCCCTCCCAGGTGCGGCTCTGCCCACTGCACAGATGAGGAGACTGAGGCCGAGGGAGGTGGGGCTGACGTCCACCTCGCTGAGCCCAGTGCCATCAGGAGAGGGGACCGCCAGACGCCACCCTCGGCCCTACACCCACATCAGCTCCTCAGGTGACGTCCCCTGGGCTCCCACAAGACCCGAAGCAGTAGGAGGCCGGACCCACGCGTTGAGAGAGGGGCGAGGGGGCCTTGGTGGCGCAGGAGGCTTGGGGCAGGAATGAGGGAGGCGAGACCAGGGCCGATCAGGAGTGGAGAGAGGCAGACCAGAGGTGGTGGCCAAATCCTCACCCACACACAGCACAGGGTCATCTTAGTACCTCGGCATTGCAGAGAAGCAAAAGCACGCATCGCAGACAGCCTGGAGTTCAAGTGCCAGGGGCGGTTCCAGGCTGTAAAACCACCTCTGGCTCCGGGACCCGGGCAAGAAACTCCGCCACTGGGTTTCCCCGTCTTTCAAACAGAGATGGAGCCAACTTAGTTCACAGTGTCTTCACTGTTGTAATTTACTGAAGGTCGCTAGTTTCATGGATGGGAGGTGTGGTTCCAGAAAGATACTCGGGGACAGAGAGTGGGGGGAGCTGGCCAGGCAAAGGGAACCTCAGGAACAAAGCTGGGGTGCATGCAGATATGCCTGCACCCCAATCTTGGGTCTGTCGTTTATGTATTAGTCGTGAGCTCCGAGACCAGTTACACATCCTCAGAGCCTCGGTCTCCTCATCTGTAAAATGGGTCATATAATTGGCAACATCCAAAGGTTTTTTCTTAGATGAAAGACCGTTCTTGCAAAGCCCTTAGCATACAGCAGGGGTTTAATAAATGGTACTGATTATTGGAACTGAAAGTGCCTCAGATACCCATTGATTGAGAAGAAAATGGTCTCTGGAGTGTCCAGATCTCAGCTGCACCTGAGTAACTTCCTGTTTCTGAATCTCTGTTTCCTCATCAGGAAAATGGGGTGAATAACTTCTCTCCCATGGGGAAGTGAGCAAGAAGAATAGACTCCATGGTTGTTCAGAAGCAATGACCTTGGACCGCTCAGCCATTGTCTGTGTTAGGAAAGAATATGGCCCGGCCAGAGCTGGTCCCAGAAGGAGAGAGCCACACTGAGGTTGTCTAGCACCAGCTGCCTGGGTGACCCCAGCCAAGATCAGCAGAGCCACTCAGCCAGGCCCCCTCTAGATGCACCAACCCTCAGCTTCCCCGCCCCACCCCACAAATCTGTGAGAGAAAATTGTAAACCACCAAGTTTAGAGCCAGTTTGTTACAAGGCATTGCCAAGACCACAACTAGCTGATACAGGCAAATTCAATCCAACAAAGTCTATGGCTATACATTCATGGATATGGTTTCTTCATCTACCTTGTGTTGCTGTAACAGAATAACAGAGACTGGAAAAATTATAAAGAAAACATCCTTTTATTTCTTGTAGTTCCAGAGGCTGGAAAGTTCAAGACGAAGGAGTCAGCATCTGGTGAGGGCCCTGTGGCTGCATCATCCCACGGCAGGAGAAAGGACCAGGGAGGTGAACTGTGGGGCCCACATTCAGGCCCCGGCCTAGGACTCCGACTCGCTAACTCAGCTAGGAGCCAGGTGGGGCGCCTATGAAAGTCTCACCTCACTGGACATGCACAGCAACCCCGGGAGGGAGGCAGACCACCTCCACCCTTTTATATACACAGGAACTGAGGCCCAGAGAGGTGTGGCTACCTGCCTCAGGGCACACAGCCAGCAATAAGTCAAACTTGAATAAGAAACCCAGGTCCATGTGGACCCAGAACTTCACCCTGGGGGCCTTGGGGACTGAGCCCAGTGCCCAGGACACCACTGGTCCTATGGAGATGGAGATTTTCTATACCTCAGGAAGGTGCCAAAGTCAGACCACGTGGGCCTGGCCAACCAGGACCCTGACTGCAAGCAGGCATCCCCTGCTCCGCGCCCACGAGCCCCGGCAGCAGCCGCGGGGGCTGGAGCCGCCCCCGCAGCCCTCTGGCACCAGCGCTATAAATATTAAAGCACGGTAATTAGGGGAAGCAGTCAGTGCCCGCGCTGGGGAGCTCTGCTGGGTCCCCCCACCAGGCCCGGGCTGCCTTTGACTGTGAAGCTTTGTTTCTTTTAATTTGGGGACCTCAGACAAGCATGTGTCAGGCACCGGGACATCAAGCTCATCCGGGCCTGCCGCAGCCCCCGCCGCTCGCTCCGGGCGCGCAGGTTGGGCCAAGACGCTGCGCAGGGGCTCTGCAGGAAGGCAGGGGCGGGACCGCGGCGCCTGTCAGGGACCCCGGGGACCAAGTCTTTCTTGTTGCATCAGGCTCTGTTGTCACCGCTTTGCAGGGCTGATGACATATAATGCACCGTGACAATGTGTCACATCAGAAAACAGCCCCGAATGCGCTCAGGTGGGACCGCGGGCCCCAGGGGTGCCTGGGAGATCAAAAGGAGGGAATTTCCAGCAAAGGGAGCCAGGTCCTCCCCATTCCCGGCTGCACCCCTTAGAAGAGTGAACAGCCGTGGGGGCTGCTGGAGTCGGCTGGGGCATGGCTCCAACCCAACCCACCCACGTTCAGGAAGAATTGGGGCTTGGGCGGGCCACTGGCTCTCCAGGCCCAGGCCTAGTCTCACACAAGGAATGTCTCATTGGCGGGGAAGATGGGGAGACTGAGGAGACTGGAGACGGGACATAAAGCAGATGCAACCGTAGGCTCTGGAATTACAGGGACCTGGAACCAAACCAATTCCTGCTGTGTGAGCTTGGGAAATTCACTTGACCTCTCTGAGCCTCTGCTTCCTCATGTGTAAAATGGGAATGAAAGGATCCCTACCCCTCCAGTCATGCTGCACAGTCTGGTCCTGTGGTGTGGTCGTATGGTGTGCAGCAAGCACCCATAAAGCCGCGTTGTTGTAAGATGATCACCAAAGAACACACAGCTCAAGGATGGGAGGTGAGATTCAAACTCCCCACCCCCACTCAGGACCCCTCTGCCGCCCGAAATGACAACATGACAGTACCTCTGCGCTATGGGTTCAGGTGGTCCTTGCAAAGTGTCCACACAGGGAGAGACCACCGTGCCCACTCTACAGCTGGGGAAACCGAGGCTCTAGCAGGAGACAGGCCCTGCACAGGGGCCGCCCCCAGAACGCCCTACCCCCTGGCAAGGCAGCCCCTGCCAGGGCAGGCACCAGGGGGACGGCTGACGCCAGTGAAGCTGCCCCCTCACAAAAGACTTCACCCAATCCTGCACCGCCCTGTGCCGGCCTGGGAGGGCTGGCACGCCGCGGCTGCGGCTGCAGCTGCAGGGACGCCTTCTCCCTACACCCTCAGAGGCTGAAGCCAGACCTTAAACTTGACGGAGCCCTCGAGTGGCAGGTATTAATTGGTGCAATTAGGAGGTCCTCTCCCCAGGCCACGGACGCTGCCGCATCAATGATTAGACCGGATTGGAGCTCCCTGCCTCCGCGTGTCAACAGGACACTCGAGCTGCAGTTGCGGTAAATGACTGGGGGGGGGGGGGAGCATTTACTGTAATTTGAAACAAACAATTGACTGCATTATTAGCGCATGTGAAGACGGAGCTGGCAACAGGCTCCACATTCTTCTGTCTTCTGGGCCCAGGGACAGAGACACTAAAGGCAGTGTCCTCTGGGGGTGGGTGGTCCAGTTGCAGAGTCAGAAAAAACTCAGACCTGGGGTCAAGTCCAAATTCCACCATGTAGGTGCTGTGTGACCTTGGCCAGGAGCACAGCATTTCTGAACCTCATAAAGTAGGGATGATACCAGTATATGTATATGTATCATAGGATTGCCGTGAAGATTAGATCAACCAAACACACATAAAGTGCTCAATAAATGCAGCAGTTGTCATGTTGGCTTATTAATGATAATCATGATCGTCATCTTTGAAGCGTCCCTGGGTCCCAGAGTAGCTCACAGTCCACTACCCATCCACAAAGGGGGTCAGCAAAATGAACTGTAATGCATTCATCAGGGCACGTCTCTGACATTTATTGAGCACCAACTGTGTACAAGGTTGAGTCAGAGAAGGACAGTGGCTTCAGAGTGCTTAGAGTGTGTTGTGAAGACCCCCTCGTCCCCACTCCCCTGGGCTCAGCCCCCAGTGAGTTCAGCTTCTGGGCCTTTCCTGGGCCTGACCATGCCCTCCATCCTCCACCACCAGCCTCAACTGCTCATGGGCCTTGCTGCCTCCACCCCCTTCCCCAATCTGTGCTTCACCTTTGATTGCAGAAGAAGAAATCCTGTCCGGACACCAGCCTCCTTGTTCCAGGCCCCTTGTCACACTCTACAGAGAGTTTCTGGGTTTTCTTAGAATAAACTTTTCACAATCTTTGGATGAAATCCAGACACCAAGCCGTCCCCGCCCATCTAAGTGCAGGTGTCCCCTGCCACCGCCCAGCCCCGTCTGCTCCACGTTTCCTTTCTCACCTCTGTTCAGCCTTGGCCCTGCCACCACCTCTTCCCCCCTCCCTCCAGCCCCAGGGCCCTTGCACAGGTGCCGGCTCTGCCTGGAATGCTCCTGTGCCCTCGGTCTGCTGCTGCTGCCCTTGGAGCCCCGGCCCCTCCTGTCTTACCTTAGCAGTGGCTCCCACTGCAGGCCCCTGCGCTTTCTGGGCACCACCAGAGAGAGGACAGAGGACTGACTTGGGAGGAAGAAGAACACCTGCATTTATGGGGCACCAACTGCACACCGAGAGCTTTACGGACAAGGTTTCGTGGTCCCCCGTTCTGCAGATGAAACCACTGAGGCCGGCAGTGCCGGAGCCCCGCTGGTCTCTACTGCCCTGGAGAGCAGCAGCTCTCCCCGCAGCCCTGCCCGCGCTGCTTCCTGATGTCCCTGTCCCCCAGGGGGCAGAGAGAGCAAGATGCCCCTGGAACTTCAAACCCAGAATGGGGGGCCCCTTGAGGAAAGCTGGTCAGAGGGTTGACACCTGTGTCCAGCCGGGTCCCCAAGGGACTGGGCAGGAGGTACCGAGGTTCCTGCCGCAGAGGCACAAGAGCAGAGGTGGCTAGGAGTAGGCTATGGGGACTGGCTGGCTCTGCGCCTTGCTGCAGGAGGAGGACCCTGTAAGCCCCAGGGGACTCTGGGGCGGGCTGGGCAGGAGCCACCTCGCCAGGCTCCCTGCACTGTCCTCCCTGGTTCCAGGCCACCACCAAGCTCCGAGCTGTTCCCATGCCACAGGCTGAGGTGGGATTCAGTCCCAGGTCCCCTGGGCCCAACCCAGGCTCTTCCAGGCCCAGGCTGCCTCCCATGCAAGGCCAGCCTCCCAGGGAGGCAGTGCTGGAGTCCGTGCGCGGTGCATGCTGGGAGCCCAGGGGAGCCAGCCTCCGGGGGAGGAGGGGGGGAGAGGGGGGAGGGGCCGTGGGCAGCTGCAGGGCCAGGCCGGTTTAGTGCCCCGTGAAAACCTGAATAAGCCGCGTCTAACCTCTGCGGCTCCTGCTTCCTTGTCTCAATATTCCATTTACTAGCAACTTCCAGCCTCACTAAGAGAACACGAGGGTGGTTGGGGCTGCGGGCTCCGGGGCGGGAACTCGGGCTCAGGGGACGTGGGAGGGAGCGGATCCTGCTCTTCCCAGAGGCGTCCTCTCCCCCTGCCCGAGGCCCACTAGGACCTGGGGCTCTGGGGTGACGCCAAGGGGGTGCCCCCGGCTTGGGGTCTCTTGGGTCTGCTATGGAGCCAAACGCCAGGGGCCCGGATCTCCCAGGGGCCAGGGCTGCCGCAGAAGTGCGTCGTCTGAAGGGCTTAAACAGCGGACACCTACTGTCCCGAAGCTCAGGGGGCTTGTCCAGGGTCAAGGTGTGGCAAAGCCGGCCCTTGAAGGCTGAGGGGGCAATCTGTTCCCGGCCTCGCCTGCGGACGGCCAGCTTCTCCGTGTCTTCCCGTGGTCTGTGTGTGACAACACCATGGTGACCTCTGCCGGCTCCCTGCGGGGACCCCGACCCTGCCCGTCCACCCCTCCACTTGAGCACTGTGAGGCTCCTGCTGTTCTCTGTCCATCTTGAAGACCAGGATCGAGGCCTCCAGGAGGTCAGGAGGCCTGAGACAGCCTCGCCACCCAGCAGCAGCAGAGCCGGACTCCAGCCTGGCCCGGGCGGGGCTTCCTGTGCACCCCGTGTGGGTGTCACCAGGACATCTGGACCTGGCTGCTTGGCGGGGTGTCCTGGGGCAGGTCCGGAATGCCCCTGAGGCTCAGTCTCCTCATCTGTACAATGGGGGTGAGGAAAGCCGGCGGAAGGCCCCGCACCAACAGGAGGCGGCGCAGCGTCAGGGCGGAAGAACACGCCCAAGGCCGACCGGGGAGGGCACGGCCACCCAGACCCCGCAGGACGGGGGCAGAGCTGAGCGCTGCGCCCAGGGGCCGGAGCCGCCACCGGGCTGCCTGGGTGGGCGTCTGGGGGCACGCACCTGTGTCCACGAGCCGCGTGCCTCCGCGAGAGCCGCCGGGAGCGTGTGCGGCCGCGCCGGGTCCAGCACCGGTAAATGAGGCTGCTTCCGCCCCCGGCTGCGCCCAGGGCCGCGCAGGCCGCTGCACTAATAAGGCTGCCTCCCCGAGGCTGCGGCTGCGCAAGCAAAGCGGGAGGCAGAGCCCCGGGCTCGCTCCCCGGGCCCTAGCGCTGTGCCGAATCAGCAGGACAGTGGTCCACCATGACCCCGGGCGCTCCGGCAGCTCAGGGCCAGCCACAAGCCGTGGATGACTCTTGAGGAGACCTGGCCCTGTCCAGACTCAGTGTCCCCCTCTACACTGTCCTGAAGGGCCCAGAGAGGGATCAGAGTCCACAAGCCTATACCGGTCCCTCCAATTCCAGCTCGGCTGGTCAGCCCTAGGTGTGGCCTGCTGAGAGCTCAGGCTCCGTTTCTGTAAAATGGCACAGGGAGTTGATCCAGAGCATGAACCTGGGGCATTTCTAGATGAGCCTCCTGGTAAGTGTCTTGGTGAGGATGGAGCTAAGGGCTCGGGCTCCAGTCTCCAGTAAGAGCCCCCCGGGGACCTGGGACGACGGCCCAGAGCCGATTAGGTGATGTAGCTGTAGTAATCATAACAACAGCAGGTCTTCGCGAGGGCTGGCGTGTGCTATTACGGTGACTATGATCACTACAAATGCTAGTATTGCCATTCTCTCTCCTCCCCTGCTGGGGACCAGGGCTCTCCACCCACCTCTCCCGGCTCCGGGGAGCTGCCTGCCAGGAGCCGTCGCCCCAACCTCCTCACCAGGGCTTAATTAGGCCTCTCAGAAGGCGGCGCTGGCTCGGGGCCTGCAGCGAGCCTGGGGCAGAGGAGGCTGCGGGAGAGAAGGAGGTGTCTGCAGAGGAAGAGGGCACCCGCCCGGCGTGGCCTCCCTCCATGGCCAAGGTGAAGCACAGGCCAAGGCTGAAACAGCACACGCACACGCACACGCACACGCACAGCTCTGCGAGCTCCTTGTCCACTCTTTAGCCTTGACACAAAGCTCTAGGAAGGCAGGATGGCACGAGGATCCCACAGACACCCTGGGCCTGACTCCGGCTCCCCTCTTCCCAGCAGCCTGATCACAAGTGACTGACTTTTTCTCTCTGAGACTCTGTTGCCTCGATTTAAAAATAAGGGTGATGGCCAGGCTCGGCAGCACATGCCTGTCATCCCAGCAGCTCAGGAGGCTGAGGCAGGAGGATCGCAAGTTCAAAGCCAGCCTCAGCAAAAGCAAGGCCCTAAGCAACTTGGTGAGACCCTGTCTCTAAATAAAATACAAAATAGGGCTGGGGATGTGGCTCAGTGGTTGAGTGCCCCTGAATTCAATTCCCAGTACCCCCCCCAAAAAAAAAAATACAGGGGTGATGATCTTGCCCATCCTGCAAGGCTACTGTGAGGGTTGAATAGTAAGATGCAAGGGCAGGCTTCTGCCTGGTGCCTGGTAGTCAGTGTTCCTGTGTCACCTGCATCATTACTGTTACAACCATGTAAGTCAGGATGGGATACGTCATGCTGCTATAACAAGTAATCCCCAAATCCTCACAGGTTGATTTCCTGCTTGTTCTGAGCACCTGTCGGGTTGGCAGGGAGGGAGCAAGCTCTCTTTGTAGAATAACTCAGTGACTCCAGTAGACAGGGCACAGCCTCTACCTCAAATGTTAGCATGGTTGTGCTAGAGGGAAAGAAGTTCAGAGTCTCAAACAGGCCACCAAATGCTCCAGCCAGGACAGGCACATGCCCTCCACTCATGGGCCAGAACTAGTCACATGATTCCTCCCACCGACCAGGGAGCTAGAAGTCCCACGAGGGGACTGACAAAAATTTAATGAATGACACATACAACCCTCACACAAGCAATGGCACGTTTAGAATCCTAGCACCCCACATAATGGAGAGACCCTTAAAGTGGCCTCCTCTAACAACTAGCTTTTCAGATTGGGGGCTTGGTACCCAGAGAGGAGAAGAAACAAATCCAGGGTCACACAGCAAACTGACCGCAGGATCAGGGCGCCAGCATCTGGCTCCTGTTAACCAAGATGCTCTTCTCCATTAAGAGCTGCCCCCACCCCAAACCCCATGGCTCAAATGTACCCATGAAGGTCAGACCAATGAGAACTATTCTGGAAGGAGTCTGCAAAAGGTTTTCTCTCTTTATTTTTATTTTTTTTAAATTTATTTTGGTACTGGGGATTGATTCCAGGGGCACTTGACCACTGAACTACATCCCCAGACCTTTTTATTTTGAGACAGGGTCCCCTTAGGTTGCTAAGGCTGGCTTCGAACTAGCGATCCTCCTGCTCAAGCTGCCAAGTCACTGGGATTTTAAGCATGCAGATGCCTCTCCCTTTAAAAGGAGTCCAAGGGATGGAACTCTGTCCTCTAGCTTTGGATGCTGTAGTAGGAGATGGACTACAGCAGCCATTTTGTGGCCATGAAGAAATAATGGTGAAGATTTCATCCTACATCCTGGAGGAAGCAGAGTGAACTCATGAAAAGAACTGGGGTCTTTGATGATGTCACTGAGCCCCCAAATTGAACAACTCTGGAGCTGCTCTACCTCTGACTTCTTGTTACACAGTAACAAATTGTCCATATTGTTTAAATTGTTTTATGGTGGGTCTTCAGATGCTGGAGGACTAAGACATTCCAATGGGTAGAGCCACACCCCCAGCCCTATTTTGTATTTTACTTAGAGACAGGGTCTCACTGAGTTGCTTAGGGCCTCGCTTTTGCTGAGGCTGGCTTTGAACTGGAGATCCTCCTGCCTCAGCCTCCTGAGCTGTCTCATGCTGATTTTCTACACCAACCTGCTACAGTCCCTTCTCCTCCAGCCTCGGGCTTCAGGGTCGACTCCCCTCCCTCCAGAAGGTTTCCTCAACCCCCACTCCAGAGTGGAGCAAGCCCCCATCTCGCACTTTCAAAGAATGCCTGCCCTTTTCATGCTCCACCTCAGTGAATGCTCAGTCAGTCATTGCTGCGATCCTTTTATTTATATCTTCCTCCTCCTCAAGGATGTAAGTTGCAGGAGGGCCAAGCGCCATTTGGGCCCCATTTTAACCCCATTTTAACCCTCTGCCATTACCCCAGAGCTGTCCAGAGGAGGACCCCATGTTTGTTGAATGAATAACACGATTGCCTATACCTTCTCCTCCTTCCATCTTCCAGTTCCAGAACATTCTCCGCGGGAGCGAGCTTCGGGAGGCCGTGAATGCTGGCCTTCCTCATTGATAGGTCCCGAGAGCTCCCCCTGGAGGGGGTGGCTGGAGGGTACCGGAGAGCCTCTGCTGAGCTGGTCAGTGACCGTGCTCATCCTGGGGTAGCAGGAGCCTGTGGCACTTGGAGCAGCTCTATTGTCACAACCCAGGAGTGCCATCGCCAGGCTCCCAGCGAGGGAAAGCAGCAGGAAGCAGCATGTAGAGGTAGCCAATGTCACCGCCCACTGTCACATGGGCCACGAGCCCCCGGCCCAGTGTCTGGAGACGTGTCTGCTGGGGGAGCCAGCCAGGCCCTGCAGGAGGCCGTCCCCGCGTCCTCGCAGCAGAGGGCTGCCCCGGGTGGCCTGCGTCAGGGCTGCTGGTCTCGGAGAAAACAGGCGCGAGACTCCGGAGACGGATGTTGGTGGCAAATGGGCTGTGATGATCGTGCGCTTCCATTTTCCCCTTAATATACGTGATGAATAAACTTAATTACACGGAAAATTGCTGCCATTGAGGAACGGGCGCGGTGGCTTCCCCGCCCTTCTCCGCGCGGCTCGGCTGTCCCCACGTTTTCCAGGGAGGGGCCGGCGACACCCTTGCTGACTCCAGGACCGCCCTCCAAGAGGGCAGGGTCACGGATCAGGATGGCCGGGTCCACCTCCTGGCCGTTCTGTAGGGAGCGGCTCCGGGAGGACCCAGCAAGCCCCTCCACCCTGCCGCCCACTGCACAGGTGGGAAACCGAGTCCCCAGGACAGAGCCGGGCACTCGGGGACCTAGGGCCACAGGACAAGGTGGCAGCTCCTCCGTCTCCAAGTCCTGCGGTTGCTCTGATCCTAACGACGCCTGGCCAGACCGCGCAGGTGGCCCTGTCCTCCCAAGGATTCATGTGGGACACGGGCTCGACCTGCACCAGCCCAGCGGAACGCGGAGCCCGGTCACAGCCTGGTCCAAGCGGGCAGCCACTGGCCGCGCAGGACTCACCCTAGGAGGGAGCTGCAGCGGCCAGAGTCCTGGAACAGAGGCCCCGCGGGGCTGGTGGAAGGGGAGACCGGAAGCCCCAGGGCGGGGGGGCAGAGCCTCTGTCTGGAAAGATGAAGCCATTCCGTGTGTGCGTGATGGAGCCGGCTAGTGACGCCGTGAGTGTGCTTGAGGCCACAGAACGGGCCACTGCTGAAGGGTCACGGGGATAAAGGTTATGCTGTGCCTGTTTTACCACTTTAAAAAAAAATTTAGGGCTGGGATTGTGGCTCAGCGGTAGAGCGCTCGCCTAGCACGTGCGCGGCCCGGGTTCGATCCTCAGCACCACGTACAAATAAACCCATTGTGTACAACTAAAGCAAATAAATAAATATCAAAAAAAAATTCAAAGGGCACTGTGGTACTGGAAACTAGGTGTGATCCTATAAATACTCAGCTGTCCATTCATTCATTTAGTCCATGAATATTCATGTAAACACCAATAACATGGGGTGCTGGGGGTGCAGAGGCAAGAGAGGCAGGGGCCCCCCAGCTGCCTGAAGGAGACAGGAAGGGGGGAACCAGACAGTGAGCAAATTAGTGCTTTCATAAATAAACTAGCACACCTGTCATCCCCGCGGCTCGGGAGGCTGAGGCAGGAGGATGGAGAGTTCAAAGCCAGCCTCAGCAACTTAGCGAGGCCCTAAGCAACTCAGTGGGACCCTGTCTCTAAATAAAATACAAAATAGGGCTGGGGGTATGGCTCAGTGGTCGAGGGCCCCTGAGTTCAATCCCTGGTACCAAAAACAAAATAAATAAATAGATAATCGGGATCAGCGAGCAGGGATATAAACAGGGCGACTTCATGGGAGATGGAAGGAAGCTTCTACCGTAGAGAGTACAGCCTTCCTGGGCTCCCGGGCGGGGAGGGGGGGAGTGGGTCCCCTGAAACCTGCGGGCATTCGCCTTGCAAACAGCTAGGAGGAGAGCCAGTCCTGACGTGGAAGGCACCCTCTGCATAGGAAAGGTGCACACCCCTGCCCTCCTCTCCCTCCGACTCCATGCCTTCCTGAGCCCCGGTGCACCCCTGGAGGGCATCGGCGTCCAGGGCCAGTACAGACAGAGCTCGGATTCAGAGTCCTTCTATAAGCATTCTCTGAAAGTACTTCCAGCTGTCTGACTTTCATCTCTCCTGCTGTAATCACCTTGTTTGCTCTGCAGGAGGTCAGAGGCCATTCTTAGGAAGTGGCCCTCCTGGCACCCCTTGTAGCCACCAGGTCCCCTGCCGTCTCTAACAGGGCCACCTGAGGCCCACACGGTGGGAAAAATAGGAGCTCAGGGCCAGGCAGCGGCTGTTGCCAAGATGCCCCGCAAGCGGAGCTGTAGCTCGTTAGCAGTAATATAATTAAGTCCCAAGCTGGGGCCGGCCCATTAGCGCCTTTACATCCTCCAAAGCAGTGGTTTTCTTAATGAGCGGTTCTCTATTACCAAATTGGGCTTCCATCCATCTCCATTATGGGGCAGTGTACCTGCTCACCCACACACCCGCAGCTCCCCGCAGGGGGTGGCGGCGCTCCAAGGTGCGGAGACACTGATGCAGGCCTGCCCTGTCGCTGCAAGGAGCACCCTCCTCCCAGGGAGCCTGTCTGCCAGCGTCAAGGGCAGACGGAGGCTTTGGGGAGGGGCAAATTCAGACCAAGCCTAGAGAGTTCCTGCCCACTGTGACGGGTGGGTGAACTCAGGGGCCTCACCGCTGAGCCGCATCCCCAGCCCTATTTTGTGTTTGATTTAGAGACAGGGTCTCACTGAGTTGCTTAGGGCCTTGCTTTTGCTGAGGCTGGCTTTGAACTTGCGATCCTCCTGCCTTAGCCTCCCGAGCCGCTGGGATAACAAGTGTGTGCCACCACACTGGGCTTCAGAGATGGGATTTTAAGGACACGCAGTTGGCAATAAAACCAGAAGTGTCTGGGGCTCCTCTGGGCTCACCTGGCACCCTCCACACCTGTTGGCCCTGGCTTCCAGACACTGCAAGGATTGGACACCACTGCATCGACTGCGGGACAGCCCATCCACTTCCAGCCACTATGACCCCAGTCTTGTTTTCTGCAGTACCCTCCTACCAGGGTTTCCATCTTCTAGTCTTGCCCCCTATAGCCACAAGGACATGATCATCATCATCATCATCATCATCATTATTATTGATTGGGGTGAAATTCATAATCCCACTACTAGCTCTAGACCGTAAAGTATTGAAAGCAGGGGTTCAAACAATGGCTTGTGCGAGCGTGTTCCGCATCGCTGTCGCAACAGCCCAAGGTGCAAATAGCCCAAATGTCCCTCGGGGATGAGGAGAGAAGGGAACTGTGGTCTCTGCACAGAACCCTCCGGTGGCCTCGTGAAGGACGTCTACAAGGTCCTTTGTCCCCACTTCCTTCGGGCTTCACCTCCCGTCTCCCCCGCCTGCCCTGGCCCACCCCGTCCAGCCGCACTGGCCTTCCGTCCACAGGTGGAACCCCAGGTCCCACCTCGAGCCACGCCCTCCGCGGCTCCTCCCGCCCGAGCACCCGCCTCCTCGTGGGCCTCCCTCTGGTGCGCATGCCCGTTCCCATCAGATCTCCTCTCAGCGACTTCCGCGCAGGCCTGCCGGGGGGGCCCCCACCGATTCCACGTGTGCATAGTCCTGGGAGCTAAAATGGAAAATCAGCTCCCCTCCCGAGCCTCCCTCTCCGTTCGCGGCCGGCCGCGCGTGAGATGCAGTGCGCTGCGCCTTCCTGGAGGGGTTCCGAGCCCCATCTCCTTGCAGCTGCAATGCAAACTCTGGGTTTACTGAGCATCTGCTTATCCCAAGCAACAAGGTCGATGCCCCAGACCCAAAGCCACGTGCTTTCTACTTCCCCGTGAGCAAATATAAAGGCCAAGAGCAGGCCAGGGGGGTGAGAGGGTCCCCACATAGATAGCAAGGGTTTGGGGGAGAACACGGGCTTTGGGGGGCGGGGGGGGGGGGGGGGTTGGCCAGCATATCATTTCCGGCTATTTTTACGACAAAACCCACAGGCCTATGAGATGCTTTGAGATGGAAGAAGAAAGTTGCTTCTTCCTAATGGGTCCAGGGAACCTGACCCAATCCCTTTGGAAGACCCAGTACACGCCAGAAGCGTAAGACCCTGGGGGGACCTCCCAGAAGGACACCTGTTGGGATCCCGGCTTTCCAACACTTTCAAATCTGGATCTGAGCTAACCCTCCATCAGCAAGAAGCTGAGGCGGTTTTAAGCCCTAGATCACGAAGTCCTCTCGTTTCCCTCCACCGTCCTAAAGCCACACAGTCAAGTGGCCGAGGAGGGACCTGCATGGGGGAATCGGCCCCTGGCTGCCAGGGAGGTGGAGGTGGGTCCAGGCCTTTCTCCCCACCCAGCACCTGGTCCAGGGTCACAGCCTGCTCCGGGAGCCGAGGGGTTAACCTCCTCTTCCTGTTTGCTCAGACTCAAGTTCATTACGCTGACTAATTGATTTTACCACCGCTAATGGAAAAATGTATCTGTTAGTAATAGATTAATCGGCCACTAGTGATCGGCTCTCTGCAGAGATCTCCGGCGGCCACGCGGGACCTGCCGGGCCTGTCCTTCCAGAGCCAGGGAAGGGAGCCAGAGACCAGGCTCAAGGGGGCTTTGGGACCCGTGTTTCACCAGCCACTGCCCCACGGAAGGCCAGCCGCTGGTTCTGCCCGGAGGAGACACACTCTGCATCCCATCCAACTCATTAAAATGCCGGTGTGTTAACTTGAAAAGAAAGGAAACCTTATCAGCATAATGAGCCAGGGAACACTGGCACACCGGCTTCCCTACCCCACCGCCAGGGAGGGAGGGGCTTTGCTCCTGAGGTTTAAAGTCATTCATTATAACAGCTACGGGTTTGCAAAAGAACTATGTGCAGCACACTGCCTGCCTGGTGTCATTTAATCCTGGTGACAGCCCATGAGGCAGGTGTTCCCGTATCCTATTTGATAGATGAGAGACAGTGTTCAGAGAGGTGCATCAACCTGGCCAAGGTCACACAGCACGGAAGTTACAAGAAGTGGCCTCAAAACCCCCAAACGAGATCTTTTATCCTCGATTCCAAAGGTCCGAGAACAACTGCCCATGAGCCACATCCAGCCCAGTGTCTGGGTTTGATAAAGTTTTATTGGGACACGGTCATGCCCATTCATACACATTATGTCTTTGCCTCATAATCTCAAAGGAGCTATGATAGCACCTCAGAGCCCAGAAACCCTAATGCATTTAGTATCTGTCCTTGACAGAAAAGGGAGCTCCCAGGTGGGCTGAGGTCTGCCCCTCAAGGGCTACTTGGACCCTAATGAAATGAAGATGGGAGAAGGAGCTGGTGTGCACCGGAGTCCCCAGGGTCCACTGAGGGATTCTCCACGCTCCCGAGCATGGAGCAGAGGGGGTCTCAGATCTGGACAGCTCCGGGGTCAAACTCTGCACAGTCCCTCCTGCGCCCCACTGGTGGAGAGGAGGTGGAGCCGTCCCTCTCCCCCCCCCCCCGCCTCCCGCCTCCCTGGCTCGGAGCAGTTTGACAAGGCTGAATGAGTCGCTGGTGGCTGTAAAGACACGGGGCGTTTTCCTTTAAGCCTCCCCTGGAAGCCCCCCGGAAGCATTTCCCTGATGGATGGGCTCTCCTCCCCGCAGGGCCCTCCCCAGGGGACTGTGTGCCCAAGGAATCGGCCAGTTTGCATTCAGTCACCTTTATCTGACCCAGGAGATGAATCTCTCCTTTGGATTCTCCGCAGGGGGCCCCACCAGACGTGCGCGTGGCACGTGCACACACACACACACACACACACACACACACGCACGTGCAAGCTACAGACCTGGCTAATTCCAATGCTCATTGTTCCAGATAGGAGCTGAGAGCTGATTGGAGGCTCGGGAGCTCAATGTCCCCAGGAAAGGCGGGTTTGAGAATGGACAACGGGTAGGACTTACAGATCTGCACCAGCAACGCAACCGTGCCCTGAGCGGCTTCTGCGCACCTAGGTCTCCTGCCAGGGCCCCGTGACATCGATCCTGACCCCAGAGTGGACCACTCGTGGGGCTGCCCTGGGCAGGGAAAGGGGACATCTGCTTTGAGACATGGACATCAAGCCCGACAGAGAAGGTCCCCCCAGCACGGTGTGTCTTACAGGTCATGTGGGGGGGGGTACGAAGCCCAGGGTCCAAATCCAAGCTCTGTCACACCCTGGTGGCAGCAGCCTGGGCAATGGGTCTCCCTCCCAAGCCTCGGTGTCCTTGAGAAACGGACATGGCTGCACCAAGCTCATGGATACTGGCCCCTGATGTGCCCCTGGGGACATCAGGGTGGCCATGCCTAACCCCGGGAGCCATCAGAGGTTGACACAGTCTCGACCACAGCCCCCGGCGAGGAGGGCAGTTTCAGATGGGCTGGAACCCCGGTGTCCCGATGCCAGGCGGGATGGCAAGAGTGAGGCAAGCCACCAGATCCCATGCCACAGAGCCTCGTTGCCATCCCAGCTTGCCCCCCCGCAGCCTGCCCGGTGTCTGGAACTCTGTGGGTCTCGGCTTCCTCCGCTGTAGAAGGTGATAAGAGTCCATCTCAAGCCAGGCGCAGTGCTGCACGCTGCAATCCCAGCGGCTCAGGAGGCTGAGGCAGGAGGATGGTGAGGTCAAAGCCAGCCTCAGCCAAAGCAAGGCTCTAAGCAACTCAGTGAGACCCCGTCTCTAAATATAAATGCAAAACAGGGCTGGGGATGTGGCTCAGGGGTCAAGTGCCTCTGAGTTCAATCCCCAGTACCAAAAAAAAAAAGAGTCATCTCAGCCTCATGAGGTCATCAGGAGGTGACCGGGGATGAGCCATCTGAAGCCCAGTCGGGTCCACTGTCTGCTCAGCAGAGGGTGGGAGGCGTCGGGAAAAGCCAGCAGCCCCCGCTCCAGCCCCCGGCCAGCCCAACACCTGGGCTTGCAGCTGCTTTTTGGACACAAGCCAACTGACAGCTTCCGGCAGGACCCTGGTCCCCTCTGAGCCTCAGTTTACCCCTCGTGTCTCCAAGGACCCCTCCCCAGGGAGTGCACGGTGCTGCGGCCATTCGCAGTCCAGGGGTCCCCACGCCGGGGCGGAGTCTGGGCGCGCCTGAGTCTCAGCCTCTCCCCGGAGACCTGGCGGTCCCGCCTCCCTCCCAGGAGCCGAAAGTGCCGAGGTTGTCACGCAGAGTTCCGCCCGTGTCCCCGCCACTTTGAACCGCGGGCACGCGGGCACGCGCACGCACAGGCACGCACGGACGCACCTTGGCAGAACAGCGGTGTCCCGCCCCTCCGTGCCCCACCCGCCCTTCTGGTGCTCATCCAGGGGTCCTTGTCAGAAGGTCCCCCAGGGGCCAGCAGGTGGGCATGTCACTCTGGACGGGTTCCTAGCTCGGGTGCTGGAGGTGAGCCACACCAGCTTCCACCGCGCGGGGAGCCGGAGCCGCCCGGGCCTGGCGGGAGGTCCGGGTCGGCCACCCCAAGCTGCCGGGCACTGTCACCCTGGGGGGGGGGGGGGAGGCAGGGGCAGACGCCAGCCTCTCGGTGTCCTCAGCTTTCCCTGCCACGGCTGATTTGAATAATTCAGCGATGGCGGGTCTCCTGGGCACGATTGTCTTCAGTGAAGGCAGATCAGTCGCCTGCTCGGCCTGTTAAGAGGCCCCTGCCTGCCGCCTTCTTCTGTAAATCAGGATTAATGAGATGGAGAGGGAAACGCCGGCCCTGGGCAGGGACGCTGGCAGCCAGCTCTCCGGGAGCAGGGCCTCAGAAGTCACTCTCGCCTCGATGTCCTCGGGCAGTCCTCGGTGGCAGCCATCAACCTGTCGATAACAAGCTATCACCCAGCCTGCCAGGCCCGGCCTCGCTGCCCAGCCCCCATGGCTCCAGGGAAAAGAGTAACTGGAGAGGGAGGCTGCCAGCCAGCGGCCTCTGCCCTCACCTCGTCCCCGGCAGTGCGGCGGCCGGGTCCACGGAGGGCCCCTTTCCCACACGCAGCATCAAAGAGAGAGGGAGACCGGAGGCCCAGCCTGGACCCAGCAGGTGGCTGGTGAGGCTCTGGCTTCACCTGCACGGTGGCTTTCCAGCGGAGGCCCCGTTCCTGGCCTTTAGACAGCTGTCACTCATACAGGGTACAGGGCACAGCATCCTCCTTCCTCTCTCTGATGCTACCTTCCTTTCCCTCCTTCTTGTCTTGTCATGACCAAACAGGTAGGCTCAGGCTGGGATACTTGTCTGCTGTGTGACCTTAGGCAAGTCACTTAGCCTCTCTGTGCCTTAATTATCTGTCTCATCTAGAAAGGAGATATTTTAAAAAAAAAAAATCTCTGGCCCCACGGTTTGCTGAGAAGCTTCTCAGGTATGTGGGCTTGTACATCCTTGCCACTGTCTGATACCCAGCACACGTGATGTGCACTCATTATGTTAGTATCACTATCATGATCAACTCTGGCACAGGGCTCCTTAGACTGTGGCCCAGGGATAATGCCAGGTGTCTTGCTGTTACCCGTCCACAGCAAGGTGCAGACAGAGAAAGAAACACTCTGTAGCAGTGTGACAGAAAGCAATTCTATTATCTATTGAATCTGATCATAAAAACCAGGGGCTTGGATTTTGTGGGCATTTTTTATTTTTCATTTATTTTGTTTGGCGAATTGTTGTGTTTTTTTGTTTTTGTTTTTTGTTTTGTTTTGTTTTTTTACTGCATTTTACAAAAGCGTCATTCTGCAATGGATTAGAAATTTTTTTTAAATATCTATCAGTCCCTCAGCACAGATAGCTTTAAGAAGAGCGTTCCGGGGTAAACTCTAACAGGCACACAAATCCCCTGGGGACCTTGTTAAAACACACTTACTGATTCAGCCAGCTCGCGTGGGACCTGAGAGTCTGCATTTCTAACTAGGGCCCAGGGGGCGCTGAGGCTGCAGGTGCAGGCCCACGCGGTGAGGGCAGAGGGGAGCCTCCCGGTTAATGTCCTGTCCCACCCTGACTGGCTCTCTTCTTCTAACACACCCTGCCGCAGAGCTGCCTTCTAATCTGTCCCTGGCTAAAAAGCCTCTAAGGCCTCTGGTTACAAAATTCGGACCCATATCCAAGACGGAAGCATCTGTCGGGAGTCTCAACTTGGACAGTATCCAACAAGTAGCATGCATCGAGCAGGCACTGTGTGCCAGACACTGTGTGTGTGAGAAGCAAGCTGCCCTGCCCTTGAACTTCAGAGGCAGAGCTTCCAGACCCTCTCAGTGTTTGATATGATGCATCCTAATCCTAAGCACAGTCCCAGGCAGAGCCAGCCCTCAATCAGTAATGTTATTCTAGCTCATGTCGTCTTCCTATACAACTGTTGGTCCTCACAGAAATCCCTAAGATGGAAGTGTAGCTGCTAGCTATTGCTGCGTGACAAATCAAATGACTCCTAACAGCTTCAAACCGTATCCATTCATCCACTGTTACCCATAAGCCCATGGGTCAGTTGGCTGTTCTCTTTCTGGGATCATCTGGGTAGACACCTGCTTGCTCACTCAGACACTGTGGTCATCTGGAAGATGGGTGTTTTAGAAGAGTTGCAGTTGGGTTGGTGCATCTCCGTTGCATGTGGCTTGTTATCCTTCAACAGCCTAGCCTGGGCTTCTCGTAGGGATCATGGGGTCAGAGAAAACAGAGAAGCCTCTGAGACCTAGGCTCTGGACTGACCGACGGTCACTTCTGCCACATTTCGCTGGTCAAAAGAAGTCACATGTCCATCCCGGAATCAAGGAATGGGGAAATAGACTTCATTTCATGATGGGAAAGACTGTAAGGCAAAAGACATGGGCATGTAACTTTACTCCCTGTAATTTGTTAGAATGAATACAAAGCAAGATGGAGATTTGTGTCCATTTGTATAGACCTATCCTTATTCCTTCTTTCTAAGATGAAGAAACAGAGGGTCAGAGAGGTTCAGAGACTTGCCTGAGATCTGACAGCAGCTAGAAAGAGGCAGAACCCGACTCCGTCTGACCCCAAGAACCGCTGTTTAGACCCTTCTGGGTGGGACAGAGAGACATGCTTGGTAACTCACTTCATCAAAGGAAGAGAAATCTCAAATAGGTAGGCTTCTGCGGCGGAGGTTTGTGCCTGCCTCGGCTGCTGTGCCACTGTGGCCCTCTGGTCACAGGGCTGATTTCCATCACCTGCTGTCCCCTGGCCTCCTGGGCCTTGCAGCTTCGGGCAATTTCTCTCCCCTCTCTTTTTAATGGTCTCTTTAATGGAAGGTTTTCTCACGGAAGGGTTTGGGCACTAAGCTGAGCGGGTGTCGCTCACAGGAGGACAGAGTGGCAGCTAAGGGCTTCCCAGAGAAGAGACCCGGATCCTGGAACTGGGGAATCCGCAGGGTTTGGAGAGACGTGCCCCTTTGTTTTGGAACTCCAGTGGCTGTGGCCCTGCTCCACCAGGCTCCCCCGCCCCTGTAATGTCTAGGGCTCCTCCGGGCCTGCGAGTACTTCCTGTGACTCGGTCCAATCTCGCCCACGGCCGGAGTTCCACCAAGTGGCAGAAATAGAATCCCAGGGCATCGGTGGGCAGCCCTTTCCCAGGCTGCATCTGCCCTCCGAGGAGGGGCACTGCCTCACGCCGGCCCAGGTGAAGACGGTGGGGTCTGTTTCTGCATAGTAAGGCGCCCCCACTCAGCCCCTGGGGTGGACAGTGACACCCGTGTGGCTGCATGTGCCTGGGGTCAGGGACTCGCCAGCAGCCCCTGGGGGAGGTGGGCTCGGGAGGGTGTGGCCACGCGTAAGAAGGGGCTGCAGTTGTCTCCGAAGGCTCGACCGGGCCGCGGCTGCCCTTCCCAGGGGCTGCCCGCGAGTCCCACGTCACCTCTGCTCCGTGAAAACTCACCCCGCAGGAGCTCCGAGGCGACGAGGGCTGCGTCCCACCGAGGGCCGCCTTGGCCTGCTGCCCGTGGCTGGCCACCCGCGGGTGCTGGCGAGGGCGCTGTCCGGTTCCGGCGCTGGCTCTGCTGAGAGGCGCCTGCCCAGGCTGGCCTGGGGTGTGCGCACCCCTCCTCCCTGCCCGGCTAAGGCTCTTCTGTCCTTCCTCACCGTGTCCCCAGCGTCCGTCCCCAGCCCAGGGAGAACCTTCTAGTCTCACAGACAGGAAGCTTCACTGTCGCGCTCTTTGACATCGCCCCTCATCGGCCGGGTCCTTGCCCGGCTTTTAAAGCTCCGAGGCCAAGAACTTGGCCGCGCCGCCCTGCTTCGAGCAGCTCCTGCTCTCCCTGAGGCGGTAAAGGCTGCCGCCCCGCCGCTGCCCGGGGAGGAGACCGCCACAGGGCATGAATACATGCATGGGGTTTGTTCCAAAAAGAGGACCTCAGTTAATCCTCCCGAATGCTCTCCTGCCCTGCTGTGAATACTAGTGGCCTCAATCACCTCTCTGATTGTCTCTGTGAGCCCGTCAGAAACGCCGTAGGAACAGCGCCCACTTCACAGATGAGGCGTCAGAGCCTCACTAGGCCCGTGAGCAGGAGGGTGGCTCCCGTGTCACTTGACCCCAGGTTCTCCTACCCTAGCTAGTTCAATGTCCTAGTGTCCTCCGACTTTTCTTTTCCTCCTCCTCCTCCTTCTCCAATTCCCCCTCTCCTCCTCTGCTGCTGCTGCTTCTTCCTCTGCTTCTTATCTGAAATCCAATTTTTTTTTCTTATTCTCGGTACTGGGGATCAAGCCCAGGGACACTTACTCACTGAGCCACATCCCCAGCCCTTTGTATTTTTTATTCTGAGACAGGGCGTCGCTAAATTTGCTGAAGCTAGCCTCAAACTTGCGATCCTCCTGCCTCAGCCTCCCAAGCCACTGGGATCACAGGCGTGCGCCACGGCGCCCACTGACACCTGCCTCCTTGAAGGCGTTCAGCTCGCCACGGGAAACATCCCCTCTCAGTCGCTTGCCAGCTGCTGTGCCAGCGGCCACTCCTTCACGAGTTCTCCCTTCCAGCGACTCCCCCTCCCTTTGCCCAGCCCTGGAAGTCCTAAAGCAAAAAGCACCTGAGGATGAAGATGTCACGCTCCATCACCTTCCTCTTACACTGACACAACCCAGAGCATCTGGTGATCTTCAGAGCACAACAGAATGTGTACAAGGACACTCAGGTTGAAGAAAAGCCACGTGTCTGTCCGAAGACTCACAGTAACTAGCCCCAGGAGGGCAAGGGCAAGGTCGGGTGCAATGTTCTCGCCAATGAAGAAAAGACCCTGCAGAGGCCCCCGGCCTCCCACCCATTGTCCACTGCACCTCTGTTCCTGCCTACAAAAGCCCTTCCCTGCGCCCAACTTCGCCAAGATGGCCTTTTCTTTCTTTATTTTGTTTGTGGGGGAGAAGTCGCCCCGCCTCGCAGGGTGCTGAGTCTTGGATGGACCCCTCTCCCTCCCACCAGCCTCCCCCTCCTGGGTATCGGCTTTGAGTGGCGAGCAAATGGACTTGGGTCTGGTGACACTGTGACTCCTCTTCAGCTAACAGGCAGGGGCTTGGGAGGTGACACAAGTGGAGGAGACCCAGGGGGACGTGAACCAAGTCCACGTCCCTGAAATCGTCCCCTGCGCTCCCCCGGCTGCGCCCTCCAGGGAGCTTGACCTTCCGACTGGGGCTGGTCAGACACGGGGGCCAGAATGCCAGACAGACACACAGACAGGGCAGCAGGACGGGCACGGCTCGGGGCTCCCCGCTCCATCCCCTCCCAGGAGCGCCAGCGTCTGAACTTGGTACCAGCTCTAGGAGGTGATTAAGTTTGCACTCCTAATGAAGAACAGATGGGAAATGGGGGGAAATCAGAGATCAAAACAGGCTTTCCATATTTCTTGCCTAAATGAAAAAAAATTTTGTCAGGAGCTGTGAGTTACCTTTTGTGAGTGTCATAGTCACAGCGGGAGACCTGGGAGTCGCGGGGTGGGCTGCTGCTCCTGGACCCTGTCTGGTTGCAAAGGACAGGAAAGCAGCGATGCTGAGCGGGAGTGTAGGTGCAGCTGTCACCTCCGTGCCACCCTGGGGTCTGCAGTCCTCCTCTGGGAGGTGAAAACCACAAATGTTCAGAGACACCCAAACCTGGGATCCAATTCTGTATCTGCCACTAGAGGTGCGGTTTTAAGCAGGCTCTTCAACTTGACTGGGTCTCAGTCTGCTCATCTGTAAGGATCTCTGCAGTGATGGAAATCAATTAATCTATATTAATTTATTTATTATTTATTTTTAAATTATTAATGGTTAATTTAATCATCTTGCAGCAGCTATTAAGAAGGAAGTGGTCATTCCAACAAAGATCTGTGTTCACCAAATGCTTTTTATAGGCATCCTTCCTGAATACACAAAATTAGCCTTCCCAATCCCATTCCAGTTAGGTGAGGCCACGTAACTGTTTCTCTGAGTAGAAGAAACAACCATTGCTTCCAGCCCAGGGTAGTGCATAGTCCTGTGACATTGTCCCATCTCTCTCCTTCCCTGCTGTAGCAAATGAGAAGGCATCGTGTTCTGATGCAAGACAGCAGAATAGAAGAGCCTGGATCCCTGAGTCACCACGTGGATCATAGCTGCACAGAGGACTTTATGTGGGTAAAATAAACTCTATTTCTAAGGTCTGGTATTTTCTGTAATAGTACCCCAGCCTTTGCTGATCAACTCAGTAGTCATTGGTATGACTGTTGTGTTGTGTCTAGACAGCCCCCATTTAAATTCAAATACATTCCCAAGGATTGTTGACTGACTAACTGATCCATCTTGAATAGGTAGATTACTATGGAGCTCCCTGACAGGGAGTAGGGGTGACAGGGCAGGCTGGTTTGGTGGGAAAGACGTTTATTACTGAGAACCTGAAGCTCTGCTGAGACTCGTGAGGAGAATGTCCATGCCTCGGTCCTGCCACATTAAATACATAATGTTGGCTTCATTTCCATCATTATTCTTTGTCTTCCTCTCCATCCTCCATGCCGCCGCTGTCAATCACCTGACATCCTCTGACTCTCCTGGTCACACACTGGCCCCTGACACCTGAGAGCAGGGGTGGTTGCTGCCACCTTCACCTGGGACACAGCCAAAGCAGGTGACGCCCCTGTCCCCCTCCCGGCCCTGGTGGCCTCTGGCAGACCCGCATCTCACAAGAGGAGCTTGAATGCATTGATCCAAAAACAAAAAGGAAACAGAGTTTTGTGTTTTCTTTTTTTCTTTTCTTTTCTTGGAATATTGAACCAGAGAGTCCGCGTCCTGGGAGCATCAGACCACAGAATCAAAGACATGCAGAATCAAACGCTGCAGAAGTCGAGGATGGAGTGCTAAAGAATCAAAGCAGGCGAAAAAAAAACACAGAATCCGAAGAAAAGCCACAGACCCACAGGTCCCAGCCGAGCACGCGGGGACCGCCGTGGTGGGCCTGCCCTGCCCTCGGGCATCTGTCTGCAGGAGTTGCTACACGGGAGCCCTGGGGACCCCAAAAACCAAACCCAAGGCAACAGGACATCTGACTCCATTGGTTTGTACAACCCCACCCGGAAACCAGTGCCAGCGTTTCATGAAGCTACACCTAACTCTTTTTAAAACTTAATTTTAATTAGTTATACGTGGCAGTAGAATGCACTAGGATACACCACACACAGATGGAGCAGAGTCTCTCATTTTTCTGGTTGTGCATGATGTAGGGTCCACAGGTCGTGTAGTCATATATGCACGTAGGGTGATGATGTCCAGTTCACTCTACTATCCTTCCTACCCCCGTACCCCTCCCCTCCCTTCACTCACTTCTACCTAAAGTACCTCTATTCTTCCCTAGCAACCCACTCCATCCTTATTGTGAGTTAGCATCCGCATATCAGAGAAAACATTCATCCTTTGGTTTGGGGGGATTGGCTTATTTTGCTTAGCATGTTATTCTTCACCTCCATCCATTTACCAGCAAATGCCATAATATCATTTTTTTTAAGGCTGAGTAATATTCCATTGTGTGTGTGCATGTGTGTGTGTGTGTGTGTGTGTGTGTGTGTGTGTGTGTGTGTATCACATTAACCCAATCGATAAATGGGCTAAGGAACTGAACAGACACCTCACAGAAGAAGCAATACAATCAGTCAACAAATATATGAAAAAATGTTTAACATCTCTAGCAATTAGAGAAATGCAAATCAAAACTACTCTAAGAGTTTATCTCACTCCAGTCAGAATGGCAACTATTGAGAATACAAGCAACAGTAAATGTTGGCGAGGACGTGGGGGGAAAAGGTCGCTCATCCGTTGCTAGTGGGACTGCATATTGGTGCAACCACTATGGAAAGCAGTATGGAGATTCTTGGAAAACTTGGAATGGAACCACCTCTTGGCCCAGCTATCCCACTCCTCGGTTTATATCCAAAGGATTAAGATCAGCATACCACAGGGACACAGCCACATCAATGTTTATAGCAGCCCAATTCACAATAGCCAAGCTATGGAACCAACCTAGGTGCCCTTCAACAGAGGAATGGATAAAGAAAATGTGGTATATATACACTTAACCCTTGACCAAGATTCTCTCCTTGACCCAACTTAATTCAGGCTCCTCTGAGCCCTGTTCTCAACCAGGCTACGACCTTGGCCCCTGTCCTCACCAGGCCCAATTGCCCAGTTGGAGCAAGAATCCTGCTCCATCTGGCCAAATCCCTCCTCCCCCACTTTCTCCCACTGATATTGATCCCTTTGGCCCGACTTCAGCAACAATCCTCCATCAGCTTGGCAAGAGTCCCTCCCACCTTGATCTCCCCACACACACCCCCACCCTGACTCTTGGCTTCAACTCTCCTCTTGCTCTTATATCAGAGTTGGCCCCCCTCCCTCTCCCTGCTGCAATAGTCCTCGCCATCTATTGTGACAGTCCTGAGTACAGTCTTCCTTACTATTGTCTCAGAATAAATTTTTTTAGCTCCTTTCAACCAGGGCATTGGGATAGAGCAAGAGTCAATTTGTGCATATGAAAAAAAAATTAAACACAGTGCCACAAATACAAAAGGTAGAGACTGTTCATAGTGAAAATAATGAGCAAAGCCCACCTTGGTGCTCTAGAACATCCAGAGAGGCTCTCCGTCACCTCTGCCCATCCCACCACCCCAAAGTCTGCCACATTTCCCTGACCTTCTGACAGTTTTCTAAGCATCTCAACCCCTGTATTCAATACCTTCCCGCCTGAAATACCTACAGATGTTGCTGCTTCCCAGCATCCTGATATGCTGTAGGGAAACCTGGGTTTTAATTTTATCTAGAATTCCTTGACAGAAATGTCAAGACCTCTGTATACTCCCTACATAGCAGAACAGAGCCTGGTATACAACAGGAGCTTACCAAACACTTCACTGAATAGATATTTCATTTCTGAGCATACTACTGCCCTTGCCCTCAGTAGGCATAAGGTCTATGTTTGTTGTTAATTCTATACTTGGCTCTTAAAATCATCAGGAGGAAAAGTGGAAGGGGAGAGAGAAAAATTACCTGTACTTTATTTTTAATGAAAACACTGAAGATGGAGGCCAGGCGTGGTGGCGCACGCCTGTCATCCCAGCAGCTCAGGAGGCTGAGGCAGGAGGATCACGAGTCCAAAGCCAGCCTCAGCAATGGTGAGGCACTAAGCAACTCAGTGAGACCCTGTCTCTAAATAAAATACAAAATAGGGCTGAGGATGTGGCCGAGTGCCCCTGAGTTCAATCCCTGGTACCAAAATAAATAAATAAACAATACTAGAGATGGGGGGACGAATTATGGGGGTTGTCTTATCCTCGCCTTCTTAAACAATCCTCAATTTCCACAGAGGCAAGTCCTCAGCTCTCCACCCACAGCCTCCCATCTTCCATCTGTGAAATGGGCACATCATACCTTAGCCTCCTTTCTTTACTAAAGATTTTAAGCATGACCTTCAACAGTGACCTTGTCACCTCCAAGATGCAGAGCCTCTGAAAAGGGTGTGGGGCTACTCATCTGGGCCTCCTCACCTGCAGCCTGGAACTCAAGGTCATGCCCACAGTCCTGCCTGCCTCTCACCTCACTGCTGGGGACGTGAAGCCAGGCGCAGCAGAGGCAAAGAGGTCTCTGCAGCCCACGTGGGGCTGTGCCCATGTTCCAGGAAGACTCAACATGCTTCCAAAGAAAGCAGCCCCCAGCTCCTTACCTCATTTTATCCTCCTGACAGCCCTCTAAGGTGGCCTCATTGCCACACTTGGAACCTGCATCTCCAGTGGGACTCCAGCCTCTGCACTGGCCCTGGCAGCTGGGTAAGCACTGCCCTGCTCTGGGCCTCAGTTTTCCTCGCCTGTAGAATGGGCCCATCACCTCTCCTCTGCAGAACCGCTGCTCCGTCTTTCTGGCACATTGTGGGTGCGGATGGTCTCTCCCCTGGGGGGCTCGGGCTTGCTCAGGAACACCTGGGTCTTAAACTCGGAGCCCCCAGGGCCCTGTCCCCAGGCCCTGGGGCTGTAGGAGCCTGCCCGTGTTCTTGCAGGCCGTCCCTGAGAAATACCTCCATTGTAATTCCTTCGGCTGGAAGCAAAAATTCAAGTTGCTGACAGCCCGCTCACCACCGCGCCAATTTGTAATATTGATGAATCAGGAGCCCAGCCTGGCGCGGGCTGTGGGTACAAGTGCCCAGAATATTCATGAGCCCTCCTGACTTGGCCTGACGGCATCGCTTCCCCTTTCCGGGGCCATTATTTCACCGCACGTCACTTGTTCCAACGTGAGCTCCCGTGGCCGCCCACACACCTCAGCCCCGAGGACGCCTCCTCCTGCCTAGAAGCGGGCCGCAGTGGGGACTCCATGGGACGATTAAAGGGCCTAAGGGCCGCCAGCAGGACGTCTGCCACCTCAGGGCGGCAGCCGGGTGGGGGAGCTGCTTCTCAGCCCCGCCAGGGGAACAAAGCCACAACTGGGGGCCCTCGTCCCCCTCCCCCGCCCGCCGCGCCCTGGACATCTGGGAGACCGTCCGCCTGTCTGGGCGCCCCTGCAAAAGCTTGTCAGTTAGGGGGTCTGAGGTGCCGGGTGCTGTTCTGGTTAAACATTTATACAGCAGCTTTTGTAGATAAATAGGTACATCCATGTGTCCACACGATTAGGATTAAATATTAAGAAGATACGCCAGCAGGGACCTGGTCCGCCTGAGTAAAATGAAACCCGGGGGCACAAATGTCAGATCTGAGGGGGGCTGCGGCGGGGGCGTGACGAAGAGCTTCAAGGCTGACCCGTGGTCAGGCAGATCCGAGGCCACCCTGGCGAGAAACAGCCCCCTGGCCTCCGGTGGTCCCCTAAGGTGGCTCAAGACACAAAGGTGGTTTTTCCTTCTTTTTCTGTGTCCTTCCATCTCTTTTCTCCTCTTCTCTCTCCTTCCTCTTCCTTCCAATGCAGATCTGGCTTGGGCAGCCTTGCCCCCCAGTCTCCTGCACCACTCCAAGTGGGACTGGATTTTAAAACCAGATTTGATCAGCTTTTACCAGCCGCCCCGCTGGGCGCGGCTGCACAGGTTGTCAGGGGTCTGCGGCGACTTGAATGGAGATGATTCTAACTACGGGTGATCATTTTTGCATTCTAACATAAAACAATGTTACAAAAAAAAAAAAAAAGTCCCATTACAATGGTTAAAAGACAAATCATTCAGCAAGTCCCTCTCTTTATTACTTTATTAGACCATTCACGAGGCAGCATTTTGAACACGGGACGGTGCGATGGCCCAAGGCTAGCCCACTGCAAGTCGCACCAAGAAAACCGAGTTCCTCTCTCGTCATTAGTCAGAGAGTCAAATGCAATCATGAGGACTTCAATTGGCTTGTCAAATTAGCACCGTTTCACCCCATTAGCATGGCAGAGCCTGGCAGACGGGGCAGGAAGGCCCCCTACACAAGCGTGTTGTCACCACCCGAGATGGCGTAGATCGCCCCCTCCACGCAGCGAGCACACACCCAGACCCCTTCCCGGCCAGCCCCCTGCCCTCCCCGGCACTGCTCCGGCAGGCGGCTTCGTCATGTGATTTATGCTGGCCAATGAGATGAGGTCCTTCCAGGAAGCATCTTTAAGAGACAGTGCGTCGCCGGGGTGTGGCGCATGCCCGTCCTTCCAGCGGCCTTGGGAGGCTGAGGCAGGAGGATCGCAAGTTCAAAGGCAGCCTCAGCAACAGGGAGGCACTAAGCAGCTCAGCGAGACCCCGTCTCTAAATACAATACAAAATAGGGCTGGGATGTGGCTCAGTGGCCGAGTGCCCCTGAGTTCAATCCGCCATACCCCAAAACAGTGCGTGCTTCTCGGAGTCTTTCTTGCTCTGCCTCCAGACCAGCTGTGTCCTACAAAGAAGCTGCTCCCTTGACATGGAACACGGGGCGGGGGGACTAGTTTAAGCAAGGATGGCCCTTCCTATCCAAGGGGTCCCCATCTGCAGAGGCAGATTCTACCAAAGAGCAAAAAATATTTCCAAAAAAAAAAAAAAATCACATTTGTGCTGAACATGTACAGGAATTTTTTTGTCATTATTCCCTAAATGATACAGTATAACAACTTTCCCATAGCATTTACAGTACGCTGGGTTTATAAGTAAACTAGAGATGGTTTAAAGCATACAGGAGGGTGTGTGCATGGTATTCATAAGCCTTCTGCCGTTTTATATAAGGGATTTGGGCATCCATAGATTTCAGTATCCTTGGAGTCCTAGAATGAAGTCCCCAAAAGGTGCCAGGGGATAACTGTTCATGACACTGTGGGAATGGCAGACATGTAACACTAGTGAAAATAAACCTTTGCTTTTCAAAGGCCTAAGTGGGTTACTGGGATATGACTTTCAGTCCTGAAATTTGGGTTTCAGTCCCAAGAAAACTACTTTGGTTTGCTTGGGACTGAGAGATATTCTGCAACGGAAGACTTTTAGTGTCTGAACCAAAAAAGTCCTGGATGAACCAGAACAAGTTTCAATCACCCTGTCTTTGGAAATCACTGACTTCTTGGGGATGTTTGTTATGCAGCATCACCTAGACAAAGCTGACCGATGAGTCCTCCCTTTGCAAAGTAGGAAATCAAAGTCTGGAGAGTCAAGAGAAGAGATGAAGGCAGAGTGCATGTGAGGGCAAGTTGAAGGTCTGGAGGTTAAGTGGGTCCAGTTTGTTCCCTGTCTCTGTGGCTTGCTGCCTCAAACAAGTGTCCCATATTTGTTCCTGGGAAAGCAAGACAGAAGACCCTGGGTTCAAGGGCAGGATGTTTAGTAGGAAGTGCTTTTGGGATCAACACCTGGGACCCAGAAGAGAAAGAAGCAGAGTTGAGCAGAGGGAGAAATTAGGCAGCCCTGAGGAAGGTCCAACAACAGTCTCAGCGGACCCCATGGAGAGCTCTGGAGTGGGGATCATCCTTCAGAGCTCCCTCAAGTCGGGGCAAGGGGTCAGACCTTCACCCTCCTTCATCCCTCCATCATTGGATGTGGCTGTCCCCAGAAAAGAGTGACGTTGGGCGAGACAGTCTTCCTGGCTGGGCATCTCAATGAGGGCAGGACTCCCACAAGCTGCAGAGCAAATCCTACCTGCACACCACAGGAGCTAATGTGGCAAGTCCCTTAAATACTCTGAATTCTCCTCACCTGCAAAATGGGACAGACAGAGCAGATTGTTCAAGCTATATGGGGACAGTTGAGCTGAACCACAAAAAATGCTTGAAACTCAATCTGATGCACCACAAGTTAATCATTGTAACAATTACTACTGATACTAAATTTGTGGTGCCATATAAATGCAGCCACCTCTTTTCTGGCCTCTTTGCTTCTGCTTCCTTTCTTTCCTTTATGGTAGCCAGAGGGAACTCTCAAAGAAGGCAAATATTCTTATCACTCCCGTGCTCTAACGCATTCCATAGCTCCCTATTACTTTCTAGACAAAGTCCAAGTTCCTTCCGAAGCATCTGCTTATCTTGCCTCCTCTAGTCTCCGTGCTTCCAGCCTTGTGGCCAGCTACATTTAATCTCTTTCTGTAAAACCATCTGCATCCAAGCTTTCGCCCATGACCTTCCAGCCGCCTGGAATGCCCTCCCCTGCCTTTCCCTCACATGGTAGATTCCAACTTCTTTCACAAGACTCAGATCGGGCTTTACCTCCTCCAGAACGCCTGCATTGGCCTCCTGGCTGGGCAGACTCTTCCCCAGGTCCCCACAGCCTTCAGGCTTGCTCCAGCCCCACCACCAGGATTCTGATGATCCATTTGTGAGAAGGTCTTTTCTGCTAACCACTGGGTTTCACGAAGCTGCGGCAGTGGAGTCTCTTTTGGATTCCTAGGAGATTTTCTTTTGGAAAGCTCTGAATTCACATACTTCATCTCAGGGCCTGACACACAGTAGGTGATCAGTAAACGCTCACTGGAGGAGTGAATCTTCTGCCCAGCAGTTTATAGGATAAACATGGGAGCTGGGAACCGCCTCCCCACATCTCCACGGAACCTACCTAGAGATTCAGTTTGAAACCCTGAAAATTGGCTGCAACTTTACTAAACCCCTAGAAATGCCCATGCTTGGAACCGGGCAAACAGCTTCTGTTGCCATTGGTAATGGCTGTGGTGTTTTAAATAAGCATTTCCATTAACTGCAGACTGGACTGTGTGTTCAAAGGACTTGGAAGCAAGAAGAACCAGCATTTATCGCCCCTCCTGGTCCTTGCTGGATACATATATCACCCTGGAAGAGTCACTTCCCCACTTAGAACCTCAGACTCTTTTTCTGTCAAACAGAGATGGAGTCAAGTCAAGTTCTGAAGACACGGATCTCCCTCTCCAAACGCACAAACAAAACAAGCAGACGGTTTCTGCAGCTCTTTGGCTCATCCAGCAGCAACTCCTGATGCCACTGGAAATGTCTTAGTGGTTCACTGTGAAGTGCTCACCTGGGCTCAATGCCAGCACCTCGGGTGCCATCTTGCTGTCTTGGAGCAATTCCTAGGGTGCCCTCTGTGGGGGGGAACACGTCACCCCTGCGTGGTCCTGGCCTTTGGCTGCTGTCTCCCCCTCCCATCTCCCCATCTTGGTACCCATGATAGCAGGATGCTGTGTTTGACAGTGCTAGGTATACAGTTGGTGCTCAGAAAACACTGCATGACGCTGGGGATTGAACCTACCACTGAGCCACATCCCCAGCCCTTTTTTATATATTATATTTGGAGACAGGGTCTCACTGAGTTGCTTAGAGCCTCACTAAGTTGCTGAGGCTGGCTTTGAACTTGTGATCCTCCTGTCTCAGCCTCCCAAGCCTCTGGGAACACACAAACATGCACCACCGTGCCCAGCTCATGACGTATATTTAATTAGAGACCTAATATGTGTTGAGTTGTATCCACAAAAAAAAAAAAAAAAAAAAAAAAAAGATGTTGGCGTCCTCACCCCAGGTCCCGCAAATGGGACTTTATTTATAAATCAGATTTTTTGCGGACAATCAATGTGGTCATTAGGGGGTCGCAAGAGGAGGGCATCTTTATACAAAAGGGAAATTTGGACACAGGTGGGCAGAGAGGGAGGGTGACGTAAAGACAGGGAGAAAGCCAAGGACCCCTGTGGTCCCCGGAGGTACCAGCCGTGGGGTTTCAGCTTCTGCCTCCAGAACAGAGGACAGACTTCTGTCCTAGAGGCCCCCCAGCGTGCGGGGCTCCGTCCTGGCAGCTCCCCGAAACTAGCACAGGGCCTGTCTCCACCTGCGGCTCGGGGCAGGGCGGGGCCTGATTCGGGCTGTGCCGACCCAGGACCTGGGACGCAGGACACAGGAAATCCTAAAGACACAACCCCCGCATTCTCCAGGGTACAAACTCCTCCTCCAACGTGCCCGACGGAGCCCCTGCGCCCCAGCACAGGCGCGCATGCGCAGTGAAAGTCTACAGCACACAGCGCGCGGCATCTGGGGTCCCTGCGTCTCCAGAGGGTCTTGGAAGGCATCCCCCAAGGAGGGGGTGGGTGTCACACTGTGCACACGCCAGCGGGGGGTGGGGGAGGGTGTCGGCCATGCTTTGTGACCCTCGGGGGCCGTGCACAGGGCAGGGCTTGTAGCTGATGCCCCCTCTGGAGGGCTGGGGTCCCGTGGAAGAGAACAGGAGCGAAGCGGGGAGGGGAGGGCGGAGACTCCAGGATGAGAAAAGCCACCAGACAAGTCCCAGAGCTGGGGCCGCCTGCACAGCTCCTCAGACTCCCAGAGCAACAGCACAGGCAGGCAGAGGGACCGGCCGCGTCTTTTAACATCTGCGAGCCTCGGTTTCCCCACCTGTACAATGGGGCCACAGCATCCACTCCCAAGGAACTGCATTGAGAAAAAACAGAGGCATTAGGGAAACCCTTGCCCATCTCTTTCTCCAGAATGGCCAACACTAAGTGTAGGTCTTGGCATACAGCAAGTGCTCAACAATTGCAACTCTTTCTTTTGGTCTTACCCTCAAAAGAACAGTGGGAGTCAAGCATGGCGGCGCACACCTGTGATCCCAGCAGCTCGGGAGGCTGAGGCAGGAGGATCGTGCCTCAGCCTTAGTAAAAGTGAGGCACTCAGTAACTCAGTGAGACCCTGTCTCTAAATAAAATATAAAATAGGTCTGAGGACATGGCTCAGTGGTCGAGTGACCCTGAGTTCAATCCCTGGTACCCCCCCCCCCCAAAAAAAATACACTGTTAGGGAGATTTTCTGGTCTTGTTTTGCAGGAGACCAAAGTCACCTCCCAATGTCACCCAGCTGGAGAGGGGGGAACGATTCGGCCTCAGGGTTGCCGCAGTCTAAGTCCTGACAGCACTCACTGCCCAGTGAACCCGCGAAGGGGACAGTTTCTTCCCAGGGTTCCAGGATCTCCGCACCCTGGACTCTGCCATGCAGACCAGCTCAAGTCCAAGGCCACCAGCGGAAGCCCCCTGCATCCCGTGCCCGAGCCCCCAGACTCGCCGAGCCCTGCTGCGAGTGCAGAGTGAGGGCAGAGCCCGGCCCCCGGGAGCGCGGGGAGCTGCCCACTGGGGCTGAGACCCTCACCTCCACCGCTTGCTGCGCCGCCCCAGCAGGCCCGCGAGCAGACAGTGGGCGTGGCCTGCTGACCGTCTCCCTCAGTCACTGGTGGCCCGTAACTCTGCAGCCAGGAAACTCTGTCCTTCCCCGAGTCCCGAGGGCGCCGTCTCAGCCCCGGCCTCCCCGCTCCTGGCCTGGGATGAAGCGCAGGGCTGGGCCCGCCCCGCTGCAGAGGGGTCAACCACTGACCACCGGGGGGGGGGGGGGGGGGGGGGAACGCCTGGCCTGGGTTCCTGGCCCTGGATAAGCCACGCCCCCAGGCTCAGGGTTCCCATCTGTCGAGTGGGCACCGGAGGGCTCTCAAAGGCCCTCCTAGCTCTGAAGCCAGGCGAGTCTGCATGATCGGTGCCTACTGTATGCAGAGAGAGGAGAGGCACTCAGAAGCTGCTCGGCACATTCAAGGTCGCCCCATGCCCACTTCCCATGGGCACTGTGCTAGGTCAGGGGAGAGCGCGGTGTCCGGGGACAGCCAGGTCATGGGGACCGCCGTCCAGGGCACTCCCTGCCTGCGCCCCCACACACCTGACCAGGAGGGGCGTGGTCACACGAAGCCCCTCATGACCCGCTGCGGGGCAGGCGACGCCACGCACCAGCGTGCTCGGGCCCTGCCCCTGGTGGCCAAGCAGGGCTCGGGATCTGGGGCTGTGGTCATCCTACAGGTTTGCCGTGAAGATTCTGGAATGGAAGTCCGGCGTCAGATGGGCCGCATGGAGCTCAGCGGGGACCTTGCTTCCCACGCACGCACCAGCCCTGGGCCACCGCCGCCAGTCAACAGTTACAGCAAGAGTCCCGTGTCCGGCCCCAGGACAGCCGCCACTTCCTGCCTGCATCGCCTCAGTTTCCCCAGCTGGAAACGGGGCTCCTCACTGCTCCTGCCTCCTGCAGTCTGTACGACACGGGCACTACGGTGTGGTCCTTGGGTCCAGGCCCAGGGCAGATGGCCAGTGAGTGCCGTCCAATCCCGCTCTCTTTTTTTTTTGGTACAGGGGATTGAGCTCAGGGCACTTGGCCCCTGAGCCACATCCCCAGCCCTATTTTGTATTTTATTTAGAAACAAGGTCTCACTGAGCTGCTTAGGGCCTCGCCATTGCTGAGGGCTTTGGACTCGCGATCCTCCTGCCTCAGCCTCCCGGACTGCTGGGACGGCAGGTGTGGGTCACTGCGCCCGGCTCCAATCTCTCTTGATCCCCAGCAGCAAGGAGCATCCAGTGCTAAGGGGACGTTGCCCGCGACCCTGTCACGGGGGCTTGGGTGGCCCAGTTACCTCCTGTGGCTTTGTCATGGCAACCCACCTTCCACAGACTCTGGTGCCAGGCCGTCCTTCATCCCCGTCACTGACCAATGTGGGGACCGAGGCAAGGGCACAGGCCAGGGCTGTGGAGTGGGTCAGCGCTCTGACAAGACTAGCCCCGAGCCCCTGCCCAGGTGCCCCCCAGGCCTCCCCTCCCCCTTCATCAACACCAGCTGGGTAGTGACAGCCCCGGGCCAGCACGCCACTCGCTTTCACCCTCTGGTTTCACAGACGTCACGTAGATGCTTGGACTAGCCCCACTTCACAGACGAAGAGACTGAGGTCCTACACGGGCAAGTGGCACCGGGACCCTGGTCCAGCCCCTGAGCGACAGCACCTGGTCCTCCGGAGCTCAGGTGTGGCAGGCGCTCTTCCGCCTACCTGAGTCGGACCCCTAGTGAATCCTTGCAAAAGCACCGCAAGCCCCCATCTCACAGAGGAAGAAACTGAGGTTCAGAGAGGCTACAAGAGCTTATGGCAAGGAAGTGGTGGGGCCAGGTCCAGCCTCAGAGCCTGTCCCCGGCCCCAGCAGCGCTGTGTCCACGGCCCATCTACATGCAGCCACAGGAGTGGCCGCGCGTGGCCATCTGGGGTCTGCGCACAGCCCAGGATGCTGGGGTGTCCTACGCCAAGGGCAGCCTTGGCCGGGGAGGTGGCCAGGGGCTGGGGAGAGCTGCCCCCTCAACTCTGCAGAGACAGCCTTGGTCCACCCCCCAGCACGCATTCCCTGACACCTGCTGGGAGCCAGGCCCCAGGGAACACAGGGAGCAGCTGGGAAAGAAACTTCTAGAAAGATGCTGGAGGGGTGCGGCGGCCCCGTGAGAAAGATGGATGGCTGGATGGGCGTGGGCTGTCTGTGTCCGCACAGCAGGCAGGCCCAGCCCTCCGAGGACAGCAGGCCTGGCCGGCCGCTGGACAATCCCGCCGAGTGCAGGCCAGCGGAGCCCTGACCGGCTCTTCTCCGCGGCTCCACATCCTGTAATTGCGGCCCCCTGCGGCCTTCCGGGACGGAACCCACGTTCCCCACCTGCCTCCTCCAGCAGAGGGCGCCCTCGGCTGCCGCTGCCCTGAGCGCACGGGCTCTGCCACGGGGCCTGGGGGCGGCAGGCACACCCTCGGCCCCCAGAGAGCCCAGGCCCTGCTGCAGGTCTCCTGTCAGCTCCCCACCGTCGTAGTGAGAGTCTAACCACCAAGAGTCCTGGAGGCCAAGTCCACACGAAGCTGTGGACACCTGAGTTCTCATTGCATCCCTCACAGCCACCCTGGAAACAGGGACAGCCAGTGTCCCCACTGGACTGATGAAGAGACTGAGGTTCAGAGAGTAAGTGGCGAGTAGGCCGATTCCATCTCTGGTCCGTGCAGCTCCAAAGTCCTTTGCCCTGGTGGGGAGCAGGCCAGGTGCGCTGTGAACATGGGCTTTCCTAGGTCCTAACCCAGAGGGAGAAGGCCCACTGTCCCAGGTGTGTCCGTTGTCCCAGGACAAGGCTTGGAATTCTCAGGCCCAGGGGCAATGAGCTCTGCTTTGCATCGCATTCCAGGGTGGGCTGTGTGTCCTTTCTCAAGTGGCTTTCCCTCTCTGAGCCTCAGCTGCCTCCTCAGAACAGGGAGGTAAGGATGCTGCACTTCCAGGAGCCTCTCCTAGCTGGGGTCTTCACCCCCCCGACGCCCCACAGGACCCACGTCACGGATGGCGAGGGGAGCCGGGGTGGGCCCAGAGGAGACAACGGTCACCCTGAGCCGCCTCCTCCCCTGCCCACCATCGTGATTCCTCTGGTCGCGGCTGCCGCCCTTACGGCTCTCACTGGGGCGGAGGGAGGCGTGCTTGAGCTCAGGCGAAACAGAAAGGGGGGGTAGGAAGTCCAGGGTCTCCCAGCCCGGGGCCTGACCCCGAGGGCAGGAGCCGGTGCTGTGAGCCCCATCTTCAGGCCCACGCCACGCAGGGGGTGTGGGCGGCTGGGTCCCCGCAGGCCGCGGGCTCGCACCTCGTCTAACCTCACAGCCACCTCAAGGGCAGGCATGGTGACCTCCGCTGCGGACAGGGACGCCGAGGCCAGAGGCACTGAGTGACCCACCCTCGTCACCAAGGAAAGCCACCACCTGGCCAGGACTGGGACCCAAGTTGGCTCAGTTCCCACAGCTCCACCCTGACCAGCCCTTCCACACGCCCCATCCGAGTCCAGCCTTCACTAAGGGCTTCAAACAAGGGCATCAACCTCAGAGTCACACGAAACTGGGTTCCCAAGACCACAGCACAAACAGGTGACAAAAGAAGAAACAGAGCCAGGCACGGTGGTGCACATCTGTGATCCCAGCGGCTCAGGAGGCTGAGGCAGGAGGATCCCAAGTTCAAAGCCAGCCTCAGCAACTTAGCAAGGCCCTAAGCAACTCAGTGAGACCCTGTCTCTAAATAAAAAATATATAAAAAAGGGCTGGGGGTGTGGCTCAGTGGTTAAGTGCCCCTGGGTTCAATCCCCAGTGCAAGGAAGGAAGGAAAGAGGGGAAGAAAGAAGCAGAGATTAAAACTTTGTTGATGCAAATGATACCATAAATCAAAACAACAATCCACAGATTGGGAGAGGTATTTGCAAATCCTACATCAGAGACTTGTATCCAGAATATGTAAAGAGCTTGTACATATCAACAATAAAGATAAAACCCAATTTGCTTAAATAGGCAAAGAATATAAATAGACATTCTCCAAAGAAGATATCCAAATAGCCAATAAGTGTGTAAAAAAAAACTGACATCATTAGTCATCAAAGAAATACAAATCAAAACCATAAGATAGACTTCATACCCCTAGGATGGCCAGAATGTTTTTAAAAAGTCAGATAGTAACAAGTGTTGACAAAGATGTGGACAAATCCAAATGTTCAGACACTGTTCCTAGGGATATAAAATGGGAAGCCACTCTGAAAACAATCTGGCACCTCCTAAAATAATTAAATGTAGTATTACCATGTAGCCCAGCAATTTCACTCCCCGGCGAATACCCAGGGAATTGACAATATATGCCCGTACAAAAACTTTTCGTCGCATTACTCAGAAGAAACAAAAAGTGGAAACCATCCATAGATGGACAGATACACAAAATGGGGTACGTCCACATGGTAGAATATTATTTGGCAACCAAAAAGGAATGGAGCCCTGATACATGCCATTGAAAATGTGATGCTAAGTGAAATTAGCCAATCACAAAAGGCCACCTATTGTATGATTTCCACTTGTAGAAAAATGCCCAAACTGGCAGATCTATAGGAACAGCATAGTAATGGTTGTGACAGGCTGGAGGGAGAGAGGAATTGAAAAGGTCCTCTCACAAATAATGGATTTCTTTGCGGGATGACTAAAATGTTCTAAAAATTGAATCGGTGCTGTTTGCACAATTCCATCCAGCAAACTCCAGAGTTGGGTGACCTTAGGATAAAGACCTCCCAGCTCCAAGCCTCACTTTCCCCATCTGCAAAATGGACTCATCAATCCCACCGCCCTGTCTGAAAGTCAAAAGCAGAGAGCGGTCGGTACCCGGCACACAGTAGGTGCTCACCCTGCTCGAGGTTCCTTCCCCAGCGTGGGGGCACTGAGGTCGTCCAGGAAGGGCGCGCGGCTCGGCCGAGGCTGGCCCTGGACGGCCAGACAGAGTGGACAGAGGAGGCGGCTCATCGCCTGTGACATAATTTAGATGAATGGCTCGGGTCATCCGTCAGGCTGGGAGCGGGCGGCCGGGGAAGAGGCTGTGGGGGAGCCCATTACCGTACACGTGTTAACAGCGCATCCTTTGTACCGACAGCCGCGCGGGCGCGGGCCGGGCCGCTCCCCGCATTGTCTGCGCGCCGCGGCCCCGCGGTGATGAATGGGCCGCGCCGCCGCCGGGTACCGCGGGCCGAGGGCGACACCTCGTGGCCGCGTGAGGAACTGCGGGCCGCGGGGTGGTGAGCCGAGGACCCAGCCTCTGAGCCCCTGTCCCAGGTTCACCGAGAAACCGCTGCAAGCGCTTAGTGCTTCAGACCCGGCGCTTAGTAGGACCTCAAGAAAACCTGCTGACGGTTAGCATTACCATCGTTGTCATGGAAACAGGCAGTCACAACACTGTTCCAAGACTGGGAAAGATGGATGGGGACGGAGCTCATGGTAGAGTGTCCGCCTAGCACGCACCAGGCCCTGGCTTTGATGCCCGCCAGCACCAAAAATAATAATAATTATCATCATCACCATCATCATTTACTAATATTATTGTTGTTAATTATTATTATTATTATTAAAAATAAATCAACTGGGTAAGGTTGCCAAAAACTGAGTCACCAATGAGTTTTTAGTATGTCCCAAAGATCTCACGCATACTCGTGCTTCAAAACTCATCGGTCATTTGGCCAACATTAGCATTTGACGGGGCAGGCTGTTTCGCTTTGTTTCTATAGACCTCACAACCCTGTGCCTGGGTGACTGCGCACAGTGCGCGCCCTCTCTGCCTCTGTGAAGAAAGGAAGGTGAGGAGGGTCTGCCCCGCAGTGTTTACCAGTACCCACAGGATGGCTTGCAGATTAAATGAGATGATACGTGTAAAGGATTTAAAGAGAATCAAGGTCTAGACAGGGGGTAGTCAAAGTTCTTACGGCCCAATTGACACCTCTCTTTGCAGGGTTCGGGGAGGATGTGTCCAAACGTCACAGAGGAGTCCAACCGCCAGTAATTTTAGTAAGCGTCTGCCAGCCCCCAGCCCCCGAGCCCTTGAAGGTGCTGTGCCCTCTCCCCCTCTGAAGGTTCTCCCTGACTCTCTCCTCCTCTGTTCATAATCCCAGCACACACGTGCTTGGAGCACTTACTCTCCACCCCCGGCCTGTCTTCCACTTGGTGAGGTGTGTTGTCTTGTTCCTCTTCACTCAATCTGAAACATAGTAAGTGCTCAACTAACAGGTGTCACGTGGATGAGCGTGAACATAGTGGCGAAGGCTTGGAGACTCACGCCTTATGTCCTGTGACAATGACCAGAACGTAAGTGCCTGAGGGTGGATGGGGCTGCTCCGCTTCCTTGCTGTGGCCCCAGCACCTTGTAGGCAGTTGCTAAGATTGGTTTCATTCATCTGAACCCTTAGCGTTTTTGAGCTCTGTAGGTTTGATCCTGCGTCAAGCCCTTTAGTTAAACACCGTCTCAACTGTGAACTGCTCACAGCAACCCAGTGAAGAAGAGCCTATTCTACACCCACTCTACAGATGAGGAAGCAGAGGCACAGGAAGGTAGGAGGAAACGGAGGGTGCTTTGGGCTCTGAGCCCTCCCATCTGGACCGGGGTTCTCGGCCGCTGCCCCAGCCCCAGTCAAGTTCTACTGGTCAGCTCTCCACCCAAAGCCTCGCTGACTCTCACTCCTTCCTTCATTCCTCATCGTAACATGTCTTCCACAGTTTATTGAGCATCTACTATGTGCCGACACAACATCCGTGCCGATCCATTCTCGGTGCTGAGAATCTAGCGACAGACATGGTCTCGTCCCTCACGGAGCTCAGAGTGTAAGGCTGAGGACAGGGACAGACGCTAAAGAGATAATGCATAACTAGAGTAGAGTGATAGGAAAGCCAGGCGGGCAGAGGGCCCCCAGGGGAGGCACCTGGCTCCCGAGGGAGGTGACATTTAAGCTGAGCATGGGCGAGCCATGCAGAAGAGAGAGGCAGACTGCTCCAGAGAGAGGTGAATGTGAGGCAAGTCTTCAGAGTGAGACCAAGCGTCCACAGGGGATGAAGAGAGCGTGTGTGAGTGCAGTGAGGCAGGATGATGCCACGGTGACAGGGCGAAGGAGGGCCCCAAAGGCCATGGTGAAAGTGCAAGGGGACTGGGGAGCCACAGAGGGTTCTAGGCAGGTGACGTGCCATAGTCAGATGCCCCACTTCATTAACTACGAACCCCTCTGCCTGCCCCGCTCCCAACTGGTCTGCTCCACTAGAGCCCACCACTCCCCTGAGCCAGACTCCTCCTGACCCCCAGATCTATGCTTCCTACCTAGAAGAGAGGGTGGGGGCCTCTCCCCTGCAGCACAGCGGGCCACGTTTCCAAGTCCTGGCCTCAGGAAGCCGTCGCCTGTGCCACCCGGCCACCCTGGCCACCCTGGCGGGGAGAGGTGACTGCGCATGAGCAATGCGACCGCGGCAGAACGCAGAGGGCTGGGCCCCGCGGGGACCCGGATGCCGGTCACCTCCCCGGGTCCCTTCCTCAAGGGCACCCGGGCTCCCACCCTTCCCCCTCCCCCCCCCCCCCCACACACCCGCACACTCCCCAAGGTCAAGAACCTGGCAGGGACCTCAGTAACCGCAGCTCCCGGGAGCACCCGCTTCCCCCCAGCCACGGTCCGAGATTCTCTCCACACTTTACGAATAAAGAAACTGACGGCGCAGGGGAGTCACTTGCCGAAAAACAAGCAGCTAGGAGAGGCCTTGGAAGTAGCACCCAGGCGGTTGACACAGCAGCCCCGCACCCCGCACAGGTGACACTTCGTATAAAATGCTCCTCTTGGCCTCGCAACCACGCGGCGCATGATTATCCCCTTTTTATAGAAGAGGAATCTGAGGTTCAGAGAAGGACAGCAACTTGCTCAAGGTCACACAGCAAGACAGAAGAAGGGCTGGAACTCCAACCCAGTTCTCTAGATCTTCTCAAAACTGCTGGAAGAATTTCTCAGGGAGGTGTGGAGGGGGCAGGAGGCCCAGCAGACCAGCCTCCATCTTAACCTGAAGACACCCTCCTTCCTCCTCCACGCTGCCCAGAAGCAGGATGGGTCCCCCCTTTTAAAGGTGGATTCCCCTTCAGCAGCGGCGCCCCCCGCAGCTGCCCTCCCTCCCTCGCGGCCTCCCTCCCCCTCTCTCCCACTCTCTAGCACAAAGAGTTGCCAAGGTAACCACACTGCCAACCACTTCCTTCTTTGTCTGGGGCCCTGGGAGGGAATTCATAAGCCCAGTCGCTGCTGCTCGCTGACCCCTGGTGACCCCCGCAGGGAGGTGCAGCCCTGTGCCACCCCTCCAAGGTCCCCTCAGCACCCCCCCTTACTGGCAAATTCCAGGTCCCAAGCTGCAAGAGGCTGGCCCTGCGGAAGGTGTTTTGGGGGGTCACTTCCTGGATACACCCCCGTAGAAACACGGAAGGAGAGGCACTGCAAAGAAAGTTCACACTGTGTGCGCTGGGCACTGGGAACAGGGCCTACTGTGTGCTTCCCTCTGTGCTAAATGATGTGGGGGTGTCGCCCAGAGGGAACCTGAGGAGCCACACCAGGGAAATCCAATCTGGATACAGAGAGCAGGTGCTGGGGCAATGGGAGGTGGGGGGTCGACGCTCTGTGAATGGTAACCATGCACCAGGCAGGTCAGAAAAGGCCCTGCTTTAAGCAGTAAAGGCGGTATTTGAAGCCAGGCACATTTAATTCCTCATCCCCTACCCAATGGTGTCTCAGGTGGTGGAGTCTCCATCAGCCTTCCTCCTTGATTGAGGGAACACAGATGGAGCCCCACCAGCCTACAGTGGTGCACAGCGTGAGCCAGAAATCACCTTTGTTGCTCATACCATTCAAACTTGAGCCCCCCTCATTGAGATTCAGGGGCTATTTGTTACAGCAGCATAACCCAGCTCGTTCTGACTGTTACACCAGCAGTGGAACCACAATCCCAGAACTCTCATTGACCAGACCTTGAGCCCCATCACTGAACCAATCACTGTGAGCAGAGGAGGGCAGGAGTCCTCTGATTGGCTCAGGCGTGGTTCAGGGGCCACACCTATCTCCAGAGATGGGGGCAAAGAGCCAGCCCCCTCATGCTGGTGGTTTGGGCATGACAGAAGATGGCTCTTTAACCAAAAGGGGACAGTTACAACAGAGGAAAAGTCACAAGTGTCCACTTTGGGGCCTCGTAGTCCAATGCAAAGGGGGAAGGAGTCCGATGCCCCGTCTTAGGCAGAGATCTTAAAAAAAAAAAAATCTCTGAACTTTGCCTGGAAGATTTCACTGAGTTCCACTGGGTGAGGTCACTTCCTTCCTAAGTCTCTGGAAGTCCTCTGGGTGCTGGGCCAGGGGTCAGCTTTCCCTGAGAGAGGTAGGAGGACCAGGTGGGGAGAGGCGAGTCAGGAGAGAAAAGATGAAGGCAGCCCCACACAGAGCAGTGGTCACAGGGTGAGGGTTATCGATAGCCTTCTTTCTTCCACCCAGATTTCTCAGTCCCTGCTCTTTCTAAAAACCTTATTTGGCTCCCTGCAAATTAAAATTGTCATTTGCAGAAACCTGACTGTGTGCCAGGAACTGACAAAGCATCTCACAGACATCTTTGCACTTGTTCCCTGAGAACCTCAGGAGCAGGTACTAGAGGTTGATCCCGTGATCCAGGTGGACCCGTGTGTGCTCAGAAATGCAGGCGGTCTGCCCCAGATCACCTGACAAAAAAACAAGTCCCCAGTCTTTATCGTCCTTGTCAATACATCATAAAAAATGAAAAAGTAATTTGACAATTCAAAAAGATAAGAGAAAATTCCCCTTTGCCTGCCTAGCCATTGAGGCTTGTCTCCAAAGGGAGGAGATTGACGCTGTTGGCTGTCCACCCAGACCTCTTGCTATCCTCTAGGAATATGATAAGCAGTTGTGACCTGCTGCTGGTGTGCAGAACCTTTACCAATGCTATCTCGGCACAATGAGATCTGTGCACAATCAGCTGCAAGTCCACCTAGTTTTTTTGTTTGTTTGGTACCAGGGATTGAACTCAGGGGCACTCGACCGCTGAGCCACATCCCCCAGCCCTGTTTTGTATTTTATTTAGAAACAGGGTCTCACTGAGTTGCTTAGGGCCTCGCTGTTGCTGAGGCTGGCTTTGACCTCTCCATCCTCCTGCCTCAGCCTCCCGAGCCTCTGGGACGACAGGCGTGCACCACCGCCCGGCCATCTAGTTTTTATGATCTTAATTACAGAGGGGTGTGGGGAAGAGGCACCCACAATTAAGATCCTCAGCGCCACGTACAAACAAACGCATTGTGTTAAAAACCAAGTTAGATTCATCTCTCCGCAGCTCCAGATTTGCCAGCTCTCCCCACCTGACCCAGAAGAAAGGCAAGACTCCCGCACCTGCCCGGAGTCCCTGCCTGACCTCGGCCTTGGTCACCTCTCCAAGCTCAGCCCCATCCTCCCTTGCTCCCTCCGGCCGCACCCCCTCATTCCTCAACCTCCTCCCACACACCTGCCTCAGGGCCATCTCACCTGCTGTTCCTCTGCTTGGAACGCCCTCCCGGGAGGCTGCATCCTCACCTGCCTTAAGTCTTTTTTTTTTTTTTAATATTTATTTATTTGCTTTAGTTGTACGCAATGCGTTTGTTTTTACGTGGTGCTGAGGATCGAACCCGGGCGGCGCATGTGCGAGGCGAGCGCTCCGCCGCTGAGCCACAGCCCCCTTTGATGGAACGCTGTTCTCCTTAATGGAACTCGGCTTCCACCTCTGTGTGCAGAGACCTCCGTCCCCGCTCAGCCAGGGGCCACAGGACACAGGAATCTCACATCAGAAATCCTCAAGCCAAAAGCAACCTTCCTCGGACCCGGCGGCGGGCTGGGGCGGCCTGGGCTCAGGCTGCGGCTGCCCCGGCAGATTCAGTTCCCCAGGTGTGATTTATGCTTCGGGCTGAACTTTATTTTCTCCTTTTTGGATTCTGCTCAGGATTTTTTTCTCCCTGGCCTTTCCCTGGGTCAATGCAGTCCTGATATTTGATTTACTGTTAACAGTATTGACTGCATAGGATTGAGCCAAGAAATGGAAGAAATTGCTTTTTCTTCCTTTCTATCTCCTGGTTGACAACTCAGTCTGAGTGCCGGGTTGGCCGAGCTCAGTGCATGCAAGAGGCAGCACAGGGGGGGGGGGGTGTACCTCTGTAGCTGGAAGGTGACCTGAGAGGGAAATGAGCAGGGGATTGTGAGCCAAAGGGTCCTGCCCCTACCCCCATGGAGGTTAAGATAAAGACGTGGAGAGGAGGGGTTGGAAGCACAGAGCTTCAGAATCAACCAGCTTTACATTTAAGCTGTGTGGCTTTTGGCAAGTTGCTTACCCTCTCTGAGCTTCGGCTTCCACATTCAGAGCTAAAGGTCATAATAGCCTTCTGACAGGTAGACTGTAAAGTGATCATGAATGAGAAACTGTGTCTTCCTAGGGACACATTGTACCTTTACCTGCATCTCTTGAATCACTGACAATGGCATTGGCATAACTGTTATTGTGTGATCCCGTTCTGTCTGAATACAGAAACAAGCACTCACTCTGTTCCATGGGAGGGGTCTGTTCCCTTTCTCTCCTGTCCCTGGGAGGCACCATTCTACATTCTGTCTCTAGGCACTTGGCTATTCTAGGTTGTCCCTTTGTGGTTGACTAGCTTGCTTGCTTAGGGTAATGTGTTCTGGGTTCACCCCACTGTAGTACGTGGTACAGTTTCAATCTTCACACCTGTATAATATTCCACCATGTGGATGTGCCACACCCACCTATCCATTCATCTGCATGTGGACACGTGGGTGTCTTCTGCCTCTTGGCTGTTGTCAATCATGCTGCTGTGACCGGGGCACTAACCCTCCCTCCTCTCCAGAATGAGGACCAGATGGCAGTACCCCCTGGTGCTCTCAGGAAATATGTAGTGCTCCTCCCTTGGACTCCACATCAATCATGTCCTGGTGATCTCCTGTCCCCCCTCCGGAGTTCATGGTCAAATGAGGAACAAATAACACACACCCCAAACACAGCATGGCTGCAAACTCTGATTAGTGCTATGATGCAAGAAAATGGGGGTTTGGAATGGGAAAATAATGAAGATCCTGCTTTATCTGGGCAGGAAGATGTTCTGAGAAGGAGCTTCAAAGTAAGAACATCCCAGGCACAAGTCCCTCATGTGCCCAAGGCTTGTTCCTAGTGTCACAGTATTGAGAGATGTGGGACCTTTAAGAGGCGGGGCCAGATGAGAGACAGTAGGCCACTGGAGGTGGGACCTTGGAAGGGATCCATGCCCCTCCCACAGGAGTGGCTTAGGTCTTGAGGGACTGGATTGGTTACTGCAATTTGGGCTTTGCCATCTTACTCTCTTGTTTCTTCTCCCTTGCCACGTGACCTCTCTCTTTTCCATGAGTGCCACTCCTCACTCCCAACATATGGTGCCACCTGCCATGTCCTGACACAGCAGGAGGCCCTCACCAGAGGCAGCCACCCATCTTCAACATTCCTGACTCCAGAACTGTGAGCTAAATAAACCTCTTTGCTTTATAACATATCCAGTCTCCGATATTTTTGTTATAGTAACGCAAAACTGACCAAGATAAGGGATCTGTAGCACTGTGTGGAGCGCAGTTCATACTGACTCAGCACAACCAGTGGTTAAATTTTCAACAATTTCCTGAACTTTTAGCAAAATGTAGTCATTATTAAAAATTAAATTATATAAGCTTATAACTAGCCAATTGCACTAAAAATATATCCAAAATGCATCCCTTCCTTATTATTTGTACCACATTTTACTGCTGGATTAGTTCCATTTCATTTCCCTGTGTGATGGAAATACATACAATAATATCGGCACTCCTCTCTCCAACTCCATGTTCAATGACACCACATTGGAAGCTTCCAATCAGCTACAGTGGAAATATTTACACAACAGATATTGGCAAATAGGACAAATCAGAGCTTGACTTTTTGTTTTGTTGACTGTACTTAATAAAGTGATGGGGAAATTAATAAAGTAGATGAAACTTAAAGGTATTATGTGTTTGTAGCCATTATACTGTGAATAGCACCAACAACTGATCCTCCAGTATTTGAAAACCATTATTCAGTTCAGCAAAGAAGCTACTCACATCACTGATGAACACGTGAAGCCCCAACAGATTGTCTTTGTTGTTTCCTCTTTGTCGTACTCGTTAATATAAACAAAAATATCAACCAGCATACATGTCAGAGCTGTGCTCAGAAAGCCAATTGTTCGACTTGCCAGCACACCCACTGGGTCATTATGGTGTCGTTCAAATGAAAAATCAAGAACTGTGGCTAGAACGGATTTTATTTTCACTATGTCTGGATTTGGACAAGCTTTAAGGAAATGTTTGTCAGTTCACATTAATGAGCCATTTGAGTGGCTTGAGAGGACACGGAGGTAGCTGAGGTTGGGCTGACCTAGGAAATTCTCCAAATTGTCATCCTCAGAATGAGAGCGTGATACGTTTCAAAATTCATAGGATGATGGGCCACTGCATTCCAGCTCTGCCTCCACCTTTACCCAGAAGCTCAGGCAATTTACTGAGCCTCGGTTCCTGCTCTGTCAGATGAGAATAAGCCGCCTCCCCTAACCACCGCTCAGGGAGGTGTGGGAATTAGATGTGGACGCATGATTTGGGACCCATTTTCATAGGACTGATGCCCAACATAAATTGGATTAATGGCAAAAGTAGCAGTTTGTTGGAGAATTCAACAAATTGGATGTTGGATAATTCAAACATTCAAAGGAAAAACTCTGTTTCTCCTTTCCTGTCTTTCCTTCATCTCATTTAACGAGCTGGCTTTACTTTCCATGGCTCCCAACACACCTTCCAAGAGGCTACTCACTCGGCAAACCTCAGTAGAAAGGAAACTTCTTCCTCTTGCGATGGGTCTATGTATCCAGTCCATGGAAGGGCTCTGATTGGCCTCTGCTTGGGGCCATTTGCTTGCTGCTTGAGCCAATCACTGTTTGCCATAGGAATCGGGTGCTGTGATTGGTCAAATTGGACCACAGCCCACTTCTGCAGCCAGCCTGGACAGAGTCTGTTTCTGAGGAAGGTCTGTAGGCAGATAAAATTGAACAGTGCACACTAGGCAGAGAATGTGTTGGGGAAAAATTAAAGGGAAACGGTGAGGGACAAGAATGATTATACTCAGAATAAAGGGATGCAACCTAATATATCTTACTCATGGTCTTACTCATTTAAGGAGCTGGCTTTTGAAGGTGCATAGTCGACCCTGGGGCTCCATGCTGGAAACCCTACAGACATGGTGCTGCCCACCTCTCTGGGATTCTTTTGGACCTTCTCCAGCTTCCCACAATGCCCCAGCCCCACTACGCTTCCCTGTCCCAAGACTGTGTCTCCCTCCTTCCTTCCTCAAAGCCTTTGCACACGTGTTTCCTATTGCCTAGAATATTCTTTCCCCAACTCTCAATCCCCATCCATCTTTCAGGTCTATTTCCCCCATAAACACCACAGACAACACAGAATGATTTTCATTTGTCTGGATAACCAAGGTGTCTCCGGGACTCAGCACAGACCATGATACCAAGTTGATAGTTAATAAATACTTCTTAAGTAAATACCTAAATGAATACAGTTGCCCCTTGGTATCCACAGGGAATTCATTCCTAGACACCCTGCAGATCCCAAACCCACAGATAGTCAAGTCCTTTACGTAAAGTAGTTTTGTACCTGCACAGAACCTGTGCCCAGCCCCCTGAGCACTTCAACCCACCTCTAGATGACCTATTATGACTCATGCAATATAAATGCTATGGAAATTGTTGTTATACCGTATTGCTTAGGAATCATGACAAGAAAAAAAAAAATCTGTACGTGTCCAGTACAGACATCTGTTTTTTTATTTTTTCAAATATTTTCCTTCCGTGGTTTTTTTGGAAGTGAGAATGCAGAACCTGCAGATACCGAGGGCCAACCATATTGATTACGCTGAAGGTATAGCAGTTGTGCATTCCGGCTTTAGGCGCATGGATTCACTCGTTCTTCCGTGTGTTCATTCATTGCTGCGCCATGGCCTGGGGGTGCCGCAGTCCACCAACCTGCAGGCCTTCTTGCCTTCCGGGACATCCATAATTTAGAAGAGAAGTCAGCAAGTGAGAGGGTTGTCACAAAGCCAGTGGGGGAGGGGGGGTGGCCAGGGGAGCAGAGAACAAGGTTTGGGAAGACAGCAAACATTTTCCAAAGAAGATGAACCCAAAATGAGAGTCGATAAGGAATATACATGAGGTAGTGGAAATAGGCAAACCCGGGGGTGGGAGAGAAGGGGTGCTGGGTGTGGCGGGTGATTCTAGTAGAGGGAACAGGAAATGGAAGGCTATTGTGTGGAGAGAGAGGGACAGAGAGAGAACTACAGCTCCAATCAAAAGTGTCCCCACAACCCAGAGCTCATTCTACCCATGCAGACCGCAGAAGCGGGCCATGGCCCAATTTGACCAATCACAGCACCCGATTCCTCTGGCAAACGGTGATTGGCTCAAGTGGCAACCACGTGACCCAAGCAGAGGCCAATCAGAGCCCTTCCATGGACTGGCTACATAGACGCATCCCAAGAGGAAAGAAGTTTCCTTTCCACTAAGATTTGCAGAGTGAGTAGCTGCTCAGAAGGTGTGTTGGGAGCTGTGGAGAGTAAAGCCAGCTCGTTAAATGAGATGAAGGCAAGACAGGAAGAGAGAAACAGAGTTTTTTCCTTTTCCTTGGGAGCAGGTGATATCCCATCTATGTATGATATATCATAATGCATAAATGCATTCTACTGTCATGTATAACTAATTAAAACAAATTAAAAAAATAAAAATTTTTAAAGAGGTGGAGCCTAAGGCTGGGGCATTGGTGCACAACTGTCATCCCAGCGGCTAGGGAGGCTGAGGTAGGAGGATCGCGAGTTCAAAGCCAGCCTCAGCAATAGCAAGGCACTAAGCAACTCAGTGAGACCCTATCTCTAAATAAAATACAAAATAGGGCTGGGGATGTGGCTTAGTGGTCAAATGCCCCTGAGTTCAATACCCGGTACTTACCCACACCCCAAAAAAAGAGGTGGAGCCCACGAGGTTTTTTAGCCTTTCCTCTTCTCTCACTTCCCAGCTAGGAGGTGAACAGTTTTGTTCATCTGGGCACTTCCACAGTGAGGTGCTCCCTCACCGCAGGCCAATGGAACCAACCAACTGTGAACTGGTACCTCCCAAACTGGAGGGGGGGGGGGAGGAATACTTTTTTTATTTATAAGTTGACTTCTCTCAGGTACATGTTAATATAGAGAGAAAGCTGACTAATACACAGAGCTCATCAGCATGGGAGAACGGCATGTAGATCAAGGAAGCAACGTTTAGAACAGCTTGTAAGCCATCACCAGGAGGCTGGACTTGATTCAAAGGAGGCCACATGTCCCCACCGAAGTAAAATGAAGCAGTGGCATGACACGGCCATTGGAAAGAAATCTTCAGCAGGCCCATCGGCTAAGAATTGCCCTCAGGTTAAAGGTTTCAATTTTAATAAATGAAAGGGCTACACTAGGGACAGCTGGGCCCAGCTGACCACTCCCCTCCTTTGGAAGTTGATACTGTCCTCCCTGGCTTTTGGAATCTTCTCTTTCCATGGGTCCTAGAAATAGACCTGCGGGAAGCATCTCAGGGTACTGTAAATCCCTGCAGAAACCAGGATTCACCTGGTCAGGGGAGCCTTCTATCCACGCAGGGCAGAGGCTTGAACCCCAGAGCTGTCACCAGCAACAGGAGAACACACAGGGATCTTCTTGGGGAGACGGCTTTGGTCTCCCTAAATCTCCTTTATGTGGGGAACTGGTGTGGCATCTCTCCCGAGGGCTGCTTCTGCGGAGCCCCCTGCCTGCCAGGCCCACGTCTGCAGCCTCTCCGCGTGGCCCCCTGCTGGGGTGCACTTGCACACACCAGGAGTGTGAATATTTTCTTAGCTGGCCTCAGCCCTTAAGAATAAATGCTGTTTTCCCCCCTCCCCAGGTGCCAGAGTTCAACTCAATTTTCTCAGATTAAATAAAATTTCAAAGTGTCAGTCCCTGGCAAACGACGAGTTGGAAGGTGGTTGATTTTCCTAACCCGATCGCCAGTCCAATTACAATTTTTAATCTATATGTAGATAATGGTGAACAAAAACCCCATAGAAATGTCAAGAGTGAAGAGGTTATTAGCTTAGTTTTAATTACTGTCGATCATTCTTAGCAACCAGAGGGCTGGCAGAGGAGGGGAAGCGGGCGGGCCTCGCCAAGAGTTCAGCAGGGGCCCGGGGCTGCTGTTGCAGCCGCAGCCATGGCCTCCGGGGAGCGTCCCCTGTCCAGCCGCCAGGCCAGGACTGGCCGCGGAGGGAGGCGCGGGCTCAGGGGGGCCAGGGCGGTGTCAATCCCTGGCGGCTGATGCGACCCGACGCCCCCCCCCACCCCCCGCAGCCTGCGTGTCCCCCTCCCCGCTGCGCCAGGCCCAGCCTCCCGCCCGCCCGATGCCACAACACACCTATTTTGCTAAAAATGATTCTTTTGTCTTGTAATAAAAATTAACACCCACGCAGTGCAGGGGGAAATTGGGAAAACTGCAAAAGGTGAGATGTAGGAAGGAAAAAGTTACCTGTTCTGCTAACCTGGGGGGGATGTTTCCAGATGTGTGTGGGGAGGGGTGTAAACATCGACACGTGTGTGTTTGTATAGGCACATAAATATATATAGCTACATATACATTTTACATATGCATATTAAAATACATAATAAATAGAAAACTAAATATTTAGAATAAATTATCTAAAGATGATACTTCTATTATTATAAAATAAACATAATTATATAAATATAGCCTTTCCACTATTATAAAATAAACATAATTATATATGCCTGTAATTATATATGTATATATATAGTGTGTGTGTGTGTGTACATAGACAGATTAGAATTATACTTCATGCAGATTTTTATATTTTACTTAGCCTCATATCCCAAATATTTTTTTTTCAATTATTTGAGAACATCATTTTAGTGGCTGCAGGATGCCACATAGCCTGGACACACCCCACGTTTCCCAAATTCATCTCATTTTTGCACATACAAAGCCCACATCTATCTTAATAGTGGTGAAACACTGCTTTAGGTTTTGTGTTGTGCTATCTTTTTTTCTCTTAAAAAGTGATTTCCTAGACAGGTGTGGTGGCGCACACCTGTAATCCCAGCAGCTCGGCAGGAGGTTAGCAAGTTCAGGCCAGCCTCAGCAACTTAGCAAGGCCCTGAACAATTCAGCAAGAACCTGTCTCGAATTTTTTTTTTTTTTTTTTTTTTTTTTTTTTTTTTGTACCAGGGATTGAACTCAGGGGCACTCAACCACTGGGCCACATCCCCAGCCCTTTTTTGTATTTTTATTAGAGACAGGGTCTCACTGAGTTGCTCAGTGCCTCACCATTGCTGAGGCTGGCTTTGAACTCTCAATCCTCCTGCCTCAGCCTCCCAAGTGCTGGGATTACAAGCGTGCACCACCACACCCGACTGTCTCAAAATTTTTTAAAAAAAAATTTAAAAGGGGATGTGGTTCAGTGGTAAAGCACCCCTGGGTTTAATCCTTGGTATCCAACACCACCACCAAAAAAAAAAAAAAAAGGGGGGGTGGTTTTTCCACCCTGTTATAAACTCAATCACAATCATTTGAATGAATCAGCTAACAAGGATTTTTGAGGACCTGACCTGTGTCACATGGTAAAAATACAAAGATTGAAATCCTTTAAGGATCAAAATCTCCCAAGGATCCTAATTTTACAAAACACACCTCCTAATAAACTGAATATCTGTACTAATCAAACTAGCCATTCTGGGAACTGGAGAACACTGCGCTAAATGAGATGAGCCAGACTCTGAAAGTCAAGGGTCAAATGTTTGCTGTCCTGCGTGGAAGCTAGAGAGGAGAAAGGAAAGAAAAGCGACCTGATGGAACCAGCAGGGAGACCCGCAGGTGAGGGAAAGGGCAGGGGCCGGCAGGAGGGAAGGGAAAGGGAGAGGAAGCAGCCACGTACGTGTCCTGCGTGTATGAGGAAGCCCCGGTGGATCCATTATGTGCAATTATAATGCACCAGTTTAAAAAACCTGGAGTCCTAGCCACTCTCATCCTATCGGGTGTTTGGGGTGCACTCGTGACTCTCAGGTTTGTACAACACTACCTTGAACATCTTCACATATAAACCTGTCACCTGCACTCTGAATTATTTCAATTTTAGAAATTCCTCCAAATGCAATGAATGGGTCTGAGCATATTAATATTTTTTAAATTCCTAATGAGAGATCTGATTTCTACTTAACTGGGGCTTGGGACCTCAAAGGCACCTATGCCCCCCAAACAAATCCAAAAAACATCACACAAAAGCAGACCTTCTGGGGGGCTCTATACAGACCTTCACTAGAAAGGCAGTGCTATTTTTAGTGCTAATTCCAAGGTGGTCTGAAATGTCTCATGAAGGAATAGCCATGTCTCTTACAAGCTGTATAATCTTTAAAACTTCATATTGATTATTTAATTCATGAAATATTGCAAACTATAAAATAGTATTTTCCAAAGAGTGGAATAAAAACAGCTAGTGATTGGCAAGATGAATTTTCGGTAGGAGATTCCTGAACATGTTTTTAATTTTTCACCGTTATCTGCTTTGTTGTTGTAGGGACAGACGAGGCAAGGCACTGAAGACAGCAGGAAACAGTTTATTTGGCTGCAGCCAGGTTCAGAGGGCACAGCTTTCACTGTAACACTTAATCCCCTGAACCCTGAGTTCAGGTAGTTTCAGAACTTTATACCCAGTATGTAAGGGGAAGGGTTCAGAAGTTCACAATCTGCAGAAGTTCACATAAAAGCAGATTTTTTCTTTCACTGTTCTGGGCAAGTTAACCCTTCAAGGACCACACCTGAGAAGGGAAGAGCTTCTTCTCCCCTTTCTTTCCTCCCCCTGCCAGCTGGTACCATGGAGCCCAGCTGGTAACTTCTCTTATCTCAGAAATGTAGACATCTCTGTGAAGCTCCAGCTCAAGGCCAGAGGCCTTGTTTAAAGAATTTGTCCTTTTATTATCACATTTTGCATTTACAAACACACTTCTACAAACTACTATACTGGATACATGTTTGTGAAAAACAAATAAAGGGCTGTCCAGCACCTGGAGTGCTGATTTCTTTCAGGCCAGTGGCCAAGTAATAGAGCAAGAGGAAAATAGGAAGTTTATCTACATTGTACTCTTTTGTACAGATTCTCATTGACAGTCCTAAAATCAGCCATGGTGAAGATTTCTGGAGAAGCCCAGTTAAAATTCTCTGTAAAGAAAGGGGGTGCCACTACATTGTGTGTTAGAGGGAAAAAAATACAAGTAAAATGTCAAACCTACACTTCCATGAGGTTGGAATTGAGGGATGTACTAAGAAAGGAATAAAAAAGCCGGGCACAGTGGCGCACCCCTGCCCGCCTGTAATCACAGCTGCTCGGGAAGCTGAGGCAGGAGGATCAGGAGTTCAAAGCCAGCCTGAACAACTTAGCGAGGTGCTAAGCAACTGAGGGAGATCCCATCTCTAGATAAAATATCTTAAAAGGGCTGGGGATGTGGCTCAGTGGTTAAGCACCCCTGGGTTCAATCCCAGGCACAAGGAAGAAAGGAGGAAAGGAAAGAAAGAAAATAAATGGGAGGATCTTAGGCACAGCAGCCCATGAACATGGCAACTGTTTTGTAGCTAAGAGGGTCGGGGAGTCGCTGTTCGTAGCCGTGTGGCTGTTATTGGTGATGAGATTCTTGCCAGCGCTAAGTGCTCAGTACCGCAAAGCAGTCTCAGGTCCTGGGAAACCTGCGAGTTACTGAGGATCCACGCCAGGCAACCTCCAGTGGCCAAATTTGGGCTTCTTGGCTGCTCATGAAAATCACCAAAGGGGTTGTTGTGTTGTGTTTTGTTGTGTTGTGTTAAAGCACCAAAGGCTGGACACCTCCCTCTTCCTCTCCCCCCCCCCCCCCAGGTGCTATGTCTCTGGGTCCAGGTGCAACCTTTAAGTCTCCGTCCATGACTCTAACGGGCAGCCAGGGGTGAGGGCTCCTGGGACAGAGTGTCCTCTCCCTAGACACCCCTGGTTGTCCTCCTGTCCACAAGATAGGGGTTAGGGTCCATGTTCCTGCCGGTCTCTCTCTGCATCAGCATTCTAGAAACTTCCCCAGCCCTCTGTTCACAGTGTAATGAGGCTAATGGCCAATTGAGCCCTAATGAGGATTGATTCGTTTATTAAGCAGCAATTAGGAGCCAGGTGCCTCCTGCTCCCCCAGCCCAGGAGACTCAAGGGCACGCAGGAGACAGCAGAGGGGAGAGGGGGCAGCAAAGAGAAGGCAGCATCTTAGAGGGTCCTCAGGGAAAAACTGGGGTGCAAACACAGGGGCCTATGGGAATTCAGCAGAAGGTCACCGAGTTACCCAGCATCCGTGAGGCTGAGCAGTGACCGGTGCATGCGCGAGGGGATTCCACCCCAGTGCAGAGATGTGCTGGGAGAAAGGTGGGTGGTGGGGAAGGGGCACCTCCAGGGTCCCTCCTAGGACTCCAGGCTCCAGAAAGCCCTGCCCCGCAGGAGACTCGGGATGCAAATGAGTGACACGTTCCCATCCCTCATCTAGGATGGGGGTCCAAGCACCCACTCCTGTTCTGCTAAGAATCCTGCAGTAATACCAAAATGAGGGGCCAGGTTCTGCTGATCGATAACTGGACATGGTCAGTTCGTCCCACCCGCAGGCTCAGGGGCTGGTTAAGCCAAAGGATGCACCAGGGAGGGGAATGAGGTGCCTCGCTGACCACGGGGTCCTCTGTCTCCCAAATGGAAACCTGTACCTCACTCCTTCAAAATTCAGGTCTTGAGCCAGGCGCGGTGGCGCACACCTGTCATCCCAGTGGCTCGGGAGGCTGAGGCAGGAGGATCATGAGTTCAAAGCCAGCCTCAGCAATGGCGAGGCTCTAAGCAACTCAGTGAGACCCTGTCTCTCCATAAAATACAAAATAGGGCTGGGGGTGTGGCTCAGTGGTTGAGTGCCCCTGAGTTCAATCCCTGGTTACCGCCCCCCTCCAAAAAAACGCAGGACTTGGCATCCTGCAGGCAAGTTGCAAACCTTCCTAAGCACGAGGGATGTGAGGCAGACGGGGAGGGAGGGCAGAGATGAGGACAGCCAGGAAAGGCAGGGGGTGGAGAGGATGCTGAATGGAACAGCATCAGCCCAGCGATCCCAGCGGGGTCTGGGCAAGAAGGGATGATGCAGGGCCCGATGGGGAGCGGTGGGTAGGAGTGAGCTGGGGCAGGTGGCCAGAGGGAGCAGGAAGGGGTGGGTGGACAGGAGAGCCTGGGATGGGGATGAAAGGGCAGGAACAGGGTTTGGAGGAGGAGGGAAGGGGCCAGAGGAGCCGGGCAGGGTGGAAGGCGTGACCTGCAGCCATAACTGGAATCCACAGACGTGGCGAGTTGTAAACACGCGGTTCAGCTCACAGCCTGGAGACAGGCAAGCGCCAGGTGGGACTTTCACGCTGTAGCTCCAACAAAGAGCCAGTCCAGCAAGCCCAGCGTCTTGGCCAGTGGGGGACCACGGGCAGCAGGCTCCTGAAACGGTCCCCGCCTGCTGGGGCACCCTGGTCAGGGCGTTTTCCCTTAGCCCCAGCCCAACACCGAATGTCCTGTTGATCCACTAGCAGCCTGGAAAAGACCTGGTCCAGGTGACCGGCCAAGGAGACGCTGGTCAACTGACCTTGACACTCAAGCCCTGGCAGGTTCTGGCTCAGGCCTGCCTCGCTGACCCCATCCATTCATTAACACTAGGTATCTTTGGGAAGCGCCGTGCTGGTTCCTGAGACTCATCTGTGATAAAGGCAGCGACATCGACTGCCCTATCAGCTTGGTGGGGGCAGCAGACACCACATAGTTCCACAAGTCGCCTTGTAAGTATATGTATGTAACGTTCGAAGGGTGAAAATTAGGAGACCCCTTGGGGCTTGTTCTGATGAGTCTCCGTCTCAAACCCAACTCTCATCAGACTGGCCTCCTTCAGTTCCCTGAAGGAGCACGCTCTCTCCTCCGTCTCTCACCTCAGGACCTTTGCACATGCTGTTCCCTCTCCCCAGAAGTGTCTCTCAGCTCCGTCACCCCCTTTCTTGGCTAGCTCCTCCTGATCCTACAGCTATCAGCCCACAGGTCATGTCCCTCAGGAAGCTGCATCTGATGTCCCCCTCAAGAGCCTGGGGCTCCCCTTCCATTCCCCTCTACACCCTTGTTTAGCCCCAGGAAGGCTCTTCACATTTCCGGCTACTGCACTAGACTAGAACTTTCCCTGCGGCATCCGGAGGTTTTGTGGACTAGATGAGTCACATCTTACCTTTCAGTCAGTCCCACTGGCAGACCCTGGGGTCCTCCAACCCTCCATCAGAATAAATGTTTCTCTCCTTTTTCCTATGATGTTATAAGTCCCCTGTGCCCAGGGGCAGAGAGCCCTGGAGGACACCGACAGGTTTCCGACGTACACCTGCACGTTCCAAGGTCTGGGACCCAGCTTCCCGCGGGCACCAGCCCAGAGAGTCGGGATGAGCCTAAGGCAGGCTCAGAACTCCTGCCCCACCTCCAGCTCTGGGCGACACAGCAGGCCGCCAACCCGGGAAACCCCAGGGGGTTTGGAGGGGTGTGCGCTGGGGGAAGCTATGGGCAAAACGAGGCTGCTCTGAGGAGGGCGTTTCCAGTAATGACCCCGGGATGCCCACCTCCTAGCCTCCAGAGCCTGTGGACGTGTGGCCGAATGAGGCAAAGCGGTCTTTGCCAGGGTGGTTGGATTAAAGGCCCTGGGATGGGAGATGATCCTGGCGGGACCAGTGTTATCACGGGGGAGGCGAGGAGCCCTCACAGAGAGAGGTGAGAGGCTGGAAGCAGAGGCCAGAGAGAGGTCAGAGATCGTGCACTGCTGCCGCAGGAGATGGAGGGAGGGGTCGCAGGCCAGGGAGTGTGCGTGGGCAGCCTCCCCACGCTGGAACGGGCAGGGAAACAGATTCACTGCAGCGGGCCACCATCCGCAGGGACTCCGGACCTGCACACCTGGGGACAGGTGTGCTGCTTTAAGTCCACAAGTCTGTGATCCTGTTGTGGCTGTGATAGGAAACCAATGTCCCCTCCCACCTTTCAACCACGTCTCTTGAATGCTGGGATTCAGGTAGATAAGGTGGTACTGCAGCTCTAGAACCTTCTAGAAGCAGCGATGGCTCACACTTCCATCTGTTCTGGAAGGATCTCAAATTCAGCCTCTCCAGCTTTGGATAGATTTTTCTGGAGGAGGGTACTGGAGATTGAACCCAGGGGCACTCGACCACTGGGCCACGCCCCCAGCCCTAGTTTGTATTTTATTTAGAGACAGGGTCTCACGGAGCTGCTTAGGGCCTCGCTGTTGCTGAGGCTGGCTTTGACCTCGAGATCCTCCTACCTCAGCCTCCCCAGCCGCTGGGATGACAGGTGTGCACCACCACTCCCATCTGGATAGATGGTTATCGATGCTTCTGTCCTAAACCATGGGGACCCATCCCTCAACTTCCACGGGCAGGGAGTCAAACAAGCCATGGAGGGCAAGTTCTCAGTGTGTCTTTCCACCCTGCCCCGGGCACTCCAGCATGTTCTGCTTACCAGACAAGTGGGTGGATTGGTAGAGGGACCCCTGAATGAATGAATGAATGAATGAATGAATGAATGAATGAATGAATAGGCCAGACCCAGTCACCTTGGGCTCCCCCCTGGGAACAGCCCAGACATTCCAGAATTCAATAGCTCCGGTGACATCACGCCCCTGAGAAAAACAAAGGCGACCTCCCGGCCGGGAACCGTCAGCCACTTTTCAAAGAAAGTCGAGACTCTGTCGCATTTTTTTCTTCCCTCCCAAAATTAAAATGTGTCTCCCGTATCACTTGTTATCAAAAATAGAAGCATTTTATCTATCTTTATTGCAGAACAGAGATTACATGGAGACATTCAATTTGGAGTCAATTTAAATTTCAATTGTCTGTGAAATCTAAATCAATAGGGTATAGTTCAATGACGCTTTAATAAAACAGGACATAACAGAGAAATCATTAGGAATTACATATGATAAGAAATCGGAGCAGAGTCTCCGTAATGGCGGAGGGGACATTAGAAAATTACCCCCAAGCATTCGCAAGCAAACCGACTGCCTCCTTCCCCCGTGAGACGCCCGGGGGTGCTTAATTGTGCTGTGAGTCCCGGTATCCATCTCTGTCAGCCCAGAGATTGGGGACCATTTGCAGTGAGTGACACAGGAGAGAGTTTGTCACTCCTGGAAGTTGCGTATTGTGCTCCGCCAGCCCGACACCTGGAACACGTGTCCTGCTGTCCCCAGTTCCCCAGCTTTCCCTCCTCTGTCCCTACCCCGCTGGCCTCCTCTGCCTTGAGACCCACCCCCTAGGGGACCTCTGGGAGCAACCACCCAGGGATGAGGTGCTCCCAGGCAAGGAGGGGGTAGCAGCAGGGCGCAGAGAAAGACAGTCTGCAAAGGGGTCCCCGCCCGCTCCTAGTGGGGCAGGCAGCTTCAGCGCTGGCTCAGCCCTGAGTTCCCTCCTCTGGAAAATGGAGACTCAAGAGTCCATCTCCAGCCAGACATGGCGCGCACGCCTGTCATCCAGGAGGCTTGGGAGGCTGAGGCAGGAGGATCACGAGTTCAAAGCCAGCCTCAGCCATGGCGAGGCCCTAAGCAGCTCAGGGAGACCCTGTCTCTAAATAAAATACAAACTAGGGCTGGGGATGTGGCTCAGGGGTTGAGTGCCCCTGAGTTCAATCCCTGGTGCCAAAAGAGAAAAAGAAAAGTCCGTCTCATAGGTGGAGGCTTATTCATTCAATAATATGTGCTGGGACGATTCTGTGCTGAAAGGGCCCACGGTGCGGTAGGGAAGGCATTTGCCTTTACACACAAAACCGAAGGGGGCACCAAAATACGTGGTAGTCAAAATATATAGGATTTCAAGGTGCTATTTTTTTAAATCAAAACAACGCCAAAAAAATGCATAATGACCTAAAGCTCAGAGTTTTGAATAAAGACAGGCTCAATAACCGCACCAGGCCAATTGGAGCCTAAGGCCAAAGGAAATGTCCACAGTGGCATGATCTCCTCTCTGTACAACATTTTCTTTTCTTTTTTTCATGGGAGTCCAGGGACTAAACTCGGGGACACTGAACCTCTGAGCCCCAGCCCCAGCCCTAGTTTGCATTTTTATTTAGAGACAGGGTCTCCCTGAGCTGCTTAGCGCCTTGCTGTTGCTGAGGCTGGCTTTGAACGCGGGATCTTCCTGCCTCAGCCTCCAGAGCCGCTGGGATGACAGGCGTGAGCCACCGCGACCGACTTGTACAAGGTTTTGAAGCTGGGCGCGGTGGTACATTCTTGTGATCCCAGCAACTCCAGAGGCTGAGGCAGGAGGATGGTAATTTCAAGGCCAGCCTCAGCCACTTAGACCCTGCATCAAAAAATAAAAAAAAAAAAAAAAAATCAGAAAGGGCTGAGGATGTAACTCAGTGGTAAAGTCCCCTGGAGTTCAGTCCTCAATACTGAAAAAGACATTGTTTCTTCTAATGACTTCCTTGTTTTGATTTCTGAAATGTTGCATTCCAACATTATTTATTTCCATCGCTGAAGTGTTTTTGTGCTCCCTGCTTAAATTTTTCGCATCCGGACAGGCCCTCACTTGCCTGCCCTCATCCCGACCCTGCGGAGCATGTCCTGGGGAAACCGAGGAAACATCTCACACACACACTCACACACACACTCACACTCGCCCCAGGGAGCCCTTGGTTTAGAGAGACCCAAGGGCACATAAATGGAATGATGATGAGTGACGGTGTCTCCTAGCGGGAACACGGTGGTGAGGAGAGAGACCAAAGTGACCCTCTCTGCGCATACCCCGCCTCCGAACTTGGAAGCTGTGTCTGTCTGTTTTTGTTTGTTTGTTTGTTTGTTTGTTTGTTTGTTTGTCGCTATGAAAATAAATACCTGAGAAAAATAACTTAGAGGAGGAGGGGTTTATTTTCGCTCAGGGCGTCAGAGGTCTCGGTCTGGGGTCGGCCAGATCCAAGGTTCTGGGCCTGAGTGAGGCAGCGCACCCCGGGGAAGGACACGAGGAGCACAGGCGTCCACCTGCGGGCAGCCAGGGACAGAGAGAGGACGGGGCCTGGACTGGAGCTGCCTTCCCTGCAGATGGCAGCCTCAGGCCCCAGCACACTGTGCTAGAGGTCAGGAGCCTGGCCTGAGAGGAGAGGCCAGAGCAGCCTTCAGGCGGCCCAGGAGGGGCAGGGTGGCCCTGGGCCGGGAGTCAGGGTCTGGGAGCCAAAACCCAGCTTGCTGTGGATCTGAGCAGCCCCACCCTCCCTGCTCACCAGCACCTTCGTCCTCCAATCAGGCCTCACCTCCCAAGAGTCGACTCAATTATGACCTCATCAGTGGACTGGGGTCAGCGCCCTGGTGACCAGACGCTGCCCAGAGCCCCACCTCGGAACAGCTGCACAGGGGAGCAAACCTTCAACGGTGACATTTTGGAGGACATTCCGGATCCGAAATATGACCAAGCACTGCGACGGTTGATTCCAGATGTCAACGATGGCCTGAAGGTGTGGCCAGACACCTGGTGAGGCGTGACTTCGGGTGCGTCGGTGAGAAGTTTCCAGAGGACGTGGGCACGGGAGTGGACGCGGAGGGGAGGCCCACCTCCCCTGTGGGCGCCAGCACCCCATCTGCAAGGGGCTGCAGAGAACAGACGCAGAAGGCAAGTGAGTCTGTCTCCTCCACCCTGGAAGCTGGGACACGGGTGTCTCTCCTCTTAGAAATCAAAAGACCAGCCGGGCGCGGTGGCGCACGGCTGTCATCAGAGCGGCTCGGGAGGCTGAGGCAGGAGGACCGCGAGTTCAAACCAGCCTCAGCAAAAGGGAGGCCCTAAGCAACTCAGTGAGACCCTGTCTCTAAATAAAATACAAAATAGGGCTGGGGATGTGGCCCAGTGGTCGAGTGCCCCTGAGCTCAATCCCTGGTACCAAAAATAAAAAAATCAAAAGACCAGGACTCCTGAGTGACAGGCCCTCATCTGAGGCCTCTGGACTGGTACTGAGCCACATCACCAGCAGCCTGGGGTCTCTAGCCCCCAGAGGACCTTCTTGGGGTCTATCAGCTGCTGTGATCCCGTGAGCCAATCCCCCAACCGACCTCCTCATCCGTCTCTTCACATACCTGTTCATCCCGCCTCCTTGGAGAAGCTCCTACAGGACCCTGTTAATTTCCTCCCTACTGTCCTGCTGTCCATTAGAGAGTTAACTCTGCAGACCTGGGGGGTTAAGTCCTGCCCATCCTGCAGAAAGGGCCTGGTGTGCTCCTGGGAGGTCCTCGCCAGGCCCCTGGAGCAGTGCCTTTGTGCACCAGAGGCCCTGGGCCACGCCAAGCCAGAGAGCCTCGCCCGCACGCTGCAGCTGGCGGCTCCAGAGGCTGAGGGGCTGGGGTCAGTCACGGGGGCTCCCCTCCTATGTGACTGACCTCTAATAAAAGCTCTGGACACCAAGGCTCAAAGGGGCTTCCCTGGGTGTCCCCACTGTGCATGGGGTCCCACATCACCGGTGGTGGGAGACTAAGTGAGCCGCTCGGGCTTCACCAGGCTGGGGAAGTGGGCACTTGCGTCGAGTGTGTCCTGGCGTCTGCCCCCGGCACTTGGTTCCTGTGCAGATTTTAGTCTGTGTTCTTTCGCTGTGACACGCCCCAGCCATGAAGCCAGCACGTCCCTAAGTCCCACGAGTCCTCTGGCAGAGGACTGCAGGGACTCCGTGCAGTTGTTCATGGTGGCAGGGCGTGGAGGAGCCCCACCTCCGGACACAGATGGGGTCACGAGGGCCGAGACCAGCATGTTGTGTAAGACAGGCTTTGGTCACTGTGACAAATAACCTGAGAAAAACAACTCACAGCAGGAAAGATTTGTCTGGGCTCACGGCTTCAGAGGACGCAGTCCCTGGCGGCCAGCTCCATTGCTGTGGGCCTGAGGTGAGGCAGAAGGGCACGGCAGAGGACAGCCTCTGCCTGTGGCAACCAGAGAACAGAGACAGGAAGGAGCCAGGGACAGGATATAGTCCCCAAAGTCATGCCTTGGTTCCCCACTTCCTCCATCACGCCCACTGCCCAGTTCCCACCCCTCCGTTCAGCTCTCAGCGGATTGACCCGCTGATGAGGTCAGCGCCCCCGAGCTCCCTTCAGTCCCAAAGCCCCACCTCTGAGCACTGCTGCGACACATCAGTCTTTGGGGGACACTTCATATCTAAACCGTGACGCCACTCGTCACCGCAGGCTTCTCAGTGGATGATTCTGTATTTTGTGGTCCAGTGACCAAACACTAGACCTGCGCTGTCCCACACAGTATCTTCTGTCAATTTAAATACATTTCAAAGCAGAAAGGGGACCTATTGAGTGCAAAAGGGACCCTGTGGGGCAGACTTGCTTCCTAACAACCCACTCTCCCAAGAACAACCACTCCTGGGGAACCCACGCCACCCCAGGAGCCCAGCATTAATCCATCATGAGATGGAGCCCCCGAGACTTAATGACCTCCTCCTAGGCCTCTCCTCTTAAAGGTTTCTGCACCTCAACACTGCCACACTGGGGACAACTTCCCAGTCTCTAATAACATAAGAAATAAACCTCTGGTCTCTCTGAATTTCCAGGTCTCAGTCATTCTGTTACAGTATCACAAAACGGGCTAAGAAGTGAGGGATGCTGCTATCAACATTTACAAGCAAGCATGTGTTGGAGTTTCTAATTCCATCTTTTTCAGAGAGCCCTAGGAGTGGGACTCTCTGGATCATATAGTCAACTCTAGTTCAAACTTTCTGAGCAACTAACAGTTCCCATTTTTCTATACTATGATAAACCAGGAATTATCTTCAATCATTCAATGTCACCTAATTCTACGATAGCCCCTTAGGAACGTTCTCAGCTTTCCTCAGAAGAGTGTATTTGTCAGCTATTGCTGAGAAACAAAATGTCCCAAACTTCAGCAGCTCACAGAAACCACCATTTATGCTTGCCCTCCCGCTTTTGCAAGGTGGCCCAAGGCTAGTTTTTCAAGGCTGGGCTCTGAGTGTTCTGCTCAGCCGGGGTGGCTCCGGTCCACAAGTCTCCTCCAGCAGCCAGCTGGATGCTCTCTCGGGGCAAGAGTGCAGGAAAACAGACCTAGACACACGAGATGTCATTTGGAACAGGCACACTGCCCCTTCCATTCATTCAGTGGATTAAAGCAAATCATGTGGCTGACCCCAAAGTCGGGCAGGGAAATACACTCCGCCCCGCAGCAGCGTAATTACATAGGGCATAAAGAGGAGAACAAAGACCAGGACCACCGATGTGATCTTACCCCAATATTCATGATTGTCCCAAGCTAAACACTTGTGCGCGGTGAGGCCAGGATTCAGCCTCTTGTCACTGGGGCCAGTTCCTAAGCTGTGTTGATTTTCTCTCTCCCTGATTTTCCAGCTCACAGACTCTGCCCTCAGGGTGCTGAGTCTGGAAGACAGCCCGACCCAGGGATCTAGGGGCACGTGGAGTGAGGTGCTCCAGACGCCCTGGGGGTGAGGCAAGGCCCGAGAGGAGGAAGGTCAATGCCACCTGAGGTCGGAGGGCGTGTGCAGGAGCCCTGTTTGGGGAGATGGCTAAGATTGCGGTTGACTACGGGCTTTGGACATGTTTGGGCATTGGTGCCTTCCGTAGTCTCACGGGACTTGTCCCGGGATCTTGCGAGACTTGGCCGGAGATCTCGAGGGACTTGAGCGAGATTGCTGATGAGGTCTGCGCCATTTTTGGAGGTTAGAGAAGCGTGGACGGCGTGTCGGGGTATAGTTAGAGCCAGAGAGAAAAGTTATCAGAATAAAGAGCTGTTTGTTTCTAGTTCGTCTCTAAACTTCTTCCCGCGGCTTCTTTGCTCCAAGCGGCCATCGCTTCAGGCGACGACAGGCGTGGCCATCAGGACAGCCTTCTAGAGCAGCTTCCAAATGAGCCTGTGGGAGACGCCACCTGTTCCCCACAGCACCGGGAGCCAGGCGGTGCTCAGAGCAGAGCCGTGGCTGAACACCGCTGCGTGCCACGCCCTGCGCCCTCTCGGCCCCGCCTCCTACAACCTGCCACCCGGCCGTGCTGGAGGAAGCTGAGGCCAGAGTCACCGCAGGAGTGGAGGAGCTCACGTCAGTCCTGGACCCCGAGCCCGCCTGCAGGCCACCTCCAAGAGCCCGCATGATCACAGCCAGGGTCCCCGGGAGCTTGAGTGTCCACCCAGGATCGACACCCCGGGAGGAGCTCCTGCACAGCAAGGCCCCTCCACACTGCTCTGTGCAGGGTGGGGACAGGGCCACTGCAGGAGGCTGTGCTGAGCGTGGCAGGAGGCCCAGCCCCGTCCCTGGCCCCTGGCCAGCACTGCCACCTCTCCTGTGGCAACCAAGCACACCTCCAGATACTGCCAAATGTCCCTGGGCACAAGGGGGACAAAATGGCCCTCATTTGCGAAGCACTGATCTACAAGGGTTTTTGCTAGAGCCACCCAGCCCCCAGGAAGACCAGGCTGGCAGGGAGTCTCCTGCCCCTGCACTCCTTCTCAGGAGACAGCCGTGCGTGCGCCGCAGCAGCCCTTGCATCAAGGCACAAGTGCGCTCTATCACTCCCCTGTCAGCAACCCTAAGGGGCGGGAGGAGACCTCCGCACATTTAGAAAGAGAAAGAGACAAAGAAAGTCCATGCCTGAAAACAGGACATCGGTGATAGATGGGCTACCCCACCACCAGGTTTTCCACATCCTGAGAGAAGCAACCTTGTTTCATTCTCCAGACAGGATGTTTCTTCCCCGGGCAGGATGTTTCTTCCCCGGGCAAGAGCCAATAGGCTTAAAGGTCGCCCTGTTCTATGGGCAAAGAGCCAATGGCATTGGGGTTGCTCTGGTGCACCTCCCACCAGAAATCCCTATATAGGGCCCTGTTCAAGAGACTCAGAACACACACAGAGACACACATCAGCTCGTCGCTGCTGAGAGGAGGAAGCCACTCAGACACATCAACTCGACCCTGCGGAGAGGAGGAAGCCACTGCAACAGCTCCAGACCCCTCGCCTTCACCCCGACGGCCACTCCCAGCTGACAGCTCCAGCCTCCAGCCAGACAGCAGCTGCTTTAGCTAATAGCTCCAGAGATCCCAGCCGATGCGACCAAGCACCCACCTTCTGTCCAGAGCTTGCACACTCCCTTCTCCCTGACTCCCCTCTCCCAGCACCTCTTCGACCCTCAACCAGAGCACCTCTTCCCCAGTTTTGCTACCAGCCACAAAGGCTGTTGAATAAATCTCTTGGCTGCGCGGCTGTCCCCGGTGTGATTTTGCCCTTCAATCGGAACCTGGGTACGGTTTGAGGCAAGTGCAACAACACTGCATCACCACCACCAGACCAGCAGCACCTACCACTAACTGAGCTGCGCCTAGGCCTCGGTAAGACTTGCAATATGTTAACCTTGGTTTAAAATTCAAGAATCTGGAGCCAGGCATGCTGGCGCACACCTATCACCCCAGCGGCTCAGGAGGCTGAGGCAGGAAGATCACGAGTTCAAAGCCAGCCTCAGCAACTCAACGAGACCCTGTCCCTAAATAAAACTTTTAGAAGGGCTGGGAATGGGGCTCCGTGGTTAAGCACCCAATCCCTGGAATCAAAATTAATTAATCACAACAGGTCAGGGAAGAGCCGCGCGTCTGTTCTGCATGTGTCTATCAAGTTTCCATCCTGTGCCCGACACTGGGGGTTGGGGTGAAGACGACGGGTGGGGAGAGCAGCGAGGTCCTGTGGGGCCTCTCCCGCTGGGCGGGGTCTTCCAGGGGTGACTGGTGGTCCTGAGCTTCACAGTCCCCAACTCTGCCCTCATGGAACCCTAAGAATCACAGAACACACCCAACACCCCAATTCTCAGGTGAGAAAGTCGAGGCTGCGAGAAGAAAGGGCCTTGCCCACCCCTCTGGAAGTGGCGGCCGCGGACGGAGCCCGCCTTCCTCGCTTCACCCTAATGGCTGAGAGTTCACGGGTTGTCACCTGGGCCAGACGCCTGGCTGTGTACCTGCCATGATCGAAGCCCCTGAAACCTCTCAGAGGTGGGAGCAATGACCATCCCCACTTTCGAGAGAAGGCTTGGAGAAGCCACGTCCCTGTCCAAGGGGACGCAGTGAGCCGGAACCAGAGCTGGCTGGGGCTTGGGGATTGGTCACCTTGGGACCACAGGGAAACTCATCACGGCCAAGTCATCCCAGAGACGGAGCGAGGAGGGCTGGGGCGGGACACAGCCTCCCAGGACCCCCAGATCTTGGCTCCGCTTCGGAACATTCTCGAGTAGAATGAGACCGTGCCGAGGGCGGGGCCCGTGCGACCCGCACAGAGGGCACGGGATTGGCAGGAGGGGCCCTGCAAGTGCCCCCGCGCACCCCAGCTTGGCACCCTGCCACGGCACCTGAGATGCCCTGTTGAGTCACTTTGGTAGAAAGCAAGACATGCGCCCTCACGGGATCGAAAAGTCGGGCATAACTTACCCAAATGCTGAGGCACATTGAGGGAAGGACAAAGGGACATTGGTTGAGCACCTACTGTGTACTTTCCAGAGGCAGGACTAGTAAGGCTTGGCTTAATGTTACCTAGATTATGTCATCTGTTGGTCACAACAGGACAGGACAACATGGGGAGCATTGCTAGCTTCCTATTCACAAACAGGGCAACTGAGGCTCAGAGAGGTTAAGTGCCTTGCTCAATGTCACCCAGCTGATATGTCCCAGAGAAAGTCGGCTGTCTAATATCAGATCTGCCGACTTTTCCACTGAAATGCCAACACCTAAGCTTGAGAAATCTAAGGACAGAAAGCAAAAAAATAAAAAAAAAAATCCACTGAGGTACAGTCAGAACATGGGGACATTTGTATGAGCGACAGTCCCAATCTAGGGGAGCACTGTGACAACTCTGGGTCTGCATTTCCCATGACATAAATGAGTTGTGTGACTTTCCCTGAGCTGGATGTCAGTTTCTCTTCAGGTACCTAAAGGGACAAGATCTGACTCCCAAATTCATGGGAGGTGGCATGAACTTTCTAATGGACTGCAAGGCAAGTTTATCCAAATCTACGCTGGTCTATTGTCAAAATTCAACCTAACTGAATAACGCCATCTGGTGATGTCCCCAGAGGACTGGTTCCAAGATCCCTGCCTCCAACCCGGTACTAAAATCTATGATGCTCAGGTTCCCTAGAGATGATGGCATAGCATTTGCCTGGAATCAATGCACATTCCCGCATACTTTATTTTTTTTTCTTGGGGGGTGGGTACCAGGGATTGAACTCAGGGGCCCTCGACCCCTGAGCCACATCCCCAGCCCTATTTTGTATTTTATTTAGAGACAGGGGCTCACTGAGTTGCTTAGCGCCTCACCTTTACTGAGGCTGGCTTTGAACTCGCGATCCTCCTGCCTCAGCCTCCCTCAATGCTGGGATGACAGGCGTGCGCCACAGCGCCTGCCACCCCCCCCACCTTTAAATCACTAGAGGGCTTGTAACACCTGACACAATGTAACTGCTGTGTAAATACTCTCCGGGCTGTACTGTTTAGGGAGCCATGACCAGGGCGAGTCCATGCAGGTTTGGTGCAGATGTGACTTTCTTGTGAAGCTGTTTGAGCCACCCTTGGAAGAACCCACAGATGCAGAGAACCAACTTTGCCATGAACAAGGGGCACTTCAAGAAGGGACATGCAGTAGGTGCAGGAGGACGTGGCTCCCACTGCCTGTCCCCACCTGTCCCTCCACCTGTGTCCCAGGGCAGGGCACTCAGATCTTGGTCTTCTCCCTCAGGATGAAGAGGTGGCGAACAAGGAAGCCTGGGTGGCTCGGGGCGGTGGCTCGGGGCAGTGGCTCGGGGCAGTGGCTCAGGCCAGCGGCTGCTGGGCTCCGTTTCCAGGTGTCCGCTCCAGGGGGATGTTGTGAGGTGAAGCTGGGTCTCAGAAGCGGGGTCCCAGTTCTCTGCGACCAGAGCTGCAGCCTCCTCTCCTGTCCTTGTGCCGATGTCCCGCTGGCCCCGAGCCTTCTGGAAGCTTCTCTCATCTCTGAGCAGATCAAGTGTCGCTGAGACCTCCTGGAGGGTCTGATCACCCACTCCCTCCTCACTGTTCCCCGGTACTTGAGCGACAGGCTGGTCGTTCTCAGGAATTAAACTGTCCCTCCGGGCATAGCTCACCTGCGGGTACAATACTCTCTCCCACGCTTCGAATCAAACCCTCCTCAATAGCCAAATCCAAACACAGTGTCACCGGATGTCTCCTCTGCCCAGAGGGTGTCATCAAACAGGGGTGTGTGGGAGATTCCCCTCCTGCAGGCTGCTTGTGAGAGAATCACAAAAAGGCACTTTTTAAAAAAATTCTCTTCTACCATGATGCAAATCGATGATGCCCAAGAAGGGATACGTTGGTTGGAGAAAGTGCACAGGTCGGTCTGACCTTTAAATACAGGTAGGACAGGTGACAGGTAAAACATGGGAGGGGGTGGCCCCGGGGGGTCAAAGCCGAGGGGTGGAGGTAGGACAGCCCTGGCCACGTGGCAGAGGAGACAGCCCAGGGAGAGAGGGGATTTCCCAGAATCCACAGGAACACAATTTTTAAATAGGTGGGGAGGGATCATTTTATTAAAGCCTTTGATAGGCAGGTTGGTGGTGTTCAGTCCAACATCAGAGGCAATAGGGAGCCTTAGACGGTGTTTGAGCCAAGGAGTACCCACGCCAGGCCCGACCCTCACCCTTCAGCAGCTCTGTACTTGCAATTCTCAAATTGACGGAGCGCGTGTGTGACCCTCCTGTCGGCACTGACGGCTCTTCCGCGGGCTCTTGCAGGGAAGAGAGATGTTTGTGCCCCGCCGCGCACGTCACCAGCCGAGGACAAACAGTGGGCTCAGGCCTCCAGGCCATAGTGACCGCTTCATAGTCTCTTCAGTGCCGCTGTGTTCACATTTTTGTGCCTGTGTGCGTGTGTGAGTTTGCTCTCTAAAGGGGCCCCCACCGCAGTGCTGAAATTGTGTCTTGCGTTCCCAGGGGCCCGGAGACCAGGCCGGCCTTCAGGAGCACACACCGGCGCGGCCCACCTTGCTCCAGACGCGAGGCCCGGCGCTGCGGGCCATGAGTTCAACTGTGATGAACCGACGATAAATATTAACTGAGATGTCTTTAAACAGAAGCGCACATAAAACAAGGTTGTGTATTGATTGGTTAACAAAAACTCTGTGGCCAGAAGCCCACAGGAACCTCGCCCTGCGCTTCCCCTAGGAGCTGCGATTTCACTTCCTTACTTTACAGAACATCGCCAGCATGGAAAGCGAGAGATTGAACACCAGCGGTTCAGAGCGGGAAGGGGGACACAGACCCATCAAGAGCAACCATTACCCGTTGCTCAAGGCCGTGCGCTGGAGCCAAATGACCCAGGTTCAAAACCCAGCTCCTGCCGGGCATGATGGTGCACACCTGTCATCCCAGCAACTCAGGAGGCTGAGGCAGGAGGATCATGCGTCCAAGGCCAGCCTCAGCAACTTAGCAAGATGCTAAGCAACTCAGTGAGACACCCTGTCTCTAAATAAAAATATATAAAAAGGGCTGGGGATGTGGCTCAAAGGAAGTGCCTTGGGTTCAATTTCAGGTGCTTAAAAAAAAAAAAAAAAAAAAAAAAAGCTCTTCCACTTCCTTGCTCTGAAGCCTGGGCCAAGTTGCTCAGCCTCTCTGGGCCGCAGTTTCTCAACCATAAAACAGAGGACATGGTTGTGTCTTTGTCATAGAGCGACTAGGACAGCTTAAACATGTTGTTTGTTACATACTTAGGCCACGACTTGTGTTGTCTGTGTTTAATATATAACTGAACCAAAGGGAGAAAGACAGAAAAAAAAAATGAAGTCTCACTTCACAGGTGAGGACACTGAGTCAGCTCCAACCCTGAACTGGAAAGACCCTGCTGGCCCAGAGCCCAGTTGGAAGGCAGTGGCCTTGATTCAGATACAGAGTGGACATGACCCTGGTGGCCAGGGCCGCAGGTGCAGGCTCTGGACCCTCACCATGTTCAGCCAAGTCGCGATGTGACCGAGGGACCCGCCAGGACCCTGTGGGAGCCAGTGTGTCCCCCCCCCACACACACACACCCCGCCTCCCCCAAAGCCAAGGTAGATGGATTCCCGCGCTCTGGAGATGCACCCCACAGCCGCAGGTTAAGAATTACTAGGCGTCTCCAGGCTGTGCCGCGGGGACAAGAAATACGACCCCGCCCCGGCAGAAACCTGATGAGAAGCCCGGCAGTCCGACAGAAGCTGCACAAGAAATACTGTCCCCGCCAGCTCGGGCCAGCGCAGGCTGCTGCCTTCCTCCCCATCGATCGATCCCAGCAGGGAGGCGCGAGGCCCCGGGAAGGAGGAAACAGCAAGATATACTGCAGGAAGGGCCCCGGGCAGATGAAGGGGGAAGAGCCGGCAGCTTAAATCAGGGCAGAGGCTGCGTGGAGGCTGGGACAGGCCTGTGAGTGCGGTTAACAAGCAGAAGCCGGCCGAGGGGCTGGACCAGGGCGGGAGACGGGCAGGACTTGGGGAGGAGGGAGAGCAGCCAGCAGCGGGGTCCTCCGAGAGAGCCAGGGGCAGGCCCCTAAAACATCACCGTCCCTCCCGGTCCGGCCGGACGAGGCCCCACTAGCTTCTCATCGTCTGCCCTTGGGTTCTTGGCTTCATGAGCTTCACCGAAAGCTCCCAAAAAGAAATGTGCCTGCCCCCACCACCATGGGGACTTCGGGTGAGGAGTCAAACAAGATGGACAATCATGAGTGTTTCCAGGGAGCCCTCTCTGTGCCTCCAGCAAGGCCAACAACGTCCTGTGTCTTACTCCAATTTCCACTCTAGGTCAGAGGCACAGGGTGGTTTCCACTGGACAGATGAGAAACAGGATCAGAGAGGGTTGAGCAACTGGCCCTGCGCCACAGAGCACTGTGGGAATCGGAGTCCAGGTGGTCTGGCTCCAGAGCTCGCCTTCCTGACGGTGACGCCAACGGAGTCTGCCCTTGGTATTCAGGCCTGAGGGGAGGCTGTGTGCTCTTGTCACAACCCCTGTGAACCACCGCCAATGCCTGGATGGCCCTGGCAGTTCCATGCACACCGCCACCTCTCTCCGCAGGAGCCAGCTGGGAACGGCTCCACTTTCTGCCTTGGGGTCTCCTCCAAAGGAATCAGGCCGAGCCACTCCAGTAGGTACAGCCAGGAAGTAAGGGAGGAAACCCCGGGGTGGCTCCCTGCCAGAGGAGACAGGAGTTGGGGGATGGATGTCCCCCATTGGCACTACTGCAACAGAACACCACAGCCTGGGTAATTGATAATAAACAGAAGGTTACTTAGCTCAGGATTCTGGAGGCTGAAAAGTCCAAGACCAAGTGGGGGCGAGGGGGCACATCTGCTTGCTGTGCCAGCCGTGGCAGAAGGCACCAGTGGGTGAGAAGAGCAAGAGAGGGCAAGAAGGGGCTGAACTTGTTTTACAACAAACCCACTCCTGCGATCACAGCATGACCCATTCATGAGGATGGAGCCCTCGGAACCTAAACACCTCCCATTAGGCCCCGCCTCCCCATGCTGTTGAAACGGGAGTGAGAACCTAAACACCTCCCATTAGGCCCCGCCTCCCCATGCTGTTGAAATGGGAGTGAGTGTCCAACACGTGAACTTTGGAGGACACTTCTGAGTTGCAGCAGAGGGACACTGAGGCACAGTCCGCACAGTTCCTCCAAGGATATCTCGCAGGCTCCAGTCCCCTCTGCCCCCAGCACTAACCAGCTCCGTGACATCATAGCATGGTGTCCCCCTGCTTCCCCATCTCCCCACCCCCTCTCTCCTGCATCTCCTTCCAACTCAACCTCCGGCATCCAAGCCTCCGTCTCAGGTTCTGCTTTGGGGGAACCCACATCCAGACAGGACCCCCACCGACCGTGCGTACAAGACATACAAGAAGCAGCACCAGCTATGCAAAGGCGAAGTCTGGGGGGGGTCACAGGGAGGGGTCTCCCTTATTTGCTCCAATCTTCTTCCTCAAACTAGAAGTAAGTGGGCTGGCGCCTCATCCCCACCCGGGGGGTGAGCGAATGCTGCTCTCTTCAACCTTGACCTCTGCTGGTCATGCTTGGTGACAGACTGGCTTCTATGAGCTACAGAATCCGGTGGATGCATCGCATGCCCTCAAGAGCAAGCAACTACCCCCACGGCCACTGGGTCCAGCCGGCTCACCGTGACTGGGCCGTGACTCACCCTGACTTCCCCGCCTCCCCGCTCCTCAGCTGGGACACGGAGGGAGGTGCCATCTCGGGGGCAATGGTGGGAATGAGCCCTCCGTAGAGCAAGGGCAGAGGCTCCGGAACACAGGACGCAGGGTTTCCCCAGCCTGGGGAATTCCCAAAGTGGCTGGGACATGGAGCCTGTGACACAAGGTGACAGCTGTCGGTTCTCATCACGGAACAACAGATAAGGGTCTGAGCTGAGGCTGAAGACCCCCCTGCCAGTCCTCCTTTCTCTTGGTCATTCTCTGTCCACCACCTACACCACTCTCCTCCCTGTCTGCTTCCAGACCTGCGCCCAGCAAGGTGACCTGGACCCGGAGACCAAGTAGCAGTGCAGAGAATAGAAGTGGTAGGGAGGGGGCTGGGCTGGGGCTCAGCCGTGGAGCGCTCGCCTGGCACGTGCGCGGCCCGGGTTCCATCCTCAGCACCACTTCAAAATAAAAAACAAAATTGAAAAAACGTATTGTGTACAACTAAAAGCAAAATAAAAATAAATATTTTTTTTTAAAAAAGAAGTGGTCGGGAGGGCTCTGGGCCCGCTGGGATTGGGATCTGGGTACAGCTCCAGGTCTCTTGTGCCCCTGGTCTTCCAACAGACAGACCAAAGTCTTGAGCTTAGCCTTCATCACTGCATCCACTCAGCTCTTCCGCCTAAGTACCTGCCATGTGCTAATTACAAAATCGATGCTGCGATTGTTGGGTCCTTGCTTTTGAAGATGTCGTGGGCTACCCTGGGGCTTCCCCGCATCATCTGGTTCTGTAGGTCTGAAATGCAGTCCAAGCGTCTGCGTTTCTAATCAACTTCCGGGTTCTAGAAGTTCCGTGGACCCCGGCACTGAGTAGCAGGGGGTGGAGCGCGCAAATCCGTGCTCCCGGGCAAATGCCGTGACCTGCGGGAGACTGAGTTTCCCTTGCTTTTCTTTGGAGACACAGGGAGACAGAGGCAGTCAAGAGGAGTGTTTTAAAACCCAAAGAAATCTGGGCTCCACGCCCAGCTTGGCTACTTCACACCAGAGTGATGACGGTGAGCTAATCACTCAGCTCTCTCGGAACCTCGGTCTCCTCATCTGGAGAACAGGGGTCAACAATAGTCACGCCTTCTTCAAAGCCGAATGGTGAAGACTTCATGGTTCCTGTCGTCCTCAGCCAGTGCTTGAGAAATGCTCTGTTTTGGGGTCTCCTGTATCCTCCCTTAACAGGAGAGTCCCGCCCCCTCTCCCCCCAAAAATTGTAGATTATCTATAGAAAATCAATGGCATTGATTTTCGCCATTGAAGTCAAAACAACTTGACTCTGCACACCAGACGCCTCATTTACTGACTGCGTGACAGTAGAAAGGTTGCTTTAAGCTCCCTGCAAACGGAAGATAATGCTAGTGCCCGCCATCCTGAGATCACTGGGAATCTACAACTCATGCCATGAAGCCCTAGCAGAGGACCCAGCACATGGCGCTCAACCAACGTCGCTGCTGCTGCTGGAGCAGACGCTTGTGTGTCCACTACGATGGCCACCACTGTCCCCCGCCCAGGGAGCTTCAGCTCCTCCGCCAAGGACCCGTCATTCCCTGTGGTCTCTGGCTACCAGGTCTGATCAGCGTCGTGGGGCACCTAGGGGAAGTCACTAACTCCGCCCCCCCCCGCCCCAGCCCTCCACCAATGGCTGGTGAGAGGAGGAAGGGCACTACCCTGCGCTGCGGGGCCGGGGGGTCTCCCCAGGTCTGCAGCCCCGCTGACCTCCAGCCTCCCACAAGCCAACCTGCTCATCTGAGCACCTGAGTCCTCCTTTTTCCTGCCTTGCTTCCCTACCCCCTCCGACGGGTCACCTCCCCCAATTATTTGCAGTAAAACAGTGTCTCAGGGTCCGTCGTCTTCTGGGGGGGACCAACCTAGAACGGGTACTTCTAGCCCAGTCTCAGGTCCCCATTTGCTCTTGACTGGTCTCTGCAGTCCCTCTGAATACACCAGCCTCCTCCTGGACCCGCGTCTGGTTTCAAGATTCCATCCCAGAGCCGGGCGTGGTGGCGCACGCCTGTCATCCCAGCACTTGGGAGGCTGAGGCAGGAGGATCGCGAGTTCAAAGCCAGCCTCAGCGTGGCAAGGCACTTGGCAACTCAGTGAGACCCTGTCTCTAATAAAATACAAAAAAAGGGCTGGGATGTGGCCCAGTGGTCGAGTGCCCCTGAGCTCAATCCCCGGTACAAACAACAACAACAAAAAAAAGATTCCATCCCACCTTACTGGAGAGGCTTCTGGGTGCAACAGACCCTTGGGTCTGCACGATCCCTGGGGTTCTTTCCTCTTCTTACCACACTGAGCCCAGAGAAGGGAGGAGCTACCATCCAAATCCACAGACACCCCTCCTCTGGCTTTCTCCTTGCATGTGAAGATCAAGCTTGAAGTTAGCAGGTTTAGGTCAGCAAGGAACATGGAAAGCTCTGGAACAATAGTTTTAAGGTTTGGGGTTTTTTGTTTTTGTTTTTGTTTTTGCAGTAATAAGAATTGAACCCAGGGATTCTCTACCACTGGCCTACATCCTCAGCACATTTTATTTTTTATTTTTGAAACAGGGTCTCAATCGCTGAGGCTGGCCTTGAACTTACGATCCTCCTGTCTCAGCCTCCAGAGTCAGTGGGATTACAGTGAGCCACTGCACTGACTTTAATTTTTTTTTTTTTTTTTTTTTTTTTTTTTGATCAACAGAATGCTCTTTCCCAAGTCAAGGGAGAAATTAAAGATACAAACCAGGTAAGTGGTGGTTACTACCTGGATCTTCACCCTCAAAGCTGCCTCCTTATTCCCCACTATGTCCAATGGAATTCTGGCTTCCAGTCATAGTGGAAGTTCAAGAATAAGGCTCAGGCCGGGTGCAGTGGCCCACGACTGTAATCCCAACACTCGGGAGGCTGAGGCAGGAGGATCACATGTTCTAAGCCAGCCTCAGCAATTTAGGGAGGCCCTAAGCAACTCAGCCAGCGAGAACCCGTCTCTAAATAAATATAAAAATGGCTGGGGGTGTGGCTCAGTGGTTAAGCGCCCTGGGTTCAAGCCCAGAAGAAGAAGAAGAATGTTCAGAATGAAAATATCTCATGCAATATTCAAAACATATTTCGAGAAATGCCCCATGTTTACTTGAGCTTCAGACGTGCCGGGGCTCGCTCTGTTTCCATTCACCAAATGTGACCCCCCCCCCGTCTGGGTGTCCCCACTTTGCCTGTGGCTGTCCCTTTGCAGGCCTGGACTGTGGACGTCGGTGGCTCCAGCAAGACCAGTGGCCGGATGGTGTCGGCCTCCCACGGGGCCTGGCCACCCTGAGGTGGAGCAGGGAGGGCCACCTGGCCCCAGGCCCTCTGGCTGAGGCCACTGCCCGGTCCCCTCGGGAGGTCACCTGATCCTTTTCAAAACACTCGGTGGCTGTGACCACAACATCTCTGGGAGACAGAAATAGAAACGTTGTTATCCTAGAAACAGGAGTCCACGGGGTCAAGGGGTCAAGGTCACCCTGCATGGTGGCCAGGGATCTGTTCCCCTGTGCCCACGGGCTCAGCCAAGAGGGGGCTGGAGAGGAGGCAGGGGAGGGGGGATGTTATGTGTGAGAGACAGACGGACAGACAGACGGGAGGAGAGACAGAGACAGAGAGATGGAAGGAGAGAGAGACAGACGGGGAGGGAGAGAGAGAGAGAGAGATAGAGACAGAAGAAGAGAGAAACAGAGAGATGAAACAGAAATAGCGGGGGGTGGGAGACAGAGACAGACAAAAGGGAGGAGAAAGAGAGAGAGAGGAGTGGGGGTGGGGACAGAGAAAGAAACAGATGGGAGGAGAGACAGACAGGAGGAGAGAGAAAGAGTTGAGACAGAGACAAACATGGGAGGGGGGAACAGGCGGAATTTGCCTGCTTTGGCCAAAGACGGGCATTTGCTGAGAACAAAAGACACCCCTCAAGCTGGGCACGGTGGCGCACGCCTGTAATCCCAGCACTTGGGAGGCCGAGGCAGGAGGATCACGAGTTCAAAGCCAGCCTCAGCCATGGCAAGGCACTTAGCAACTCAGTGAGACCCTGTCTCTAAATAAAATACAAAAAAAGGGCTGGGGATGTGGCCCAGTGGTCGAGTGGCCTGAGTTCGATCCCCGGTACCAAAAAAAAAAAAGACACCCCTCGAGGCTGAGGCAGGAGGATCACATGTTCTAAGCCAGCCTCAGCAATTTAGGGAGGCCCTAAGCAACTCAGCCAGCGAGAACCCGTCTCTAAATAAAATATAAAAATGGCTGGGGGTGTGGCTCAGTGGTTAAGCGCCCTGGGTTCAAGCCCAGAAGAAGAAGAAGAATGTTCAGAATGAAAATATCTCATGCAATATTCAAAACATATTTCGAGAAATGCCCCATGTTTACTTGAGCTTCAGACGTGCCGGGGCTCGCTCTGTTTCCATTCACCAAATGTGACCCCCCCCCCGTCTGGGTGTCCCCACTTTGCCTGTGGCTGTCCCTTTGCAGGCCTGGACTGTGGACGTCGGTGGCTCCAGCAAGACCAGTGGCCGGATGGTGTCGGCCTCCCACGGGGCCTGGCCACCCTGAGGTGGAGCAGGGAGGGCCACCTGGCCCCAGGCCCTCTGGCTGAGGCCACTGCCCGGTCCCCTCGGGAGGTCACCTGATCCTTTTCAAAACACTCGGTGGCTGTGACCACAACATCTCTGGGAGACAGAAATAGAAACGTTGTTATCCTAGAAACAGGAGTCCACGGGGTCAAGGGGTCAAGGTCACCCTGCATGGTGGCCAGGGATCTGTTCCCCTGTGCCCACGGGCTCAGCCAAGAGGGGGCTGGAGAGGAGGCAGGGGAGGGGGGATGTTATGTGTGAGAGACAGACGGACAGACAGACGGGAGGAGAGACAGAGACAGAGAGATGGAAGGAGAGAGAGACAGACGGGGAGGGAGAGAGAGAGAGAGGAGATAGAGACAGAAGAAGAGAGAAACAGAGAGATGAAACAGAAATAGCGGGGGGGGTGGGAGACAGAGACAGACAAAAGGGAGGAGAAAGAGAGAGAGAGGAGTGGGGGTGGGGACAGAGAAAGAAACAGATGGGAGGAGAGACAGACAGGAGGAGAGAGAAAGAGTTGAGACAGAGACAAACATGGGAGGGGGGAACAGGCGGAATTTGCCTGCTTTGGCCAAAGACGGGCATTTGCTGAGAACAAAAGACACCCCTCAAGCTGGGCACGGTGGCGCACGCCTGTAATCCCAGCACTTGGGAGGCCGAGGCAGGAGGATCACGAGTTCAAAGCCAGCCTCAGCCATGGCAAGGCACTTAGCAACTCAGTGAGACCCTGTCTCTAAATAAAATACAAAAAAAGGGCTGGGGATGTGGCCCAGTGGTCGAGTGGCCTGAGTTCGATCCCCGGTACCAAAAAAAAAAAAAGACACCCCTCCCTCCCCCACACCCCCATGGAGGCCCTCCTGGGCAGGGAAGCTCTTTCACAGACTCCTCCTGCAAGGAGCAGGCTGCCCCCTTCCCCACTCACTCATTTGCTTGCTCAGCGTTTGCTGATACCTGCTCCTGGGTTCTGGGGACAGACCTACCTAGGAGTGCAACTTACATGGTCCTGACCCTGAGGAGCTCACCCTTCAGTGGGGGTGTGGGGGTAAGCAGAAGAAAGGGAGTAACCAGATAGATAAAATGATCGCAGGTTTTTTGGAAGGCTCATGTTATATGATCCTTATTTCAACATTATTAGATTTGTAGAAGAAATATATTTTTTTATCATCCTCCTCTCCATTTCTGCCAGTAAAACTGAGCTCTGGGACATTTGTTGCTATTATAAAACCAGATAATGAGCAGGATGTGATGGTGCATGCCTGTCATCCCAGTGGCTTGGGAGGCTGAGGCAGGAGGATCACAAATTCAAAGCCAGCCTCAGCAGTTTAGAGAGGTCCTAAACAACTTAGCGAGACCCTGTCTCCAAACAAAATATAGAAAGGGCTGGGGATGTGGCTCAGAGGTTAAGCACCCCTGGGTTCAATCCCTGGTGCCAAAAAGAAAAACAACAAAACCATAAGGAAATCCCAGAACTTGGTCCTCCCAATACAGCTTCTCACAGTTAACAGAGAAAGTCCCAGAAGGAGGGGGAGAGGATGACTCCCCTCCCCACAGTGACCACGGGTCAGATACCTTTCTGGATCACAGAACTGAGCTCAAAGAATTAAACTGGAGAAGATGTGGAATTGAGAGCCCTCTGAGGAGTCTGCGATGTCCCCTGTGAACATCTGTACCCGGTCAGCTGGCCCCGGGGTGCGTGGTGAGCCAGACAGATGTGGGAAATCCTGAAGGCTTCAGAAAGGGCTGCTGCGGTCTGTTAAAATGACTTGCAAAGACGAGGCCGGCGTGCAGACCAGTGCCCCCACAACAGCCCACCTAGCAACCATGTTGCCATGGTGTCTCTGCGTCCCCTGAGGCAGGTACAGGACAGCAGAGTCAAATAAGAGATGGCACCAGCCCTTTCCTCAAAATGGGGAGGGGGGAACAGAACCAAGATTCTATTAGATTATTTATTTTAACAAAAAATGGGCAATGTAGCCAGGCGCGGTGGCGCAGGCCTGTAATCCCAGCACTTGGGAGGCTGAGGCAGGAGGATCGCGAGTTCAAAGCCAGCCTCAGCCATGGCGAGGCACTTAGCAACTCAGTGAGACCCTGTCTCTAAATAAAATACAAAAAAGGGCTGGGGATGTGGCCCAGTGGTCGAGTGCCCCTGAGTTCAATCCCCAGTACCACAAAAAATAAATAAATAAATTTTTAAAATGGGCTATAAAGAAATGATCGATCTGGTGATCAGGGAAGATCATCTCTGGTGAGGAAGCAAAAAGGCTGGAAAATCTGGGACCCGAGGTTAAGTCATCCAGCCCCGAAGGACAGGAGAAAGAGTATGCAGGCCATGGGAAGAGCCAGTGCAAAGGCCCTGAGGCAGGAGTGGGGTGGGGGCATTGGAGGCTCCCAGAGCCCTCGGAGGGGCTGAGACACAAAGAGAAATCAGGTGGAGAAGAGGCAAAGCCAGCCACATTGTCACTTGGGGTTTCTGGAAAGTGATTATATTCTTCTAGGGATGGAGAACTAAAAAAAAAAAAAAAAAGACATACTCAGAAAGGGCTGAAAGACCATCATGCAAGACGGTCCCTGTAGGTGACAGCTCTTTGCTCTGCAGCTTCCTGGACGGGTAGACGTAAGATCCTGACCCACCAGCCCGGACGGATTGGCTTCGAACTTCTCAAAGGACGTCCTACATGCTGGGAATGATCAGATTCCCCAGGTCCAACAGAAGCAGCAAGAAAGAAAAGGATGTTTAGGGCTAAAACAAAACAATTCCCCCGCTCGCCCCTCGGAGAGCAGAGGTGGACGTCTTCCCGGCACCAGCCGGGGCCGGCGCCCGTCACACCGAGCGGGAAGAGGCAGGAGGGCGGGCGGGCTCCCGCGGGGCCTCGCGGCTCCTTGAGGCTGTCAAAGAAGCCGCCGCCGTCGGTCACCGGGCAACAGGCGCGTTCCCGGGACCTGCCCTCCTCCGACCTGGCGGAGCCGGATCAGCTCAACGGGACGCCCCAGCCCGCTGGGGGCGCAGAGGCCTGGCAGCGCCCAGTGTCGGCCGGGAGGGGGCGCCCGCGTCCCAGGCGGGAGCACAGACGGCACCGCCACTCCAGACACCCGCAGCAGTCTCTCAACACCGTTCAACGTGGCTGTGGAGCTGCGCCAGCACCTAGGGAAATGAGATCACGGGTCGTCCTTGAGCAGGTTGCTGGGGTGGCTGCGGCCATGGTGAGCGCGACCCGGGGGCCTCGGCTGCCCCGCAGCAGGAGAAGGGGCGCGAGCGGCAGGCTCACCGCTCAGCAAGAAAACAGGACTGAGCCCTGGACACTCGCTGCTGAGGGAGGGAAGCCAGGTGCGAAATGCACGTAGGGAGAGTTCTAGAACAGGAGGAGCCAACCCGCAGGGAAAGAAATCAGGTTGGTGGCCGCTTCCAGGGGTGGGGAGGTAGCCTGGGAAGGGGTGCAAGGGACTTCCCAAGATGGTGGATGAAGGGCAAAACATCACACCGGGGACAGCCGTGCAGCCAAAAGATTTACTTAACAGCCTTCGTGGCCGGTAGCAAAAACCGGAGAAGAGGTGATCTGGTTGAAGGTCGAAGAGGTGGGAGAGGGGAGTCAGGGAGAAGGGAGTGTGCAAGCTCTGGTAGGAGAAGGGAGTCAGGGAGAGGGGAGTGTGCAAGCTCTGGTGGGAGAGGGGAGTCAGGGAGAGGGGAGTATGCAAGCTCTGGACAGAAGGTGGGTGCTTGGTCGCACCGGCTGGGATCTCTGGAGCTGTCGGCTAAAGCAGCTGCTGTCTGGCTGGAGGCTGGAGCTGTCAGCTGGGAGCAGCCGTCGAGCTGAAGGCAATGGGTCTGGAGCTGTTGGCTGGGGCAGCTGCCGTCGGCTGGAGGCGATGGGTCTGGAGCTGTTGCAGTGGCTTCCTCCTCTCTGCAGCGACGAGCCGATGTTGTGTGTCCGTGTGTCTCTCTCTGTCTGGTCTGAGTCACTCGGACAGGGCCTTATTATAGGGATTTCTGGTGGGGGGTGCACTAGAGCAACCCCAACGCCATTGGCTCTTTGCCCCTAGAACAGGGTGACCTTTAAGCCTATTGGCTGTTGCCAGGGGAAAGGAAACATCCTGCCCGGGGAAGAAACATCCTGTCCGGGGAAGAAAACATCCTGCCGAGAATGAAACAAGGTTGCTTCTCTCAGGATGTGGAGAACTCTGGGGGGAGGGTAGCCCATCTATCATTCCCCCCTTTTTGTTTTCTTAGGAAGTGGGACATCGTGTGTCATTCTGGCTACTTCCTGCTGAAATGGGGTGATGTGGGGTGTTATGGGGGGATATGACAAGACAGGTAGGTCAGGCTTGAGGGTGAAAAGGATTTCCCGTAGGTTGGCACCAAAAAGATGAATTCGCCCTGAGGTGATGAGAAGTAACAGGTGATCCCTAAGGAGAAGCTGGTTAAAGGTTCAGAACAAGAAAGACAGAAAATTATTCTGAGTCAATATCGGGAACACGAGAAAAGCGAATTTTTAGGGGATTGGTAGGAAGGGAAGAACAAGTGTAATGGGGTAGGTGTACTGTTGGAGAGCTTTTGTTAGTTGATCTAGAAATTCGGAGGGGGTGTCTTCCCTTTTTTGTATGATTTCCTGCAGCTTGTCAAAATTAACTACTTTTTGTGCTGCACGCTTAAGACCAGCTAGTATACAAGTGGAAAACTGATCTCGCAAGGCCACGTCCCCCGGGGATTTATAGTCCCAGTTAGGGTCCCTTTCGGGGACAGCCTGAGGTCCAATGAGATGGTTAGGGTTGGTTCTATGGTTCTCATCGGCATAGGCCCGTGCCTGCTCCCAGACTCGCCTACGCTCCTCAGGGAGGAGGGTATTGGCCAGAATCATATAGATGTCATGGAAGGTAAGGCTATAAGCTTGGAGGACCCATTGAAATTCCCTGAGGTATGTAGTGGGGTCAGTGCTACAAGAGCCCAATCATTTCTCGATTTGCACTACCTCGGTCATTGGGAAGGGAACATGGACACGGACAATTCCTTCTGGACCCGCAACTTCCCGGAGTGGGGTCAGGACTTGGGCGGGAGTAAGTGACAGAGGGTGAGCAGACATTGTGCGAGATCGTGTGAGGGGTGGGCTGGAGGAGGAGGTGGCAGGAGTGGATAGAAGTGGGGCTGGAGGGGCTGAGGGAGGGGGAGAGGTTTCAGATTGGTATGGGGGCGGCTCATCCGCGGGATCGAAATCAAGAAAGGAGGGGGATGGTAGGGGAGCAGCCGGTTGGCAGGACAGGAGGCTAGTGTTGGAGCTGCTGCGGGTACAGAGTGAGGGATTCAAACGGAGGCGGGAGAAAGCCTGAACATACAGAATCTCTGCCCATTTTTTGATCGCTCACAGAGGTTGAAAAAGATCTCTCAGTATAGAGGGATCCAGGGACCCAGAAGCAGGCCATTTGTTTTGGTTATCTAAGGGGTATGAGGGCCAATCTAGGGTGCAAAACTTGGTAAGTCTTGTTGGTTGTATATTGGGAGTTAGGCCAAGAGTGGCTAGGTTGTTTAAGAGGCATTGTAGAGGGGGGAGTCGGCTGGGAGGGATCGGAGTGGGTATGAGAGCGACAAATAGTGAGTGATAGCAAAACCAAAGAAGAGAGTGAGGACGAGAGCAAAGAAGAGAGTGATCGGAGGGTAGTCGGCCAGGAGGGATAGGAGTGGGTCAGCCAGGAGGGGTGAAGAAGCAGCAGCAGAAGAAGAAGAAGAAGAAGCAGCTTCCATTTTCCCGTTCCAAACGGGAGAGATATATTGTCCTGAGGAGCGTCCCCCTCAAGATATATATATCAGAGAGATCCAAGTCTGTGAGACCTAGTCGTCACTGGAGTCAAACAGAGATGGGGTCCAAAGGGACCGGAGGACAATGGGCCACCCTGCACAGGGATTTTCCGTGTCCTGTCCTGGACGGGAAGGAGAGACCCAAGTCCGGAGGCCAGAGGCCGAAAAAAGGGCTTTCTTCAACTGTTCCAAGAAAAGAAAGAGAAAGAGATGGAGGGAGAAAGCGAAAGAGAGAGAGAAAGAGAGAGCTCCTGAGGTCCACTGTGACCATGAAGGTCTAGGTGGGGTGCGGTCCTCCCCGTACAGGCCACCAGCGGGGCTGCCGGATGATCAACAGTCAGTTCCCACTGTACAAGGCCTGACGGGTTTAGGAGCTCCGGGGACGGGGGGCTTACCAATCCGATGGCCGGTGGTGGATGCGTTGGAGCGAAGATCAAAAGCCGGGCGAAGGCTGAGGCAGTTCCGGGTGATTATGCCCTCCGGCTCGGGACAGAGTCCCGGGTTTCGGCACCAATGAAGGGCAAAAAATCACACCGGAGACAACCGTGCAGCCGAGAGATTTATTCACCAGCCTCTACGGCTGGCTGGTCAGAGGCAGAAGAAGTACGGGGAGAGAGGAGTCAGGGAGAGGGGAGTGTGCAAGCTCTGGACGGAGGGCCGGTGCCTAGTCTTGCCGGCCGCGGTCTCTGGAGCCGTCCGGCTGGAGACGGCGAGTCTGGAGCCGTGTCTCCGCAGGGACGAGCTGTTGCTTCAGCTGCTTCCTCCGCCGCTGCCTCTTGGCTGGGAGGAGCTGTCGTGTCTGAGCTCCACACAGGCAGGGACTTCAGTAGGGATTTCTGGGGGAGGGGGTGGCTGAGCGACCTTTAACGCCATTGGCTCTTTTCCCAGTAAACAAGGTGACCTTTAAGCCGATTGGCTCCTGCCCGGGGAACAGAGTGACCTTTAAGCTGATTGGCTCCTGCCTGGGGAAATTGAAACCAGGTTGCTCCTAGTGGAACTTTCCATGGGGGAGGTGGCCTGTCGGCTGAAGCCTATCTATCATTCACATCTTGACTCGAACTGCTTAACTAAGTGATCTGGAATGTGCCACAAAAAAAATATATATATCGGGTCTCAGTTTCCCCATTTGCAAAACAGTCGCCGCCATCTGACCAGCCTTGAATGAGCTCCTTTGGTTTTTCCAACGTGGAGCATCGCGCTTGGGCCATCGTGGGCGCTCTGTCATGAGCGGTCACTGCTATCGCTACTGCTGTCCATCATTCGTCATGACGCTGCTTTCCTGGTTACGTGCATCACAGTGACAGGTGGCTGGTGGCATCTAGACCACCATCTGCGTCCGCTTCCTTAGAAGATGGGGCTTGGGTGGGGCAGGAAGAGCCACCGCCTTCTACGTTACACGTTGCTGTGTCTTGGGAACCTTTGTGACCACAAGCCTGCATTGATTTATAATTAAGAGAGAAGAAACAATCCGAAAAAAAAAATAAATTTGTTGCAGGGGGCAAATGCCTGCTGAGCGGCAGTGGGGGGGGCTTCAGGCCGCGGGAGCAGGTCGCGGATCTCAGGCCCATAAAACAGGAGGACAGGAGCCGCCGGCGCCCGCAGCCTGCAGCTAAATCTGTCCCCCTGCCAGACACGGTGCCTGGAGTCGGAAATCACACCCGGGCTGTGCGGATTTGTGTCCCATCTCCCCAGTCACTCAGCCCCGGGAAGCTCAGCCGGTGCCACTGTGTGTCACGCGCCAGGGCTGGAGGGGAGCCAGGGAGGGGCGACCTGCGTGCTGCAGCCCAGAGAGGGTCACCGGCTTTGGTCTGGCCGGAAGGACGCTGGGGGAGGGAGAAGGGGCTTCGGCTAACAGGGCCCGCAAAACCCGTAGCCGTTCAAGCCCTTTGGTGGCTCTGAGCAAAGGACCCCGCTGACAGACCAAGACGTGGGCTCAGAGGAGGAACAGACTGGCCCGAGTTCACGCAGCTGGGGAGCGGAGGAGCCCAGGTCTGTCCCCCCCAACGCCCGTGCCATTCAGAAGCCGAGATGGGGTCACCCAGAGAGCCCGCCCATTCTGCAAAAAGGGAACCAGGCCTCCTGCGACTCCCCTGTGGCAGGAGAACCGTCACTCCCAGACTCCAAGGGCACACAGATCCTTTTGCCTTTGGGCCCCAATGTGTCAGTGTCTGCTCTGGGAGCCGAGCTGGGGGGCTGTAATGCAGGACAAACCCGTGGCTCTCGTGGAGCCCTGCGAGGGAAGAGTTGTTTGTCCAAACATGAAAGCAAAGAATCCAAGAAGGCGTCCCTGAAAAAGTAGAGTCGGCACTGAAGTCTGAAATAGGAGTGAGGAAGAGGAAGAAGGAAAGAAAAGGCACTGGGACAGTGAGAGTGGCAGGTACAAAGGCCCTGTGGTTGGAAACACAAAAGGACTCAAAAAACGACCCTTGTGGCCTGAACGGAGAGATCCGGGAAGGGGGTGCCAGGAGAGGTGATGTGAGCATGGAGACCATGCAGACCTATCCAGGGAGCTGAGTGAGAACTTGGTCTCACCCAAAAGTCATGGGAAATCCCCAAAGAGCTCTGAGCAGGAGCCATCATGATCCATGGACACCCTTGAAGTAGTGACAATTCAGTAAGAGAGAGACACACATATGAAGACACAAAGGAGCCGTCACAACCAGACAAATACACAATAAAAGGTAAACCCAGGTAACCAGGCAGTGCCTGGTGCAATCTGAGAGGCCGGAGGACTTCCTGGAGGAGGCCACATCTGGAATGGAACACTTCATAAACCCATGGCGGAACCTTGGATCCAAAAGATTCCGACGGGCTCCTCCCAACAAGGATGCGGCCTGTCTCAGGACGAGGCCTGGGGACTCCAGGTACCTCTGTGAAGGCACAGCCCAGGGTGGGAGAGAGAGGCCAGAGGCCATGGGGCACGGGGGTCTCTGACCCACCAGGGATGAGAGGGGGCGCTGGTGACCGGGCACACACCAGCCAGCAGCCTCCAGGGAGGCACTTAGACGAGAGGCCCAAGGAGCCCCCAGAGTGACTGTCAGGAGGCCTGAGGCTGGTAGGGGAAGGACAGTTAGCTCTGCTCTCTGGAGGGCAGGTGACCATGAAGTCAGAGGGCTGCCCTAGGGGAAGGACAGGCAGCGTCCCCTTCCTCCTACTCAGGGGACAATCCTGACCCCTGGAGGTGGAGCAGAGCCCTGCTTGGGGACTGCAGGGATGACAGCTCCAGAGACACTAGCAGGGTGCCCGTCATCCCAGCAGCTCTGGAGGCTGAGGCAGGAGGATCACGAGTTCAAAGCCAGCCTCAGCAACTTAGCAAGGCCCTAAGCAACTTAGCAAGACCTTGTCTCTAAATAAAAAATAAAAAGGGTTAAGCACCCCTGGGCTCAACCCCTGGTACCAAAAAAATAAATACAATCCAGTTTCTAAAAGACAACCCTATTTTTTTGTTTTAATTTTTTTATTTGTTTAAATTAGTTATACATGACAGTAGAATGCATTTATGCACTGTGATATATCATACACAGATGAGATATGATTTCTCATTTTTCTAAGTGTACATGTTGCAGAATCACATTGGTCATGTAGTCACATATATACATACACTGATAATGTCTGTTTTATTCCACTGTCTTTCCCATCCCCACATCCCCTCCCTCACCTCCCCTCACCCCCTCTACCTAATCTAAGGTAACACTATTTTTCCCTAGTGCCCCCCACCTTATTGTGAATTACCATCCGCATATTAGAGAAAACATTCAGCCTTTGGTTTTGTGGGATTGCCTTATTTTGCTTAGCATGATATTCTCCAACTCCAACCATTTTCTGGCAAATGCCATAATTTCACCCTTCTTTAAAGCTAAGTAATATTCCATTGAGTATATATACCATATTTTCTTTATCCCTTCATCTATTAAGGGACACCTAGATTGGTTCCATAGCCTAGCTATTGTGAATTGAACTGCTATAAACACTGATGTGGCTACATTACTGTAGTATGCTGATTTTAAGTCCTTTGGGTATAAACCAAGGAGTGGGATAGCTGGGTCAAATGGTGGTTCCATTCCCAGTGTTCTGAGGAATCTCCATACTGCTTTCCATAGCAGTTGCGACAATTTGCAGTCCCGCCAGCAATGTATATAAGTATACCTTTTTCCCCACATCCTCGCCAACATTTATTGTTGCCTGTATTTTTTTTAATATTTATTTGCTTTAGTTGTACACAATGCGTTTATTTGTACGTGGTGCTGAGGATCGAACCCGGGCTGCGCACGTGCTAGGCGAGCGCTCTACCACTGAGCCACAACCCCAGCCCCTGTTGCCTGTATTTTTGATGATTGACATTCTGACAGGAGTGAGATGAAATCTTAGAGTAGTTTTGATTTGCATTTCTCTAATTGCTAGAGATGTTGAACACGTTTTCATATATTTTTTGATCAACTGTATTTCTTCTTCTGTGAAGTGTCTGTTCAGTTCCTTATTTGGGTTATTTGTTTGTGTGGTGTTTAGTTTTTTGAGTTCTTTATATATCCTAGAGATTAATGCTTTATCGGAGGTGCATGTGGTCAAGATTTTCTCCCAATCTGTAGGCTCTCTCCTTACGTTATTAATTGTTTCCTTTGCTGAGAAGAAGCTTTTTAATTTGAATCAATCCCATTTGTTGATTCTTGATTTTACTTCTTGCACTTTAGGAGTTTTGTTAAGGAAGTCAGATCCTAGGCCAACGCAGTAAAGATTTGGGCCTATTTTTTTCTTCTATTAGGTGCAGGGTCTCTGTTGTAGTGCCTGGGTCTTTGATCCACTTTGAGTTGATTTTTGTGCAGGGAGAGATAGATTTAATTTCATTTTGGATTTCCAGTTTTGCCAGTGCCATTTGTTGAATAGGCTATCTTTTCTCCAGTGAATGTTTTTGGCACCCTTGTCTAGTATGAGATAACTGTATTTATGTGGGTTTGTCTCTGTGTCCTCTATTCTGTACCATTGGTCTGCAAGTCTATTTTGGTGCCAACACCCTGTCGTTTTTGTTACTGTAGCTCTGCAGTGTAGTTTAAGGTCAGGTATTGTGATGCCTCTGCTTCATTTTTCTTACTAAGGATTGCGTTAGCTGTTCTGGGTCTCTTATTTTTCCAAATAAATTTCAGGATTGCTTTTTCTATTTCTATGAAGAATGCCATTGGGATTTTAATAGGAATTGCATTACGTCTGTGTAGCCCAGAGAACCTGAGTAGACATTTCTCCCCAGAAAGTTCAAGTAAGTGACCCACAGGCACATGTAAAGATGATGTCATCGGTCATCAGGGAGATGAGAACCAGAACCACAGCAAGAACCCACTTCTCGTCCATAGGCGAGGCCACTAAGGTACAGACAGCACCAAGCCCCATAGAGAAGGTGAAAAAAAAACAGCAATGGAAATAATACATGGTGACGTCACCTTGAAAAGCAGCTGACAATTCCCATAAGGAACACCTGGAGTTTGCCAGCAATTCAACTTGATCGCACAAGTATGTATCCAAAAAGTTGAAAACAGGTGTTCCGACAGGTATCCATAAACCAATGTTTATGGCAGCAGTGTTTGCAACAGTCAAAAGGTGGAAATAACCCCAATACCCATCGATGGATGGTCATACAAACAAAATGTGGTCCAGCCATGCAGCAGAATATTACTCAGTCATGAAAAGGGATAAAGGACTGATACATGCTACAACAAGGAGGAAACTTGAAAGCATGCTGAGCAGAAAAGCCAGACACCTACTGTGTGATTCCATCTACATGAAAAACCCATCACAGCCCAAATGTTAACCAGAAAGCTGACCAATGGTTGTCTAGGTCTGGAGGAGGAGAGGAGGGAGTGACTACCAACCCACATGCGATTTCCTTCGGGGGTGATGGAAAGGTTCTGGAACCGAAAGCTCCTTACACAAGTTGGTGTCTGTACCAAAGGCCATGGGACTCTCCACTTTTAAATGTTTAAAAGGGCAACTTTTGTGTCACATGTATTCTATCCCAACTCTTAAAAATCTAGGAAAATAAGTAAATAAATAGACTGGAAATCCCTCCAGTGGCTCCTTGTCACCCTGGGAATAAAATCTAAAGGGCTTGCTCTGAATACCAAGGGGACACAAGATCTACCCCCTCCCCAGTGTCCCTCCAACACTTCCCTTCACCCTCCCTCCTCAGCTCCTGACTGTTCTCAGAACACACCAAGCAGGATCCTACCTCAGGGCCTTTGCACTGGCCACTGTTTCCCTCTCCCTGGAAACCCAGGCCTCCACCAGCTCCCTCCATCTACCCCGTGGAGGCTACGGTGGATCTGCTTGAAGGTGACCCCGGTGGCCTTCCCCGCCAGGACTCACCCCTCTGTCTAACCTCCACACCTTGCCCTGGGCAGGACCTGCGACTTGCTGCACCGTTAGGATACAGTGAAGCCGTGTTCACGGTGACGTTACAGGAAACTGTGGTGGCCCCTCTCTGGCTTTGGGGAAGCCGTAGCCACATTGGGAAGCCCAGGTGGCCAGGAACCAGGCCCATCAGAAGTGGTCCCTGGCCAACAGCCAGCTGGGCAGCGAGCATGGGCAGCTTCCACGGGTGGCCAGCAAGAAGCTGAGGCCCCGGTCCTGCAGCCACAGGAGCCGCGAGCCAGATCCTGCCACCAACTCCGGGAGCTTGGAGGTAGATCCCTCCCCACCCGAGCCTCGGCTGAGATGGCAGCCCAAGCCACACCTTGCCCTGGCTTTCAGCCGCGATCCCGAAGGAGAGAAGCCGGCGCCGCAGGGTCTGGTTCCCGTCCTGCAGAAGACGGACGTGGACCTTCGTCACCACCATGGACAACTAATCCTCAGTCCTCGTGCTGACATCACCTCCTCTGGGAGGCCTTCCCTGATTTCACCTCTGAAAACAGAATCTGCCCTACACAAAAAGATGGATACTACACACTGCCACTCGCAGGGGGACTCTAAACCAGTCCAAAAAATTTTTTTTGATAGCAAAGGTTGAACCCAGGGGCACTTACCCACTGAGCCACACCCCCAGCCCTTCTTTAAATATTTTAGAGAGAGGGTCTGGCTGAGTTGCTTAGGGCCTCGCTAAATTGCTGAGGCTGGCTTTGATCTCGCAGTCCTCCTGCCTCAGCCTCCAGAGTGGAGAATCGTAGAATAGCGTGGGAGCGGCCAGGGACAGGGAACCCGCTGATCGGAGGTCACCGAGTGTCAAGGGCGCAAGAAACACCAGCCCTGCAGAGCTGGTGGGCAGCAGTTCAACACCTCGGATCCTTTTAAGACCCCTAGAGAGGGAAGCTTTTAAGTGACGGGTGTGCTCCCGGGCCACTGCGTTCCCCTGCGCACTCGCGTCACCGCCAAGTGGCGCCTTCCTTGGGCTACCCGCGCTGGCTGCACCTGACCGGCAGGACGGGGAAGGCCGCCCGCGTCCTCTCCCCCAGCCTCACCCGGGGGCCCTCAGTCTGTCTTGGTCACCGCGGCCGCCTGCACACAGCGACGTCCCGCAGACCGAGAGGAGGGACGGCTCCCTCAGCGGGCAGGCTCCGCGGCTCCTGGTGACAACGGAAGTAGCTTTCGCCTCCTGTCCCTCGGACGTGGCTCCGGGGCTCCGCGCTGGAGAAGGCACGCCCGGGCCACAGGCCTCGACGGCTGGCCAAGATCCCCTCCAGGCAGCCTGACCCGCGTTGCAGCCGCACCCCAGGGCAGCCGGGCTCCCCGCGGCCTCCATGCGGTGGCCCCCGCTCTGCAGCCCCTGAGGCCTGGCCCTGGGCTCCCCGGGCCCCTCCGAGCAGGGCCTGCTCCTCACAGCCTGCCCCGCCCCCCAGTCGCCTGCCTCTTCACGGCCAGGGACTGTCCTCAAGTCCCCCCACCACCATCCCCAGGGAGCTCCAGGGTTCCCAGAATTTGCCTAGGTGAGACAAAAGACTAAGTTGTCCACCCACCCACCCCCCGCTGAGATCCCTGCCCCCTGAGGGGCAGCCCTGTCTAGCCCCTGCCCCTTGAGTGGGTGGACCTGTGACCATCCTGGGATTTCACACTGTGGTGGGTTCCTCATCAGTTGATGGCGAGTGAACCAACAGGAAGAACTGCCTGGTGGGCCTGCCCAAATCAGGTGACCCTTAACTGAAGTCAGAGGCTTGTGGGGTGAGAGAGGGCCACCTGCTGGCTCCAAGGGAGCAAAGAAAGGCCCATGTGGTAAACTGCCCTGCCCGTGGAGGAGGAGCCATGGCAAAGCCTGAGAACAGTCCCTGGACAACAGGAACTCCAGTCCTATGCCCACAAGGGACCCAAATCTGCCAACCCCTCGAATGGGCGTGGGGAGATCACTGACCCCACAGAACCTTGATCTCAACCTTGTGAGACCTGGGGCAGCGAACGTGGGTTCTGATCCGTGGGGACACCATGCCCGGGCTGTCAGCCTGCAAACTGTATGCCCAGGGACGGGAATGGGCCAAAGTCACGAGGTCTGCGGACGCTGGTCTTCAGCTATAGAAATGCAAACCCTGTGCGCGGCTCTGTAAGTGGTGGGCTCATTAAACCCCTCGCACGAGGCTAGACCGGCCACGCGTCCCACGTGCTCCTGGGCTCTGGGGGGGCGCGCAGCCCGCTCGTGGCTCAGTTTCCTCCCCCGTGGTAGGAGAGCGCGGGTGGTGCCTGCACGTGCCAAGGGCAAGCTCTGCAGAGCCTCTGGGTGACACTGCCCTGCCACCGCCTCGCCGGGGTGTGGGTGGCCCCGTCCACCCCTCCTCACCTCCAGAGCCCAGGTCCTCTGGGGAGCACACGGCCCTCCGCCCTCTGCCTGCTCCGACTGGGGTGAGCGGCTCGCCGCGCTCCTGGGGTCACGAGCGGTCTGCGCATGCGGAGTCGGGCCGTTCCCAGCACAGGCGCTGGCTCTCCTCAGGGCCCCCAGGCTGAAAGGAGAGGAAGTGGAGGACGGCCACTCCCTGCCCGACACAGAGGCTCCCTGGGCTCCCGGGAACCAGGGTGGTCAAGAGGCAGATCCAGAAGGGGGGGGCTCTAAGAGCGCCCACGGGGCGGCTCCTCACTGCCACACGCTGTGCTTTGAAGACCCAGAGAACAAGGGAAATCGCCCCCCCGAGATTTAACCTCCCCTCTGTCCCCACAAAATCCAGGTTGCCAGTGCCAGGCAGGAGGACGTGCCCCCTCCTCAGAGATGACGTTTTTGGTGGGGGTGGTACCGGGGATTGAACTCAGGGGCCCTCGACCACTGAGCCACGTCCCAGCCCTGTTTTGTGTTTTATTTAGAGACAGGGTCTCACTGAGGTGCTCAGGGCCTCGCTGTTGCTGAGGCTGGCTTTGAACTCGCCATCCTCCTGCCTCAGCCTCCCAAGTGCTGGGATTACAGGCGTGCGCCACCCGCGCCGGCGACCACAACCTTCTTCAGCATGCGCCTGCCTGTCGGATCCACAGACCCACCATAGGTGCGTCTCGCTCGTCTCTGTTCCCCGCTCAGAAAGCTGTTGTGGGGCTCTCAGTTCGATCCAGATGTGCCCGTTAAAGGGAGCTGGTGCGCCTTCCTCACCTGAGCCCAGCTTTAGGAGACAAGTCGGGTCATGCACCCTGCTCTGCTGCATTTGGCCTCTGCAGAGCCCCTGGTGTTGCCCTGGGTTTTCCCGGAAGGCAGGTGCAAGCGCCAGAATGTTAGGGAGAGAATTCACTGGTAGCCAGGCACAGTAGGGCACGCCTGTCATCCCAGCGGCTCGGGAGGCTGAGGCAGGAGGATGGCAAGTTCAAACCCAGCCTCAACAACTTAGTGAGGCCCTAAGCTACTCAGCAAGACCCTGTCTCTGAATAAAAAAAGGGCTGGGGATGTGGCTCAGTGGTAAGGCGCCCCTGGGTTCAAACCTGTACAAAAGAATTCGCTGAGCGATCTGCGGAGGCTGGGGGTGGGGCTGTCCAAGTGTCCCCTAGCAGGGAGCCCCGCAGCACTCAGAAAGGAGTGAGTGGATTCTAGAAGGACACGTCTTTCCAGGTGGCCACATCTGCAGTCTCCGTGCCGGCTGGACTCTACAGGAGTCCAAGGGGCTTCCTCCCCTGGCCTCCAGGCTAGCTGCCTCTCTCCCAACAGCCCATGCTGGTGCCCACAGCTAAACGGCCTCCTCTTTGCAGAGGCAGCAGAAGGTACGGGCAGTCCTGGGATTTCCTGAGATAAATACTACCCCATTCTTGTCTAGGTGCTGAGCACTGCGTTTAGTGCCCCCACCAAGGCCAAAGGTTGAGCCCCGGGGAGGGGCTGTCGGAAGGTAGTAGGACCTGCAGGAGGGGCTTGTGGGAGGTCCATGGGAAATTGGGGGCACACCCTCGGAAGGTAGTTCACATGTGACCTCTTGATAGTCCCGGTGCCACCCCTTGGGTTCTCACAGGAACGTTCTCAGAGGATCGGATCCAGCCTGGCCCCTCTCTGCTCCTGTTTCAGATGGGGCCACTTGCTCCTACATATTCTCCCTCCGTGACATGCCACCATCCACTGCCCTCACCAGAGGCCAAACCAATAGGACTGCCTGATTTTAGACCACGAGCTTCCAAAACTGTGAGCCAAAGATACCTTTTCTCTCTATAAAGTTGGCTGCCTCGGGTATTCCATTGTAGCAATGCAAAGCTGACCAACACAAGTTATTCAATATTTCTGAGCCTCGCTTTCCTCACCTGAGGAACAGATAAAATAGAGTACAATCTGCCTGTCAGAGAGTAAAGGGCATTCCAACACACCTAGCGCACAGTAGTTCTTCAACACGTCCGAGTTATTCCTTCTTCATTGTTCCTTTCTTCCCCCAGAGGCTTTGTATGAAGGGCCACTAGAAAGAAACCAGGTCTGACCTCAGCCTAGGGTGGGACACGGGACACCTCTCGGGCTGTAAACTTGTTGGGGTACTTTAGGTGGAACGTAGCCAGCTCATTCACATTAACTCAGGCAGGAGAGACGGCGAGAAAGAACTATTATAAAATTTTAAGGGGGGCCTGGGGATATAGCTCAGTTGGTAGAGTGCTTGCCTTGCCTTGAGGTTGGGTCCAGTCCCCAGCACCACCACCACCACCACAGACAGACAGCAGCAAGAGTCCTGCCAGGTCTCAGAAAGAACAGGAAACCCACACTGGATTACGGGAACTCGAAGCAGCTCCTTCTCTCTGCCCTCATCCTTCCTCCTGTCTCGGCATCGCTTGTAACTCCATCCTAGTCCACAGGGCGGGTCGCACTGAGCTGCGGAATCCCCAAGCTGGGCCAGTGGGAGCCCCTTCCATCGTGCTGAACATTGAACTCCTGTGGGAGACGCTCCTTGACCCAGGCTCAGCCAAGTCCTGTCCTTCCTCCCACCCGCGGCATCAGAGGTGGGTCCACAGGACCGTCGCTGGTTCGGCTTGGGTTGGCCCCTGCCTCTGGGTCCAACCGCCAGCACCCAAGGATGGCGCCATATTGGAATATGGCAGCCCCTGCTGTGACTCTGGGTGAATAAAGGAGAGTCCCCAGAGAAGGGGAGCTGGGCATGGCAAGCAGTAGGTGACCGGCTGAGGGCAGTGACACCCAGCGTCCAGGAGCCCAGTCTCCAGAGGGCCTCAGAGAGGGGAGAAGTCAACGCCCATCCAGAAAGGGCCAGTGGCCCAGCGAGTTTCAGAGACGTCCCCATAACCCGCGGCTGGTGGGCCAAGTTCCCAGAAGCCACACCAACCACCACCCCAAAGCCACCCTCGGACCCGACGAGCTAATTAATCACAATTATTATTGATGTCGGTGCCAATCCACCTGCTCGTGTCACAGGACATTAGCTATTGCCGAGAATGATGAATCCCAGGATGTAGAACATGCTAAAAATATTAATCTACAAGTGAAAATGATTTTAATTGGATTTCGCCCTCGGGGTCACGTCGGGGGCCTGCTTTCAATCAGACTTGTCCACTCAGCAAAGCGGACCCCAGCCTTTCAAATTGAAACTGTGATTGGCTGGCAGAGGTTAATAGAAATGTTGGGAAATAAATAGGTTATTGATTGATCATAACAATCAGCTGGCTCCCGGGCTCCCGCGCTGACCTCGCCCACCCAATCCCGGCAAACTCCGTTAGCATCTCATTACGGAGCGCTTCGACGACGGCGCTGGGTATTAATGAGCAGATGACACTGCGGGGGGTGGGGGATTCTTGCTGGACAGTTTCCCAGTGACAGAAAATGGAGCAAGACCTCGGGTCCCACATGGGGGTTGTCCACGGCTGGGGAGGGTCCCGTGAGGGACAGAGTTCCTCTCCCACATCCCTGACTGACACCCATCCCACCGCCCCACGTGCTGTCGTGAGCACCCGCGTCCGTGCAGGGACCTGGGGCTGCGGCCTGTGTCTGTGGGACCCCCGTCCTCGGCAGCTCACTCAGCAACACGGCTCTGGGCAGGCGACCTGCTAAAAAGACACACCCGAGGCCCACACCCGGAGATTCCACGGGGGCTGCGTTTTGAGAAGCCCCCAGAAATCCTGATGCAGTCGGGAACCTCATCTTGAGACACACGAGGTAGCTGACAAATCAGTGCTCTGGGGACCTGGCCAGAGTTTGTCCAGACTCCACGGGGAGCAAGGACAGGGAGATGAGCTGCATCTGCTCAGGAAATCCAAGGTGAACCAGGACAGTTTGCCCAAAAAAGGCCACTCTTTTTCTGTGGGAGGGTGCCAGGGATTGAACTCAGGGGCCCTCGACCACTGAACCCCATCCCCAGCCCTAGTTTGTATTTGATTTAGAGACAGGGTCTCACTGAGTTGCTTAGGGCCTCGCTTTGGCTGAGGCTGGCTTTAGACTCATGATCCTCCTGCCTCAGCCTCCAGAGCTGCTGGGATGACAGGCGTGCACCACTGTGACCGGCAAAAGGCCACTCTCAGTGGGCACCAAGGGTGTGCACGGCAGTGTCCAGCCCCACCAGGGAGCCCACAGGTCACCTGGTTGGGAAAACAGAGGTAGAGGTGACTTAGGCTCTGCTCCAGATGGCCCTGACATGCATGCTGTCAACCATCTCGTGTCAACACGGCAGCTCCGTGAAGGTGGCAGAGCCGGGGAAGCTGAGGCTCAGGCGGGACTTGCCGGAGGCCCCTCCCCCAGTGCCCTGGACAGGAGCACAGAGCGTTCCTGTCCTCCAGGGCTCAGCGACCTGGTGGGGACAATAGCCCTTCCCAAGGGCACAGGGGCAGGGCAGGGGTGTGGTTGGGATCCAGGGTGAGGCGGTGACAACTGGCTGGATCAAGGCTGATTGTGCTGGGAGGGCCTCAGGCGGGGCTGGGCTCCAGAAGATTCTCACAAGGTTGGGATGAGCCTGTCGAGAGAGGCCTTGCCTCGAGGTGAGGAGAGGAGCACAGGAGGTGACCGGCAGCCTCCAGACAGGACGGGCCACAGTGAAGGACACAGCGTCCCCGGGCCAGGGACACTCCTGCAGAGAGGTCTGTGTGAACAGGCTGCAGCCCTGACTCCTCGCACTCCCCCGGACTCTCCCCAGGACTCCTCCCCCCACCTTGCCTCTCCAAACCACCGTCCACCTGGCAGCTGGCCAAGGCTTAAAGCACTGACCAGAACTGTCACTCTGTGGCACCAGCCCTCCATGGACCTCCGTTAGGGCTCCTTGTTGTGATTGAACAGCCCCTGAATGACCAGCCCCCACTTGCCCCTCCAGCCTCATGTCCCCCAGCCTCACCTACCCCTACCGCGCCTCTGTGCCTCCAGCCCACCAAGCTCATTCCCACCACAGGGCCTTTGCCCTGGCTCAAACCCCACTTGACACTCTCCTCTTTCCGATTCCATGTTTTAGTCAGCTCTCCATCACTATCACAAAACACATGAGATTATTGACTTAAAAAGAGGAAAGGTTATTGAGCTCAGGGTTTAGGAGGTCTCAGTTCTAGGCCTCTTTGCTTTTGAGCCTGTGGTGGGGTGGGGCATGCTACTCACCTCACAGCAGCAGAGAAGTCTTCAAGGACATGCCACCAATGTCCCAAACCCTCCCCCCCCCCCCCCCCCCCCCCCCGCCAGGCCCCACCTTCAGAGGTCTCTACCCCCTCCCAATGTCACCAACCTGGGGACTGAGCGTTGAACCTGTGAGACTTGGGTGACATTTCAGATTCCAATGACAGCATGTCACATGGCTAACTCCTGCTCCACAGCTCAAATGCCACCTCCGCAGAGAAGCCCTCCCTGCCCGCCTCCCATCTGATAATGTGACTTTGACCCTCTGCCCGCACACTACCCCGCCCTTGGTCACGCTGCCCCATCGTCCTGCTTTACACGGTGGTGGGGAAGTCTTTGGCATTTCTATCTCCAGGTGGAATGTCTGTCTCTCCTTCCGGCGGTGAATCTCCTGAGCCCAGAGGACCCGTCTCCTCCCTCCGCTGTATTCCAGGAGACCGCCACGGCGCCTGGCCTGTCGCTGGTTCTCAAGTCAAAGACCCCAACTATGGAAGCAAATCCAAAGTGTAGACCAAAGGGGAGGAAGCAGAGTGGGACCCAACCGGCCTGTCATCCCAGGAGCTCGGGAGGCTGAGGCAGGAGGATGTCGAGTTCAAGGCCAGCCTCAACAACAGCAAGGCTCTAAGCAACTCAGTGAGACCCAGTCTCTAAATAAAATATTAAAAAAGACTGGGGATGTGGCTCAGTGGTTAAGCACCCCCGGTGCAATCCTGGAACCCCTCCCCCCCCCAAAAAAAAAAAAAAACAGAGAGAGAGAGAGAGAGGGAACTGGCTGAGCCTCAGCCGAGGTGGGTGTCACGCAGGGCAGGACGCCTGGCCCCAGGGCTCCTCCCCAGCTCCTCCGGGGAATTGGAAGACCCTCCAGGAAAAGGCAAGCAAGGCGCTCTCAGCAGGCAGGCGGACTTAAGGTACACTCATCACGTGCATACGGAGGGCCCCCGTTCTGCAGAGGAAATGGGGGTGCCCGGGAGGCCAGGACCACCACTGCCCAAGACAGAAGTGCCCTAGAAGAGGGACGGAGTGAAGTGGGCAGAGTCAAGAGACACGGGAGGTTGGAGGACAGCACTGGTCAGAGACGTGCCCAGGGCCTCGCTGAGCGGGAAGTGCCAAAGGAGGCCCCGGCCAGGGGCAGAGAGCAAAGACCCTGAACTCAGCGGAGAGAGGCCACGATGTCTCTTAAAGGGAACCGCCTCGGTCGCCTATGGCGGCATAATAAACCACTCCAAGACCTAGGGGCTTAAAATGGCGTGGCACAAAAATACAGAACAATACAAACTGCTCCGCTGACACCTGCGATCTGGACAGGCGCGGTGGGGCGAGTCTGCCTCCGCTTCTCCACACCGCAGCCGCTGGGGGTCCCCTAGTGGAGGACCCACCTTCAACATGGCTTTTGAGCAAATGATGACCAAGTTGGTGGCATTGGCAGGCACTCGGCCGGGGCTGTGGGTGGGGCTGCAGGGGTTCCTGTCCCGCGTAGCCACTGCAGCTGCCCCACAGCACGGTGGCTGTGCACGGTCACTGTGTGGCCCCTTTACAGCCCAGCCCAGGAAGTCACGGAGCATCGCCTCCACCACAGTCACCTCCGACCCTCTAGCTGCGTGGCGTTGTCCCTGCTGTGGGTGCTTTTGCACAGGAGCATTCAAAGGGAAGAAGCTCAAAGTCCTATTGTAAGAACGGGCGAGATGGGAGAGATGGTCACAGCCATTTCGGGGAAACGCAACCTACAGCGATGACAATAATGGCTACTATGGCCTGGTGCAGTGGCACATGCCTGTCATCCCAGTGGCTCGGGGGGCTGAGGCAGGAGGATCCCAAGTTCAAAGCCAGCCTCAGCAAAAGCAAGGCGCTAAGCAACTCAGCGAGACCTGTCTCTAAATCAAATACAAAATGGAGCTGGGGACGTGGCTCCGAGGTCCAGTGTCCCTGAGTGCACTTCCCTGTACCCAAGATAACAATACTAATGGGTGCCACTGATGGCAGCTGACAGCAGCAGGAGCCACGCTTTCCTGGGGTCCTTCCTTCCTCACCACCATCCCATGAAGGATACTCCAGCATTGTCCCCACTTTACACATGGGGACACGTTAGGCTCAGAGGGTGACATGGCTTGGGCTCAGGGACACAGGACCTAAGCCCCGATTGGACCCTGCATCTTCCTCCCTGCAGGTGGCCGGGCAGGGACTCAGTGCCCCACGCAGGGCCTGGGCGGACGGGGCGCTGACCTGGGGGAGGGGCCCAGGTCAAAGCTGAGAGCCTTCGGGCCACCCTCCAGCTGAGAACCTGGGAAAGGCCACAGGCAGCTGAGGCCTGACCCCTCTGCCAGAGGGGACGCCTGGTATGAATTCCCCGGCGGCCCAGGGGCCTGAGGTGCTGGGAAATGCCGCCAGGCCCTGTGCTTCCAAGGCAGCTGGAGACGCCGCCCATTCCGGGCATTCCAGGACTTGGGGGGCTCCCCCGGCAGAGGCCTCTGGGTGGAGGCTAGCAAGCCACCTGGGCCCCGGCTGGACGGCACCTCCCTCCACAGGCCAGGTGCCCCGGCTGCGCCCTGTCGTGGGGACGTCACCAGGAGGACCTCTATCTGCCCTGGGTCTGGCGCGACGCCCGTGGGAAATGGACGGCCGTGACTGTGTCCCTGCATACTCTCTCCCGGGCAGGCTTGGGGATGGACAGCCCAGGCTGCAGGCCACCTTGCTCAGTGACCGGTCCAGGTTCTCCCCCAGGAGGCCACTGGACCGGCCCTGAATTCTGTGGACAAAACCTCCCCACCTGCCGCCTAGAGAAGCCACGGGGCCGACTGAGGAGGCCCCAGGCCCCAGGACCCCGCTGCCCGCTGACACGCCACTCGCCCTCTTGCGGGTCTTCACCACCTCTTGGACGTGGACGCGGTATTATTCCCATCTTACAGATGAAGAAACTGAGGCTCACCAAGGCAGTGTCCCCAGCCCTCGGGCACAGGCAGCGGGGACTGGGGTTCTCCCTAGTCCGTCGGGGCACGGCCCCCTCGCGAGGCTTCACGGGCCCCACATCTCGTAGCTGACCTTGACCTCGAGCCGGGTACAGAGCTGCGTACAGGGGCTCTGTGGAGGCAGCCAGGCCTCGCCCCTGCCTGTGGCCTCCCTGGAGGCAGTAGGTGAGCAGATAAATACAATATCGCCAGCTGTGCTCTGTCCTCCCAGGACAAGGGACACCTCCTGGGCTGGAGTCACAGGAGAGAGACCCACAAACAGGATCCCTCTGGATGACATCGCTTGCTTTTTTTAAATATATTTTTTATTTTTATTTTTATTCTTTTTTTTTTTTTTTTTTTTTTTTTTTTTTTTGGTGCTAGAGATGGGACCCGGGGTCTCCTGCGCGCAGGGCAGGGGCTCTACCTGAGCCACACCCCTGCACAGGCTTCCTCTTGCTGAGAAGATGGAGTCGCATTTGGGGGGACACGTGCCCCTGGGGCGTGGCAGCCTCCTTGAAGCCAGGTCTCCCTGATCCTCTCTGCCGGAGCTTCCTCACCTGTCTGCACCTGGGCGCCCCCACCTATGAAGTGGACCTGGTGACATCCAGCTCTCATGAGCCCTTCCTGACTCACTGTGTCCCGCCCATGCGGGCACATGGCCTGGCCCCTGGTGCACTCAGGAATTGGCAGCGGTCCCTTTATGTCAATCCAGAGGATGGAGACGAGGGGTCTGGAGGTGATGTGAGAAACAATGGTCTCACCTGCAGGCAGAGCCCCCAGCAACGGCGGGAGAAGGCTGCGGGCCCTGCCCTGCAGGAAATACCGGGGTTATTGAAATAAAGCCATCCTTTCCAAGAGCAGCACGGTGGAATAGAAGCCAAAAGTCACATTTGCCCATTTTTCAGAAGAGAAAACTGAGGTTCAGAGAGGGCGCAGTCGCCTGGCCTTGCCAGGAACAGAATCTCTCTGCAAAAATAAGCAGAGCTTTTCAAAGTTTCTGCCTCCACCGCATTCGCTCCAGCCCCTTCCCTCCTCCCATCAAGCAGAGAATCCCAAACGCCTCTGAGAGGAGTCCGGTTTCCAAGAACCCGGGATAGGCAATGCCGGTGCAATGCCGCCATCTTCTGGCCGCTCCTGTGAACTACAAGCCCCGCTGGGCCACTGAGCAGCAGGTGTTGGGACTCGCCTCCCCAGAAGCCTCCCAACCCGGGACATTGCGACAGACTGAACCCAGAAGGACATATCAGAATCCACCTGCACCCGCCTTCTACCAAGCCGTCCATTACAGAGATTTGTCAAGAAAAAGCGATGTCGTCTACTCACTAAGCGTGTCTTGGAAAATAGTCATTTTTCATAAATCATGTTTTATTCATGTAAGTTTGCAATGGGTTTATTATTGCTATTGTTGTTTCTCATGAATTAATGAACAGGTCTTTTTTGAAGCATCTGTTTTAATCTCTAATGAGGTATATTCTCTCTATCCAGGTCTCTTTTGTTCATACTTCCTGTCTCTATCTAGTTGCTCTTTTTTTTTTTTTTTTTTTGGTGGTGGGGGAAGAATCGGTTACTGGGTATTGAGCTCAGGGTCACTCAACCACTGAGCCACATCCCCAGACCCATTTTGTATTGTATTTAGAGACATGGTCTCACTGAGTTGCGTAGTGCCTCCCTAGGTTGCTGAGGCTGGCTTTGAACTCGCGACCCTCCTGCCTCCGCCTCCTGAGCCACGGGGATGACTGGCGTGCACCACCGCACCCAGCTCTAGTTGCTCATTTAATACCAACCATGACGGCAAGTTCCTCAGAGACGCCCGCCTGCTCGTGGCCACACCCTGGTTAACACAGAGTTAAGGTCGTTGACCAATGAAAAGGAAGTTTAGTAGGGCCTTGTGAGTGGACAGTGGCCATGCCCATTTGAGTAGCCATTTGCGGTAAGAGAGGAAAGGGGTCCAGAGACCCAAGTGTCTTGAGAACAGCAGTGAGGGAGCTCTGGGTGGGGGTCCAGGAGGGAGGCTTCTCCGAGCCGATGGTGTTCAAGTGAGACTGGAGACCACCAAGTCTCCAGCCGCGTGCAAAGCCCAGGGACATGTGTTCCAGCGGCGGGCGCCCCGCCAGCCCGCGGGCCGGGGCTGCGTGTCCACCACCCGGGAGGCTCTCTGGAGACAGCTTCTGGGTGAATGCAGGGCAGCAAAGAGAGAAGGGAGGGGCTGAGGAGACCCTGGTGGGCAGCTGGGCCACTGGGTGGCGAGGAAGGTCCCCTGGGGAGCCAGGCACCTTCTAGTCCTTCAAGGGCGGGAGGGACTTGCCGGTGCCCTCAGTGCTGCGCTTCCTGTCATAGGCAGAGGGACGCCCCCAAGACCGCCAAGCAGGACGGCAGCAGACCTGAGCCACAGCCCAGGACAGGTGTCCGTCCAGGCTGCACAAGGTCCCAGAGGCCTCGGGCTCCTGGAGCAGGCCGTGTGGCCGCGCGTGTGCGCTCAGGCCCAGCCGTGCTGGGTGCTCCCAGCCCCGCTTCTGCCCCCACCGCAGGCTCCCTTCCTCCCCAGTCAGTGTCCAGTGCTCCCCCCAAACCAGCGGCCTCTCCCCCTCCTCCACCCTCCAGACGAGGCCTGGCTGGCCCTGGCCCTGGGGTCTGCCACCCTGGGAGGCGCCCAGGTCTTCTGACCCCGCCCCTGGCACAGCCACACTGGCCAGCCTCCCGCTCTTAGCTCAGGCTGGACCTCCTCAGGAATGTCCCCCAACACCCTGTAGCTGTCCCCACCTCCTCTGGAACTCTGGCAAACTGAAGGAGCCACTCCAAACCCCCTGCACCACCCGAGCTCCTTCCTCCCCGACTGACCTTTCTCCCTCCTCCAAGGCTTCCCTGAGAGCCACCTCTTCTAGGAAGCCTCCCTTCCCCCCAGCTCCTCCTCACCTCCCCTGACCACCTTCCCCACAGCGCCCTGGCCTCCACCCCTGATGCTGACCAAGAAGGAGGTTTCAGGGGAACACTCGGGGGGCATCAGGCCCTGTCTCAGCTCTGGGGGAGCCCTTGTGAACCTCCCCGACAATCCTACCAGGTGAGAGTGCAGCCCCAGTTCAGAGGGAGACTCACAGAAGAGGAGTAGCACCCAAGATCCCAGCACTGAGTTGACAAGCTGCCGACTGTCAGAAACCTCCTTTAGTTTTTCTTTTTTTTTGGGGGGGGGGGTACTGGGGATTGAACTCAGGGGCACTCGACCACTGAGCCACATCCCCCCCAGCCCTGTCTTGTACTTATTTAGAAACAGGGTCTCACTGAGTTGCTTTGGACCTCACTGTTGCTGAGGCTGGCTTTGAACTCAGGATCCTCCTGCCTCAGCCTCCTGAGCCGCTGGGATGACAGGCAGGCGCCACCAAGCCCAGTAGAAGTCTCCATGTTTACACGCCCAGGCAGGCACGTTCTGGATGCCCAGAGACTGAACACGCACCAAATTCCCAAAGAGAAGTAGGTGATCTATTAGCAATGCCTGCCACAAACGCTGAAATGGAGAAAAGCGGTGAGTGTGCTCTAGGCTCCCCAATCACTCAGAACCACACACTACCCTTGATTTTTCTCTCCCCTCTGCTATCAGGAATGTATGGTCTTGAGGCATGAACTTTGAGGAGGAAAAGGAGAGGGAGAGAAAAGGGGGCAGGCAGGAGCTCTCTGGCAGTGAGAACCTGGGTTTTCTCTAAAGCACTGCCTGAGCACAAAGCAGAGGCATTAAAAAATAAAATAAAATGAATCTGTCTGGCACTGTGGCACGCACCTGTCAACCCAGCGGCTCCCGAGGCTGAGGCAGGAGGATCGGGAGTTCAAAGCCCGCCTCAGCAACAGCGAGGCCCTGAGCAACTCAGGGACACCCTGTCTCTCAATAAAGTGCAAAATAGGGCTGGGGACGTGGCTCAGGGGTTAAGCAAGTCTGGGTTCAATCCCCGGACCAAAAATAAATCTTAAAAACAATCAATGCTGCTGAAGGTCAAAGGACAAAGCAAATATACTTAATACCACTGGAGGATTTGCTCAAGAATGGTTAGGCTGGTACATTTTATGTTACACGTATTTCACTACAATTAAAAATAAAAATAGGTGCTCTGTTGTAAGGATTTCAAAGGTCACGGTCTCAAAAGATGGGCTCTCCAACAGAGCCCGCCCCTGCCCTTGAAAATGCCACTGGCCGCCCCTCCCACCCACACCACACCTCCCTTCTGTCCCCTCTGCTGCAGCCATCCTTTGGGTGGGAACTGACCTTTCCTATCAAAATGGTATTTTACGCAAAAGCTGCTACATTCGCGTGACACCAGAAAAAAACAAGTGACGCTGCGGCCTGATCCATGCGAGTATCTGATTTTTTTAATCGACAGCAGAATTTCGGGGCCCACATTCAGAGATAGTGACGCCAAACCCCGACACATTTTCGGGTCTGTGGAAGTGAAACAGCGGGTCCCGGGCAAGACTCTCTGGGGTGGGGTGGGGGGTCTTTGGGCTGCTCTGTTGCAATGGGACCCGTCTCCCTCTCTGAGCACCCCCCACTGACACCAGCCCGGCCCTCGGGCAGGAGCATCAGTGGGTCCTGGGAAGGGCAGCTCGTCTGTCAGCTGAGAGGCCAGTTCCTCCCTCGGACCTCAGGGCCGAGTGGACCGGCAGCTGTGGGCTCCGGTCTACGACAGGTCAAGGTGCTGCCTGTGGCATCAGCCAAGGACGCACGCACGCACGCACGCACGCACGCACGACACACGCACGCACACACGACACACCAAGGATCTCACAGCCATCCTCACCGTGGGCACTGGCCCAGGCCCGACCCTCCCCCTCCAGGGACAGGAGCTTCCTTTTACCCACTAAGATGTATTTTCCCCCTGTGGGACCAGGGTCAGCCTCTTGGACACTGTCATCTGCCATCACCCCCCTGCACCCCTCTTCCCCGTGCAGCCACGCAAGACAAATGGGCTCCCTCCCCCACAACAGTCCCTTGTAGACTTGTGACCCGCAGCCGTGTCCCCCCAGATCTTCTCTGGGGCCTACAGAACGCCAGGGCATGTCCTGTTCTCATGGTCACCTGGGTCCTGTGTGTCTCCAGGTGGACCCAAGGGTCCTCCTGGTTTCCAACAGCCCTAATCCGTCTGCTACAAGGTGGGCGAGCTCTACCTCACCCCTTGAGTGCCACCTGGGCTGCGCCACCCAGGGGCTGGCGAAAGTTCGACTGTCCACTCGCTTCTCAGGGCGCGACATCCCAGTCTGCTGGCCAAGACCTGGCGCGGGTCTGTGCCCCGTCTGCCTCCTGCTGGGCCCCCCAGGAACCTCCCAGGGCTTCTTTGGCTCCTCCCTGATCCCCAGAGCTCTGGCCCACCATTCCTGCCCCCGCCCACGCTCCACCAGCCGGGGCTCAGCTTACACGGCTCCCTCTTCAGAAAGGCCACCCTGCCTGCCACGCCCCGAGTGTCCCCAGCCCGCTCTACCCTCTGAATCCTCGCACCAGCGCTGAAGGCCCTGATGAGGAGCCCGGGCCGACCCTCCCGCCCCGCGCCCAGCTGCGGCCCCTCGGAGCCAGGCCAGCCCCCAGGTGCTGGGCAGCCGCGGGTCTCTGAACTTGCACAGGGAGCTCCCCGCCCGCCCCGCGCGGGCGCTGCAGGAAATGTTTTCTCAGCTTCGAGCTTTGGGCGAAATGGGGCAGAGCGGCCACTAGAGGGCGCCCGCGGTGCTTCCCCGGCAGGGCTGACCCCATCCCGTGCCAAGGCGCCTTCTTAAGGCCCTTCCCGAGGCCCCCGTCCTGTCTCCTCTGCGGCTCTGGCCTCTGGGCCCCCCTTTGGGCCCCATGGTCAGCTACACATGGTCAGCTCTGAGCCTATGGCATGGCAAAGAGGCCACGCACAGCATTCACCGACCCCAGCCACCTGTCTGAGGGCCTCCAGGCCTCCTGGGACACTGTCCCTGAGCGCCAGTCCTCCAGGCCATGACCTGTCCTCTCCCATCAACGCTGACCACCAGACCAAGGCAGCAAAAAGAGTCCTGCTTCCCATTCCCAGCTCAACCTGGTGGCACCTTCATGGCTCCCCCCTCTCTGATCCCAAAGAACCTCCCCCCAGCCCTAAGAGATCCAAACTCCCTGCCAGCCAAATGCCATCTCCTCCATGTGGCAATCTTGCTTTAGAGTTCGGTTAGAAAAGTTGGCAATTAGAAGATGCCGAGCTAATTTACACTAAGGTGTGAATGGCTGATAGAATTATGATCCTTCTGAATGCTTCTATCTGAAGCTGTATGTCCTAGGGCTAACTCTCAAGTCCCCCAAACAAGGACTGTAGGCCCTAGTCTGATGACTGATGGCTCCATACATAACAACACATCCTCTGTACCCCACCCCCGACACGTTTTAAGGTTCAACTTGTGTAGACTATGTGACTACTGTATAAAAGGACTAAAAAATAAACAGATTATGAGGGGTTAATAGAATGTATCCAGTGGCCAAAACATTGGAAGGCCGACTATACATCTAACCTCACCGCCATGGGTGCCATTGCTCCATCGGGCCTGGGCCACACCCTGTCCCTGGCATCTCCTTTAGAGAACCAGGAGCTTTACTGACACCGACTACCCTGACCTCGAGGTCACCGAGTGTGACTTCACCAGCTGCACCTCTCCCTGTGTTAGTCAAGTTCCAAACCTGGGTTAGCCCCTTCCCAGCCATGCCGACACCAAGCTGTTAATAGTAACAGTGAGGAGAAGGGTTAGACCCGATGTTAGTCCGAGGAATCCACAAGCCATTAGTTTCTGCTAAAAGGAACAGACCGGGGAGGCAGGAGTTAGTCAGGGGAAGGAGAGGTGAACCGAGAGCCGGCCAAAGCCAGGCCGGGAGCCTGGAGCCCCCCAACCGACGGGCAGGGCTGGCTGTTAGTGTCAGCCCCTGGGGCAGCCAGGCAGGGATTAGCTGGGCAAGAGCAAGAGTTAGTGCGAGAGGCCAAGGTGCCTACTGGAGGTGAGGCATGACGTCACCCCCAGGTGTGGCCCTGGCTTAGCAGCTGGCGGGCTCTGGGGGAGGCTGGCTGGGGCAGGGGCTGGGCAAGGACCGGGCAGGGAGCTGGGGATGGCGTCCCTGGGATTCCCTCCTCTGCAAACTGCTTTCCTAACAACACGCGCAGCTGGCGCCCCCTAGCTTCCAGGTGTGGGATAGGTCCTCCAATGGCCTCACTTCCAGTGTAAGCATCCCTACTTCCACCTTGTGCTGCGGAGAGAGGCCTCTCTAGCTGACTTCCTGCTGGCCAGCCTTCTCAAGCCTAGTGGTCAGGGAAGCCCTCTCTCTGACTTCCTGTCCAAATTTCCCTCTCCTGGGCCTCAGGCCTGGGGAAGGCCTCCCTCCCTGACTTCCTGAGCCCTGAAGGCTTCCCTCAGTGGTCTTACAGTGTGGGAAAGGCCCTTTGCAGTGCCCTCCTCCTTAGCAAAGGCTGGGCTGGCTGACTTGCGCTGTGGACACTCCCTGCTACAGGTTGGGACAGGACCCTGGGCTGACTTCCGATTTGGGTCACGACCCCCGCCCCCTGACTTCCTGTGCAAGATGGTTCCTGTCCAATGGAAAATTCTACCTGGCCTCCCTGCAGGGAAGGACACACAGGCCCCTCTCTCCACTCCCTCGGCTGGGGAAAGCCCAGACCTGCACACTCCAGGCCCACGGCCTCACAGTCACGCCCCAGAGGGCTCCTGGCCCCGCCCCACTCCCAGTGGCAGCCAGACTTCCACACGGAGGAGTGAGGTCATGCTCAGTCCAGCCTCCACGGCCGCAGGACCACCTCAGCCTCCTCTGGGCGATGTTCAAAAGACTGTCCCCTGCCTTTGACCTGGCCGGTGGACTCTGAGCTCCCAAGAAGCCAAGGTGGGGGTGGCAGAGTGGACATCTGCTTGCCAAAAGGAGGGGTACCAGCCCCCGTGGGGGGCCCAGAGCTCGGCAGGGCTGGGGTTAGTAAGAGAGAAACAGGGTTAGTAGGGCCGGGTTAGTAGGTCAGAGCACAGCACCAGCGCACAGGGCACCTCAGCAGACAGACACGGGAGCCGCTAGGAGAGAAGGAGAACACACACAGGCCTAGAGCTCGTGGAGGGACGGGGGGTGCAGCGGAGGCACCCCAGGTTAGACAAGTTAGTAATCGAACAAAAGAGCTATCTGCGAAAGAAAGCTGGGAGAGAGAGGAAGAAGGTGGGAAGGGACGTGTCCGGCCTGGGCAGAGGGTCTCTGTGCAGAACACCAGGGCCAGGGCCAGGTAGGGACGTGGTGGGCCCTCCTGAGCCCCCCTCCCCCACCCTCACCCCCTTTTTTTTTTTTTTTTTTTTAGTATCTGCATTGCACCAAGGCCATTATGTCTATGAGCACCCTCTCTGTAACCAGCGAGGTAAGAATTGGGGTGCACAGGAAGTGGCAGGGCTGGTTAAGGCCTATTTGCATGCCCCGTCCTGCACCGTGGGTCTGCACAAAGATCCCAGCCCGCAGGCAGGGACTTCCGGAGCCCCGTCTGCACCCACGTCCCAGCCCCTGAAAAGGCCCCTGAGCTGCACGGTTAGTAGGGTCTGGCTGCGGGGTTAGTAGGGCATGCTCGGGCCTGGTTAGTGGGTTAGTCGTTGGGCGGAAGGCCAGGCACCTCGTCACACGCCGCGGCCCGGCCGAGCCCGGGTTAGTGGGTCAGTCACACCATGCCATGCTGCCGTCTCCAGCGCCGGCTCCAGGGGCCTCCTGCCCCCACCAGCCTCGGGGTGGGCCTGACCAGGGCAGGGGGTCCGCCGCCTCGCCCCTCCCCCCACCAGGATGGAGCCCAGCCACCTGGACCCCACCCAGAGCATCCTGCTCCCCTGCTTCTTGTCTGTGGGTCTCAAAGACCGTCTCCCCCAAACGTTTTCAGTTCCCCTGAAAACGGCCCCTGCTTGTTCTGGGTGGAAGCCCCTGCCTGGATCTGGTCAGCCCCTTCCCAGAGAGCTGGTGCACGCGCACACACACACCAGCATCCTTCCCCCAAAAGGCCTGATCCCCAGAGCCACCGTGTCTGGTGACGTCTCTTCCATCCCCAGCTGCCAGGCCCCCAGCTGCTCCCAAAGCTGGCCTGCCCCCGCCTCACCCCTACAAAAATGGCATCCACCTTGGCCCTGGAACCAGTGCAGACTCCCCAGCCCCTCCCCGTCTGCCTCCTTTCCAGCCAAATTTCAAAGCACCCCAGTGTACCCTAGTGACGTCATCTCCTGTCCCCACTCTGTCTCCCACCCCAAAGCCCAGCCTGACATCTCCCATAGTCCCAAATAATGCTCCTAAATGAGAAAAGGATTCTGTGGCCAGAGAAGTCAGGGAATGCTTCTTCTATCCACTCCTTGAATCTTTGAGATCCTCATTAGCATATTAAAGGCTCTGATAAGTCCTGGGCTACAGAAGCCAACCAACATTTGAAAATTTTTCTCTACTTTCTCCCTAGAAGTTCTCGGATAAGCCACAACTTTCTCATCCACCAAGGCCCTGGTTTGCTAGGAAGCCTAGCCTCCCCAGGCGGCTGTAGCCCCCTCTGGGTCTCACTCCCACTCCACCCCACCTCTGGGCACTCAGAACCTCGGCCTCAACCGACTCCTTCATGACACCGCCAGTCCCTCCAGTTCTCCCCCTCCCCTGTCATGACTACGAAATCCTAAATGTCGGAACCTAGCCAGATCTTGACTATCTTCCCCCAAGGGGCTGGCACAAGAAAGAGCCCAAAGTAGGTGCTCAATTCTGATGAGAGGAATTTACCCCAGGAAGTGCAGCGAGCTACTCTGGAGGCCATGAAATATGACCACATCCCAGGCTGCTTAGAAGCGGAGGAAGATCGAATCAGAAATGCCTCTGGATCAGAAGACGCCGAGTTTTACAGCCCGCCGTGCCAAGATGAGATCGACCCTAAATCTAGATGGGCAGGAGTGTTTATTGAGCACCTACTAAGAGCTCTCGCACTATGCCAACTCACTGAATGCTCCTGGAGCCTGTCGGGAGAGAGTGCAGGCTCCCACCTCAGGACAGAAGTCCAGGCTCACGCTGCCGAGGTGACCTGCCCTTGGCTGTACAGCAGGGGGCGCACCTGAGAACTGATCTGGCTTCAAGACCCGAGCCCTCCTGGACACGTCTCTCCTTCCTGGGGGTCCCTGCTCTCCGCACTGGGTCCAGCCAGTGCTGCCATGACCCGAGGCATCCCTGGCCCACCCTGGCACAGCACCTGCCTGCTCCTCTCCTGCCTGCGGGGGTGGGCATTCCAAAGGGCAGGAGACCCCTGCTTGCGCTGACCACGCTGTTCTGGAACTCAAAAGTGTCTCCCGAAAACCCCACAGGCTGAATCCCTGCGCCCTCTCGCGCTCCTGAATTTGGAGACACAGCACATTTAAAGAGACAATTAAGGTGAAATGAGGTCACGGCCTGGGGCCCTGACGCTACAGGACTGGTGTCCTTATAAGAAGAGACACCAGAGCTTGCTGGCTGTCCCTCCGCCAAGAAAAGGCCAAGCGAGGACACAGTGCAGAGAAGCCAGAAGCCAGCCGCCACCTTGATCTTGGGCCGCCCGCCTCCAGCACTGCGGGATGTAGACCCGGGAGTCCCGGGAGCCCCCTTCCTGGTGAGGGAGCCCCGCGGATGAATTGCCGCCACCTCCCGCCCTGGGAAGACAACTTTCGGCTCTTAGTCTGGCCCAAGGAGGACCATAAGGGGCTCTCCTGCAAGTGCTGGGACGGTCCCCTCTGCAAGGGACTGCCGTCAGAGGAGGGGAGTGGAGGGTGCACCTACGGGGAAATGGGACGTGGCCTCCACTCCCACGGACAGAATCTGGGAGCCCAGTAGCAAGGGCCAGGGAAGTCACAGCGGCCTGAGAAGTCTTGGGGTGGCCGGTCCTCCTTGGTGGAGGACTTCGACCAGAGCTGTCTGGCGGTGTCCCCAGGCTTCCCCGGCCTGGGTCTTGCCCTCTGAGATGCCCCGCTCATTTCAGGACCACCCACTCTCCCCCAGAGATGGCCACCCTGCCGGGAAGGCCAGGCCCCTCCCAGGCCCTGGCTGCCTCCTCCCTGGAACCACCAGGGGAGGGAGAGATACCTGGAAAAGCCCAACCCAGGAAGCACTCCCCAAAATGACAGTCACCCCTGCGGAGAACACCCAAGGACAGAGAAGACCCCAGCTGGGGGAGGCCAAGGAGCTGCGTCCAGCCTCCCACTGGTGACTGGCCTCAACACCCCCACCCCCACCCTGCAGGGTCCTTTAAGACCGGCCCTGGAAGGGGGTACTCAGGGGGGCCTTGGCCCAGGCCCAGCTCTCATGGTGGGGACTGCGGGTGACATCAAGTCAAGAAACAGCCTCCAGCCCCAGGGGGGCGGGCCCAGCAGGTGGGAAGCAGAAGGTGCAGACCATGGGCCGGGGCCTCTCTCACACCGCGACCTGTGCGCAGAGGCAGGGTGGGGTCCTCAGCTGAGCATCTACCGGGAAGGGCTCTGGTCCACCAGAGGCGCCATGCCAAGGGTGGGGGAGGCTGAGGTCTTTGAGCTGCAGGCCAGGCTTGAGGTCGCTGTAGCCAGGATGCAGTCACGGCACCAACGAGCAGAGCAGGAGGACCCGGGAGATGGCCAGGCAGAGCCCCTGGGGAGGGGGGGAGGCAGGTTGAGCAGCAGGTGAGGGTGAGGCCGCAGCCTCCACCCCCCCAGCCCCCCTCCACCCAAGGGCACACACACCCAGAGACCCTCCTGCTGCTCCCAGGCTCCCAATAGCCACAGAGGGTGGACGCAAGGGCTTGGGATGCTGAGGTCTTTTAGAAGAAATTTAGGAAGACAGAGGAAGGAAGCCATGAATGTCCCACTCCGGCAGGACAGGGGACCAGAGACAGGCAGCCACGGAGCCAGGAGCATCATGGGCAGGGAAGTGGTGGGGATCAAGGTGGGCGGGGCCTTCGGGTGGCTTGAATTCCCTTTGCAATGTTCCCAAGGGGGCCTCTGCACACCACCGTCCCCAACACACCATGCACACCGCCCAGGACGGGGCTCACCCAGGTGATCTCACGTGAGGGTCGGAGAGGAGGGGCCGCGTCTCCGGTGTCCACCTCCAGCTCCCAGCAGCCACCTTGGAGAAGGCGCCTGGCCCGCGTCTGTGCCGCCTGAGGGAACCCGCAGGACCTGCTGTCCTGAGCCCACCAGGGAGGTCTCCATTCATCCCACCCACCCCCACCAAGGCCCGGCAGAACCATCTCCAGCTGCCTGGCTCCCGGGCCTGGTTCCCGGGCCTGGTTCCCGGGCCTGGCTCCCGGGCCCGCCTTCTCCTGAGCAGGAGAGGAAGCTCAGACCCTCCCGTCCACAGCGCCGGCCCTGCCCGGCTTACCTGGCAGCACCCAGCCAACGCCCAGGTGGCCCAGGTTCCAGCTCCTCCCCACGCAGACCCCACAGGCCCATCCTGGAAGACAAAAGGGCCACCCACACCGAAGGAGAGAACTGCACCCAGCAGCCCCCCCAGGCCCAAGCCTGGCCACACTGCGAGCCAGGGAGGCTGGGCCACCACCCCCCTTCCATCCACCCCAGACATCCTTAGGGAGTACCAGCAGTGGGCAGTGACCCTGTCCCCACCTCCCCGCTCCCCAGCAGCGTGGACTCACTCGACCAAGGGAGCACCGGATGGGGGGATCCTGAGCCCAGCTCCACCCCGGCCGCACCCCTCTGCCCTGACATGTGCCCAGGCACCCCACAGCAGCCCACCATTTGAGGCAAAGGATGAGAAGCGAGGGGGGCCCTTCTGCCCAGGCCCAGCCTCCCCGGCCTTCCTGGAGGCGCCAGACAGCCAAGGAAGCCTGGGGAGCTCGAGGGCGGAGTGGGCGCCTCCAAGGCCACGTCTGGGGAAGGCCAGGGCATGCCCCGTAGCTCTGAGCCAGACCCTGGGCTCTGCTGTTGGTGCCAGCTGTGTGATCCCCATCAACCAGCAGCCTGGGCCAGGGGACTAGGTGCCCTCTTGGCATATTTTCAGAGCTCGCTGTTGGCACCTGGGACTTGGGGCACCAGCTCAGACCTTGCACCTACAAGAGTGTGTCCCATGGGGGACCGTGCTGCCGTCCACACTTCACTGCAAGGCCAGGGGCCCCTAGCCAAGCTCAGGAATGTGGTCACCAAAGGCCACTGAGAAGATAAGGGCCAGTCCAAATCCCAAGAAGTCCCCAGCCCCCTGCTAAGAGCAGATCTACAGGGACAGAGATGAAGTCATTTAACTCAGCTATATAAAAGCTCCCGACAGCAGGTTATAAAACACTAGCTCAGATGCAAAAGTGGGGTGTGAAAATCACCTTTTTTTTGAGGCCCATAAAATGGGACAAGCTCTTTCTTCCTGAAATAAAAGTGGTGCCTCCTCTCCTCTCCAACCTCCCCTCTCTCTCTCTGGGATTCCAGGACACTCCATTTTCCTATACAGACCAGGAAAGGGCAGGTGGTAGGCTGGGGCGGTTGGCCACGGGCTGGTAAATTTGAATACTTATCTGCAAGGCTGCTGGACGGTGTTGCCTGGCAAGTCCTGAGGGGCCTGGAGATTCCCTTCTCTCTTCTCTCCATCCCAGGAACCTGCTGCCACTCTGTAAAGAGACCCCATGCTGCTCACAGGACCACTGCTTGACCCACATAACCCTTTGCCCAGGCCCTGTGGACCCGGAATCCTTGATGTCACTAATGTCATTAACACAATTGAGGTTTCAAGGGACGCTCAGCTCCTGGGTTGGAGGGAGGAAGGCAGACATGAGACAGTCCTGCCTCCCCAACCCCACGGACTCAGTCTGAGACTCAGAGTGAATCACTCAGGAAGCTTGGCCAGGGCCTGGTACACAGGATTTCATTATTCCTACCAACAAACCATCTGAACTCTGAGCAGAGCTTTGTGTGAGACTTGTGTTCCAGAAATAAGGACCACATTTCTCTTGGGGCGCTATATTGCCCCCTGGGGTATATGCACCCAGTTAGGAAGCACAAACCCAATTCAAATCCCTACAAATGGATAAGCAGACGGTGGCCCGTGCGCACAGTGGGGTGGCCCGTGCGCACAGTGGGGTCTACTCAGCAACAGAAAGGAACAGGCTACAGAAACGTCTAGGGTGGCATAGGGAAGCCATTTCACTGAGCCTGAGGAGCTGAGTAGAAGATGCCACCTATGTAAACAGAGCCATGAATGGGGCCCAGAGTCCCAGCAAGCAGATCAGTGGTCTCCTAGGGGCTCGGGGGGACTGACAGGCGCGAGATAGGGACATTTTAGGGTGATGTGCTTCATCCTGCTGTGGAGATGGTTACACAGAGGTATACACGGGTCAGAACACTCCGAAATGCCTGCTTCAAAGAGGCGCATTTTCTTATATGGAAATCATACCTCAGTGAGGTCATTTTTGAGGAACTCGTTTGTATGTGACCAAAGAGGACTGGCGCTGAGAAGTGTCACATCAAAGCCCGTACAGAGCAGGTGGGGGGAGGGGCAGCATGTCATCTTGCTCTAGGGCATGTGGATGGGAGCCCCCAGGGGCTGCTACCTGAGGGTCACCAGAGGGCTCCCCTGCCTCTGAGACTCAGGGTTTGGGTGGACCTGACCTCACAGTGGGCAGCTGGTCTACCATCCCCAGCACACCTGGAGGAGACGGAGGGTCACCTTGGGTACTCCTCAGATGGCACGGGGTCAGGGCGGCTGCATGAACGTGTCCGGAACCACGTGGGTGACGGGGCAGGCCTCCAGCTGCCATTGAGAGAGAAAGTGACAGGAGTGAGCCAGCGATTAGGCAAGGGTGGGCATGCTGGGGAACAATGCCCACGTTATTAATTATTTAATGATTATTAATGAGTTAATTATTATGAATTATTCCATCACAGCATTTGCCGAAACTGATCTCCTGGTATGCGGGTCAAAAGCAAGCAAAGGAGTCCGGAAGGTATCTTGGTCTGGCCAGTGTCAATCAAAACATCCAGATACACCTTGCAGCCCCTGGGCTTTGTGGCGCCAGCTGCACCAGTCTGTGTGGCCTTGAGCAAATCCCCCCCCCCAGCCTCAGTCTTCTCATCCACAAAACTGGGACAGCTGTCACCTCCCCAGGCTGCAGGAGCGTTCAATAAAATGGTACGTTTCACCTGGTGGCCAGCCTGCTGCTGTTTCCTCATGTCAGGACGGGTCCCTTGGCCCCAGTGTCCACCCCCATCAGCCGGGGAACATCCTCCTCCCCCACCGCGCACTAATCTTGGTAACAAGGCACAGCGCGAGGGAAACGCGCAGAGGCTGCGTTTCAGGATCCTCCAGGTTTGGGGCTTTTTCCCTGACTCAGAGATGTGAGAATCTGCGAGACGCTGGCCCAAATGGCTCCAGGTGCCCAGAGATAACGGAAGCTCCGGGGAGTGATGAGCCGGCTGGGGGGAAGGGCACTTCTGCAGAGGCGGGAAAAGCACCCCCTAGAGAGAAGATCCGAAACATCCAGCGCCCCCCCCCCCCGCAAAAAAGGACCCCCAAAGTGAGGAAGGAGGAAAGAAAAGCAAAATGGAGAGACGGGAAGCTACACGTTCATCACAATCGGGCACTAACGGGGCCACCTTTATCTACACGACAGGGCAACGCGCTGCATGATGTTGTCCCCGTTTTACAGATGGGAAAACCAAGGCTCAGGGGAGCGGGCCTCGCTCCAAGGTTACCCAGCTAGACAATGGTGCAGCTGGGGTTCTAAACAGACCCGCGGGACCCCAAAGGGGAAGAAAACAGGTTCAAATTTGGGGGCGGGGAGTAAAGGAGAAAAGATGCAAGTGAGGTCGCTCCAACCACAAGCCCCACGGCCGCTAGCCTTGCCCCTGCTGCTTCGAGGGAACTGGCCGTGACTGCTAAGCCACCTGGGGGGATCTATTTATTACAGTGGCTTTCTTGGCCTCAAGGCAACTGACTGAGTTCCCTTTAAGGGGAGAGGTGGCACGGGCAGTAGTTATAAACATAGAGTTCAGAGTCAGACAAGCGCCAGGCCCGAATCCTGATTCTGCAACTAATTGCTGTGTGACTCTGAGTGAGTCCCTTCACCTCTCTGAACCTCAGTGTTTCATCTGTCCTGCTTCCCTGCCAGCCTTCCCACAAGCTGTCCAGGGGTGCAGCACCCAGCAAGAACCTTGGCCAATGGTGCTTAGTGGTAGCTGAGGTGGGCTCCCCCCCACCCACTCCACAAGAGGCCAGGCCCTGCCTCCCTTCCATGACTCACCCAGCCGCTTCCACAGAAGCTCACCTGGCACCACCGGGAAGAAGGGGACACCTGCCTCACCCAGTGGGATCCAAGCAGAAAGGGATGGGGAGACAGATGTCACCCTCAGCCAGATTGTGCCTCTTGAGCTATTGTTCTATGCAGCTGAGTGACAGATGAGCCAGGCCTCAGAGACAAGGGGAAGGGTCCCTTGGGAACAAAGGGCTAGGCTTTAAATTATTCACCAGTGCATTGAAACTACACAATGAGCCCAGTGCCCCAGAAACATGCTGCTCCAGCAACCAAGAATCACCCAGGAGGCCAGTAGAAAGAAAAGCAAGTTACAAAATATGTGTGCAAGAACCAGGTGCACTGTACGTGCACACGGCTGGCACCCGGTGGTGCACTGTGCCACCAAACATCTTCATTAGCACCTACAGTGTGTCAGTCACCTGACACACACTCATCCACAGCCTCACACCAGCCTCTGAAATGGGGTTGTGATTCCGACTTTACGGATGAGGAGACTGAGGCTCAGAGGAGGGACATGCTTTCCTCCCTGAAACTGACATGCACAGATCTGTGACTCTCCATCCCTGCTCTCTCCCCCACGGTGCCCTGCTTGGATGAATAAACTCACAAAGAAGACTCCTGTCCTGGGAAGAAGCGTGGATCAGGTCTAGGAAAAGGAACTGAAGCTGTCCGTGGGGGGATGGGAGGGGGATGGAAATGACAGGGGGCGGGGCAGTAGGAAGCTCAGGAGTAGAGCAGGAGTAGAGCACATTTCTCTCCTCTATGAGCCGCTAGCATCTCTTACCATGATTTCTGCAAAGATCATAGTAACAAAGAGACACCGCTGATGACAGTCTCAGGCAGTCCACATACTGTACAATGTCAATTATTATTCCCAGTAATAAAGACTAGATCAGAGAGAAATACAAGAAAATGGAGTTTTCTTCCCTTGTGTTTGACTTCTTCAAATCTTCAGTAATTATGTATTTTATTAAATTTATGAATAATACCCAGAATAATCACTAAAAAGAGAATCATAATAATAACTCTCATTTTTAATGCAGACATAGAGGGTCATTCTCCTAAAGCGGGTGGTACAGGGTTATGGTGCCTTTGGGGGACTCAGAGACTTCGGATCTGTCTAAGGGGTGGGGACACAGGCTAACATGGCCCCTAGGGAGATGTAGGGCAGATTTCAGAACCGCTCTCATGGCAAGGAGCATTGAATGATCACATAGGCAGGCATGGGGCGGAGAGGGCTGGAGGTTACCTGAAATCAAGCAAAACTCAGGGTGGGATGAGTTCGATGTCACTCAAAGCTAGCAGATGGCAGAGTGGCCCAAGGAAAGCGTTTGCCCAGACGGTTGCAGGGTTCCGGGCTAGGGGTGAGAGCTTTTCTGACCACCTGCCTGTTGCGGAGGAGGAGAGACTGCGAGTAAACACCCAGAGGCCCAGCCCCACCCCAAATCTGCTGACGCATCCCCCTGGCCACGTGGCCCGGCCATCTGCGTATTTGAAGCAACGCCCCTCAAGTCTGAGCACCGCGGAGCTCAGGTTTCCCTGTCTGTCAAGTGGAATTACTCATCTATGCCCGGCGTCTCCCCCGCCCCCCTTCCCAGGAGATCGCCACGCACCCAGGTGCTCCCCCAAATAGGAACGTGCTTTGGGAAGCAAAGCGCTGCGCCCGGAGCGAGTGCTCTGTTCTGGACGGCGCTGAACCCGAGGCTGGTACCGAGAAAAACAACGCCACTTCCCGCAAGTTCCCCCCTGGGCTCCCGCCCCTACTCCCACCCCACCTCCGCAGCAGGTGGGGGCGATTTCCCCGCCGTACCGCAGTGGGGTGTGCGCGCCAGCAAGTCCTGGCGCACCGCAGCCTGGGGTCTGAGCCTGAGAGTGGGGACTCCAGAGCTCCTCAGCCTCGCGCTGCACAGTCCCAGGAACAATTTCTCTAGCTTAGGGCTCTCCTCTGAAGAAAAGAGATCTGATCCCTTCCCTCCCAAATTCCCAGCCTCTCCAGCAAGTGTACTAGAGCCAGGAGAGATGGGGAGCAGAGCAAGTGAGTCCCGGGGTCTCCCCAGGCCCTTTTGGAGGGGCAAATGGCTTTAGAGTCTGTCATATCTGGACTCAAAATCACTGGCTGTGTGACCTTGGATGGGTCGCTAAACCTCTCTGGATCTCCATTCCCTCATCTTTAAAATGGGGTTCTTACCACCTCGTGGGACTGTTGTGATAATGCGTGAGGAGCACTGAGCAGGCTTCTGGCACAGAGTAACTGCCCCACAAACTGACGTAGGGTCTTTCATCGGGAACAATGTCCTTATTATTATTCTTTGGGATGGATTACCGGCCCTCTCTATTCTTTTGGAACCGCATTGGATGCTAAACATCTGGGATTTGAGTCCCAGAAGTGAAGGAATGGCAGGCTCTGGGGGTGGGGAGGGCTGGGTGTGCAGGAAGGGGAGCTCAAGGACCCCGCCCGACACCCCACCCTCAGGTTGCAGGACCGCTTGGCTCAGTCGCTGGCTTGGCCAGTTAGCTACTAACCTGGTGGGCCGACGTGGTTTGGGGTCCTCCACCTTCACGTTTGCCTGGTAACGGGGAAGGGAAGAAGAGTCTTTGTTCCCCCTCAGGTCACGACTGCAGGAGCCCCTCCACCCCGGACACCCAGCGCTTTCCCCCCTTCCCCTCCGCTCGCCCCATCCGGGCTGGAGTCTTGGCCGCATTGACAACTGCGGGTGGGAACCTCTTCCTCCATCAAACGCGGGGCGCTCCAGACAGCGTTTGCCATCCCCGAACCCTGCCCCGGGAATGTGGGACCTCGGAGAAGTAAGCTACACCCCGCGCGGGGACGAGGATGCTCGGAGACGGAGGGCCGTCAGGAGGGGCCTGGCTTACCTGGCTCCGCGGTCCTGCGGCTGAGTGCAGCGGGCTCTTTGTGCCCCGGCTCACAGTGCAGAACTGGGGGAGCCCCTGCAAGCGCCTCCCATCTCAAACTCCTCCCCGCACTCGTCCGCAGCCTCCCTCCCTCTGGTCCCCCGAGCGCAGCCGGCGTCGTCTTTGTAGCTGCTGCAGCGCCCATGAAATTTTAATGCGGGAGCGGCTGGCGGGCGGAGGCGCCCACCCGCCCTCGCCTCTGCCCGCCTCCCGCGGCCCCGCGCCCCTGCCACCCCACGCTCTGCCCCCTTCCACCCGCCCCAGAGTCCCGGGCCCCGGAGGCGAGGTGCAGCCGGGCTTGGGGGGAGCGCGCCGCCGCCCCCACAGCACAAAGGGGCAAGCTGGGCGGTGCGCTGAGCCTCCAGCATCCCAGCCCGCGGCGCTGCCATGGCAACGCTAGCAGGGCCGGACTTGGCCGAGGAGAGCTCAGGGCTGGGTAGGCGCGCAGGGTCGGAAGCGGGCACACCTGGGGAACAGAAACCAGAACCCCAGCGTTAAAAGGAGAGAAGAGAGAGGTCCTGGAGTACCGCGCGTTTAACCCGCAGGGCCTCGGGAGTGCGCCTCTCGGTTAACCTTGCTGGATGGGCACCTGGGTGTGGCTGCGCGCTGGTGCACGTGCCTGATACACACCACTTATCCTGGGACGTTTAGAGTTTTATCTTCCTTCTCCTTAATACCCACTCTCTTCTAGGACAGGGGTACCAAAAACTGGCCCTCAAGTGTGACTCTGCTACACCTTGACCAGTACCATCACATCATCTGGGAAAATGGTAGAAAGGCAAAACCTGGGGTAGCCCAATACTACTGACTCAGAAACTCTAACACCAGAGATCCATATTTAGCAGAACCACCAGGGAATTCTAATGCACGTTCAAGCTGAAGAACCACTTTGCCAGAACATTCCATTGGTCTCTAGAACCAGATGGTCCTGGGTTTAAATTTCCGTGTGTCCATGCACCAACCAGGTGTGAGCTGGGGCTCAGTTTCTGTTCCTTTGAGTAGAGATAATAATGCAAAATCACATCATAATGTCACGTGGACTAAATAAGGAGGGTCCCCAGCACAGTGACTGGCACTTATTAAGGGCTCAGAACATTTGTATTAGACTTGGTCACCTCCTTTCATTTTCACACTGTTGTGTCTATGGTGTATCGTCATCATTGCCCAGATAAAGTGACAGGGAGAAACAACGACAGCTGTTCACTGATGCTGTTGAGGGACGGGGGCAGGGGGTGTTCGAGCTCACCCTTAGGGTTCCATCTTCTGTACAGCAGCACATCTTGCTGGGCCCCCCCAGCCCAGTCTTCAGAATATCCAAACCCAATTTGACACACCTACAGCTCATTTTGGGGGGTACTGGGGATTGAACTCAGGAGCACTTGACCACTGAGCCACATCCCCAGCCCTATTGTGTACTTTATTTAGAGACAGGATCCCACTGAGTTGCTTAGGGCCTTGCTGTTGCTGAGGCTGGCTTTGAACTTGGGATCCTCCTGCCTCAGCCTCCCGAGCCGCTGGGATGCCAGGCGTGAGCCACCGCACTGGCTCCTACAGCTCATTTCTAACACACCCAGCCCACCCCCATGCAGGGACCTCAAAGGCCCAGGGGAGACCCCTGGGAAACAGAGGGGAAGCAAGGAAGAGTGTGCAGTACCCCCATCATCCCCACCAGGCTGTGGCCTCCCCTCAGTCACCACTTTAGTGTCCCCAGTCTGCAAACAGAACGGGGTATGGCATGGGGCTGGGGCTGGGGTTCAGTGGTAGAGCGCTCATCTCGCATGGGTGAGGCCTGGTTCGATCCTCAGCACCACATAAATAAAAATAAAGGTATTGTGTCCACCTAAAAATAAAAAACAACTTTAAGAAAAAAAGAACGGGGTACGGCGTGGTGTGACCCTCACACACACAGCACACACAGAGGACACGTGTGGCTCTCTTTTGAGTACTCTCACGTCACTTGTTCAAAATCTGTCCCCAAACTCTCTTGAGTATCAACCCATTATTTCAAAGATCAATGTGGAAAAAGAAAATCCAGCCACATGCCCTCCCCCAAACTTGCAATGACACTCTCCTGTTGCCTGAGGCTTCTGAAAGCCGAGCAGTGATAAATCCTATATCCGTGCATCTTTGGGCCTAGAGAGATCATGTCAGGGCAAGCAGGAATGGCGGACGGAGGGGACCATTAGAAGGTACTGTGGGGCCCCTGCAGATAGACCAGGTCTAACTCAGATGGACTTAGAGTGAGCCACAAAGTGAGCAATGCAAGAAGGGGACAGACCCCCACGTCCTGCAGACCCCAAAACCAGCCCTGGCCTGCCTGGCTGTCATCTGTCCCCAGTGTTCTAACTCACACATTTCTTCATGATGGGGTAGACTGAACTGAGTCTCCTGGGTTGGTCCTTTGACTTCCTTTTGTCTGTCTCTGAGTGCCTCTGTGATAAATCAAACCTTCCCTGGTGTCCTCCGCTCTCCTAGGGAGAGTTGGGGACTTTCAGTGGCCTCCTTCATCTCCTTCAGGCTTGGGGCACTACCTCGACCACCTTTGGGATTCGCACCTAGTGTGAAAGCTAGAGCTGGAACCCTCTCACGATCCCATCAGTGTGACTCTGACCCTCGCCTTGCGACACCAGCAGACCCAGGACATAGAAGAGTGCGCCTCAAGGTCATGAACGTCACCCCAGAGTCTCGCCCATGTCCCCCTCTGCCTTTCTTGGAAATGATTTAAGCCACATCTATGGAGTGCTGGTTGCCGTGATGACAGAAGAAGACACCACCAGACACTTCCAGAGATGCACTCCAGAATCCAGTTGTCACCTCTAAGTGGGCCTGTCACCTCCCCCAGCCCCACGAGGCACCCTGGCTTCCAGGACCTGCAGACGAGATGGTCTTCAAGTTCACAATACCACACTGCCACCCAAGGGCGAATCCTGACCCTGTCAATGCTGCCAGGAAAGGGGTCTCCCTAGAGAGGCGGCCCCTCGGGGGTAAATGTGCTCTTCAACAATTTCATGCAGCTACAAAATCTCCCTGTCCCGCCCTCCCCCCAGCATCACCTTCAGAGGCAGTGAACTTGACTCACGGATGCCATCGTGAGTGCTTCACCCCTGGTCCCTCCCAGAACCCTCTGAGAAAGTGTTGGTGTCTCTCTAACACACCGGAGAGCGAGACCCAGAGTGTGAAAGTGGCTCACCCAAAGTCAGCCAGCAAGAACTGAAGCTGGGACGGGAGGCAGGAGCCCCAGGACTCCAAAAGCGGTGCTTGATAGATGGGCAGGAACCAATAGGCCTAAAGGTCGCCAAAAATTCACCCTGTTCCACAGGCAAAGGGTCAAAAGTTCACCCTGTTCCACAGGCAGAGGGTCAAAAGGTTGCTCTGTTCTCTGGGCAGGATGTTCCATCATCCCCAAGCAGGAGCCAATAGGCTTAAAGGTCGCCCTCACCCCACGGGCAAAGAGCCAATAACGTTAAAGTTCGCTCTGGTACACCCCCACTGGTAATCCCTATATAAGCTCCCGGCATCGACTAGACAGAGAGACACACACACAACAGCTCGTCCCTGCTGAGAGGCAGCCACTGCACCAGCCTTAGACCCACTGTCTCCAGCCCCACGGCAGCTGCCCCAGCCGATAGCTCCAGAGACCACAGCCCAGAGCTGGCACGACCAGACTCCCACCTTCCGTTCAGAGCTTGCACGCTCTCCCACCAGAGCTTACACACTCCCCTCTCCCTGACTCCTTTCTCCCCCCAGAGCTCGCACACTTCCCTCTCCCTGATTCCTCTCTCCCCGTTCCTTTTCTACCCTGAACCAGCCATAAAGGCTGGTGACTAAATCCCTTGGCTGCACGGCCGTCCCCAGGGTGGTTTTTGCCCTTCGGTGCTCAGAATCTCTGAACCCTCTCTGCATTCACACTCAGTCATCCTGTCCCCGGGAAGGGGGCACTGCCCCACAGCTAGCTGCACAAGGAACCCACCACCTCGCTGGGCTCAACGCCCTGCCTGCCCTGGGCATGCTCGATGCTGATTCAGCTCTTCCTCTGGCCAGATCCAGAATCCACACCCCAAGGCCACGCCCCCCATCCCACCTCCTCCAGCCACGCCCACCTTGGTGTGTGTTGCATAGGGTTATACCTGACGGCGGGATCCTGCAACGCATCCGTCTATGCACATCTTGATCCCCTCAATCCCCAGGACCTTCCCGCCCCGTCTCTTCCCCTTCTCCCTCCACTACCCTTCCGTTTTCTCCCTTCTGTTTTCATGAGATTCACCCTCTCCCTTTTTCTTCTCTAGCGCCCACAGATGAGAGAAAACATACCATCTCAAACTTTGCTGTGTCTGGCTTGTTTCATTTTGTTCCATCCTTTTTTTTTCGGCAAATGACATAACTTCACTCTTTCTGGCTGAGCAGAACTCCTGGTGTCCATACACCTCCTTTTCTTTAGCCATTCATCTCTTGATGGACACCCCAGGCTGGTGACGCGACTTGGCTATTGTGAATTGCGCTGGTATAAATATCTCTAAAACATGTTGTTTCAGTCAGCTTTTTCCACTGCCGTGACTAAAAGACCCGACCAGAACAATGGTAGAGGAGGAAGAGTTTATTTGAGGGTTCACGGTTTCAGAGGCCTCAGTCCAGAGGCAGCAGGCTCCATTCCTCGGCGCTGGAGGTGAGGCAGGACGTCATGGAGGAAGCGTGTGGCCGAGGGAAGCAGCTCACGTGGTGATCAGGCAGCCGAGAGAGACTCCGCTGGCCAGATCCAGAACCCACACCCAAGGCCACGCCCCCATCCCACCGCCTCCAGCCACGCCCCCCGCCTCCAGTCACCACTCAATCCCATCAGGGACTAGTTCGCTGATTAGGTGAAGGCTGTGACCCCATCACTTCTCCTCCAAACCTTCCTGCGTCGGCTCGCGCGTGAGCTTTTGGGGGACACCTCGCATCCAAACCATACAGATGCGGGCTTTAATTCTCGGGGATAAGTACCAAGGAGCGGAGCAGCTGTGTCACAGGGAGGTTCCATGTCTGAGCTTTTGAGGCGCCTCTTTGAAGGACACTAGTCCTGTTGGATTAGGGTCCCACTTATGACCTCATTAAACCTCCTTAAAGGCTCTCAGTCTGTTCCTGGTTAAGGCTTCAACACGGGGACTTGGGAGGGGGACCACGATTCAGTCCATGACCACGAGCAAGTTCCGTGGACCACGAGGACCGGGTCCTCCTGCGGTCCTGGGGGAGTCTGTGTGAGACTCGTCCACCTGAGGTCGAGGGAGCTGCGACTCTCACCTACCAACTGTCACCTGTCATGCTGTGGGACGCTCCTGGGGCACTGACCCCTCGCCACCTCCAGGCTGCCCTGGGCACACGCGCCCTTGGTTGGAGAAAGGCGTCAGCACAGAGCTGCAGCGCCTGCGTTAAGGTGTGCCTGGGAAAGGGGGGTGTCGGGGACACCCTCCATGGGACAGGGGATCGTCTATGTCCCCACCACCCCTACACAGCCCAGCCTTCCCCAGTAGAGCCGATCCTAAGTCAACCTGGGGCTACCTGGTTTGAGACCCTGTGCCCTCCAGAGCCACAGCCTGGGGAAGACAGAAGTCCACCTGCAAGTGCCAGTCACTGACACTGTTGTCCCAGTGAAGTCCAGAGGGCTTGTGGGAACAGGTATTAGTAATGCAACCAGTCTTTGTGGTCAAGAAAGGTGCCAGGCGTGGTGGCGCACGCCTGTAATCCCAGCGGCTCAGGAGGTTGAGGCAGGAGGATCACGAGTTCAAAGCCAGCCTCAGGAACTTAGTGAGGCCCTACACAACTCAGTGAGACGCTGTCTCTGAACTAAAAATACAAAAAAGGGCTGGGGATGTAACTCAGTGGTTGAGTGCCCCTGGTTCAATCCCTAGTACCAAAAAAAGAAAGAAAAAAATCTATCAAGTGCCAAACACTATACCAACTGCTGAGAATTAACTGCATCAATCACTATATTTTTTCAGAACCATCTGGGTCTCAAGTAGCAAAAACAAGTCCAAGACCATGCATGGTTTCAGGAAAAGGTATATCTAAGCTCCTGTATTCATTCATTATCTATTGCCCTTCAACAGATAAATGGATAAAGAAAATGTGGTACATATACAAATGGAATATTACTCAGCCATAAAGAAGAACGAAATTATGGCATTTGCGGGTAAATGGATGGAACTGGAGACTATCATGCTAAGTGAAATAAACCAATACCAAAAAATCAAAGGCCAAATGTTCTCTCTGATATGTGGATGCTAACCCATAACAAGAGAAGGTAGGAAGGAGAAGTATGGAACTTCACTGGATTAGACCAAGGGGAATGAAAGGAAGGGAGGTGGGATGGGAACGGGAAAGATAGTGAAATGAATCAGACATAACTTTCCTGTGAAACTCCACATCATGTACAACCACAAGAATGGGAGTGCAGGAGCCCTGTTTGGGGAGATGGCTAAGATTGCGGTTGACTACGGGCCATGGAGATGTTGGGGTGTTGCCACCTTCCGTAGTCTCACGGGACTTGGCCCGGGATCTCGCGGGACTTGAGCGAGATTGCTGATCGGGTCTGCGCCATTTTGGTGGTGTGTGTGGTGCGTGTTAAAGTCGTTGTTAGAGCCAGAGAGAAAAGTTTTCAGAATAAAAAAGCTGTTTGTTTCCAGTTCGCCTCTGAGCTTCTTCCCGCGGCGTCGCTGCTCCAAGCGGCCATCGCTTCAGGCGGCGACATGGGAGGTCATACTCCACGTATGTATGACATGTCAAAATACACTCCACTGTCATGTATACCTAAAAATAATTTAAAATAAATTCTTTAGGCTTAAGGGAAGAAGAAAGAAAGAAACTCAAGGCGTGCCATCAAAAGAATAGAGCACATCAGAGTGTGTATTGGTCTTCTCTGGCTGCTGTAACAACCTAACACAATTTTGGTAGCTTCTAAAGACACAAATACATTACCTTACAGTTTTAGAGGTCAGAAGTGACCCGAGTCTCACTGGGATAAAAATTGCTGTGTCAAGGGGCTGGGGTTGTGGCTCAGCGGTAGAGTGCTCACCTAGCATGCCCTTACCCTGGGTTCGATACACCACATACAATAAACGCATTGTGTACAACTAAAGCAAATAAATAAATTTTTTTTTAAAAAATCGCTGTGTCAAGGGCTGGGGATAGAGGTCAGCTGGCCGAGGGCTTGCCTCACATGCACAAGGCCCTGGGTTCAATCCCCAGCACCACACACACACACACACACACACACACACACACACATATCACTGTGTCAACAAGAGGGCAGTGTCCCTTGCTGAAGACACCAGGTGTGATTGGTCTCCCAGACTCTCCAGCTTCTAGAAGCTTCTGGACTCGTGGCCTCCTCTCCACTCTCCTCGAGTGACTGCCCTGATGGTCCTCCCCATCTCCAGGGGGTCCGTCCCTTTGCTGTGGGTTCTGACACAGCCACAGACTCCAGGCCGTGGGGCGTGCACGTCTTGGGGACCCGTGGCTGTCTAACCGCGTGCCAGGCAGAGCTGCCCTTCCCTGAAGAGCGACTGCGCCAGCCTCCCGTCTGCCCGGCCGCCACTCCACTCCAGGACGGAGTCATCCTGGGCCACCCACCTGGGGCGCAGCAGGGTCTCTGTGCCCAGAGACGCAACCTCCTCGGTTGGCACGACAGCACCGGGGGCAGACAGGGCCTGCCTTCCCAGAGAGGAGCGGGTCACCCGGGCCGGGGCTCGGCCTCCTTCTGTCTGCACAAGTGCAGGCGGGAGCCCCCAGGAGCCGCCGGCCCTCCGTCTGGCTCCCTTTCTGTCCCTCCTCTCAGCCAGAGACGTGGACGCAGGAGTCGGGGGCCCCTGAGTCTGAGCCCGCCTCTGCCCCCGCTCGCCATGCAGATTCCCCGGGGAGTCCACGCCCCCAGGCTAGGTCCCCTCTTCTGCACAGTGGGCTGGCATAGCCCTCGTGGGAACTCAGTGAGGCCAGCACAGACACGCCCAGCCAGGGCGCTGGGTAAGTGCTGCTGGCCTGCCCGGGTCCCGTCCTGGCTACCGAGGGGACTGCCCCTTTCCACCTGTGAGCAGATGCTCTTGATTTGACGCCAACACAGGTCTGTGTCCCGTCATGCTCCTGGTCACTTTTTATCCACAGGCTTCTCCTCCATGGACGGGATCGGGACGGGTCTCCCCCACTTTACGGAAGCCAGGATCTCTTCTCCTTAAGAAAGAGGCCATCCAGGCCAGGCACAGTGGTGCACGCCTGCAATGCCAGTGACTCGGGAGGCTGAGGCCAGCCTTGACAATTTAGCGAGGCCCTAAGCAACTTGTCGAGACTCTTGTCTCAAATTTAAAAAATACAAAAGGGCTGGGGGTGTGGCTCAGTGGCCAAGCAGCGCCCGTGGGTTCAATCCCTGGTACTCTCCCCCTGGTACTATCAGGACGACAAGGCTGCGGGCCTGAGGCCTTGCCCAGGGTCAGGGCGCCTCCCACCTGCCCTGCCCTCCCGCCCTGCTGCTCACCCCCACCCGCCGCCCCTTTGTCTCCAGGCTGCTGTGCCCTGGGCGTGCCCAGTGCAGGCCCTGTCCTCAGTCCCGGCTTCTTTGTCTGGGTCTTTGTGTCCACACAGACAAGGGAGAAGGGGGCAGGGCGAGTGCCCGGCCATCCCCTCCCGTCATCCGCCTGCACACAGAGCCTGCCCGCACCTGCCCCTGGCCTCGGCCCAGCAGCCGCCTCCTCTCCTCCCCCCCACCCCGAGCAAGAGGGGGTTCCCATCCTCTCTCCTTACGGGGCTGGGGTGCGGGTGCAGAGGGAGCTGGAGCTGGGGACCGAGCTCTGAACACTTTACACAATCCCCGCCCACAGCCGCCCAGCCCCCCTCGCCCCAGCCCACCAAGTCCCCACCCCCAGTCACCACTGTGCCTCCTGCCCCGTCACCTCCTTCGGGGACCCCTCCACTCTGTCCCCTTGAAGAAGCCAGAAGATTCTGGAAAAGCAGAAGTGAACCCATAGCTCCCCGCCCACCCCACTGGCCCTAGGATGAGGGGCCGACCTTGGGACCACCGTCAAGGCCCTGCCTGGCCCCCCCAGCCCCAGGCCCCCCCAGCCAGCCGCCCCGACGCACCAGGGGGCCTGACCTCTGGGGCACGGGGGTCCCTCCTCCCAGGTGGCTGGACCTCTCACTTCGGTGGGTTTCAGGGGGGTCACATCCCATCCCTCAGCTCACCCGACCTGTGAGAGCCTCGCGGGAGACGCTGCCCCACCCCGCGTCACCAGGGCTTGGCAAAGCGCCCGTCCCACACCAGGCCCTGTGGCGTCTGTGTGCCGCACACCAAGTCCTGGGGTTCAAGACGCTGTGCTCCTGGGAGACCCCGTGCAGATGGACAGACGAGGTCCAGCGAGGCTCGTGGAGTCCCTGCTCCAACCCGGCCCTGGCGACTGTGCAGTCTCGGGGCGCCCAGGGTCCCCAGCTCCATCTGCTGTCCAGAGACCACCGTCTCCCTTAGAAGCCGTGAGCACCCAAGGCCCACCGCAGTGGCCGCAGAGCCATGGTCCCCCTCTCAGGGACTTGCCTGGCCGGTCTGGGTTGGTGACGGCGTCTTCAGACAGCTCTGAGCACTGGCCCTGTCACCTAGATCACCTCTACTGTCTTCTGCCCTCTCCCTGGGACCCCAGGCCCCTGGTGGTCCCCAACAGTACAAGCACGAAGTTCTCAGGAGAAACGCTAAGCAAGTCTGGGGCAAATAAGGAGCCCTAGTGAGCTGTACCGGGTGCCGGGTGCCGGGTGCCGGGCCGGGCGCTATGAATGCAATAACTGAACGGCCCCAGGGGACGGCGTACCCCCCTTCACAGACAGGTAGACTGAGGCCAGCAAGCCTACATGGAAAGTCCGGAGCCGGGTGTAGCCCCGTGCTCGGCCTCCGGTGCTCCCCGTGCCCCCCCCACGGCCCCCCATGCCCTCCCAGACGCCCCAGGCTTCTGGCACCGTCCTCCCTGCCTCCGGGCCGCCCCGCCTGGCCGCGCCTGCCGCTCTGCAGAACAGCATGTTCTTTATTTATGAGACGCATCTGCTCCCTGCGGATGAGCCACGAATGCCAGGGCCCGGAGGGGAGCTGCGGGGTTCCAGAGCCCGAGTCCCGGGAACAGGCAGGGGCTGGCCTCAGGCCCCAGGGCCCCAGGCTGCAGCAGAGCGGGGGCGGGCCTGCAGAGCCCAGTGCGGCTGCTATTGAGCAACAGCCACTGCGGCCCTGGGCGGGGAGGTGGGAAAGAGAGCGGAGGCTCATAACCACCCGGTGGTTCCCAAATCCGCACAAAGGCCTGCAAGGCCGCGGTTCTTGTGCCCATTTGCAGGGAGAAGCTTCCAGAAGACGAGCTCGCTCTTTCTGAATGAATCGCCCTGCTTTGTCCCTCCTCTTCCCTAGAAAGAGGAGAGTCAGGTGGTTATAAAGACGCCCTCTGGCTGAGGTGTGGCTCAGTGGTAGAGCACTTGCCACAGGAGTTCAGCACAACAGGAAGAAATTTCTCGACCCGAAAACCAAATAGCAACCAAGGTAGAAAAAGCCAGGTGCCATGGTGCTCACCTGTCATCCCAGCAGCCCAGGAGGCCGAGGCAGGAGGATGGCAAGCTCAAAGCCAGCCTCAGCAGCTAGGTAACTCAGGGCTGGGAATGTGTTTCCCTGGTTACACATCTCTGGATTCAATCCCTCATATCAACAAAAGAAAACAAAACAAAAACAAGGAAGGAAAATAAGACCCAAGGAAAGGAAGATAGAATCAGAGATAAAGTTCCCTCCCCAGATTCCTGTCAGTCAGTTCCACACAGTTGCTAAGAGTGAACTGCACATTGGTTTGGAGCATCCTGGAAGCCAAGGTGAAAAGGGAAAGCAATTTGTTTCACAAGTGCCCAATGTCTGCCAAAAGAAAATTAGCCATATGTGGCTATGGCCAGTGTTGGTAATGAAGAAGGATTCCCGGGCCCCTCATCTCATCTCAGATTCCTAACCTCCTGGGAACTAACTCTTTATCCCTTTTCCCCCATCCCTGGACCCTTCCACCCCAGAGCAAGACTTAGAACCTCTGACAGGGGGTTGGTGATGGGTTTCCACAACTGACCGCCAGGTGTCAGTGCGGGGCAGGTCTCTAGAGGCTGATTCTTGGCCTCAGAGACAACCTGAGCCCAGGAAGAGCCACGTGGGCAGGAAGGGACCGAGGTGCTAAGGAACCTGGGTGAGCTGGTGCCAGAGCCTTTAGCTGACCTCAGGGAAGAGGTCAGTCTCCCACCAGGTGGAATCAGGACTCTGTCTCTTGGACGGGGTCAGGGGTCAGGGGTCAGTTGGGACCCCAAGCTCTGCCTGGGGTTCTGTGTGCAGACTTAAGCACGTCAGCGTCTCTCAGCCTCAGTCTCCTCACCTAGGCCAGCGGTGCCGAATGACGCAGACCAAGAAAGAGGGTGATGATGGGCAGGACGGCCTGGGTGTCACGCACTGAGGGGCCGAGCTCCTAGTGACCGGGAAGAAAAAGGGGGCTCACCTTCCCACGAGGTGGAAGCCACCAGGGCCCCTGCTGAGGGGGTGGGAAGGAGAGGCCTGCTGTCTGTTTCTTCTGGTGGGTTCTGGGAGTAAGACCAGGGCTCGTGTGAATGTATATGACAGATATCCCCACACACACCCCCTGTTTTATATTTTATTTTCTATTTGATTTTTTTCACTTTTTTATGCATCATAGTCATACATAGTGATGCATCTGTTGTCACATATCCGTGCCTGCACACAACATGACACTATAACTTGGCCGATGTCCCTCCCCAGCACTGTCCCCTCCCTCTCGGCCTTCACCCCTAGGTGCCTTTCCTCTACTGACCTCCCTTTGATTTTCATGAAACAGACACCCTTCTTAAAAAAAAAAAAAAAAAAAAAAAAAAAAAGCATTGCCAGGCGTGGTGTCGCACGCCTGTAATCCCAGCACTTGGGAGGCTGAGGCAGGAGGATTGCGAGTTCAAAGCCAGCCTCAGCAATGGTGAGGCACTTAGCAATTCAGTGAGACCCTGTCTCTAATAAAATAAAATATGAAACAGGGCTGGGGATGTGGCCCAGTGGTCGAGTGCCCCTGAGCTCAATCCCTGGTACAAAACTTATATATTTCCTTTTTGGTATCAGAGATTGAACCCAAGGGTGCTTTACCACTGAGCCACATCCCCAGCCCTTTTACATGTTTGATTTAGAGACAAGGTCTCCCTGAGTTGCTTAGGACCTGGCTAAATGGCTGAAGCTGGTTTTGAACTCGAGATCCTCCTGCCTCAGCCTCCTGAGCCGCTGGGATTAAGGCCTGAGCCACCGCAGGCAGCAAGAACCCCTTCTTTAAAGGTCTCCAGTGCAGAGAGTCAGAGAAAGGGCATTTGGGGGCTCCTATGCTAAAAGGCGAAAGGGGCATCTATGTCACAGAACGGTGATCCAGGCTGGCTTTGGGGACAGTGGTCACCTGCAGTCCACTGTCCACCCCGCAAGCCCAGAACCAAGAGCACTTTGCTCCAGCCACCTTTCCAGAGCTGCCTCTTCCCGCTCAGATGGGGTCCTGTGCCCACCATCGCTGACCCTGTGACAGTGACCACCGAGGGTCGGACCTGGGCTCTGACCTGCCGCCGAGAGCCGCGGAGGGTCAGGCCGGCTCAGCGCGGCGCTCCCGAGGGGCAGGGCTCTGCTCCTCCCAGAGCTGCCCAGGGGCCCCGGGGCGCCACCGGCCTGCCCGGGAGGTGGTGTCAGGAGCCGCTGCGGCAGGAAGGGCGCCTCCCGCCGAGGTTCCCTCCGTTAATCCGTGGCTGCGGGCTGTGCCCAGAGGCCGCGGGAGCGCGGGGCGGAGCTCCACGGCTCGGCCCTCCGGGAGCGCGCCTGGCCCGGCGCCAGCACCGAGTCGCCGGCTCTGCTTCGCACGCAAGGCCCTGGCGCTGAGCTGCCTCGCTGTCACCGCCATCCTCATCGTTGGTCCTCGTGAATAATAAATAGACGCCTGCAAAGCGCCCTCCCGCCTCCTGCGCCTCCCCTCCGCCTCCCTCCTCCCCACACCCAGATGGGTGCCACCTTCGGCTTCTGCCCTGAGCAGCTAAGTGGGAGCGCCTTCCTTTTGATCCGATGCTGCTGCTGCTGCTTCTTATTTTTTTCTTTTTCTTTTAGTGCCAGGGATTGAACCCCAGAGGCTCTTAACCACTGAGCCACATCCCCAGCCCTATTTGTATTTTATTTAGAGACAAGGTCTCACTGAGTTGCTTAATGCCTTGCTTTTGCTGAGGCTGGCCTTGAACTCTCAATCCTCTAGCCTCAGCCTCCAGAGTCGGTGGGATGACAGGCCTGGGCCACCAGGCCCGGCTTCCTGCCGAAGGCTTCGTGGGCAGTGACTGGGAGGCATTAGTGGGAGAAGCAGGTGGACAGAGGGCAGGGGGAGGAGCCGCAGGGAGGACTGGGTGGACAGGGGAGCAGGCATGAGTGGCTGAGCGCGAGGTTGCCAGGGACAGCAGCTTTCGTGGTGCTTGCTGTGTGGTCTTGGCAAGTTCCTGCCCCTCTCTGGGCCGAGAGTTTGCCGATTTGGGATCCCCGTCCTGAGCCTGGTGGTCAGTCCTCTTGGCTGAGCCTGAGTTCTGGATGATGGGTGTTCTATGCCGACCACTGACTTCTGACCAAATAGCTTCAATAATTAAATCCTTTCCTTCATAACAGGACAATTGGTCTCTTGGCAAGATATGAAAAATAATGTCACGCCCTCCTTCCTTCCCTCCTGAGATCACCCCTGACAAACTGTCTCTTCACATCCGGGGGCTTGGCTTTTGTGGGTGCCTGCCTCACTCTTGGCTCTGACGGGAGCTGCTGGCTCATCAGGGAGCCACCAACAAATTCCAGGGAGGTCCTTTCTTCCCTTCAGCAAATGCTCCAGGCTTGGCCCCCAGGGACACAGTCGGTGGCAGATAAGAAGCTGCGCCATTATTCATACTAAAGCGTGAGGGGCTGCTTTCTTAACTCTTTTAAGGGAAGACGTGAACCCAGCAACTTTCTATTTATGAACCTCATCCATGCCAGCTATCTCTTTAATACACTCCCCAAATCTTGAATAACCCATCCGTAGGCTAAATGCTCTTACAAAGCTGGGTGGCCTCGGGCAAGTTGCTTTACTTCTCTGAGCCTTAAGTTTCTGTTGGGTTTTAAAAGAGACATTAGTGATATCAAGGAGTTGCTGTGAGGTTTAAATTATATCCCACGTGAAAGGGGCAAACACAGTTTGTATCATCCGTGTCATTCCCATCACTGGTGTCATTCCCATCACTGTGACGAGGGAGGTCTGATCAAGTTCAGGAGGTAGGGCACAAAGGGACCTTTGGAGTCCTAATCTGATCCAAGAAGTGGTCTTATGTAAAGAGGACGAGTCTCCAGGGAGTTATGTGCATGAGATAAGACTGTGTGAGGACCCAGGGAGAAAGGGACCATCTGGGGGCCAGGGACAGAGGCCTCTGCTCAGACCTCGATCTTAGACTTCCGGCCCCCCCGCAGTGGGAGAAAGTCAGCTCTGGGCTTAAGCCCCTCAGGCTGTGGCATCTGTGCAGAGCCGATTCACACACGTGGCCTGTTCAAAGAAGGACCAACCTCGGGGCCTGAGGTCAGAGACACCACAGGCAAGACAGAGGACAGGGAAAAAGTGTGTCTGTTTTCCTCCTGGAACAGGAGAGGGAGTGTGGGAGGGTTCTGAGCATGGAAGCGACAAGATCTGCCTTGCACTTGTGACCAGAGCAGCCCGACTGCTAAGCGGAGAACAGAACATGTAGGGGCAGAGGTCGAAGCAGGGAAACCCCAGAGGGGAGAAACTGGAGTGCCTGGACCGGGGCAGCGGCAGAGGAGAGGGTGACAGCAACGGGATTCCGGTGCTTTCCAGCCTCGGGCATGCCAGGCAAGTCCTCTGCCACCTGGCCCCCAGCCCTGGAGCAGTTGAAAGGTGGAGTTTGGGATGGGTCTCATGTGGAGGTGTCAGGCAAGCGGCCCCATGACCAGGGACTGAGGCCAGTACCAAGGAGGGCCTGTCCCCACCCCCGCCCTCTCCTTATCACCTGTCCCAGCCCTGCAGTCTCCCGCGTGTCTCTGTGGTTCCTGTCACAGGGTACCTGCCATCTGCTACGTACTTGTCTGTCTTCCCCATCAAATCGGGTGACCGGGTGTCTCATTTACCAGCTTTCCCAGGGCCTCCCCCCACCCCCAGAAGCCCCGGGCAAATGGTCTGCGTGAGATGATAAGAAGCGAGTTAAAAATTCCTGGAACGTAAGTATTTCTACACACTCCCCTCCCCTTCCTGAGCCAGCAAATGTTATCTTCTCCAGCACACTCTCCAGATTCCTGTCCCTCTCAAACAGATTAGGGACATCTGTGGGTAGGAAGATGGGCCTGGGGATCCAGGAAAAAGAGCCAGGGGGGCTTAAGAGAGAGGTTCAGATAATTCATATAAAAAAGAAAAAGCAAAGAACAAGGCAGGTGCGGGGCAGAGAAAAGAGGGAGAGAGAAACTCTCTACTCAGGTTGCAAGCACAACGGGACTTGGTTTCTGTTGCTTTTTTTTTTTTTTTTGGTACAAGGGATTGAACCCAGGGGCACAACCACTGAGCCTCATCCCCAGCCCTTTTTATTTTTTATTTTGAGACAAGCTCTTGATGAGTTGCTAAGTTGCTGAGGCTGGCCTTGAACTTGCAATCCTCCTGCCTCAGCCTCCCAAGTTGCTGGGATGACAGGTGTGCACCACAGCACCCAGCAGGACTTACTTTGTTTTTTGGGCTTTCTTCAGAAGGTCGAGGGTGTTAAATGAGAGACTACTAGAGGGTATATGTAAGAGAACCAGAGAGAAGAAAAGGGGCATTAAAGGTTTGCTGTGTGGGACACAACGGTCTTCCTGCCTGTATGGCTTTGAAAACCACAGTAGGAGCGATCTGTCAGGAAGATAGCAATCGTCAATAAATGTCCTCCTTACAACGGAGCTGCAAAATTCTTGAAGAAAAAGTAGCAAAAAAGAACAATGGTTAAAAAAAGATAGATCCAAATCCTAGTAGGAGATATGAATAGTCCTCCCTGCATAATTGACAAAAATCAATCTTTAAAAAATAAGCAAAAAAATAGAAAAATCTAACCAACACTGCCAACCAACTTGACCTAATGGACATTGGCAGAACACTAACTTACAACAGAACATAGTTTTCAAGTTCTCCTCTTAGTCCATCAAAGATAGACTATATACTCGGTCATAAAATAAGTCTCAAAAGAGTGAGATCTTATAGAACATGTTCTCTGACCACAGTGGACTTTTTAAAAATTTAATAAAAATAGGACTGGGGTTTAGACACAAGGCCCTAGGTTCAAACACCAGCACTATTTTAAAAATTAAATGAAGTACCTAGGAAATTCCAGAGTATTTAGAAGTTAGATAATACACCTGTCATCAGGTATGGTGGTGCATGCCTGTAATCCCTGCTGCCTGGGAGGCTGAGGCAGGAGGATGGCAAGTTCAAGGCCAGCCTTGACAATTTAGCAAGATCCTGTCTCAAAATAAAAAATAGAAAGGGCTTGGGGTGTAGCTCAGTGGTAGAGTGCCCTGGGTTCAATCCCCAGTACCAGTGGAAGGAAGGAAAGAAGGAAGGAGGGAAGGAAGGAAGGAAAGAAGGAAGGAAAAAAGAAAGAAAATACACCTTTAAATAACCCATGAGTCAAAGGAAAAATATAAGAGAAACTAGAAAATATCAAACTGAATGATAGTGAAAACACATCAAATCAGACTTTGGGGAAGCAGCTAATGCTGTACTTGGAGGGAGGGTTATAGCTCCTAAATGACTATCTTGAAAAAAGAGACCTAAAACCAAAGACCCAAGAATCTACCCTAAAAAAGAGGAAAAATTAAAGACAAAGTAAACCTGAAATAAATAGAAGGAAGGAAATACGAACGTGAAAAATAAAAAGCACAGACCAATCACTGAGAAAATGAATAAAGCTAAAAATTGGTTCTTTGAGATTAGTAAAATTGAAAAGCACAGCTAATACTGGACCTTGTTTTCTTTTCTTTTCTTTTTTTTTATTACTTTGAGTTTTTTGTGCTGACTGTGCATGGACTGGCTGACACGGGTGCCGGGTTCGCGGGGTTCCGAGGGGAGGCGGAAGGAGAGGCGGTAGCAGCGACCAGAGCTAGGCCATTACAGACACGCACGCATGCGCTCCTCCGGGCCGGGCGCTCGCTTACTGCTGGATCCTGCGAACGCTCTGCACCTGGAACGTCTGGGCATGGGAGCCCCACTCCCGGAAATGCTTGTAGTCACCCGAGTGGTGATCACTTTCCAGCACATACTGAAAACCTCTGTATCCGGGAAACTGAGAGCAAACCCAGCTAGAAAAGGAAAGAGACAGTTACCCTGCAGGGGCACCAGCACCCCCATCGGGAGAGGATGGGAGAGTCCCATGCTACAAAACAGCCCAGCCTTCCCCCCTTACTTCGTTGCCCTGGATGTGCCACCCCCGGCCAGGAACATCCTCCTGGCGATTCTTCAGCTGGCCCAGTTTTGTGTGCCCTTCAGGTCCCAGTATAACCCATTGCATCATCAGGGACATCTGACCCACTCCCCAAATCAGGCCACAGTCCCTGACTATATCTTCGAAGCATTTATATAATTTGATAATTTGAAGATCATTTGTAAAATGTCAGCTTCCCCTGCCAGCAGGCAGGCTCCTGGTGTAGGGACGTGTGTGGCTCGCTGTCCCCCAGTGCCCAGCCTAACGCCTGGCAGAGAGGAGGACCCCATAAATATTCTGCAAATGAATGAGTGAATAAGAAGTCCTGTTCCTTCCTCTCTTACCAGAGGCACTTCCAAGAAAAGAGTCATTGTTTCAATTCGCTGATCCCTGTGTCATTCAGGACAAGGATTGGTGTCTACTTTTTAAGCCCCGTTTTTCTTTTTGTAAAAGAGGGCACCAGACTCAAGAACTACAAGGAGCCACCACAGTCAACATGAGAAAATGGAGCTGACTTCACGATGAGCATGTGATCCTGCTTAACCAATCAGAGCATCCCATTCCTGTAGGCATGGTGATTGGCTCAGAAGGGACCACATGAACTAAGCTGGACCAATGAGCGTCTTTCCTGGACTCCGATGGTATCTTTGAGAAAGGGACCTTCTTTTTTTCCCTGGGGTTGGAACCTAAAGACCGAGCTGCCACATTTGCCTTTACTTGGGAGGCGCTCGTCAGAGAATACAGCCACACTGAGGCAGGCAGAGCAGGAGCCCGGAAGGCAGCTCCGTCCTCCAGCAGTTCCTGAAGCTAATTACAGGAGCCAATGAACATTCTTTGGGTTTAAAGAAATTTGTTCTTGGCCAGGCGCGGTGGCGCATGACTGTAATCCCAGCAGCTCGGGAGGCTGAGGCAGGAGGCTCTCGAGTTCAAAGCCAGCCTCAGCAACAGCGAGGCCCCAAGCAACTCAGTGAGACCCTGTCTCTAAATAAAATACGAAGTAGGGATGGGGGTGTGGCTCAGTGGTCCAGTGCCCCAGAGTTCAATCCCCGGTACCCACATACACAGAAAAAAAGAAGTTTGGTCTGGGTTTCCATCATCCTTCCTGATACTTCCTGTGCCTCAGTATTCTCCTCTGGAGGTGTGCATCAGCCCCCAGCACGCAGTTTTCACAGGAGGTGCCTCACCCCTCCCAGCATCCCCTCTCTGCCCTGCTACTGGAGCCGTGGACACACTTACGCCCCAGAGTGCACGTGGAAGGAGCCCACTTCATTGCCGTCCCAGCCCATGGCCTGGAGGGAGGGGTAGTCATCACTCAGCTCCCCTTTCCTGCCCAGGAAGTTCTCCTGCTCGAAGATGGTCAGCCTCGAGTCGCGGTGGTTCTGCAGGCACAGGGCACAGGAACAGGGTCAGACCTTTCTAGCCAGCTGGAAACCCAGGAGCCTCTGCCCTTACCTACACCCTTCCCTGGTCTCCCAGCTCAGCCTTCTTAGCAAACCTTTGGAGGGCACCAAGAAACCTTACAAGGTATACATCATTTGCCCTCCCAGAAGTTATCCTTCCAGAAATTTCCACAAAGAAAAAAATCATAGAAGAAAGAATGTTCATTATTTAAAAAAGGGTGGGGGGGACAAGCTGAATGCCCAACATCAGGGAATCAGATGGTGATCTGGGTTTTGCACGAGAGGTTAGAGAAAAGACAGAACCTCTCTGAGTTTCAGTCCTGACTCTGCCACGTACCAGATGGCTCTGCTTAGACATGTCACATGGTGTTTCTGAGCCTTCATTTCCATAATTATGAAACAGAACCAACCCTACCTACTTTTCAGGGTTATTTTCAGGGCTGGATGGAATTAGGTGTGGTGAGCATGGAGGGAGGAGGGCTTGGACCCATAACAGCCTGCCACAGGACCCTGCGCATGCTCAGCACCTCGGTTATTTGTGGAGCCAATGGGCTTCTTAGCCACAGCATGGAATACTAGGGAGCCAGGAAAAATGACATCAAAGATGAGATATAACTTTCTGGAAGGATGATTGTGGTATATTTGCCCAATGAAAAAAGCAGGTTTCCAGACCTGAAGTTCAGTATGACTCCTATGTTTTGTTTTGTTTTCTTTTCTTTTCTTTTTGGTGGTTCTGGGGGTGGAACACAGGGCCTCACACATGCTAAGCACGTGCTCGACCACTGAACCACATCCCCAGCTCCTATAATTTCATTGTTTTTAACAAAAACATGTGTACCTAAATATACATTGATGATATAGGTAAGACACAGATATAGGAATAGGTACAAGCATAGCCATGATATAATCTGTCAATCACCAACCAGAACAGAAAACATCTCCTGAACTGTGACAGCAGGCTTCTGTCTCACAGGTATAATTATTAGCAACTTATTTTCTTATTCTGCCATATCAGGGTTTTTCCTCCTGAATTATGAATAACAAATAAAGTGATCTACACAATTTGAAATCAATGGGATTGTTTTGAAAGGAAACAAAATAAAACGTACCTTCCTGAGCCTCAGTTTTTCTCATCTGTAAACTGGAGTAACAGTAGCCACCTCCACCCATACTCCATAAACGGCAGTAAGATGCACAATGGGGGGGGGGGGGGGGCGTGATGAGTTGGAAGGGAGGCATGGCACCCCTCCTCCCCACCCGGACCTGCCCTCCTTGCATCCACCTTCTCCCAGGGCCCCGAGTCATGCAGAGAGGGACGTGGGTCCACAGGTGCTGACATCCTGACCAAAGCTGCCGCGAGGGGAGAGTATGTGGCGGGGTCTGGGCAGGTGCCCTGCATCCTCATCCCCCAGGACATGGGGACTAGGCCCTCATTTCAAGAAGAAGAAACTGAGGGTCAGAGAGGAAAGCGACTGCCCACATCACACCACTTGATTCCCGCGGTGTCTGACGCCCAGCGCCCCTGGAAAGGCTCGCGCCTCCGCGGGGCCGGGCAGCAGGACTCACAGCGCAGGCCACGGGCCGGAAGGAGGTGAGCCTCTCCGCGGGGTAGGCCGTGTTGCCGCTCCAGGCGTCCCAGCTCGGGTACTCGCCCCGCTCCAGCACGTACTGCTGCCCCTGGAAGCCGGCGTGCTCGAAGCCCACCCACCTGCGGGCGGACAGACGCACAGCGCGGGAGGTAGGAGCCCCCCAGGCCCAGCAGCGACCTGTTAACCGCGACCTGGAGACGGTTCGGGTTGGCACCAGGGGGGGACGGGCTGCGACACTGGCTGAGCAGACGGAGGGGCAGGGACACCGTCCCCACCGCGGGAACAGAACACCAGCGGCCACGCGCGAGCTGTGTGGCCCGCGCAAGGGGCTCGTGGATGTGCAAAGCTGGCCACAGCCTCGGTGGGGCTCCTCGTGACCCTGCCGGCCTGGCAAGTGGGGGCGCGCCTGCGAGGAGCCCCGAGGCCGGCTCTCCCCACCCCACCCCATCTCTGAGCAGGGACGTGGCTCCTCCGCTACCAGGTGCCCGCTGCTCTGGTGGCCTGCCATCGGCCCGCTGGGTTGTGTGTCGGGACCCGCCCAGGTCCCCGTCCCCCCCTCCTCCCACCCGACTCCACTTCCCCATTTGCAGGAAGCAGAAGCTAAAACACAAATCACCCAGGTGACCTCAGGCGTCACTCACAGGCATAGCTTTAAGTGACTTCGAATCACATACAAGACCTTGTTCTCCTTCCAGTCTGCTTTGCAACCCTCTAGAACCTTCTATCCACTACATAGCCACTGGCGCCCGGCAGCTGACTAAATTCGAACTCAATAAATGAAAACTAACCAAAATAAAATAATTCAGTTCTCTTTTTTTGGGGGGGGGGGGAGGGTGGATTTCCAGGGATTAAACTCAGGGCACTCAACCTCTGAGCCACGCCCCCAGCCCTAGTTTGCATTTTATTTAGAGACAGGGTCTCCCTGAGTTGCTTAGCACCTCACTTTTGCTGAGGCTGGCTTTGAACTTGTGATCCTCCTGCCTCAGCCTCCCAAGCCACTGGGATTACAGGTGTGCACCACCACGTTTCACCACACTATCCACATTTGAAATCCTCAGTGGTCACATGTGGCCAGTGGCCCTGCACTTGGACAGTGAGGATGTAGAACTTCACAGTGGCAGGAAAGACTACCAAATGATGCTGGTCTACAAAGTCTCAGTATGTTATCACTGTGTCTGTCACTAGTCTCTTTATTTCTCCAAAAAGAGATCACATGTAGTCTCTCAGGCAATATTATTTAGTTTAAAATTAGTAACACTTTTTGTTGTATTTTTTATAGCTTGTGCCTATTTTTATAGCGACTGCCTATTTTTGGTAAGTGGTGTTGGCTTTCCATTTATGCCCCAGAGGGACATTTCTAGACTCAACACTCAATTCTTAAGGATGGTGTCCCACAAAGCTGGCTCATCCAGTGGGCAGTGACACCTTAAGAGCATCCCTACAGTTGGTCAGTGCACAACTTGCACAACCTTACATGGCAGCCCTGCACCCTCCTCAGCACTACAGGGGAGGACACAGGTACAGTTAGAGCCTGGGAAGACAGGGATGATAATATGTAAAAGCCCCAGCTCCCCTCTCTAGGTCCCTGTTGGTCCCCCACCCCAACCCCGACTTGGTCTCCCTGCAGACTCACGCTCCACTCAGGACTTTCAAGGATCTCACGGTCTCAAAGCCCAGCTCCAGCACGCTGGGGCACTCGGCTGTGAACTCGTGCCGCCGGCCCTGGAAGCCCTCCTCGTCCCACACCACCATCTGTGCCAGAGAGAGGGTGGAGAAGGGCGGACATCAGAATCCTGTGGGGCAGGTGTTGGGGGCCGTCCCCGGGACCCAGGGTCCAGCAAGGCAGGTGAAAGGGGGCTTGCCAACTCGGACGCCTCCAGGGGCCAGGCCGGTAAAGGAGGTGAGGGGGCCCGAGAGCGCAGGCCCCGGGGAATGGTGGCTGCTGTCTGGCACCCTGGATTGCTGCCAGGCGGAAGTGTCTCAAGACATTCTCCAAATCTGAACTTGCATGGGGACCTCCAAGTTCTTAAAATGATGCTTTTCTTCCCCCTCAACATAGACTTGATCAAAGAAATCTGGATAGAAAACCGTGTGACAAAGTATGCCGGCCTAGAAGGTCTCGTGTTGTTATCACTATATCCCCAGCGACCCTCCCCACAGCTCACTAATCTCTCTCTCTCTCTCTCTCTCTCTCTCTCTCTCTCTCTCTTCTCTTTTCTTTTGGTACCGGGGATTGAACTCAGGGGCACTTGACCACTGAGCCAGCCCTTTTTTGTATTTTATTTAGAGACAGGGTCTCACTGAGTTGCTTAGCACCTCGCTGTTGCTGAGGCTGGCTTTGAACTCGTGATCCTCCTGCCTCAGCCTCTGAGCTGCTGGGATGACAGGTGCGCACCACCGCGCGTGCATGGCTACTAATCTCTCTTTATCTCTCCAAAAAGAGATCCCCCGTAGTCTCAGGCAACAGTATTTAGCTAAAAATTAATGACATTTTTATCGTATTTTTATAGTGGCCACCTATTTTTGGTATGTGATGTTGGCTTTCAGTTTCTGCCCAAGAGGGACATGTTTAGATGACGGTGCCCCACAAAGCTGCCTCATCCAGTGGCAGTGACGGCCCTAACGGCAGCCAGAGACTGTGGTAGTTCAGGTCTGGAAGCCAGAAGACCCAAGTTCAAGTTCAAGCTCCGTGCGTGACCTTGGGCAGGTGCTCTGCTCTCCGCGCCTTGGTGGTGTCGTCCGTGAGATGGGCGTCCAGAACCCCTCCCCCAGGTGAGGTGGGGCTCAGTGAGCTGGGAATGGGGGGTCCCCAGGAGTGGGGTGTGACCTGTGTCCTCCCACCTGGCCCGGGCCCCCCCCTACCTTCCAGTGTCCCGCCGACTTGGTGCACTGCAGGGTCATGCTGCCCCCTTCCTAGGCAGGAGAAGAACAGGGTGACCGTTGCCCTCACCCCCTGGGGTCCCGCAGCCTCTGAGTCCTGCTCACTGTGGGAAATTCTCTGTGGCCACCAGCGGGCGGAAGCCTCGTCCCAGGAGGCACCGAGGGACTCAGCCTGGATGGTCCCTTCTGAAGTCCACCCCAACCCAAAGAGGCGGCCGTTGTGGTGGGCGCCCAGGGGATGCAACTAGGAGAGTCCCTGCGTTCTGAAATGAGGGTCGCGGGAGCCCGTCTGGGCGTTCGGGGTGCCTTTTCTTGGTCAGGCAGGGGGGGGTGACGCAGTGTCATCTCAGGGCTAGGGACAGGTCTCCCCACCTCCCGGGGTGCTCACCGAGGCCCGACCCCACCCCTTCACCACCGGGACTTACCGAGATGGGCCCAGAGAACATGTCAGAACCGAGACCAGTCGGGGTCGAGCTCTTATAGGCAGGGAGGGCGGCGAGGGCCCCTGGATCAAAGCCCCGACTCAGCAAGAGCGCCCTGGGAACAAAGGCCAGCCACGGCCACGGCCTGCAGAGGTGTCAGCAGCTCTGGCTTCAGCTGGGAGGGGACAGGCCAGTCACCTCCCCCAGAGAGGGGGCGCGGGGAAGGGGAGCGGGGCCAGGTCTGCCTGAATCAGCTCCACAGGGCCCTGAGCACAGCCGGAGTCGGAGCAACTGGCCGAGGAGCCCCAGACCATGGCCAGCTGTGTGACCTTGACGAGGTCATTTCCCCTCCAGTTGTGCCTATAAAATGGGATGAAATAAACACCACCTGGGGGTCCTGAGGGGACGTGCCTTCTTGCCCCCTACCCAGTAGGCACCTGATGGGTGTCTACTCCTTTACCCTTTCCCGTCCGTGTTTGTCTCCCAGCTAGAGCAATCAGGGCAGGCTGCATGTTGGAGGCGGCATTTAACTAGGCTGGGAAGAGTGGAGAGGGTTTGCACAGAGTGAGATGGCAAGACGGGCATGACAAGCAGGCATGCAAAGGTGAGACTTTAGAGCTGAGCATGGTGGGGCACACCAGTAATCCCAATGTCTCTGGAGGCTGAGGCAGGAGGATTGTAAGTTCGAGGCCGGCCTCAGCAAATTAGCGAGGCCCTGTCTCTAAATAAAATATATAAAAGGGCTGGAGATGTGGCTCAGTGGTTCAATCCCTAGGTTCAAACCATGGTACCAAAAAAAAAAAAAAAAAAAAAAAACCCAAAAGACTGCAATCTCTTGTTTGTACATAAAGTGAGTGTAACAGGATGAACCGGGTGTAGCCTGGGAGGGGGATTGTGAGGATACGTTCATGTGTGAATCACTCATGCATAGCATATGTCGCTGTTCCAGGGACATAAAAAGCATTAGGTATTTCCGTCATCTTTGTCATCGTCATTGCTAATAATAAAAGTGCTTATTAAATAATCTTTGGTGAAGAGCAGGAGCACTTAGCGTCTGCGAGCTCGGCCGCCCAGTTCCGAGAGGCGGGTTCCGATTCCGGGGGGCGAGGGAGAAGCAGGTGACGGGGGTCGCCTTGCTCTCGCGTCTGTCTGCACGAGGGGTCCAGTCCGGAGACCCCGCCCTCCCGGGGAGGAGGACAGGAGCCCAGGCCGTGGAATGCCCAGGGCGGGGGTGCCCAGCAAGGCCGCGGTCCCTGTCCCTGCCCCCACCCTGGGGGGTGGCGCCTGGCCAAGGGGGGCACGGGAGGACTTGCCAGGGCCTGGGCCTGGGCGCAGACCTGTGGGCGGCCGCGCCGCACGTCTTGGGTCTTGTTCCAGCAGCTGCCCCTCCTGCGCCCGCTCGCCTCCCAGGCCTTGGCCCCTGATGAAAGGCTGCGGGGAGGGGGGGCTGGGGGGCTGCCGGGCAGAGCTGGCCCCAGGCAGGGCGATCGCGGCCCCCAGAGAAGAGGCAGGGAGGCCAGAGACGGCGACGCCCCTCCCCCCGCCGCACAGCTCTCCGGGCCCCTCTGACCCCCGCACCGAGGACCCCCCAGCCTCTTGCTCCATGTCCCCTCAGTCCCCGCCTGAGAGATGAGGGGGTTGGACCATGGCTTCTGTCACGTCACCCTGTCGGAGTCTTTGCTGCCCTCCCTGAACCTGGGCCCTCTGTCTCCCGGTCCCCACCACGTCCCTGGCTGGTGTCCTTCAGTCTCCCACTCCCCCCTCCTGACCTGGGTCCCCCCTCCCTGGGCACCCCACTGTCCATTATGGTCCACTCCCACAACTGTCCAGTCACCAATCCTGAGGGACGGCCTCTGCGGCCAGGCCGCAGGCAGGTGCTGGAGCCAGAGGTGACCAGCATGTGGCCACACCTGGGGCTTCTTGGTGGAGGCCCCAGCCACCAGCTCTGACCACGGGGGCCTCACAGGCAGGCCAGGAAAGGGGGGTCCCCGCGTGGGCAGAGGAGGGGCCAGGGCTCCAACGTGCAGCCCACCTGGGCACAGGAGGCCTGGCTCCCCTAGAAGTCAGGCTGGGCCAGGCCAAGGCCAGGCCAAGGCCAGGCCAAGGCCAGACCGCGGGCGCACCAGGCCCAGAGCAGCCTGCCTGCCTGGCCTCCCTGAGCCTGTGTCGGAAGTGCCGGTGAGGCAGAGGTCCTGGAGGACACAGGGGACAGCGGCCAAGCGCTGGGCACCGTGCTTAGCCCAGGGCAGCGCGCCTGCCTGTGCTCCGTCACAGGCCTTCTGCTGGGTGCAGCCCCAGGAGGGACACTGGTGCTCACCTGTGACCGCAGACACAGAGGCCCTGGGGACAGAGACTGTCCCCAAACTACGCAGAGCCTCGTGGCTGAGCCAGGACGCTCACCCAGGTCTCCTGTCGTCCAGGGACCCTCCTGCCCCTGCCCCAGGGGCCCGTCCCGGGTGGGGCCTTGGAGAGCGAGGCCCGGGCAGGGCTGAAGTGCTGCGGACCGGGGTTTCTGCCGCCTGCGGCTCACAATGGAAAGTGCTGGTCTCTGCAGGAACCAGGCAGGGCTGGGCCGCCCGCGCCCCTGGGCCTGCTGAGCCAGCTCCGGCTTTGTGCCCCAGGCCACAGGGCCCAGAGTCTGCCAGATTATAAAATGGGGGGTCGGCCCCTAGGCACCTACAGCACCCGCCTGTCCTCCACCAGGAAGTAGCAAGTCCCCAGGTAAGAGGGAGGCCACGCCACTGAGGGCGGAGGGGCGGGGACCAGGAGAGGCAGGCCAGGACCCTGGGATGGCCGAGGGTCAGCAGGACCTCCCAGATGGAGAGAGGGCGGGAAAAGACACGGCGACAAGAAAGGGAGCTGGGCAGACGGACAGCCGGGAGGATGCCCGGGAGAGACAGACGGACAGACAGACAGGGAAACAGGAGAGAGGAGCAAAGGTGGAGAGCGACAGCGAGAAGCCGAGGGGAGGAGCAGGAGAGGGAGAAGGAATGAAAACAAGGACAGGAAGGAGGAGCCAGCCCCAGGGAGAGTGCCACAGAGCGGGCAGGGAGGGCTCACAGCCCCAGATGGGGCCCAGATGTCTGTCCCACGGTGGTGGCAGAGCATCCAGAGTGGCCACAGTCTTCCCGGGAGGCAGAGAGGTGGGGAGGATCTGCTCACCCCACCGCAGAGTGCCCGGGGCCAGCTGGACCACAGGGTCTGCTTCTGCGTCCCCGGGGGTCCTTCAGTCATCTGCAGACTTGAAGGGAGCACCGCGACCTCCTCCCGCCTTCCCAGGGACAGTCAAGGCACCAGTCACACTCAGAAGAGTCCGTGTCCCCCATGCGACCAGGAACCACTGGACTGAACCAAAGCCCTCTCCACCCAACGCCCACACGGCCACAGTCCTCATTTTAGAACCCCTGACTGACAGCCGTCCATCCCCTGGGTCCTCCTGCACGCCCAGCGCCAGGCCCGCACTGCACCCACACGGCGGAGGGAGCCTCCACCCTGAGCACGCGTTCCCTGGGGACCTCCTGTGCCGCACAGAGCCCAGCGCGGGAGGGCGGGCAGATGAGCCAGAGGGAGTGAGTGGCAGGGCCTTGAGTGGCCCAGCTGCCAGGCCCGTCTGCTTGAGCTGAAAGTGGGGCCTCAGCCTCCTGGCCCTGGGCAGGGCACCTTCTGTCTCCCAGCCCAGACTGCTCCGCGACCAGGATCCCAGCGCCTCCAGGGGGCGGGGCGCGTGCCTGGGATTCCTTAAGGACTCCCAATGCCGCTCCATCGCTCTTCCTTTGGTGAGGTGAACTGAAATTGCACACGCGAGTAAGTGTGCTAAGTGGTGTGAGGGCCTGCAGGACAGCAAAGGAGGCTGGAAGGGAGGCAGATAGAGGGAAGGGCATGGCCGGTGGAGGGAACGGCATGGTCGAAGGCCCGGAGGAAAGATGCAGAACAGAGGAGATGCCCCAGGAGGGAAAGGCTTGGCTGGGGAACTGGAAAGGGGCAGCCGGGCGCGGTGGCGCAGACCTGCCATCCCAGTGGCTGGGGAGGCTGAGGCAGGAGGATGGAGAGCTCAAAGCCAGCTCCGCAGCGGTGAGGCCCTAAGCAACTCCGTGAGACCCTGTCTCTAAATACAACACAAACGAGGGCTGCCGATGTGGTCCAGTAGTCGAGGGCCCCTGGGTTCAATCCCTGGTACCAAAAAAAAGAATGGGCCCAAAAGAACTTCGAGGCACACGTTTCCAAGGAGAAAGAGGGGCAATGGGTTCAAAGGTGGCTGCAGACCCAGGGCGAGGGGCAGGAGCTTGGGGGACGGCGGGGGAGCCACCCCTGGATTCACAGAGGCCAAAGCGTGCCCTGCCGGCTTTGCAGGAGGAGCCATGTCTCAGCCCACCAAGGCCGCGGCCACGGCGGCCGTGAACCCAGGGCCCGACGGCAAGGGGAAGGGGGCCCCGCCCACAGGACCAGCCGCCGGCCCCGGGCCTGCCATGGCCCCAGCGACGGTGCCCATGCCCACTGCCAAGGCCGGAGAGCTGCCTCCTGGGAGCTACAGGGTAAGGATGGGCGGTGCCGCCCCGCCCCGCCCCGCCGTCCTCCCCCCCCCGCCCCCCCCCGTTTCCTTCCTACCTCCCCCCCCCCTCCTGCCCCCTTCCCCACCGCCTCCTGCCCTCCTCGCCTCGCAGCTCGCCGCGAGCGCCCGCAGGGCTCTCCCTGCACCTGGAAGGAAGGGACCCGTGGCGGAGCTGTGACATGACAACTAAAACGCGCCACCTTCCCGCGACAGGGACGATTGCTGGTGCGGCCAGCACACACAGAGCCTGCTCAGAGCGTGTCAAAGCCAGGAGCAGAGAAGGGAAGGGGCTGGCTGGGCGGCAGGCACCGCCTGTCCCAGGAGAGTCACCAGGCTGGTGGCAGGAGGCCCTCCTGGAAATGGGCCGGAGAGCAAGACAGCCCCGCCTGCATTTCGTTGGGTTTGGACCTCAGGTCCAGAAGTGACCACCCTGATTCATGAGATGGATGGCCTTCGTGTAGTTTTATTTAATCATTAATTTTACTTTGATTTGTTGTTGTTGTTGTTGTTGTTTTGTACCAGGGATTGAACCTAGGGGTGCTTAACCACTGAGCCACATCCCCAGCCCTTTTTTATATTTTATTAGAGACAGGGTCTCTCTGATTTTCTTAGGGCCTCACTAAGTTGCTAAGCCTGGCCTCAAACTTGTGATCCTCCTGCCTCAGCCTCCTGAGCCACTGGGATGACAGGTGTGCGCCACCGCGCCCAGCTGACTTTGATTTTTAACAATGCAGCAAGCACCTGCAAACCCACCTGCAGGCCAGGGCTTGGTGAATTCTCTACCTTACCTAGGGTGTCCTCATGAGCCCACCTCTCTCCTCCACACTCCAGTCTGCAACCACCCCACCCTCCAAGTTCATTATCTATTTGCTTTATTTTCTTATAATTTGTATGCACTGTTCCTTTAAAAATGTTGCTTGCTTTTAATTTACTGAATATCATGCAGACGATTCTCTGCGTTTTCTTTTTTCTTGTCACTTGCTGTGCGATCCTTAGGGCGAGCATGTCTGCAGTCGCTCCTTTTGGCCTGCCGTGTGACAGTCCAAAGCATGACTGTCACTCTCCTGCCAGGACCCCACATCTGGTTGGCCCCCGGCTTTACAAAGCAGCTGGGAGGTTCTGTTTTCTTGCTTGTTTTGAGACAGAGTCTCACTGTGCTTCCAGGCTGGCCTCCAACTCCTGGGCTCCAGTGATCCTCCCTGCTCAGCCTCCGCAGGAGCTGGGACCACGGGTGCACACCACTGTACCCATCTTGGCTGGGATGTTCTAATCCCTGACTCACTAGCTGGGCTCTAACCTTGACCTTGTCATGGACGGACCAGCTTAGAAGCGGAAGCGCTGGGTCAAGGCAGTGGGAGCCCCTTTCTTTTACAGCTGGGGAATCAGGGGCTCAAAGAAGGCAGGCAGCTGCCTCTGTTCAAGCAAAAGGCAACATCTTTCCAACTTGGGACAGCGAGTGGATAACAAACCCAAAGGTGGGGCTCGGTGAGGAGAGGTCAGACAAGTTCTTGCCTGTGTTGTAGAGGGGAGACTGGCCAGCATTTCCTACATCCGAGGCTGCAGATAAAGAAACAGATCAGGCCAGACGCAGGGGTACACATCTGTAATCCCAGCAGCTCAGGAGGCTGAGGCAGGAGGATCGTGGTTTTGAGGCCAGTCTCCATACCTTAGCAAGACTCTGTCTCAAAATTAAAAAAGAAAAAAGAACTGGGGATGTAGCTCAGTATTAAAGCACTCCTGGGTTCAATCCCCGGTACCAAAAGAAGAAAGAAACAGAGCAGCCCAGGCCTGCTGTGGAGGAGCCCTTAGTATTTGGAAGGGTTAGGTAAAGGGGACAAGGGTGAAGACCGGGAGAGAGACACAGAGACCCAAAGCCCAAGCAGCAGTGACTGGGCAGTGTTGGTACTGGTGCCGCTGAGGGGCCAGCACAGTGGTAGACTCCAGAGCCCCAGCTCCGGGGTGGAGGAGGAGGAATCCAGGAAGGCTTCCTGCAGGAAGCGACACTGGAACCTAGAACATGCTGTGTGGTCTAGAACCCGAGTCAGCACCAGGTGGGAGCTCCCAGATGGGGGATGCGGTAGAGAGCATCCCAGGCTGGAGGAACCACACCAAGAAAGTTCTGGAAGGGAGACCCAGGCGCTCCTAGTCATGGCGCAGACCTTAAGCTCAGGGAGGGGAGACGGGAGACAGGATCAACTCAGGAATCGTGGCTCCTGACCTCTCGTGCCTCGTGCCCACCCTGCCCACAGGAGTACTTCATGTGGCTCTGTCCGGGTGGTCTGGTCTGGTCTGGACCTCACGCTACCCCTCCCTCTGCCGTGGCCTTCTGTCTTGCAGCTGGTGGTCTTTGAGCAAGAGAATTTCCAGGGCCGCCGGGTGGAATTCTCCGGGGAGTGCCTGAACCTGGGAGACCGCGGCTTTGAAAGAGTTCGCAGCCTCATTGTGGCCTCTGGACCGTGAGTGTTGGCAGGGCGGGGCGCTCCCTCTGCCCTGGGGACAGACCAGTGACGTGATAGGAGCTCCTCTATCAGTGCCACTCACCACCGCCCCACGCGGGCCTGGCCCTCCTTGCAACCCTGCGGAGGAGGCGAGCTTTCCTTCCCGTTTGTCAGACGAGGAAACTGAGGCTCAGGGAGGTGATCGGATTAGCATAAGGTCACACTGATGGTGACTCACATCTGGGTTCAGGAAAAAATGCTGTTTCTACTGCAGAAGGAACCCTAGCCTATGCCGAGGGCGGGAGGAGCCCAGGAATCAAGTGTCCACCCCCATGGACGGCTGGCCCCCTGTGGGGGCACCAGGCTACCCTGGAAATAATGATCAAGATCAGAAGAGTATCCAGTAGGTGCCAGGCACTGCGGGAGGCTCTACCTAGCTCACAGCCCCTCGTAGTATAACAGAAGAGCTCTTCTTTTTTGTGGGGGAAGAGGTATCGGAGATTGTACTCGGGGGCACTCAACCACTGGGCCACGTCCCCAGCCCTATTTTGTATTTTATTAGAGACAGGGTCTCACTGAGTTGCTAAGTGCCTCGCCATTGCTGAGGCTGGCTTTGAACTCGCGATCCTCCTGCCTCAGCCTCCCAAGTGCTGGGATGAGAGGTGTGCGCCACCGCACCCGGCTTAGAAGAGCTCTTCTTATCCTCATTTAAAATGGGGCTCCTAAGGCTTCAGGGTCCTGGTCAAGGCCACCTAGAGGTAAGTGGCCAGGCCAGCGTTTGACTCAGGTTGGTCCGTCCCTTGTCGGGTCCCCCTGCCTGTTCTCACTCTGGGCTTCTCTGGGCCTTGGTGACCCCAGGGACAGCAGAAGTGCCCGTCTCTTCGGCGGCCTGTCTCTCCCAGCGCCAGCCCCTGTCAGCCGAGGTGCGTTTGCTCTAGTCTCCCAGGGCGCTTGGTCAGCCTGCATTCGGGCCACCTCGGAGATGGGCTTTTGAGGTCTGACCAGCCTCAACTCTGTCCTTTGCCTGTTGACCTCCGCACCTTGCTGAATTGGGGGAGTCATGACCCCACCTCGCCCTCCCTGGGTCATGCTCAGGCCTGTGGGTGGTGCAGCCCGGGGCCAGCCCTCCGCGGGCATCCCGACATGGCGGCAAGTCCCCTGCCCAGGGCCCTGTGAGCTCCCCCAGCCGAGGTGGGTGGCTGAAGGGAGGTGGGGGTGGGGCAGGAGAGCCTCAGTGCCCACCCCACCCCCGCTGTGGCCACCACAACCTCGCCCCCACCCCAGCCCCCAAGCCCAGCTGGGAACAGAAACTGCCGGATGTGGCCAAGCGTGGGTTTCAGCTGCTCGGGGGCTGGTGACTCAGCCCCAGCGTCTTTCTCCTGGGAGCCGCGTCTGCTGTGTGCTCCAGGGCTGTGCCCAACGGGGTAGAAGTGGCCCTGTGGTCTACTGGCCTGGGTCGGGGCCAGCAGGCCTGTGGGAAGAAAAGATGGAAGAAGACGGGGTGGACAGGCGGGGGGAGGCATGCCTGCCTGCGGTCTGACCCCACCGTGTGGCCTCACGCTAGAGATGCAGCCCCTGAGCCTCCATTTCCCTATCAGAGAACCACGGCTTCCACCCCTTCCTCTCCTGACCGGCAGGCTCAAATAAGCCACAGTGGACGGGAAGAGGCATATGACATGACTATTTAAAATTTCTCATTTATGCCGGGCACAATGGTGCACACCCGTCATCCCAGCGACTCGGGAGGCTCGGGGAGGAGGACTGCAAGTTCGAGGCCAGCCTCAGCAACTTAGCGAGGCCCTAAGCAACTGAGCGAGACCCTGCTCCAAATAAAAAGTAAAAAAGGCTGGGGATGTGCTCAGTGGTGAAGTGCCCCTGGGTTCAATTCCTGCAACCAAAAAGGAAACACAAACAAAAATGCCTCATTCCTCTCCCTGGGGAGCCTGGGGGAGGGTGAGCAGCACGGCAATGCCACGTGGTGTTTCTGTTTCCTTAAGCTCAGGCCTGCGGCTGCTCCCCTTCCTCCTTAATCACTAATAATATTATTTATTACTGCTACTCTCTGTCGAATCCTTTCCACGCACGCAGTTTCAGGACCTCGAACATCCTGACAAGGTAGTGGCAATGGTTTCCTTTCTTTTGCTGCCCCAGATTACACAGCAAATCGGTGGTAAGCTGAGTCTGCTTGAGTCGCCCAGGCTGGCCTTAAACTTGTGATCCCCCTGCTTCAAAAGGGCTGTGGCTGTAGCTCAGTGGTAGAATGCCCCGGGGTCCAGTCCCCAGTACTGAAAAAAAGGGGGGAAATAAGGGAGCTGGGATTACAACTCAGGTCTTTTTCCAGATTCTATATTATTATTTTTTTAAATATTTATTTATTTGCTTTTAGTTGTACATAATGCATTTATTTGTATGTGGTGCTGAGGATCGAACCCGGGTTGCGCACGTGCTAGACGAGTGATCTACCGCTGAGCCACAATCCCAGCCCCGATTCTATATTATTTTAAAATAATTATTTTTAGTTGTACATGAACACCTTTATTTTATTTATTTATTTTTATGTGGTGCTGAGGATTGAACCCGGGGCCTCACTTGTGCTAGGCCTGTGCTCCACCACTGAGCCCCAGCCCCAGCCCCAGATGCAACACTGACAAGGCTCCACCTTCTGAGCCTCCCTCCTCGCCTGCCCGTGCATTCATCCAACCATATATTCTCCATCCATTTCCTTTCCAATTCTTCTTTGCATATGCCTATAGATCAATCCATTCAGCCATCAGTCCATTATCTAGCCATTCTCCATCATCTGCTTATCTATGCATGGGTACATCCATCCATCCATCTATTATCCATCCATCCCTCCTTACCTCCATCCACCCACCCATCCACCCACCCATCCACACATCCACCCATCCATCCACCCATCCATCCATCCATCCATCCACACATCCACCCATCCTCCACCCATCCACCCATCCATCCATCCATCCATCCACACATCCACCCATCCATCATCCATTCATCCCACTCCATCATCCCACCCATCCGTCCATCATCCATCCTCTATCTATCCCTCATCCATCCACCATCCATTTCCTTCCACTCCAGACAGAGCTGGGGCAGACCCAACTCTCTTCTGAAAGCATGAGCCCGTGTTTTCAACCCTTTCCCCTCAGTAGGACTGGTTCATCCCTCAGACCAGGACCTGAGGGTTGGTCCATGACGACACGTCACCACTGCCATCCTTCTGGGGGGAGATGCTCGTGGCCATGCCCCTCAGCCCTGCCCTGTCCCTGGGGACACCCGAACACATAAAACACATGGAAAGGCCCAGAGCCCTAGCCTTCTCCCCAGAACCGCTGCCCCTCCCACACACAACTTCAGGATGCGTGCCGAAAGATGGGAAAGGCCCCGCCTGACTTCAAGCTCCTGCTTAGTCCTTGTAAAGGACAAATAGCATGTCATGTCGATTCTTACAGGTATAGGAGCTCGGCGGTGACTGCCCTTCTCTCCCGCTACCCCACACCAGTTCCCCAGCTTCTCCTGGGCGCGGGGCCAGTCTTGAGGATCTTGTATCAGTTTTCCTCTTGGCCCTGGGGCTACCAGCTATTTCACATGTCCCATTTTAAAGGATTTTGTTTAAACACAAATACATATATTTTAGAAGGACTTTTGAATTCCTTTTGTAAGTGGAAAGCTAGTATCAATTGTTATAAGTTAAAAGTCCCCATAAAAAAATAACACAATGAGCAGGAACGTGTCACTGTTAGACCCTTACCTGCTCCAGACTCTTACAAAAAGAGAGAGATTGGTAATTGTTAAGGCCTGGTTAGTATTAGAGACTTTCTCTTTGCTGCTACCTGGCTTTAATGAGATATCTCTTTTTGGGTTATTGGGCCCAGGTCCTTGTCGCACTCAAAGCATGTGTGAATCCTACATTTGCAAAAGGTTTGCTCAGGTAATTACACTCATTATCTCATTTAATCTTTACCAAGTCCAGGAAAATAGTATTTTAGTGTAGCGGAGGAGAAGCCCCCTGCCCTCTCACAGAGTCTAAGGGTGTGTCCTAGAGTGACCTCAGGCACTTTAGGCCTCTTAGGACATCCCTGCTGGCCTCAGGGCTGCTTTGCTGGGGGAGAGGGAAGGCAGCTGGGAGGGGTGCGTGCTGACCATGTTTCTGTCCCTCCCCACCCCGCCACATGCAGCTGGGTGGCCTTCGAGCAGTCCAGCTTCCGTGGGGAGATGTTCATCCTGGAGAAGGGCGAGTACCCTCGCTGGGACACCTGGTCCAGCAGCTACCGGAGTGACCGGCTGATGTCCTTCCGGCCCATCAGGATGGTGAGTGGGCTCGGGCACAGGGGCTGGGGATTCGATGACGCAGGTCAGAGGCAAGTCTGAGGTCCCCCTGGGTGAGCAAGGGAAACAGAGAAGGAAGGGTGGACAGAGAAGACAGTGACCCTGGTTGTCAAACACCCATGGGTTCCTGTGTCATCCATCTGTCCAGCACCTAGACACTCGCCATGGGCACCAGGCTCTGGGCCAGGAACCCCGGGAAAACACCACCTCAAAAGCAGGTGTTATTGCCAGGCTCGGGGACGCGCACGCCTGTCACCCCAGCAGCTCGGGAGGCTGAGGCAGGAGGATCGCGAGTGCAAAGCCAGCCTCAGCAACAGCGAGGCGCTAAGCAACTCAGTGAGCCCCTGTCTCTAAATAAAATACAAAACAGGGCTGGGGACGTGGCTCAGTGGTCGAGGGCCCTGAGTTCAAACCCTGGTGGCCCCCCACCCAAGAAAAAAGCGGGTGTTTTCCACATCCTGTGCTGTGGATACTGGAACCAGCCTTCCAGCTGTGAGAGAGAAAGATGTCAGTGTCTCCCTTGATTCTTTTGGGGGGGGGTGTTGTCAGATCCCGATGCCACCTGACGCCCTCCTGGGCAGCCCTAAAACCCCAGCGCCATCCCAGCACGCCGAGGACAGTCGTGCCAAGGCTGAGTGTGGACAGGCCGCTGGGGCTTCCTGGTAGTCAGAGGACACCCTGGTCAGCGTCCTGCCGTCTAGGTCAGCATCAGAAGGTCCGCAGCGGGCCAGTGGAGCCGGCCCCCGTGCCCCGTGGTATTTCGAGAACTCTGAGTCAAGGGTGAGTCACAAAACCACCACGTCCTCCTCTCCCCTCCGGGGCAGGCATTCTCTGAAGGGACCGGACTTGTGTCTTTTGAGGTGGAAAGTTCGTGAGGAATTTTCACGAATGCCCGCTGGAGGCCGTGAGGTGCCCGGAGCAGCTGTCTGGGCACTGCCACGTTCACCTGCACGGATCCGCCGGCCGCGGCTGCCCGGTGCTCTCCTCAGGCTCGAGGCTGCGTTATCAGCCTTCACGGTGGACTCTGTGGAAGAATTCCTAGATTTGGGTGCCCGTCATTGAATGGTCTTCATCTGGCCTTCATCTGTGCCAGGGGGCTGGTTGGAAGAGTGGTCAGGGGTTTCCAGAAACTTCCAGGAGCATGCTGGCCGAGGTAGAGGCACTAATATTTGGTGCTGTTGGAAACTCCGACGTTGGCTCCTCCGCAGGGAGAGGTGCTGCGAGGAGCGGATGCGAGCCTGGGTTTGAATATACGGTAAAGCATTTTCTTAAAGCGCGGAAGGCATGCTAATATTATATTGGTCACCTATTACGATTATAATTTTTGTAGATATATTTGTTTAAATAAATTATAGTATTAAAGAAAGAAAATTTGGTACCAGGTATTGAACCGAGGGATGCTCAACCACTGAGCCACACCCACAGCCCTATTATGTATTTTATTTAAAGACAGGGTCTCACTGAGTTGCTTAGTGCCTTGCTATTTGCTGAGGCTGGCTTTGAACTTGCAATCCTCCTGCCTCAGCCTCCGGAGCGGCTGGGATTACAGGTATGTGCTACTGCACCCAGCAAAACAAAAAAAAGAAAAGAAAAAATTAAGCCTCCAACCCACCAAAACCAATTAATTCCAGATCTCTGGAGCAGGGCCCATTTCTGTGAGGTGCTGTTCTAGGCCCCAGGGACACCACAGCAAGATCCTTGTCCTTGTGGGGTTTACACTGTGCTGAAGAGGCAGCTTAGTGGCCAGGTGCAGTGGTGCACACCTGTAATCCTAGCAACTTGGGAGGCTGAGGCAGGAGGATCGCAAGTTCAAGGCCAGCCTCAGCAACTTAGCAAGGCCCTAAGCAACTCAGTGAGACCCTGTCTCAAAATAAAAAATAAAAAGGCTAGGGATGTGGCTCAGTGGTTAAGGGTCCCTGGGTTGAATCCCAGTAACAAAAAAAAGAGAGAGCCGGGCGCGCGGGTGGCGCACGCCTGTAATCCCAGCACTTTGGGAGGCTGAGGCAGGAGGATCGCGAGTTCAAAGCCAGCCTCAGCAATGGGCGAGGCACTTAGCAACTCAGTGAGACCCTGTCTCTAAATAAAAATACAAAAAAGGGCTGGGGATGTGGCCCAGTGGTCGAGTGCCCCTGAGTTCAATCCCTGGTACCACAAAAAAAAAAAAAAAAAAAAAAAAGAGAGAGAGAGCGAGAAGAAGAGAGGCAGCCGTGAGCACTCATCAGCACGGTGGCGGGTGCTGTCGGGGACATGCAGCCTTGCTAGGAAAGTGAAGAGGGAAGTCGGGCCCCAGTGGTGGGGGCTGGGTCGGGTCCCCTGGCTCCTGAAGGTCGGGACCCTATTGGGCACGGGGGAATGAGTGTGCGGTCCCTCCAGGGACACTGTGTGCAAGAGGGGGTGAGCTGGGTGTGGCCAGGACATGAGGAGCTGGCGCGTGGCTGAGCAGACAGGGGGTGGAGAAGGACGCCAGGTAGAGGGGCCGCAGAGGCCAGGCCTTGTGGTGTCTGCCGGCCCCAGGGAGGGGTCTGGTCCTGAGCCCAGCAGCAACAGGGAGCCGTGGCTGGCCGGCTTTCTGAGGCCCTCAGGTCCATGACAGTGACAGGTGGCGGCTGTCACCATCAGCAGTCACCGTGGGCTGGTGGTCACACTGCGGGCATTCTTCCCATGGTGGCTCAGCGGTGCGCGTCCCTCCTGCCTCACACACACACCGCCTCTTCCACCCTGACCACCAAGCACTCACTCCTCAACACGCCCAGCATGTCCGCACCCCAGCCTTCCCCTGGGCCTCTCCTCTGCCTCCCTCTCCTCCTTTCCCACCTCACACACCCCTACGTAACCGCCAAGGCCCCTCTCAGGTGCCCCTTCATGGGTGAAGCCTTCCTGGCCCCCTTTCCTGCCCTCTGGAAGGACTGACTGACTTTCCTCATCTGCCGTCTTCTAGGGAGTCTCATAGAGAGCTGCTCCCACATCCCGACCTCCTCCTCCTCCTGATGGCAAGTAACGCTAAATAATCACAGCACCGTTTACTGAGCACCTACTATATGCTGGGTGCTCTGCCTGCCTTTCATGGAGCCCCCACAGCAGCCCTAAGGGCAGAGGCTGCATGGCAATCATGTTAAAAAAACAAAACAAGGAAACAGTTTCAGAATGAAGGGCTTTGGCCACACAGCTGGTCAGGGACGAGGCTTGGATTTGAACTCGGCTCTGCGGACATCAGAGACCCCAAGGTTGGCGTTATTCTGTTACTCTTGCCCATTCATCTCTGCAGCGACTCATTCCTTGGGCCTAAAAGAGCTCTTTCAAAACGATGGGCGATCCCTTCCCTCAGAAATACCTGGTATGAGCTGGGCACGGTGGTGCACACCTGTCACCCCAGCAGCCCGGGAGGCTGAGGCAGGAGGATCGTGAGTTCAAAGCCAGCCTGAGAAACTTACTGAGGCTCTAAACAACTTAGTGAGACCCTGTCTCTAAAACAAAATATAAAAAGGGCTGCAGATGTGACTCCATGGTTAAGTGCCCCTGGGTTCAATCCCTGGTATCAAAAAAAAAAAAAAAAAAAAAAAAAAGGAATAACAGTTATGCTTAAAAAACAAGACCGAGGGTCATGGAAGCAACTGACAGGCAGTGCAGGGAGCACTGCGTCACATGGCCACGGCAGGTGTTGGCCTGTGACACAGCTGTTGCTGGGCCCTGAGTTGGGCAGTTACTATCCCAATCCCGGGCACGAGTCAACTGTGAACAAACAGAGGCTCGGAGGGGCTGGGTAAAATGCCCAAGGTCCTCAACACACAAATGTCAGATGTGGGATTTGAACCCAGATCTGGGTTCCACTAATGCCCTTCTTGACTCTAAGGTCAATTCGTAATTCCAAGGACACTGACGAAAGGGTGTTTGAGCTCCTGATGGCTGAGGGACACTGATTTCTCCAAAAGCTTTTGCACTTCACTGGCTGTGTGTCCTTGATCCAGAAAGTTGACCTCTCTGAGCCTCTGTGCCCCGGGTCACAATAACGTTTTTTGGGCATTTGGTGCGTGCCAAGAATTGTGCTCCGGGCTTTACATGGATGAATCCACTGCACCCTTGTGGCTACCCTGTGACCCAGGGGCTGATGTCTCCCTTTCACAGATGGGGCGGGTCCTTCCCGGCCAGGTGGCAGTGCTCCCTGGAGACTGAGCCCTCCCTCCACTAAGCATTCTCTCCGTCCGCTCCGCTCCCACGCTGCGCCCCTGACCCGGCCTCTCCTTCCCCAGGACTCCCAAGAGCACAAGATCAGCCTGTTTGAAGGTGCCAACTTCAAGGGGAACACCGTGGAGATTCAGGAGGACGACGTGCCCAGCCTCTGGGTCTACGGCTTGTGTGACCGCGTGGGCAGCGTGAGGGTCTCCAGCGGCACGTAAGCACCCTTCCCGCCGGCCCGCCCCGCGCCCGCCCGGTGCAGGCGGACTCCGGGGCTGCGCCCCTTGGCAGGTAGAGCCCGGGCTCCGGGAGAGGCCACGTCCCTCCGGGCTCACTGGGGACATTTCGGCTTGGAGGAATTCCCCGTTGGGTGGTTGGTTCTGAAAGGCTGGGGGATGGAGAAAGCGGCGTTTACCGGGACAGAGGGGGACGGAAGGACTCATCGAGTGAGGGTCAGCTGCTGGGGTGGACACCGGAGCCCGGTCAGCCTGGGGACAAGGGGCCACGGGGAAGCCTGAAGCCCCTGCGGAATTGGGCAGAATGACCTCAGAGAGGTGAATCTGTCGGGAGAGGGCCTTGACCCTGCATCGGGTGAGCCCCTGCCCCTCTCTGAGCGGCACTCTTGCCCCCCATACAATGGGTAGACGAGACTTTCATCTAAAAGGGAGCTTTCTGCTCCAAAGTCCCAAGTGTTAAAAGATTTCTGAGCCAGGCACAGTGGCACATGCCTCTCATCCTAGGGACTCCAGAGGCTGAGGCAGGAGGATCGCCAGTTCAAAGTCAGCCTCAGCAACTTAGCAAGGCCCTAAGCAACTCAGTGAGACCCTGTCTCTAAATAAAATACAAACCAGGGCTGGGGACATGGCCCAGTGGTCAAGGGCCTCTGAGTTCAATCCCCAGTACCAAAAAAGAAAAAAAGAAAAAAGATTTCCACACAGAGCACCCCATGACCACGGGAACTCAGGGAAGGGCCGAGGCCCAGAGAGGTCACCTTCTCCATCTCCCTGCCCTCAAGCCATCAGGCCAGGCAGCCCTGGTCTCCTCTGGCAAATGCTAGCCTCTGTATCTCCACCTCCAGATTCTTTCTGAGTCCCTACAGTGGCCTCAGGGCCTTGGCCTTTTTCTTGTTTGTTTCTTTTCCCTGAAAACGGGCTCCCTGTCTCCCAAGCCACCGAAAATACACTGAGCCTCTCCGGAGAGGCGGGCACTGTGCAGGCACACCAGCCGGGGGCAGGGAAAAGAAAGCCTGGTTCCTGCCCCGAGGAGCTGGCCCTGCCCCGCCCGGGAGACCCCAGGTACCGGGAGATGGTGTCCAGAGATGCTAGAACAGACGGCCCAGATAAGGCATCGCATCTGCAGGAGGTCAGAGGGGACTGGACAGTGTCGGGGACTGGCTGTGTGTGCCCGGTGGAGGGCAGGCAGGGGGTCATGTGCAGAGGCTGAAGCTTTAGCCAGACTTGAGAGATGGACAGAGTTCCAAGAGAGGCCACGGGGATGGTGACGGAAGTGAGGGATGAATGGGTGATAATACTAAGTCCTCAGAGTGTCACCGTGGACTGAGCCCTGGGCCGGCCCCTTTAAATGGGGAGTTCTCACATCCTCATCAGCACCCCATGAGGAGGTGTGTTTCCACCCCACCTCCCGCACGGTGCCCGTCCTGCGCTGGATTCTCACCGCCTGTGATGGAAGAGCCGGGATCTGGGCCCTGGCGTGTCTGGACCCCAGAGAGTGTGTGCCCAGCCTCATTTGCGTGCAAAGGAACCCATCTTGTGACACTGGCTCTCCCTCTCCTTCAGCTCAGAGCAATCTGTCCCCAAGCCCTAGCCACACATATCTGATCCCATTCTTCCCAGAGCCCCACGTTTCCATGTTCCTGACCACACACAGGCAGCGTGCTTAGTAAACACAAACACTGTAGGTACGGTTTTTCCATCTGGCCCCAAAACACACTTCATAAAGCAGGCACCAGCAGCCAGATGCTTTGGCTCATGCCTGTCATCCCAGTGGCTCGGGAGGCTGAGGCAGGAGAATCACAAGTGGGAGGCTGAGGCAGGAGGATCGAAAGTTGGAGGCCAGCCTCAGCAACTTAGACCCTAAAAACGCAGTGAGACCCTGTCTCAAAAAAAAGAGTTGAGGGTGTAGCTCAGTGATAAAGTACCAGTTCAATCCCCAGTATCAAAAAATAATAAAGAAATAAACTAGCCACAATGGCCACGCCACTCTCCAGAGGAGGACGTGGAGGCGAATCAGAGAAGTGAAGACCTTGCTTAAGGGCACCCAGCAGAAAGGGGCGGAGCCATGCCTAATGAGCAGGCCCCCAACAGGCTGCAGGGCAGATGGAGGCCCTGCAGAGGCTGGCTCTCTCCACGCTGCCCTCTGGCTTCCTCCCAGCTGGGTCGGCTATCAGTACCCTGGCTACCGCGGATACCAGTACCTCCTGGAGCCCGGCGACTTCCGGCACTGGAACGAGTGGGGAGCTTTCCAGCCGCAGATGCAGGCCGTGCGCCGCCTGCGTGACAGGCAGTGGCACCGCGAGGGCTGCTTCCCCGTGCTGGCCGCCGAGCCCCCCAAGTGAGCCCGCTCTCCGCCCGCCCCGCCCCCAGCCCCGCCTCGGGCTCCATGGCCCTGTCTTTCCCATGCAAATAAAAGTTCCAAAGCCAACCGTCTCCTGAGTCTGTGAGCCCGCGAGCCCGAGTGTGTTGCAAGGTCCCCTTGGTTGCTACACTGTGACTTCCTCTGCCTTAGTCCCAACAAAAACAAAAAGAGCAAATGGGACAAAGGTGTTTTGTTGTTGTTGTTGTTTGTTTGTTTGTTTTGTGGTGCTGGGGATTGAACCGGGGGCTTCCTGCAAGGCAAGTTCTCTATCAACTGAGCTATATCCCCAGCCCCAAGGAAAGTTCTTTCTACACATCATCCTGGTATATCTTTCAGACTACTCTAGGAGGCTGGAGTTATGATTATTCCCATTTTACATGCGAAAAAATTGAGGCTCAGAGAGGGGAAGCGACTCATCCTAGGTCACACAGCTAGCGAGTCAAGACTTGAAGCCAGGCAGCCTATGCTCTGCAACAAATCTGTGTTTGCAAACTCTCCGATCCTTCATGCATGCCCCCCCCCCCCCGTTTGTTTTATTTATTTTATTCTATCGGAATACCACCTGGTCTGTTATGCACTCACAATTTTCGCTTAAGCAGACTTACTTGTTTTGCACCTAAATGCACTGATTCGTAAATAAAACTTTACAACACTCCAGGAAGTAGAGCATCAGTATCGGATACCATAGATCGAAAGCAATCCTATAAATAAATCAAATACAATTTAAAGAAGAATCGAATTTTCAGCAGATGCCACTGCCCACCCTGGTCTCTGAGCCAGCGCCCTGCTTGCTCCTTGGATCAGCACGCATCAGAGAAAAATGCCATAGACCCTTGCAACCCCCCCCTCACCCCGCGCGCGTGCCTGATTTAATCAATGAATCGAACATTGTGTTTGTGTATCTATTCGGTGTTGTTTGATCGAGGCCCAGGTTCCACCCGGAATCATCTCTGTTGGAAATCCCCACAGTAGTTATTGACTCCTGTGTCAACAGCTGACATTAACCATGAATCCATACAGGAAGGCTGGAGGGGGAGGGGTGGCCATGCCCATCTCCCCGGAGGAGAGAGTCTCGAAGGATGAAGCGGAGCTCGCTTGGTGGAGAATGAGGACGCTAATACTCCAGGCAGAACAGACAGCAGGGTCCTCGCTACCCCATACGACACCTTTGCACAGATGATAGAAAAGATGTCTCCAGCTCAAGACGTTTTACTGCCATCTGCCAGAAACTATTGGTGTAGATCTGTGTTGTCTAGAATAGCAATGTGGCACTGTTGTACTGTGCCCAACTTGCACAGCTGTACTTGGCGGGCCTGCAGCACCATGAGTGAAAGGATGTGTGAATTCTCTTCTTTTGTTGGATGCTAGAAAGTGTCAGGCAAAGAGCTTCTGTCCCCAGGGTTTCTTTCTTCCCATTGGTGAAGTAGCAGCTCGAATGTCTTTCTAGCCCCAAGACTCTGAAGCAGGGATTCTATGGTTCCAAAGCCCCAGGAGTCTCTAAGATTCTGTAATTTTTCTCTCTAATCTTCTGCGAGTCTGATTTTAAAGTCAAGCTATAAAAGATTCCCATCCTGAGTTTTCTTTCTTTCTTTTTTTTTTTTTTTTTTTTTTGAGGGGGGTGGGGTGGGGTACTAGGGATTGAACTCAGGGGCACTCGACCACTGAGCCACATCCCCAGCCCTATTTTCTATTTTATTTGGAGACAGGGTCTCACTGAGTTGCTTAGGGCCTTTGTTGCCGCCTGAAGCGCTTGGAGCAACGGAGCTGCGGGAAAAACTTTAGAGGTGAACTGGAGACAAACAGCTTTTTATTCTGATAACTTTTCTCTCTGGTTCTAACAACGACTAACACACGACAAACACACCACTAAAATGGCGCTGACCCGATCCGCAATTTCGGCCAAGTCACTCGAGATCCCGCAACAAGTCCCGTGAGACTACGGGAGGCAACAAAGCCCAAATCTCCACGGCTCATAGTCAGCCGCAATTCAAGTCAATCCCCAAACAGGGCTCCTACAGGCCTTGCTGTTGCTGAGGCTGGCTTTGAACTGGCGATCCTCCTGCCTCAGCCTCCCAAGCCGCTGGGATGACAGGCGTGTACCACCACACCTGGCTTAGCCTGAGTTTTCTAAGGCTTTGAAAACTCAGGATGGGAAAGAGAAAGAGAAGTAACATCCATTGAGATACAACACAACTGCATTTTCTGATCACTCAGAATTTTTTTTTTTTTTAATACTTCTTGAAAGAACTATTTTGGACTTATTTAGACAGAACAGTTTTCTTTTCAGTGTGTCAATCTGCTGGGTCCTATAAAAAGAATATATTGAAGAAATTTCACCCGTTAAGTTAGTCCTAAAACTTCTTTGCAGTCCTAGTCCAGAGCTCCTGGCTTGCTTTCAACTCAGAGTCTTCATCTTCTCCCCGGGGCTAACCTAGGAAAACAGGGGCGTGTTCACACGCCGACACAAGATGCTTACACTGGCCAAAACAAACACCCAGACAGATCGGAAGGAAAGAACAAAGTCATTATTTTTTGTTTTAGTGTATTGTTTTGATAGCGAGTTGACAAACATAGAACATGTTGTCATCAAAACAAAGAACGTTTAAAATTAGAAGCAAAAATAAATAATAAACCTGAAAAAAAAAAACAGTGAAAAATAACGCATCCAAAGGCCATGGTGACTGTCACCTAGGAGCAGTGCCCCTGCTGTCCCTGCCACCATCCCAGTTCCAACCTGAAGGGCAAAAATCACACCAGAGACAACCGTGCAGCCAAGAGATTTATTCACCAGCGTTTATGGCTGGTCGGAGGTAGAAGAAGTACCGGGAGAGAGGAGTCGGGGAGAGGGGAGTGTGCAAGCTCTGAACAGAAGGTGGGTGCCTGGTCGCATCGGCTGTGGTCTCTGGAGCTGCGGGCTGGGGCAGCTGCCGTCAGGCCGGAGGCGGTGGGCCTGGAGCTGTGACAGTGGCTGCCTCCTCTCAGCAGGGAGGAGCTGTTGAGACTGAACTCTGGGCAGGCAGGAGCTTTAAGTAGGGATTTCTGGTGGGGGGTGTGCCAGAGCGACCTTTAACGCTATTGGCTCTTTGCCTGGGGAACAGGGTGACCTTCAAGCCTATTGGCTCCTGCCTGGGGAACAGGGCAACCCTTAAGCCTATTGGCTCCTGCCCAGGGAAAATGAAGCAAGGTTGCTGGTGGGGGGGGGGTGGCTCATCAGCCCAAGACCATCTATCACAACCAGCCCTGGACATGGCAGCAGCTGGAAAATAGAACCACCACTGACCCAGCTGTACCACTCCTCCATATGTACCCTGAAGAATTAAAGTCATCTTACTACAGTGACACAGGTGTACCCATGTTTACAGCAGCACAAATCACAGCAGCCAAAGTATGGAGCCAGCCTTGGAGTCCATCATGGGATGAATGGATGAAGAAAATCTGGTGTCTAGACACAGTGGAGGTGGGGGTTCTTTTTTTCTTTTTTTGGTGCCGAGGATTGAACTCAGGGGTACTCAACCACTGAGCCACATCCCCAGACCTCTTCTGTATTTTATTTAGAGACAGGGTCTCATTGAGTTTCTCAGGGCCTCACTTTATCTGAGGCTGGCTTTGCACTCACCATCCTCCTGCCTCAGCCTCCTGAGCCACTGGGATGACAGGCATGCGCCGCCGCGCCCAGCTACAAAGGGGCTTTATTCGGCCATAAGGAAGCACAAAATTATGCCATTTGTAGCAAAATGGGTGGAACTGGAGATGACAATTTTGAGTGAGATAAGTCAGACTCAGAAAAGTGTCTTTATGGTTTTTTTTCCTTTATATATGGAAATTGGGGGTGGGGAGGGAGACCATAAGAGCAGCAGGGAGACCATTATGATGGAGGAAGAGGGCTGGGGAGGGAGAGGGCCGGGGAGGGAGAGGTCAGGGGGAGGAAGGCTTTAGGGAATTCAGCAAATGATTTTTTATATATTTATTTTTTAGTTTTAGTTGGATACAATACCTTTATTTTATTTATTTATGTGTGGTGCTGACAATCGAACCCAGGGCCTCGCTCGCACGTGCTAGACAAGTGCTCTATCACTGAGCCACAGCCCAGCCCCACCAACGATGTTTTTCTGTCCACAGGAACATGCCGCCACGAAACCCACCATTCTGTGTGAAATATGCAGTGATCAAAAAGGAGAGGCTGAGGGTGTGGCTCAGTGGTAGAGCGCTCTCCTAGCACCTGGGAGGCTCCGGCTTTGATTCTCAGCACCACATAAAAAAATAAAGCTATTAAAAAAAATTTAAAAAGGAGACACATTAGAAGAAAGAAATGGGCCCAGCTCCCCACCTGGAGCAGAGTGGCAGAACTCCAAGGTCAGCAACACTCTTAGCATGAAAACTTCCAGTTTCAAGGTCATCAAGTGTCCAACTCAAAAAAATAAATAAATAAATAAGTAGTGTAGTTGGGGATGATGACCTTGGAGGAAACGGAAGAGCTGGAATTGCAAGTGCCCAAATGTCCCCCTCCGTGGGTGCTTCCCCATGGCAGTTTTAGCCGTGCAGGGACTCTGCCCTGGACAATGGCGTTAGCACTCCGGGCTTGGGGAAGCTGGGAACCTACCATGTCTCAAGGCTCTCATCCCGGATCTTTGAGTGACAGGCGTTTGGGAAGCTGAGGCATCTGAGTGACAGGACATCTGCTCCTATCCATGGTAAGGGAGGCCACCCACGATCTTTCAGGCACCGAGGTATGACCCAAGGACACAGTGTGTGCCTAGGCTATGGGGACAAGAGGACCACTCCCAAAGGGATCAGAGGCACTGACCGCTGCTGACCAGACAGTGGATGCTGATGGACACGCGGCAACCGAGTTTCAGGGAAATCCGTGGTTCTGGGGTGCCCCGGGACCTTCTAAAGAGATGGGCATCTTGTGGACAGCCACGTTGCCATGACAACCATTCCCCGGGGCAGCTACCCAAAATCCAAGAGTGATCACCTGGTACCCGGATAGATATGGCGATTCCACGTCAGCCCAGCAGAAGGACACCGTCCCCTCTCTCCTCCCTTCCTGCCCACTGGGGAGTCGCCTCCTGCAATCAATGTACTGGAAAGTAGGGAAGAGACCCAAGTTCAGATTCCAGCTCGGACACCTACCCGCCATTGCCCTTGGTCAAATCCAATTACCTGATGGGGCTTCTGCTTTTCCACCTGTAAAATGGAAGAGATGGCCGTGGCGCATGCCTGTAATCCCAGCACTTGGGAGGCTGAGGCAGGAGGATTACGAGTTCAAAGCCAGCCTCAGCAATGGCGAGGCACTTAGCAACTCAGTGAGACCCTGTCTCTAATAAAATACAAAAAAGGGCTGGGGATGTGGCCCAGGGGTCGAGTGCCCCTGAGTTCAATCCCCGGTACCAAAAAAAAAAAAAAATGGAAGAGATGGTCGTAAGTCCTCAGAAGCATGCTGAGGAGACTCAACGATCAACTTGACTCTGACACTTTCGAGTCAAGTGCATGGTAGCTGCATGAAGCAAGTGTAGTTATTGTCACAGCCTCCACATCATCGTCCCGAACATCCGACCTGGGAGGAGTTTCAGAATCAGACGTGTTTTCTGCTACAGAGATACTTCAAGATTTTGACAGATACTGATGGAAGACCTTCTAAGTGCCAAGTCCTGTCTGCGTGCTGGAGGCGGGGGGGGGGGGGTGGGGGAGAGGACAGAGGAGGCCCCCCCTGGGTATTCTTGGGCTGGGATGCAGACAGGAAGGAGGGAGCTCTTTCATCTGCCTTCGAAGTCACCTCAAATTCCTGGACTATGGGGTCCAGTGTCCGATCCCTGAGGATGACATGGGTGGGGGGAGGTTAGAGTTCCTCTAGGCGCTGACAGGCAGATTGAGACCTACATGGTTGGGTGAGCTGGAGGTCTGGGGAAGAGAAGCTCCAACCAGACACCAAGGGCCATTCTGGTCCTCCTCTCTTCGCCCTGATGCTGAGAGCTACCCATTCTGTCTTCCAAACATCTCTGGAGCTAGAACACTTCAACCCTTCCCTGGGCTGGCTAACCTGCCCTGGATTCTTTCTTTCTTTCTTTTTTTGTTTTTTTATGTGTGTGTGTGTGTGTGTGTGTGTGTGTGTGTGTGTGCGCGCGCGCGCGCCAGTGATTAAACTCAGGGGCAATTGACCACAGAGCCAAGGAGGCACATCCCCAGCCTTATTCTGTATTTTATTTAAAGACAGGGTCTCACTGAGTTGCTTAGGGCCTCGCTGTTGCTGAGGCTGGCTTTGAACTCATGATCCTCCTGCCTCAGCCTCCCAAGCTGCTGGGATGACAGGCGTGCGCCACCTGCCTGGCTGCCCGGATTATTTCAACAACCTCCCAGATCATCTCCCTGTCTACTCCTCCATGCAGCAGCCAGAGGGGTCTTTGCAGAAAGCACAGATAACCACACCCTTCCCTAGGAACACCTTCACCTTCCCTGTTTCTCCGTGTTGCAAGATAAAGCCTGGACTCCTTCCCCTGCCCAGGAAGCCTTGCGGCATCCAGCTGTGCAGACCCCTTAGATCTCTTCTCACCTCTACCGCTTCCTGTCCACTCTGCACTTCCTGCAAGGCCTCCTGCTCACCTCCTTCCTGTGAGGCCTTTGCACCTGCTCTATCCACCCACGCCCAAGCTCAGGCTTCAGCTTAAATACCCCTGGCTCTTCCTCCCTAGATCGGGTCCCCCTGCTCCAACCTCAACCGTTGCAGGTGCTCAATTTATGGGGATGTCTTACTGGAGGGTCGGTTACCCCATTTGGTGGCAGGGGTCCACTCCTCTTGTTATCTGCTGAATTCCAGCTCCAGCATTGAGCAACCAGAAAATGTTGTTACCACAGTGCTATTAAACAAACACCCTCATTCCAACCTCTTTTCTTTGATCTCCATTTCTGTACCCACAAAGCAACATGATAAAAGGTTGCCAGTTAGTGTTTAAGGTGTGTGCCCATCCGATCAGTTACAGGAAGTCGCTAATATGCACTCAATAAATACTATATGATGTTGTTTTATTGCTTCCAGACCAATAATAACCTGCTCCATGGAAGCAATGGATTTCTTTTTGTCAACTCGAGCATCTCCTACACAGCAGGCACTCTTTATTGGACACAGGAATGAATTTGGACACATGGTCAAATTACTGTGTGCCTTGATTTTTGTGTGTGTGTGTGTGCATGTTTGCTGTGGTAACTATCACTTTAGGTAATATACACATGTATGCATATGGTTTTAAAAAAGGTTAAAAGGGTACAGATGTCCACAGTGACAAATTAGTATGTGTCCTTTTCTCCCCTTCAGGCATTCAATGGATAGACATATAATGCATAGACAAGTCTATTATTTTCTCCAGATCCAGGAGTTGTACTGAGATTTACCAGCCTGGAATTCTTTTTTTTAAACTGGGGATTAAACCCAGAGGCGCTTAACCACTAAGCCACATTCCAGCCCTTTTTGAGACAGGTTTTCTCTAAGTTGCTTATGGCCTCTCTAAATTGCTGAGGCCAGTTTTGAACTTGCAGTCTTCCTGACTCTGCTGAGCGGCTGGGATTACAGGTGTGCGCCACCACGCCTGGCTAGCCTGGAGTTTTATTTCGTTCCTTGAACTCTTGCACTATCTGTTTTAGGCTGGAGAGCTCTCTGTGTGTGTGTGCGCGCGCTCACGTGCACGGGGGCGGGGGCGGGGGGGACGCTGTCCTATGCACTGTAGGAACCCAGCCTTCTACCCTCTCCAAGACAGTAGTCCCACTTGCCACATCTCCAGTTTCAACAACCAAAACTTGCCAAATCTTGGGGCGAGGGTGGGGCGGGAGGATGTTAGGGTAACATCGCTCCTCCCTTGTAGCCACCGACGCTATGACTACTCCTCCGAAGCCCGCCCTCTTTTATCTTTGTTTTACACAAACAGTGGCACAAACGCACCCTGCCTGGCTCTAGTTTTTTCCTCGACACCACTTTTGGACGATCTTTCCCCTGCTCTGCTTACAGATCTCGCGTGGAGCTGCGGGTAGCCGCGGCAGGCAGGATGCGGGCGCAACAGGCGCAGCCCGACTTCCCGAGGCCCGCCCGAGCCCTCCTCTAGCTACGCGCGCTTGGGAGGCGGGCCTGGGCGGGGCCTGGGCGGGGCGGGGCCGCACAGGGGCCGCCCCTCGTGACGTCACGGCGCCGCGGCCCCGCCCCGCGCGGGCGCCGGCCCCTCCCCGGCGGGGCGGCTGGCGAGCGGGGATCGCGCGGCCGCGGCGCGGCGTGTGGCAAGGTAGGTGGCCCCGGGCGGCGCGGGGGCCTGGGCTGCCGCCGCGGGGCCCGGGCGGGGGACGCGGGCGGCTCGGCCTTGGGCTCGGTATCCCCGTCCCCGCGGCCTCCTCCGGGCCCGGCTCGCTGCGGGGCTCGGGGCTGCGAGCGGGAGGCGGCAGCGCGGGCGTCCGAGGCTCCGCACCCGCCCGGCGCCCCGAGCGCCTCCCGCGGGGCGCGGCACACGCGGCCCCGGCGACCGCGCCCCCGCCCCGGAGAGACCCGGGAGACGCTGCTCCGTGTGTGTGCGGGCGGGCGGGCGCGACAGCGGCGTGTCACCGCCTCTGAGTCCCCAGCCCCGCCCCGGCGCGGGGACCCCCAGGCGGCCGCCGGGGCGCGTGGAAGTTAACTTGCGGCCCCGCGGAGTGGCGAGGCGGGGCAGAAGTGCAGGCGCGGGGGGCGGAAATGGCGGGTTGGGGAGGGGAGCGCCGAGCTCGGGGTCGGGGAGCCCTGGTGAACTCGAGGTCACTCGCGAGGAGGGGCCTGAACTTGGCCGTAGGATCCCACCCCGTCCCACTCCCGGTAGCCTCGCCCTCTTGCTGTGAGCCGGACGGAAGGTGCTTCCTAAAGCCGCGACTGGCAGCAGAGCAAGGGGGACACGGTCACCAAGGCTGGCACGCCTGACCTGGCAAAGTCATTTATTATGTGAGCAGAGATCAAGGTCTGGCTTTCCCACTCATGGGCCCATCCCCCTCAGAGCAAGGATGGAATCCTTAAATGGCACTATATCTGTCACTTTGCCCCGTCCCCATTTTACAGATGGGGAAACCAAGGCTTGGGAAGGTCACATGATTGTAGCCCTAGGACTCACAGGTAGGATAGGGAGAGGTGAGGCTCACCCGCCAGCCTCCTGACTTTCTGTGCTCTAGGGATGTTGGGAAGGGGGCTGGCGAACTCCTAGTCATCCTTCAGAAGGCCCCTTGGACAACACCACCTCCTGAAAGTCTTCTCTGGCTGTGCCCTGACACGTGCTTCCTCCTTGAACCCCCATCTCCATTGCGGCAGCGGACCCTTTCCCTCACTTATCAACTCCTTTGTAAGTCTCTCCTGGACTGGGCTGTGGACCACTTCCTGTCCCCCATCCCATACTCCTTTCATTCCAGCGGGGTAGCCTGATAGTTAGGCCAGACGTCTGAATTTGGACAGATCCAGGTGTGTGAAAACCAGGTCTAGTAGTGATGTGGCCTGGGTGAGTCATCCCTCACCCCAGCATTGGTTTCCGTGACTGCAAAATTGGGTTTGTCGCATCTTCTAAAGGAATTGTTCCCTCGTTTGTGCACCATTCCCCCATCAAACCCCAATTGTGCTCTTATTTGCTTAATATATATAATACATACCATATAGTCCACCCTTTTAAATCATGCACTTGGCGGGCTTTAGGATATTCATTGAGCTGTGTAACATCACCAGATGTTATTTAAGAACAGTTTCATCATCCCCAAGAGAAATGCTCCACTCATCTGTCCCTATCCTGGCAGCCACCGTCTGCTCTCTGTCTGAATTTGCCTGTGCTGCTGGACATTCCATATAGATGGAGTGAACACTGTGTGGCCTTTTGGGATGGGTGCTTTCCACTTGGGATAATGTTCCCAAGGCTTATCCCATTGTGGCATTTAGCAATACTTCATTGCTTTGCTTGTTTTAGTACTTTGTTACTTTTCATGACTGTATAATATTTCATCATGTCGCTTTTATTTTTCCCTTTATCAGTTGATGGACAGTTGGGTTGTTCAAAGCTGCTATGAACCTTCATGTACAAGTCATTGTGTGTATGTTTTCGATCCTCTTGGGTATCTATACCTCAGAGTGGAATTGTTGGGTCACAGGATGACTGTTTGACCTTTTGAGGGACAGCCACATTTTTTTTCCAAAATGACTGCACCATTTTACATTCTTTCAAGCAAGCTCAAGAAGATTCTGAAAATCTTAAATAAATTTAGTCTCTTAAGCAGTCAGAATCCTTGATATTACTGACTTTGATATGTTAGTTATAAATTATTTTCTAATTCACATTCCATTAAGTGCCTCATTAGCAGGATGAGGGACGTCCTGCCTGTCACCCAGAATGTGGGCTTGATGTCTGGCTGAAGCCTGTGCAGAGAGATTAAGTGAGATATGTGTGCACTTCCCTTCCTCCCAGTAAGAGCCAGAGCTTGCTGGTTCTGGGGAGGGAACTGGACCTGGGGTACAACACAGGAGGAGGGTGAGGGGAAGGGGGGAACTGCTCAGCTCTCTTCTCTCCCGGTCGACCTGGAGCCCCCTGACAGCTGAGGCTCATGGAGGCCGGGAGACCCTGGCTGGGTTTCCTCGCCTGTCATCTAAGTCCTGTCTCTGGGGTCCTGCCTGTACCATAGGCGGACCCCTGTGCTCAGCCTGAAGGTGACTCCCCCCACTGGCCACAGGAGGTGGCCCCCATGAGAGGCCCATGTCTTCTTTCTAGAGGTGCCACCCCAGGCTTGAGATGAGCAGTCCAAAACACACTGTGTGGGCACCCACACATCTCCCCTGCTCCCCTCTCAGGGGCATCTGTTCCCGCCAGTCCCCCGTGCTCCTCCCCGTCAAGTCAGGGAGGAGGCGAGGAGGAGTTCAGCCAGAGCTCGGCGTTGTCATGGAGGGACGGAGTTTGCTGAAGGTGGTCACTTCTCCCGAGGCTGCCCTGCCTCAGCCGATTCAGGCACTAGACCCAGCATCCCTGTTCACCATCCAGGCTCCCAGCAGCCCGCCGGGCCTCCCCTGGGCAGGGGGGGACACCCGTGTCCACCCTGCCTGCTTGTATTCAGCTTTGCGATCTTGTCCTTCTTGTTCTTTTCAAATCCTCAATTCTTAAGCATTATTAAGAAAATAATCGCCGGGCGCGGTGGCGCATGCCTGTAATCCCAGCGGCTCAGGTGGCTGAGGCCAGAGGATCCCAAGTTCAAAGCCAGCCTCAGCAACAGCGAGGCGCTAAGCCACTCAGTGAGACCCTGTCTCTAAATAAAATTCAAAATAGGGCTGGGATGTGGCTCAGTGGACAAGTGCCCCTGAGTGCAATCCCCAGTACCAAAAAAAAAAAAGAAAAAGAAAATAATTAAGCCAGGTGCAGTGGTGCACACCTGTAATCCCAGCAACTGGGGAGGCTGAGGCAGGAGGCTCCCAAGTTTGAGGCCAGCCATGGCAATTTTGTGAGACCCTGTCTCAAAATAAAATAAAAAGGGTCAGGGGGCTGGGGTTGTGGCTCAGCAGCAGAGCGCTCGCCTCGCAAGTGTGTGGCCCGGGTTCGATCCTCAGCACCATGTAAACATAAATGCATTGCATTGTGTACAACTAAAAGCAAATAAATAAATATTTAATAAATATTTTTTTAAAAAAGGGTCAGGGAAGCCGGGCGTGGTGGCGCACGCCTGTAATCCCAGCACTTTGGGAGGCTGAGACAGGAGGATCGCGAGTTCAAAGCCAGCCTCAGCAATGGCGAGGCACTTAGCAACTCAGTGAGACCCTGTCTCTAATAAAATACAAAAAAAGGGCTGGGGATGTGGCCCAGGGGTCGAGTGCCCCTGAGTTCAATCCCCGGTACCAAAAAAAAAAAAAAAAAAAAAAAAAAAAAGGGTCAGGGAATGTAGCTCAGTGATAAAATGCCCTTGGAGTTCATCTTCAGTACCCAAAGAAGAAAGAAAGGAAGAGCCATGTAGAACCTAGAGACACGACAGTGAGGAGGCCCTAGGCCAGGGACTCCTCTCTCTGGGCCTCAGCTTGCCCTACTGGGGAATGGGCACGGGCCTGTTAGAGCTCAGACGTGACAGCGCCTCGGACCAGGAAGGCCAGCCAAGTGCGCTATCAGTGTGACTCTGCACATGAAGTCTGAGCAAATGTCCCGTGTCCGGTACAGCTCAAACTGGGTTTGGTGATCAGAGTGTGCCTTTTTGGGCTTCAGGTGTGGCTTAGGTGGCTTCCATTGGCCATGTGGTCTTGTGGTGGCTTCCCTGGGAGGCAGCAGCCCCTGGTGGGCCCTCTTGCTGCCTGCAAGGTCCCCTGCTGTCTATAGACGCCTGCGCCTGCTCTCCCCTCCTCAGGTCTCCCCGCCCCAGCTGCAACCTGGGGGAATTCGTGGGGTGCTTCATCCAGAGCAGCCCCAGAGCTGGGCCAGGCCCCAGCTCTGCAGCGGAGGCCCCAGGAGGGCAGTGCCCCTGTGCCTGGGGAGCGTGTGGCTGCCGGCCTCGGGACGCTTGTGCATTCCTGCCCTCTCCCTGGCCGGCCGCAGCCGGGCTCCCAGTGAATTCTTGCATCCACCAGACTTTTGACCTGCTGCTGCCGTGGCCTAAAAGTGGGCGGCGTGGTGGCATGTGAGGGGACACAGGCCCTGCTGCTCTGCTCAAGAGCCAGTGTCCGGCTGGGGACCACATTCTTCTCTGCAAAATAGAGGTACCACAGCACCTCCTGGGGACATGGTTTGGGAGCGGATGGTGGCAAAGCACTTACTCTGATGCCAGGAGGAAGCTAAGGCCCCGGGGCCAGGCAGGCTCTTTGAAATCTTGAGCATCGGCTTCCTGCCTGTTGAGAGGCAGCTGCTATCAAGGGCTGTCTGGGTGCCAGGCACTGGCCTAGGCCCTGAGGTTCTTTAACTTGTTCAATTCTCCCAACAGTCCTCTGAGATGGACAGACTGAGGCACAGAGAAGTTAAGTGATTGGCACAAGGTCACCCAGCTGGGAAGTGGGGGAGAGAGGATTTGAAACCTGTTCTTACCCTGTCCATCATAAGCCCAGTATGTAGAAACCACTTAGTAAACGTCGGTTGTTGTCATGTTATTATTAATGTTCTTCTGCTCCCTGTCTGTCTGTCTGCACTCCCCCTGCCACTCCCCCTCCCCTCCCCACGCTCTCCCTCCCAGTCCCCATGGGACCTGGGCAAGGCGCTTCCTCCCCTGAACCTCAGTCTCCCCACCTGCTAATTGGGTAGGTTGGGCCTGCGGCTGGTTCTTGTCCAGCCTGAGGCTATGAGGTCTTTGTTTGTGATCCAGCCACCATTCAAACATTTCAGAGTAAACATTTTGATTTCCCACTCCTCTTGGAGAGCTGGGAGCTTGGTCTGAAGCTGCCCCTGAGATGTCCGGGCTCTCCTGGTCCCTGTAGTTAGTCCCGCCTTTCCCTGTGGTCACATGCAGGGCCTGACTGGCCCCAGGGCCCTCTGGCCTGATAGAGATCTCCTGGGCTCTGAGATGGCCTGGGGCCTGCCTGGTGTTACTGCAGCAAGAGCTCCTCCGGTGCTGGCTTCAAAAACAACTTTTTTTTTTTTAATCACCAATTTTGATTTTTTCCAAGAGTACTTTTGCCTGGCCTTTCTGGAACAGCAGAGGCCGTCAGGCCTCCCGATGGTTCATCCGCCACTGTGAACCCCTCAGATGGGAGCCTGTCCCTGTCCCATGCTCTCTGGGTCCCAGAGTCCCATCTTCCCTGGCTCAGGGCCCCACCTCCTTCGCAGGGAGCTGTTTGGGCCCCGGAGACCCCTCTGCAGTGAGTCTTAGCAAGCAGGTGTGTGCGGTCCCATCTGTCCTTCCTGCACAGTCCCCAGGATGCTGTCCCCTCCCCTGCTCTGTCCTCTCAAGCTGTGGGAGGTATTTGTCACCCCCTGCCCATTTCCCAGAAGCTGAGACTAGGGGTCAGCAGTCAGGTCACTTTCCTGAGGTCACACAGGCCTGTAGGGACAGCACTTGGATTCTCCCCCCCACACAGGTGTGTGCGTCACAGTCGTCCTTGGTGGTGGGACCCGCTGTCACACGCATACGCAGTGTGACAGTGTAGCCTGGCCACTGTCACTCCCAGCACTGCCGGCTCCCTCCCCACCTCCCACGCTGGCCCTTTCCTGTGTTTCTAGAAACCTCCCTCTGATTTCCACGAGACCCCCCACCTTTCTTTCCCTCTTTCCTCTCTAGCTTCTACCTGGAAGAGAAAACATGTGACCCTCGGCCTCCCGCGCTTGGCTTGGTTCACCTGAGGGTGCTCTCCAGTCCCATCCGTTTTCCTGCAGCGACGTGTTTTCCTTGTCCTCTGTGGCTGCCTACAGCCCCGCCGTGCACACAGGCCACGTCTTCTGTGCTTGCCCACCATTGCTGGACGCTGGGCTGCCAGCACAGTTTGGCCACTGTGAATTGCAGGGATTCTAACCCCAGCTGCCCAGCTCCAGAGGCTGCCTGCCCGTGGGCGTGTGCTCGCGTCCATCCCGCAGCTACGCAGCAGTGCCACCCTCCCCTAGCAGGAGCATCCCTGCCACACCCGTGCACCAGGCATTGGGCAGAGACTTGTGCATGAGGCCGTGGGGCGGGTTCCAGCCAGAGGCTGGGGCTTGGGATTGGAGAGGCCGCGAGGTCGCAGTCTCCTGGAGTAGTGTTCCAGTAGAGGCCTGAAGGGCAAGGAGAGCAGCGAACCACACTTCCGACCCGAGCCAGTGACCCAGGAAGTTGGGTCTGGGGCCTCTCAGGTCTTCGTGTGCACACAAAACTCCTGGGATCTTTTATGGTGCAGGTTCTGATCAGCAGGTTTGGAGCCAGGCTGAAGATCATGTTTCCGAGAGCCCCGGTTACTGTTTCTCTAAGGACCACGTTTGAAACAGGACCTAGATTAGAAAATGATGGGTTTTTCTACCTTCTGTTTTTATAAATAAAGTTTTATTGGAACCCAGCCATGCTTATTTATGACATTTTCCCTATGGCTGCTTTTGTCTACGATAGCACAATTGAATACAGCAGTCCTTCCATCTGTGGTGGTTTCATTTTCTGTGGTTTCAGTTACCCTGTGCCAACCATGGTGTGAAAATACCAAATGGAAAATTCCAGAAATAAACATAAGTTTAAATCATGCACGCTTCTGAGTAGTGTGATAAAACGTGTGCCATCAGGACATGCATCATCCCTTGGTGCAGTGTATCCAAGCTGTATATGCTGCCTGCCTGTTAGTTACTTGGTAGCCATTTCAGCTATTAGATCCACTGTTGGGGTATCACAGTGCTTGTGTTCATGTAACCCGTATTTTACTTGGTAATGGCCCCTCAGCACAAACTTTTATTTCAGCATGTTGTTCCGTTTTATTATCAGTTATTATTCATCTACTGGGCCTAATTTATAAGCTGGACTTTATCACATGTATATATATGTAGGAAAAAATGTGCTATGTATAGGATTTGGTTCTGGTGTCTACTGAGAGTCTCGGAACATATTTCCTTACAAATAAGGTGGGGAGCTACCATAGTTATGATAGAGACTGTCAAATGCATAAAATTGAAAAAATTTCTTGTCTGGCCTTATGCAGAGAAAGTCTGCCAGCCCTTGCTCTTGGGTCCTTTCAAGTTATAAAATTGTGTGGCGTGGTGAGTTTTCAGTGGTAAGAAAATACTACTGATGGCGGTCAGTGTCTGAGTGCTTCCTGGGTACTTAGGTCTTCAGGTGTTCTCCTGAGCTCGGGTGGCTCTTCTCTCTGCCCTGCACAGGCGAGAGCCCCCGGCTCCTGGAGCTGGGTCACTGGCTCAGAGCCCCTGGACCAGTGAGTGGCCGAGGCTGATCTGGGCCCGGCCATCTGATTTGTGTCGGGCAGGCGCTCTGCCAGGAGTGTTTTCAGAGCCCAGAGAGAGTTTTTTTTTTTTTTTTTTTTTTTTTGTGGTACCAGGGATTGAACTCAGGGGCACTCGACCACTGGGCCAAATCCCCGGCCCTTTTTGTATTTCATTAGAGACAGGGTCTCACTGAGTTGCTAAGTGCCTCGCCATTGCTGAGGCTGGCTTTGAACTCGCGATCCTCCTGCCTCAGCCTCCCAAAGTGCTGGGATTACAGGCGTGCGCCACCGCGCCCGGCCCAGAGAGAGTTTTGTTTCCTGCTTGAGACCACCTCAGTTTCTTCCTTCTCCCATTATCTCCTTCAGTCCACAAATCTCCACGCAGACCACGCTGGGAGCCTGGGGCTGTGCCGTGTCCTGAGTAGATGTGGGGATTGGAATGGGTCCCCGACCTGTATGTTCCAGGGGGAACAGGGAGGCCACACAGGGACCTGAGCACCTTGGCTCTGAAGCTGTGGTCAGAGAGGGCTTCCTGGAGGTGGCTGCAGAGTGCGCCAGGATTGCTTGTCAGGGGAGAGGAGGGCAAGCAGGGCTCTTCAGAGGGAGAGGGCACAGGCCTGGGAGTCAGGAGAGGGGAGCAGCGTGGCCTGGTGGGTTTCGCAGAGTTCCTGGTGCAGACTGTGTGCTGGGTGGCAGGGGATGGGCATCAGAACTAGAGGTCGGGGAGAGGAAGTCACCGCAGAGCTGCTAGTGCCAGGCCAGAGGCCTGTGGTTGGCCCTAGAGGTGGCTCTTGCCCTGTGGAGTGTTAGATCACAGGAAGAGAGTCCCCTGCCCCTCTCCCAGGACAGAGTCTCTGTGAGGTGCTCTTGGGTCCCGAGCCTGCTTCCTGGCTCCTGGCTCCCCAAAACACGGCAGCAGCCTCAGCCTGGGGCCTGGAGGCTGCTTCCTTGGCGATCATTTTTGTAGTACTTTTTAATTAGGGCCCTTTGTTTTCATTGAAGCCAGTGGGTTACAGTTTCCTTTGAAAATCTGTTTTAAAAATAGGGAATCCATTTAACAAAAATAAAAAAGAGTAAAGAGGTTTGGGAGGCAGCTGGCTTTCAGAGGGTGGTCCTCAGCAGGTGGTGCTTGGGGAGCCCCAGGCAGGGGTGGGGGCTCTGTGTGGGGCCAGTGGGGCCTCCCTCAGGATGTCCCGCCCCCTTAGCCCTGGAACCTCAGGTGGTGGGGTGGGGACAGGGCTCTGCCAGCTGCGACCTGGTGGAGACAGTGCTTTGAGGGGAGCTGCCCTGCCCCCACGCACCTGTGTGTCTGTCTTCGTCCTGTTCTCCTGTCCCTCTGTCACCCTCTCCTTTCCACCCCTCTCTCCATCTCTGTCACCCCATCTGTCTCTGTTGGCCTTCCTCGCTGTCTTGCCCTGGCGCTGTCACCCTGCCCTTCTTCCTGGCCTGTCCCTCCTCATCTCTGTCTCTGGGCTCCCCATCTCTGTCCCTCCCTGTCCCTGCTGTCCTTCCTCCCCACCCACCCCACTTCCCTTTCCTCCCATCCTCACCCGCATGCCCGCTCCGCCCAGCGCAGCCCTTCCTTTCTCTATTAGAAACACCGTCCTTCCCACTTCCTTTGGCTCCTAAGTGACATCCTGCCACAGCCCCATGCAGACTCTCATGGTGTCTGGGGACAGGGTCAGGTGCCCGTGGAGGTGTGGGAGGAGGTGGCCTGGAAGCCCAGGTGAAGGCTAGGCCGGAGGCCCTGGTTCTGCCCTGTGGCCTCCCTCCCCACCTGCCCCCGGGCTCTGGGAGGAAGAGGAAGCACGGCCCCAGCAGCAGGCTGCTGCCAGGTTTGATTGGAGGCTCTGGCCCAGCCAGGCAGGCATTGTCGTCCTGTGCGGCCAGCGAGCCTGCCAGGCCCCCGGAATGCATGTTTATTTTGTTGATTTTTTTGGCGGGAAGCAGGGTTGAAAATGGGGTCCGGCTCCTTCTTTTTGCGGATGGGATCGCCGAGGCCGGCGAGTGCAGGAGCTGCCGAGCATCAGACCTGCAGTCTGAGGTCAAGAGCGGAGTCTGGGTCCCGCACCCCACCCCGGCGGGAGCTGGGAGTCGGGTGCGGAGGCTGGGTGGCAGTGGGCTGGGATGTCCCTCTGCGTGTCGCTGAAACCCCCTCCTGGGTGTCAGAGATTCCCCTCTGAGACCTGGCCTGCTGCCACCTGCTGGGACCTCAAGGCCTGGCACACCTTCCAGGGGAAGCGCAGTCCCCAGGGGTGCGGAGCCAGACCTCGGGCCTCAACCCCCTCGCACCTCTGCTCCCAGAATCCCCCGCTCCGCAGGTCCCCCAGAACCCCCGGGCCAGGAGCTTCCCAGTGCAGCAAGCGCTGTGCAGAACCCGGCTTCGAGGTGCGCCGTAGCGCGTGGAGCGGGGCCTGGCGGAGCTGGGGCGGCGCGGCCTCAAGCCCCTGCCCCGCTGGGAGGCGGCAGGCGAGGACTTCCCTCCCCGGCCTCCACTTCCCCGCCGGCAGCGGCTGCCCCGGTGGGCCACCTGTGAGCAGTAAGTGGGCTAATGCGCTTCAAGCGTCCACCGGAGAAGGCCCCCAGGCCCGCCATGGACGCGGGGCTTCCTTGAGGAGTGCGAGCCTTGTCCACGTGCCGCCGCCCCGCGTTCAAGTCTAGGTTTTGCCATTCAGTGTGGCACGGCCTCTGGCCAGTTTGATTTCTTTGCGTCTTCGTTTCAAATGGAAGTCACCGTTGCTTCCACGACCTCCTCTCTAGTCCTCAGTTTCCCCGCCTGTAAATCAGGGATCATCCTGGGACCATCTGTGGGGCCTTGCGAGGACCCATCCAGGTCTCGCGCTGCCCGTATGGAGCGCCTCGTGTTTGCCAGTTGTGTGCAGGGCACTGGGATGTAGCAGTGAGCAAGACAGGCCCTGGCCCTACCCTTAGGGAGCTGACCATGAGGGGGAAAGATGGGTGTGAAGGGGAAGTGTGTAAGTGATAGTGTCTTGTCCCTGGTGGAGGGACAACGGGAGGGGAAGGAGGTGGCCACAGGGAGCGCTGGGCATGGTCTTGCAAGTTGGAGCCCTTGCCAGTTGGTGGCTGTTAAATGACCTAACCATTAGGGATAGGAGATGAGGAGAGGTCCTGGGACAGAGCAATGGTGTCAGCAACTGCTCAGGCCCTTGGTGTCGAGGTCAGGGTCACTGCTGCTGAGTTGGCTGATGCCCTCCTATGCACCCGCACCCTGCTGGGGGGCTTCCTGGGTGCAGCTTCCTCTCTCCCCCAGGGAGGCGCCCTTCCTCTCCCCTGTGCAAGAACAGTTAGAGGAGGGAAGGCCTATTTGGGGCGCAGAGTCCAGAGGTCTCAGTCCATAGCCTGCGACTCCATTGCTGGGGCCCAGGTGAGCAGTGCACGGTGGGGGAGGGCCCCTGCAGGAGAGGCCTGTGCTGGGGAGGGGCCAGGAAGCAGAGGGTGGGGAACTGCGCCCTTCCAGGGCACGCCCCGGAGGCCCCTCCCCAGCCACGCCCCCCTGCAGGTGCCACCCAGTCAAGGAAGGATGCACTGATGAGGTGACAGCTCCACTAATCCAGTCACTTCACCTGTGAACGCTCCTGTTAGCAGGAGCCTCTGGGGCCACCTCGTATCCAGACCACGACGCTGCCCACCCCGTGGCTCGAAGCCCTCCGCAGAGGGGGGGGAAAAGGCCGCTCCCCCCACCCCCGCGGCCCTGCCTTCCCCACCAGAAGGTGGGAGGCCAGGTCCTGGTGGGGGGAGGCCCTGTGCCCCTCGCTGCAGGGAGCAGAGGTCCTACCTCCTGGTTCTGCTCCGGGGACCCTCTTCGCTTAGACTGGGGAGCCCAGGAGAGGCGATAGTAAGGGCTCCAAGGACGTGGGACTGTCCCCTGCCCCCGGCACCCCCCACCCCCCTGCGCTTCTCTCGCGTCCCTCTGGCCTTTCCAGAGCAGACGGGTGCCTTCCGGAGTCTCTTTATCTTCTTGTGTGTGATGCTCTTGGGACCCGTCGGGGACCTGGGGTCAGCGTGGACTGGAGGCCTGAGGGCGGGGAAGAAGGTGGCCTCGAGTCAGACACGCTGAGACCTGGCCGGCTGCTTCCTCCCTCCTCCTCCACTTCCTGCCCACAAGGCAGGGACATCTTGGCAACCTTCTCGTGGACATTGTGAGCATTACAGATGCCACCACCGTGTGGCACCTGACACCTGGGGACGCTCAGTCCTTCCCAGCAGAGCGGCTTCTGTCGTTCCTCACCCGTTTCACAGACGCGGAAACCGAGGCGCAGAGAAGCGCGGGGACCTCCCCTAGCAGCTTGCTTCTGGGCGGCGCCCAGGCGGATCTGTGGAGGGCTCTTCCCCGGACAGCGCAGGCGTGGAAGGCCCCGAGCCTTTAGGAAAAGGCCATGGGTGGCTGCTCCCCATCTGCCCCTGCCTCCCGCTTCCCGGGCTCCCCTATGGTTTGCTGCGTGGTCTTATTCTGAGCAGCTCTTGAGTCCTTGAGAATCTTGCTTTCCCTGTTTCCAGGAGCAAATGAGGTGGAAGAGGGTCCCCTGGTTTGGGGGGTGGGGAGCGAAGCGGAGGGAAAGACACATGCAGCAGGAACCTGGGGTGCCCAGGAGTGCTACCCCAGAACTGGGACTGACAGATCACACTCCTAAACCCACCTAAGTCCTGCCCCCCTCAGTAGCACACCCCAAACATCACTGGGTGAAAATCTGATGCCCCTGGCACAGACCACAGAACAGATGGCTCCCTTGGGAGCAGTGTATCCAGCAAGTATCTATTACTTGCTCTCTTTCTTGGCCAAGCTTTTCACCTTTTGGCCCTCAGCCATTGGAAAACATCCCCAGCAGAGAAATGGGTGGTCCTGTAATAAAATAAAAGCCACAAACTGCCCTGGGGGTGGGGAGGAGGAAGTTAGCCAAAGATTTTCTAAGCCAAAAAATATCTGATAACCTTCTGACCTTTTGGTAAAAATATTCTGGAGTCAGTTTTCTGTGTTGAAACTCAAATCCACTTCCTTGGGGCAGGAGTGCTGACCCCAGCTGTCATCTGATTCTTCAAAGAAGACTTTGAGCTTTGTCAGGTCTGGTTTTTGTAAAAATCATGCTGTGGCCTGGTAAAGGTGCTCAAATCAGCAAGAACCTACTGTGTGCCTGGATTAGTCAGGCTGTGAGGAGCGGTATCCTAATTCAAAACAATTTAAGGTAGAAAAGAAAACAATTCATTGGTTCCAATAAATGGAAAGTCCAAAGACACTTCGCCTTCAGGTATAGCTGTATCAAGGTGCTCCAGTGTAAACTGTCTCCGATGGTCGTTTTTCCGTGGTGGTTTCATGCTCAGAAATGCTCTGCCCAGAAAAAGCTGCAGGCGTGCAGTTTAGCAGTCTCCACTTGAGGAGAGCCATTTTCTCAGTCTTTCTTGAAAATTCTGGGAATCGTGATTGCCCACTTGGAGTTTTGTGCTCATCTATGGATGTCTGGACCCTCTAACCAGCCAGGCCTCAGCCACGGCCCTTGGGCATGGGGTCAGCTCCATTCTGGTCACAGGAACTGGTCCAGGAAGACTGGACAGCATGTCCTCTACAGGCAGGTTGACAGCGGCCCGCAGCAGAGGTGGGGCGGAGACGAGAGGGCACAGGCAGGAACTGGCATCGATGAAGCACTCGTCCTGCTCGACGGCTGTCACCGTCTTAGGTGTCCGTAGCTGCTCTCCCCCGTCACAGCTGAGGAAAATGAGGCCCAGAGAGGTTAAGTGTTTTGCCTAAGGTCACAAAGCTGTTAGGTGGGGATTCAATCTTGGTCGATCTTCCCCTAAAACCTACTCTGTGGCCACCGCTCCCTGGTATCTGAGGAAGCTTATGAATCAGTGAGGCAGCCCCCCAAATAAAATATGAGTGCCTGTGGGGGTGCTGGGCTGATAAATGTGGGAGTCCAAAGAAATGTGGAAAAAAGACCACACAGCCCTCGGCCCGTGAGACTCGCAGTCAGGGGAAGCCAAGGGCAGACGGCAGTCACTGTGGAGACGCTGGCAGGGGTGCTTAATCTAGCTAGGTCGAGGGGAGGCTTCCTGAAGAAGATGAGGCTTGAGGAGATAGCAAGCACCCCAAGGCAAGGCTGGGGGAGGGTACACACAGCAGGCTGGGACTCCTGATTAGCAGAGATAGAAACCCAGCTTCTGTGGAATTCAGTGCCGAAGTAGATTCACCGCTTCCTGTAGTGAGACACCCAGGGGTGGCGTCAGGCATGGCTGGATCCAGAGGCCCACCAGCGCCAAGGCTTGCTGTCTCCTCTGTGGGCTCTGCCCTCCTGGCTTGGCTTTGTTCTCAGGCAGGAAGTGCAGATGCCGGTCACAGCTGGCCCCACCTCTCCAGTTCTGTCACCTTGCTCAGCCACCCAGCAAGGTCCTGTGACCGTCTTCAGGCTACTTTCATTGACCTCAGTGCGGCCTTGCTTATCCCTTCCTGAGCCAACACTGGTCCAGGAATGGAGAGTGCCTGGCCAAGCCCAGGTCCCGCGTCCACACCTGGAGTCCAAAGTGGACTGAGAACAGGGCAGGAAAATCTGGGGTGGTGGTAGAAGGTTCTTTAGGCGGGATCACAGTGCGGGGGTCACAGACAGGCTACTGGAAGGGCTGTGTCCTCGGGGAGGCATAGGAACACTGGCTGTCCCTGAGGGAGGTGGGAGCCACGGAGGATCTGGAGAGGAGGGCGAGGGGGCCGCGCCTTTCCTGTCCTAAGGTCCCTCTGGCTGCTCGCGCAACATTGAGGGGTCGGGGAGCACCGGTAGGCCGGTGAGGAGTCAGGTGGCAGGAGACCAGGGCTAGGGTGGTAAGAGTGGGCACCCCAAGCGCCCCCCAGCGGCTGGCGGGTAGTGAAGGTGCCGCCAGCGGTCAGCGGTCGGCTGCAGCTCGGCCTGGGGGGCAGGGGAAGGAAGAGGATCCCAGCTGCGTCCAGGTGTTTGGCCCGAGGGCAAGAAGGTGGAGGTGGCTGCAGCTGCAGGTACCCGGGGGCCGCCGGGCGATGGTGGACCCCTGAGGCTGGTGGCTGGAGTTGCCCCCTCCGGGGGCTCCGGGCTGGTGGGCAGGGGCAGCCCCGGGAGCCGCGCACAGAGCTCCCACGCCTGGGCCCAAGGGGCTGGCTCGGCTGCCTCAGGAAAAGGCCTGTGGGTGTTCCTGCGCCCGGCGAGGGCGGGGTGGCCGAGGAAGGCCCGCAGACGGCCCGCCCGCCCCGCTGGTTTATGGAGTGTGACTCTGGGGTCTGCCAGGAGCCGAGTGTGGGTGGCACCAGGGGAGCCGCGTCGCTGTGCACCTTTAAGCTCCCGGCACTGCCCGCCCAAGAGCACCGCCCTGCAGTGGGAATGAATGGTGGCTGTGTGTTCCCCTGCGGCGGCGGGGACGGGTGGGCTGGTGGCAGTGCGCCCAGGCCAGCAGCCCCGCCCTCGGCGTCTGGCGGAGTGACTCTTGAGGACTGTTTTGATCGAAGTCAAACACACATGCAGAAGAGCGCAGGTGGAAGGCCGTGTGTCAGGGGACCAGCGCGTAGATCTGAGCAGGGACCCCCGGTCGCCCCTCCAGCCACCCCGGGGTGACCCACCCTGACCTCCCTACCTGGACTGATTCTGCGGCCGTCCTTCACACACCAGGAGCCACACGCTGGGTCCTGCGTTGACTTTCTCTGCTGCACCTGGTGTCTGTTGCGGAGGCTGCGTCCTGTCCTCGTCCTGGCCCCTGTGACTGGCAGAGATCCATCTATTTTTGTTGACTGACTGACCCATTCTGTTGTGGGTGGGCGTCTGGGTGGTCTCCAGTGGAGGACTGTTGCCAGCATGCTGCTGAGAGATCTAGACATGTCTCCTTTGGGTGGAATCACTGGATTCGTTGAGAATTTACCAAAGAATATTCTGAAGGGCAGGGCTGGGTGGCACACAGCTGACATCCCAGCTGATCGGGAGGCTGAGGCAGGAGGATCCCAAGTTCAAAGCCAGCCTCAGCAACAGTGAGGCGCTAAGCAACTCAGTAAGACCCTCTCTCTAAATAAAACACAAAGTAGGGCTGGGGCTGGGGCTCAGTGGTTGAATGCCCCTAAGTTCAATCCCCAGTATCAAAAAAATAAAAATAAAAAAAATTAAAAAGGAATTTTCCAAAGGGATGGTGCCAGGTTTTACCCTCCCACCAGCAGAGCTTGAAAGTTCTGGTTGCATCACACATTTGCCAGTCATTGCTATTGTGTTTTATTTTGTTGTGTTTTAGTTATTCAGATGTTAGATCCCACCTGGTACTACAGATTTATTTCCCTGATGAATAATGAGATCGGACGGACACCCTTTCTTGTGCTTATTAACCATTTGGATAACCTCCCTTAGGAAGTATTTCTTCAGAATAGCCCACTTGTCTATTGCTCTGCCTGTCCTTTTTATTGATTCCACAGAACTCTTTGTATATTGTGGACTCAAATATCTTGTTAGACATGTATGGTGAATATCCTCTTTCGTGTGGGATTTTATTATGATCATTAAGAGAAGGAACTGGGAGTTTTGAGCCACATAATGATTAATTGGTACACAATGCAAGCCACTCAGCTTCCCTTTCAAAACCCCGTAGGGTGTTAGCCCATTGCTTAGTGTGCACACAGAACTGCGAGATTCATCAGCACTTTTGCTGATACGAGAAAGCCTTGAACTAAAGATGGACAAATTTGACCCCAGGCAGCTTTTCAATCCGCCATTCCTGTTTTTCAGGTTGATTCTGCAAAATCTATTAAGTACCTGCTGTATGCAATCTTAAGGCTGGGCATTGAGCATGCAGTACTTCCTAGGCTTGAAGGAAGCTGAGCCAGGATGGGTGCAGGTGCTCTGGGAGCCTGGGGGAAGCTCTGACTGGGCCAGGGCATCGTGGAAGCCTCCCTGGGGGAGTTGGCCCATGGTGGGGCCTTGCAGTGTGGCCAGCGTGGCCGAGGAACTGAGCTTTAAACTTTAAAACAGGGACACTCAGTTCCATTCTCGGGAACCTTTTAAGCAAGCATAGAACCATTTGAGTCTGTGAGTATACTTTTTCAACTAATTCTTAAGAAATCTAAGAATAAGCCGGCCACAATGGCTCAGGCTTGTAATCCCAGCGGCTAGGGAGGCTGAGGCAGGAGGATTGCGGGTTCAAAGCCAGCCTCAGCAAAAGCGAGGCACTAAGCAACTCAGTGAGACCCTGTCTCTAAATACAATACAAAACAGGGCTGTGGTGTGGCTCAGTGGTCGAGTGCCCCTGAGTTCAATCCCTGGTACCCCCCACCCCCAAAAAAATCGATTAGGTATTTCCACTGAAGATTTAGTCTCCAAATTGAGATGTGCAGAAAACAGAAGATGTGTCTCAGATTTCAAAGATGAGGTACTTCAAAACTTAAAAAGTAGGGGCTGGGATTGTGGCTCAGCAGTAGAGCGCTCGCCTAGCACATGCGTGGCCCGGGTTCGATTCTCAGCACCATGTAAAACTAAAACCACATTGTATACAACTAAAGCAAATAAATAAATATTTTTAAAAAAACTTAAAAAGTGAAGTAGCTCAATAAGATTTGATTAATGATAACATTTTTATGTGTTGGGTTAAAAACTCTAAAATTTAGCCAGGCACAGTGGCGCATGCCTGTAATCCCAACACTTGGGAGGCTGAGGCAGGAGGATTGCGAGTTCAAAGCCAGCCTCAGCAATGGCAAGGCACTTAGCAACTTAGTGAGACCCTGTCTCTAAATAAAATACCAAAAAGGGCTGGGGATGTGGCCCAGTGGTCGAGTGCCCCTGAGTTCAATCCCTGGTACCACAAAAAAAAAAAAAAAAAAGTACAAAAAAAATACTCTAAAATTTAGGCCAACTGCTTCAGTGTAGCTCCTGGAAAGTCTAGACTTCACCTGTGGCTCCTGTGGATTTCTATAGCCGGGCGATGTGGCAGCCGGGAGAAGGAGCTAGAATGTCGTGGAAGAATCCTGGTGTGGGAGGCCATAGCAGGGTCTCTGATAGGTCTTTGGCAGCTCCAGCCCAGACTGACCTGTCCTTTAAAGGGGCCTCATGGCCAGCAGCCAACAGGGGACACCTTGGCCACTGCCAGCTCCTGGTGGTCGCTCTTCTGGACTCTGGCCAGCTTGCACCTGGCCCTCACCCCGTCCCAGCTACTGCTCCCTACCCAGGTTCAATGAACCTCTTCCTGTCCAGCCCTGCTCTCAGTTACTTGCCAGCTGTGTGACCTTGAACCAGTGTCTTTTCCCTCTCTGGGGGCTTTGCAGTGCCTCCCACATGTTGTGCCTGATGCGTGGAAGGGTCCACAGGTAACAGGTGTTTCTGAGCTGGGCTTATTTCAGGGGAGACGTGATGGCGCCCAGCAGGGGGAATGCATGTGTGCAGGGACTTTCCCTCTATTTTCTGTGTCCCCATTTCATTGCTGAGGAAGCTGAGGCTCAGAGAGGTGAAGCAGCTTGCCCAGGGACACACAGCTGTGCAGAAGCAGAGTTCCAATGAGATGTGCTGACTTGTGGGTCCGAGGCCACCCACCTCTGTACCCCTGTGAGCCTCAGTTTCCTCATCTGTCAAGTGGGGTGCATAGCAGTGCTGATCACAGCCTGCGGCTGTGAGCCTGCGGGACATGAGCCAAAGGCCGGCGAGGCTCTCCGTTCGCTGGTGGCCCGAGTTCCCACTTCCGGCCCCTGCAGGAGTGCCGGCCGGTCTTCCAGGAGAGACTGAGGCTCAGGCGTGCTGCTGGAGACAGCAGCCCTGCTCCTGGCTCTGAGCCCCGACCCAGCGTACCCGCCATGTGTGGAGGCGCTGTCCCTGTGCCAGGCCGGGGTTCCTTCCTGCTTGACTGGACACGAGCAGGCAGGGGGGCAGCCGGGCGGGTGGCGCTCCCTGACCCAGCCCCAGCCGTCCCTCCCCCGAGCCCTCCTTCTCTGGCTAGATGACCGCATCTCTCCACCTTCTTGCCCCAAGCAGCTCTGGCGGCCGGCGTGGGGCGGAGGTGGCAGGGAGGGCGCTGCTCGGGCGGCTCCTAAAGGCCAGCGCTGGGTGCGCCCTCGAGGTCCCTGGCCCTCGGTGCGGGCTGCCCAGACGCCTCACTGGGCCTCCATCTCCACCTCGGGAACATGAGAGGGGACGCCAGCTCGGCCAGCGCAGCGACCCCTGACCACGCCACGTGGGTGCCCCGGGGCTAGGGACCGCGGGAGGGCTGGCAGGGTGCGGGTGCCGCGAGCGCCGTCGGGCCACTGACCCCTCAGCAGCTCTGCAGAGGGGCGCGATGGGCGCGGGCATGCCTGGCTCTGGGCGCGGGGGCTCTGCCTGCGTCCTTAACGGGTGGCTCCGGGGTTAGCGGCACCGAGTGGTGCTCAGGCCGTGTGTGCCCGGTGACGGGGCAGGGGCGCTGGCTTGGGGCAGCCCAGGGCCAGCCTCATTTCAGGCTTCTGAGCCATGGCCCTGCTGCCACAGGGGCTGGGTGAGTCTTTGCAGCCAGGATCTGGGGGCGGTGATTTGTGACAAGAGGAAACTGTCCCCAGACATGGCTGATTGTGCCAGGGGGAAAAATCCGCCCCCCCACCAGCCCCCATTTGAGCCCCACAGAAGGGTGAGGGTGGTTGGAGGGGGAGGGGCATTAAGCAGGCCGCACTCTGTGTGTGTGTGTGTTTGGCCTTGGCCTTGACCTCCCAGGAACCGCGGGTGCGGGGCTCCTCCTGCTGCCCACCCACAGCGCTCACCTCTGCCGAGATGTCCTCCAGAGAGACTCGGCCTTCCTCTCGCTCTTCTTAACATGGACTCTTCTTACCTGCTCAGAGCGAGCGACTCACTAAGTGCATCTTGAAACAAGCGCTGAGAGGACTGGTTTGTAGAGGATTGGGGAGCTGCCCGGGGTGCTCTGCACAGGGCAGGCTAGTGAGCCACGCAGCCCTGGGAAGCCATTGCTGTTCTACTGGGGTGCATCCCTCCAGCAGCCCCGAGGCATACAGGCAGTGAAGACCCTCTTTGCTATATGGGCAGACTGGAGCTCAGAGAGTGAAGGGACTTTTCCCAAGGTCACACAGCAGAGTAGAAGCTGGGCTTGGAATCAGTCTTCCTGACTCTGCCTCTGCCTCCCTGTGCCTCCTGCCAGGCTCCCGGGCCTCCTGGCCATCCCACCTGTGCACTGAGGCCACACAGGCTGCCTCAAGTCCTCAGTGTGTTGCCTGCTTGGCATTCACAGTCTGGTACCCAAGAAGCAGGGACAGCTGGAAGTGGCAGGGGTGGAGCTGTGGCTGTGCCCGGTGGCTCTGGAGGATTGCCCGGGACAGGAAGCCTGTGAGGTGGACCTTGGCAGAGATGTCCTATAGGTGGGCACTGGTCGCTAGCCCTGGACTGCTTCAAAGTCCTGCTGCTCCTGTCCTGCTCCAGCACCTGCCGGCTGCTGTGGCTCCCTAGTGCCCAAACCTTCACCTTCCTTCTTGTGCCTCCTGGTTGGCATTGCCCGTCCTACAAGGGACACTCCATGAGAGAGCTGAAATCCAAATACAGGTTTCATCTCCCTTATCAAAAAATGCCTGCAATCAGAAGTGTTTCACATTTCTCTTTTTTTTTTTTCTTTCTTCAGATTTTGGAATATTTACAGATTTTGCTGGTTGAGTGTCCCTGACCCAAAACTCTGAAATCTGAAATGCTCCAAATTTTGAGACTTTCTAAGTGTCTCCTCAGTGCTCAGAAAGTTTCACGTTATTGATTTTCAGGTTGTATTGGGGACATGCCACCTGTCCTCATGGTAGTGACAGTGACAGTGGTAACAGGACACAGAGTGCCTCCCTTTTGCCTGGCACGGCCCTGGCAGCTCTGCCTGCGGTGTCTATTCAGTCCTTACCAAAGCCACATGGTGCTGCTGCTGACGGGTCCCATTTTACAGATGAGGAAACTGAGGCCCACAGAGGTCAAGTGTCCTGTTCAGGGTCCCCTAGCTCACGGCCCAGCCGGGATCTGCAGTGACCCCAGAGCCACATCCTGCCTGAGCCAGTCTGGAGCATGAACCAGCCAGTTTCAGGAGGACCCCAGGCCTGTGACCTTGCCCCGACCTGTGACCTTGCCTGGGTTCTCCCTCCCCAGCTCCCTCCGAGCTTGCCCCAGCCCACGGCTGGCTCAGCGCTCTGAAAGCCACTCGGCCCTTCTAGAAACTGCCTCCACTCCTTGATCTCACATCACGTCACCGCGCTGTGACTGGTTAGGAGACTGAGGACACGGGTGGGTATGGCACGACGCCCTGGTTTGCGGTCAGGGTGTTTCTCTCCCAGACTTCTCCTTCCCCACACAACTAACGGGCTCGGAGCCTCTCGCCACCTGGCGTCCCATCCCCACGGCTTACGGTCATGGTTGTATCTGGGTTCGTCGTGGTTGCCGTGGGGTGTGTAACTAGTGGCTAATTAGAGAACACGAGAAGTCAAGAGCTGGCAGGGGCCTGGCCCTCCTCTGCCAAGTCCCGCCCTGGGACCTTGACTGGGCCAGTGCGGCAAACTGGCTCAGGCTGGCAGTTGGCCCATTTTACAGATGAGAAAACCGAGGCTGCTGAGGTGCACCTTCCCCGGTCTCAAGGCTCGTCCCTGATGGAGCCCTCTTGGCCTGGCTCCTCGAGCCCTTCACCAGCGCCCTCGGCACGAGGCCACCATGCTGAGAAGCCCCTGCCTGCAGGAATTTGCTGGAACCCCCCGGGGGAAGTCCCGACTGGCTCAGCTGGATGGTCCTGGGCCTCTGGAGCGTGGAGAGCGGCGTCCTCCAGTGGGGAGGTGCCGTGGGACACGCATGCTGGGGACAGAGTATTTAGAATGCCAGGTGCCTGCTGGCCCCTGCTGCCACCCTGAGCCACCAAGCTCTTTGAACAAAGTGGTGAAGTGGGTTCCCTTTTCAGGTGGGGACACTGAGCTTGTGTGGGGGGTCACCTGCACGGCGGGAGTCCGGGCAGCTGGGGGCGCTGGAGCGCCAGGCCCACACCTGTCTGGGGCACGGCGCGTCGGGCCTCCCGAGCACTTGGGGCCTGTCTGTGCCCCACTCCATGCCGGCAGCCCGAGGCCATGCTCCCGGGATGGTCCCCCACAGATGAGGAGCTGCCCCTCTGCTTTTTAAGATGTCAGCCACGGGCTGGGGCTGGGGGTGTGGCTCAGGGATGGAGCGCTTAGGTGGCAGGTGCAGCCCTGGGTTCCGTCCCTAGCACTGCAAAAAAAATGATATGTAGATAGATATAGATCTAGATTTAGATCTAGATAGATATGGATATGGATAGATATGGATATGGATAAGATATAGATGTGGTTATGGATATAGATATGGATATAGATATGGATATGGATAAGATAGATCTGGATGTGGATATAGATATGGATATGGATATAGATATGGATATGGATATAGATAGATATGGATATGGATAGATATAGATATGGATATAGATATGGATATGGATAAGATAAGATATGGATATGGATAAGATAGATCTGGATATGGATATATATATATGGATATGGATATAGATATGGATATGGATATAGATAGATATGGATACAGATATGTATATGGATATAGATATAGATATGGATATGGATATAGATATGGATACAGATATAGATAGATATGGATATAGATATGGATATGGATAGATATGGATATGGATATAGATATGGATATGGATATAGGTAGATATGGATATAGATATGGATATGGATATAGATATAGATATGGACATAGATATGGATATGGGTATAGATGTGGATATGGATATGACTGAGGACGTGCCTCAGTTGGCAGTGCCTGCCTTGCATGCACAAGGCCCTGGGTTCAATGCCCAGCACCACAAAAATAAAAAATAAATAAATACATGAAATGTGGGCCAGGATGGGGCACGCACGCCCCTGGGGGAACCTGAGGAGGGCCAGTTTGGGCATCCAATCAGAGGCGGTTCTAGCTGCTGAGGTCGGTGCACCCTGGAGTGGGGAGAGGAGCCCAGGCTGCCCTGGCGGCTGGTCCCAAGGGGCAGGCGGGGCCAGGTGCGGGCGGGGCCGGGTGCGGGCGGCAGGACCTGACCCTGCCTCAGCGCCGTGTGGGCTGGCCATGCCGCCTCAGCTCTGCTCCTCCAGCCTGGAGGTCCCTCAGGGCTGTGGCCTTGGTGGCTTGCCATTTGCACAGACAGGGCTGAGCGTGCCCACCGCCCCTCAGAGGGGAGGCTGGGCGTTCCTAGAGACAGGCCTTTGCCCGCAGGGAGCCGCGCTCCTGCTGCGTGGCTCTGGAGGAGGAGCTGAACTTCCCAGGGCCCCAGATCCTCCTCTGTAAGGTGGGACATCCGTGCAGCCCCCTCCTTTGTGGCCGGGAGGGTCAGATGACACAGTGCTTACGATGCCCCTGGGTGTGCGTGTTCAGGGGCCGCCCTTGGTTACAGAAGCTGACGGTTCACCAGTGACTGCCACTGTCTCCTGGAGACAGCCCTCCAGGTTCTAAGATATAGATAAGGGAACCAAGGTCCAGAGAGGCTGGTCGCGTTGCCCTGAGCTGCACAGCCAGGGGGCAGCAGAGATGAGCCCCGCCCCAGGGCCCCCCACTCACCCGGTGCCCGTCCCCTCCCCACCGCCTTTGTGAAGAGCAGCAGGCTCCGGCCACAGCCCTCCGCCCTGTCCAGGGTGAGCATCCCTTAATCTGCAGCCTTGCTGGTGAGACGTGCTGGGCCCATCGGACAGACAGGACGTGGAGGCCCAGAGAGAGGTGTGTGCTGCAGGGCTTCTGGGGCCACCTGACCCCACACCTGGCTCTGGCCCCCACCTGAGCTGCTCCTGGTCCACTCCTGACCACACCCAGGGCTCTGTCCCTGGCCTGGGCCGCTCCTGGGCCGCTCCTGGGCTGCTCCTGATGGACTGAGATGTGGGGGCCTGTGTATGGGATCTGTGGCCAAGGTCACCCTCACTGTGGTCCCTGCTGTCCTGTAAACACCAAGGCACTTGCTGGCACCCGGTGGAGCTTGGGTAGCAGGCGTGTTCCCTGCCCAGTCGCTGCCGCTGTCTGCGTTTGCTTCTTAAGCAAAACTGAGGCCTCCCAGCCGTGCTCAGAATCTGCCCTTGAGTGCTCCCAGGATGAATCCCTACCACTCTATTTTTTGGTACCAGGGATTGATTGAACTCAGGGGCCCTCGACCACTGAGCCACATCCCAGCCCTGTTTTGTATTTCATTTAGAGACAGGGTCTCACTGAGTTGCTTAGGGCCTCACCAAGTTGCCGAGGCTGGCTTCGAACTCATGATCCTCCTGCCTCAGCCTCCCAAGTCTATACCACTCTTGGGTTTGTGGTGGGGGTGGGGAACAGGCAGCAGTGGGCTGGAAGACGAGGCAGGACCTCAGCTCCTGGCCCCAAGGCCATAGGAATCAGATCTCAGCAGGGATTGTTAATTGGGGGCCCAGGAATTTGGGTGAAAAAATCGCATCTTTACTGCAGGTGACAAGTGGCAGTGGCAGGGCCAACTCCTGGTTCCCCATGTCACGTCTCGGTTGCCCCAGGTGTCTGTCGTCACAGCGCTGCGCGAGGCCAGTCCCTGAACTTGCCTCCAGAGCTTGTTATTGGGGCTTAATGGAGGAGCATGGGGGCTGCCGTGGCCAGGCCCTCTCCAGCTGCGTTCTTTGCCAGTCCACTACACTGGCGGCCTTCTTTAATCCTCCATAGGTTAGGTTATTCCATTTAAAATGTTATTCTGGGAAGGAGCCTGCAGGTATCCCCGACAGCCAGAGCGCTCTGTGTGGCACCAAAGGTCAGAGAATCTGCAGACTTGGACACCTCTGCCGTCGCTGCCCGGCAGCTGCGGGGGCTGGAGCTGCCTCCTGGCTCCGGCTCTCTGGGCTTCTTTCTTTTTTTTTTCTTTTTTTTTTTTTTTTTTTTTGCAGGGAGAGTACCAGGGATTGAACTCAGAGGCACTCAACCACTGGGCCACATCCCCAGCTCTTCTTAATTTTTATTTGAAGACAGGGTCTTGCTATGTTGCTTGGGGCCTCACTAAGTTGCTGAGGCTGGCTTTGAACTCGAGATCCTCCTGCCTCAGCCTCCCGAGCGCTGGGATGACGGGTGTTTGCCACTGCGCCCGGCTGTCTCTGTCTTCTTGTTGGGCGTCTTATTGGTGACCTGGTCACAGAGGTGCCCACCTCCCCCTGTGGGTTGCTATGGGAGGTTTGTAATGGGCCGGGTTCCGTCTGCCGGACGGCCCATTGTCTGTCCGCTGGGTGTCACCCTGTATTCTGGACAGGACCTGGCTGAGGGGTGCTCTGTGTATGACCCCACAGCCACCCGCACTCCTCCTTTGCCATCTGTCCTGCTCTGCACGCTCCCTGAGGGCAGGCCGCGTCCCAGTGACCATCGGTAGGCAATGGAGCTGATGTCACCATCACCGAGCTCGTGCTGGGTGCCAGCCCCAGGACAGCCTGACCAGGCAGCTGCTGTTTCACGCTCATTTTGGAAATGAGGCTCAGAGAGGAGAAGTCGCTGGCTCGGGGGCACACAGCTGGTGAGCGGTGACGCCGAGGACACCCCGAGTCTGTCCGAGCTGCACCCTCGGCCCTCCTGAGCCCAGCCTGGGGTCATGCCTGGTGGGTGGACCTTGGATGCTGGGTTCTGTTGTCAGAGAGGCATGTCACAGAGGAGGGGAAGGGGCGGCACCCGCAGACCCCCTGGGCCCCACTTATGCCCTCCCAACAGAGCTCGTCGCGCTCCACGTGATGATGGGGTGTGTTTTGATAAACGTGTGTCTGGCTGACTTGTACTCAGATCAGAGAGTGCTCGCACCCACCTGTGGGGTGTGGGGCGGGGCGGTCTGCCCACGTGGCCTCTCCATGCAGTCAAGAGGAGAGAGCCCAGCCCAGTGGCACACGCCTGTGATCCCAGCAGCGTGGGAGGCTGAGGTAGGAGGATCGCATGTTCAAGGCCAGCCTCAGCAACTTAGTGAGGTCCCCAGCAACTCAGTGAGACCCTGTCTCTAAATAAAACACAAAATAGGGCTGGGGATGTGGCTCAGTGGTCAAGGGCCCCTGAGTTCAATCCCCAGTACAAAAAAAAAGAAGAAGAGGAGATGGGGGGGGCGGCTGCTGGCAGAACCCTGCACACTGTTTTGCCATAAACTTGTTTGTTAAGTAGAGGAGTCCACTCAAAATAACGATCAGATGCATAGTAGAGGGAGTACGTAGGCTAGCGTCCTCAACCATATCAGTGTCAAGCATGTACCCTGCACAGCCGCAAGTGCTACACTTACTTCACTTCATTTCATTTGGTTGTGGTGCTGGAATTGGCCCCGGGGGATCTCCACTACTGAGCTACACCCCAGCCTTTTTTAAAAAATTGAGACAAGTCTCTTGCTAAGTAGTTGGCCTCCAACTTGTTGTCCTCCTGCCTCGGCCTCCGGTCGCTGGGGTTATAGGCATGTGCCGTGACCTTGCCGTGGCCGGGACTGGTGGGCGATGACCTCCTCAGCTCCACTGCAGGTTCACAGGTTGCTGTCACATCTGTACTCTGCTGTTGCATCTCCAATCCCCGTTGTTGACCAAAAGGCCCTTGTGTTTGGGGACAGGCACCAGCAATCTGCCTCTTTGCCATCCGGGCCCCCCTGAAGCACAGTGAGGAGTAAGAATCCCCTTAAAGGGGAAGAACTAGTGGGACCTAACAGGGTCTGTGTCAGGCTGTCTGGTACCCAGGGCACAGGTGTCAGCTGGCATTCCGGACAGGACCCGGGACAAGGCTGCTCTGCCCCCTGTCACACCCAGGGTGCTGTCCGCGGTCGGCAGAGCCGGGACTCAGGCCAGGCGCGTGGGGCTCCTGGGCCAGTGCTCAGCCCGGCCCTGCCGGCTCGCTGGCCAGGAGTGGAGACAGCATCCTGTGGCGGCGGGGCGCAGGCGCAGGAAGCCCTGGCCAGTCCCTGCTCGCCCAGTTCACCAGGCAGAAGCTCTGTGTTCCTCTTTGGGAAGCCCCACAGGGGCTGCACCAGGCACCAGGGGGAGTGCCGGGGGTCTGAGCCGGACCCTGCCCCAGGCAGCGCCTGGCCTGCACCAACAGCATCCGCCTCCGTGGGCGTCTGCCAAGCGTGGGCCGTGGTGTCAGGCGGACCAGTTCCAGCCCAGGCCGAGGTACTTAGCAGCTGGGTGACCGCTGACGAAGTGCTCCCCCTCACTGAGCCTCAGTGTCTCCTGCAAAATGAGGCTGATGATAGTTCCTAACCCTGCGGGTGGTGTTGGCACCAAAATGTGCCAAACTTTCCGGGCACACAAGCCGGCCTGCTCAGTCCTTAGGCACGCGTGGGCTTGCTTTCTAGAAGCTCCATGATTCCCTCATTCACCGCAGACTGGCCGCCTGGGGTCCTCCCACTGGTCATTCTGAGACTGCCCCATCCAAGCACCGGCCCACCGCCGCATCAGTCCGCGCAGGCGCGCGCTACCAGTGTCTGTCCATGGCATTGCGCGGGCGTTGCCAGGCGCAGCTCAAGGACCAGCCCCAGCTTGCCGTCTGGGTGTGCTGAGAAGCTTCCCTGGAACGCAGCCACACGTGTGCAGTGTCCCCTCGGGCCTCTCAGGGACTCGCCAGCAGAGTGGAGGATGGCACAGGCTTCCCCTGCGGTCCTCGCCTGTGTGGCTGTGACGATACGCTGAGGTTAAATGCCAGCACGTGCAGACCTTGCAAGTCCGAGGAAGCCTCGCTGGGAGGAGAGTGTGGAGGCAGAGCCTCCCAGCCTGCCCCAGCCTCTGAGGAAGGACCCTGAACGTGTTCCAAATGCCCCAGGGGAGAGAGGCGGTGGCGCTGGGGCTGCTTTGAAAAGGCAGAGCCACTGGAGGAGAGTCCACACAGGCTCTGGAGAGAAAGCAGTGTCCATTTTCTTCTTGGCGTCTGGACCAGCCTGCTCTGTGGCCTTGGGCAGGTTGTCCTACCTCTCTGAACTCCAGGAAGCAGATGGTTAATAAGGGAGGGTCAGATGGAGTCATGGGAAGGGGGTTAAGGAAAAACTGTAACGATGTAGGGAATACAGTAGGTGCTCATAAGTGTAAGCTAAGACCTCTTTGGCAGCAGGCCGGCTGCTGCCCCCCTCCCCCTCCCCTTCCCCAGAGCGTGCTTTCCATGCCCGTGTCCAAGGCCTCCGGATCGCTGCCTCCTCCTCTCACATCCTTGGAATCAGAGGTCACCACTTCCCGGGGCCTTCCCAGAGGAGCTCCAGGCTCGCAGCTCTGCAAGGGCAGAGACAGGGCCTCGGCGGGGCTGGTGGGAGGGGTGGAGTCTGCGCGGCCGTGCAGGGGGCTGTCGCCATGGCAGTGGAAGGCGTGGGAGCCGCTTCCTGGGGAGGGACTGCAGGACCCGGCTGAGCCCAGGCACGCGGGCACTTTGCAAGAGCGGTGGCCTGCGTCCTCGGCTGGCCTTGTGTGCTGGCAGCTGCGCTCCTGCGCCCGCCGCTGGTTTCCCGGGAACCTCTCGATGGGCTGAGCCTGGAGCAGCGGGGCTGACTCAGAGGAAGGAGTTACCGGCCGAATCCCTGCGCCCTTTCCCCCGCTGGGCGTGCGTGCGCGCCCCCAGCTGCCCCCGCTGGAGTGTCCGCACCATGAGAGGAGCAGCCCTCGTCACCCTCGATGACTCACCGGCAGGAGCGGAGCCTGGCGCATAGTAGGTGCTCAGCAAACGCTCGTGGGGTAATGCGTCTGGATCCCGCCAGTCTCGGAGCCCCTCGCCTCCCGCCCTCCCCAGTGCCCTTCAGTGGGCAGCCTGTGGGTCGGCTGCAGGCGAGAGCAGCCCGCCCCCCACGGTCCCCTGCTGCCCCCTACCCAGGAGCCGGTGGTGCCACACCGCGATGGCATCTCGGAGACACATTTGGAAACTGGCTTCTCATCATCACATCCGTCATCTGGAGCTGCGACCTGCTCACTTACCAAACCCAGATAAGAATCTCCATCTTGCAGGCTGCTGCCCATAGACGGCGCTGGCTGTGGACGCTGCTCCTGGCCACCTAGCTTTCTCCCCTCCCCGGAACCCGTTTCCAGCGCCCGGCAACCCCACATGCGCCTCCCAGGAGGTATCCTTGTCGTCCCGTTTCACAGATGAGGAAATTGGCTCAGAGATGTTAATCGATGTGCCAGGGACACACAGCAAGAGACCTGGGTTTGGTGCTAAATACACAGTGGTGCTTAATAAATGCTGGCCACTATTACTGATGTCCTCCTATCAGAAGAGGAGGGGTCGTTGGCCCCCCAACCCTGCCCGTCACTTGTCCTGCGTGAGCACTGCCCAACAGAACCGACCATGACAGGGACATGGCAGAACCAGAGCCTCCTGGCTCTCCGGGTCCCAGGGCAGCTCCTGGGTGTGGCTGCGGGAGGTTCTTCCACGCTGCAACTGCAGAGCCTCCTCTCCTCCCTCCTCCCTGTCCTCCTGCCGGTGACAAAGCATCTAGCTGTCCCTTGGCACTGTGGGGCACTGGTTCCAGGACACTTCCGCCTCACCACAGGTGCCCACATCCTCGTGGGGGGCTTGGGCTCCTCAGGTGAAGTGGCCTCCTGCTTGCAGTGACCCCAGGCATGCCCTTGGGTAGCCTTGGAGCGGCCGCCCCGCTCCTTCCGACACCGTGCCCCTGAAGGCCGTGTCCACGCCCAGGTCATTGTCCCGAAGGGAGCCGTGCTCGCCCGGTGCAGGCACGAGCTTCTTTCCCACATGGCTCCCACGGAGGCCCGTCAACGTGGGGACACGGATCTGCGAGGCAGAGGGCTCTGCAGGCCGCGCGGGCTCTGGGCACCACCAGGACGGGCCTGGGCTATGGCCCGAGCGCCTCGCTGGCCGGCTCCCGCTCCAGATCTGTGCTGTCCCTATAGTGGCCGCCGGCCACCTGCAGCCTCTGGCCACTCAGAATGTGGCCTGCACTAGCCGGGAGCCGAGGCGGACATCCTGTCCCCTCCGGCTGGACTTGGACCTCCGTTTCTGGGGGCTCGCGTCCCCGAGAGCCCGAGGCCTGGGCCAGCCATCCACCAGGGGAGGGGCGGCCGCGGCCGTGGGAACCTCCAGGCTGGCAGTGCTGCGGGCTCCCTGGCATTTCAAGGGCCACCGCCGAGGGCAGCTGGGCGGCTGCCATCGGCCTCCAGAAGGGCTTCGAGTGCGTGGCCCCATTAGCTCTCGCTGTTCCAGGGGCGCAGGCCTGAGCCGCCTGCAGCCGGGGGCGGGGGCAGCTGAGGCTGCCTGGACCCTCTTCTCTGGTGCTGGACGTACTGACTGTTCTGGTGCTTCTGGGACAGAGGTGAGGCGTGGGCAGATAAGGAGGAGGACAGGGAGAGGGCAAGAGCGACTTCCAGCCGTTGTCTTTTGGGGGGGGGGTGCCAGGGATCAACTCTGCCCTCGACCCCTGGGCCACGCCTGCAGCCCTGTTTTGTATTTTATTTAGAGACAGGGTCTCACTGAGTTGCTTAAGGCCTTGCTTTTGCTGAGGCTGGCTTTGAACTTGTGATCCTCCTGTCTCAGCCTCCTGAGCCGCAGGGATGGTGGGCGTGCGCCATCGTGCTTGGCTTCAGCCAGTTTATTTCTGTGTGGCCAACTCTGTCGTCACCATTGCTGCTGTTTGTGAGTGCTGGCTATTATCTTGCCCAAGCTTCCCAAGAGCCCTTTTTACAGAATAGGAAAACTGAGGTTCTGAGGACGGATGGCATGCGCAGTTTGGGGACTGTCCAGCTTGAAGTCACCCTGCTCCCTAGACTAGAGCTGGGGACGGGACTTGACCCAGGCTCAGTGAGTCTGGAAAGCCACTTCCCCTCTGGGCCTCAGGGTCCCTCTGTTCGTGGGGACAGGTGAGGACTGCACTACACACTCTCCCCACCTGAGGGGTCAGGACACAGCAGGACTGCGCCTCCTCGCCCCCAGGTCCCATGAGGGCCAGGGCCTGGCTGTGCTCCAGGCTCCTTGTGGACGCGGCCTTGTTCCTGTGAGGTGGCTGAAGGCTGGGCCTTGGCGTCGCAGCTCGGGATGGGGAAGCTGGTTGGTGTCATGTTTTTTTATCTGTGAAATTGGGAACAATGTCCTTTTTTCTTATTGGGGTTAAAATGGCACAAGGTACTCTTCTAGGAGGCATTTGGTTAGTGTCAACTGGTAGTGGCCGGACTTTGGCCAACCCCAGGGAGTGCCATAGTCATCACAGCCTGGGTACTTGGTATCTTTGGAGTTGTGCAGTGCACAGCCCTATCAACCATACCCAGAAGTCCCAGGTGGCGATAGGGGTCTCGCCATGACAGTTGTTGCTATGTTTACTTTTCCTGAACTCCAAACTCCTAAGAGGACAGAAGAGGCCTACCTGGCAGAGACCGGGGGCCGCTGAGGCCAGCAGTACCTCTTGATCCACACGCCTCTGCTCACAAAGCAAGCCAGTTCATTCTCTATAGGAGCCGGTGACTGCAGACCTCGGCTATGGCATCTTCCAGAGTCCCTTCCACAATGTCACTTTCAGATGCCTCCAGGAGCCTGGAAGCCCCTCTGGCTTTCCAAGGGCTCGGCCGCTCCTCGGCGCCTGTCCCTGACGCTCCTCTCCTTTGCCCCCGCAGAGCTGTGCCGGTGAGGAGCCTTGGTGAGCAGGCGCAAGGGCTGGGCCCCAAGGATGACTGCGCCCCGGGGAGGTGAGTGCATTCAGAGGGCCCCAGGGAGAGGCCCGGCCCAGCAACCTCTACACCCGGCCTCCGGCCTCCATCATCACCCGGCCTCACACGCTCCCCGGCCGGCTCCCTCTCTGTCCAGCCAGCGGCTGGAAATCCAGTATGAGAAAAAGGGGTCACCAGCGGCACAGAGAGAGCAGTCCTCTGCCCTTCCTGTCCCTGGAAGATGGTACAGAGGGGGCCACGTGGCCACAGTGGGGGGACCACCCAGCATCAGCGAGCAGATCAGGGCACCAGCAGAGCCCAGCCGCCCATGGGCCTGCTGCCCGAGCCTTCTGAGTCCCTGTGCAAGACTTCCTTGACCCTCGAGAACAAATTGTCATTATTCTTTTTTCTTGGGAGGAAGAAACAAACTCATTCATATGAAGTCCCTTGCCCAAGTCACAGCTGGCAAGTGGCAGAGGTGGGATTTGATCCTGGGGCTGCAGGGCTCCAGGCCCGGGACCCTCCCCCACCGTCCACCCTGGCGGGACGCCAGTGGCTTCTCAGCCGACCCCCAGGTCTTTGCTGCCTCTGGTCACATCCACTCCGCCTTCGTGGGGCTGCTTTCTCCCAGAGGACATCATGGCCTGGGTCTTGTCCCAGCGAGGCCTGCCACTCTGGCCGTGTGACCTTGGGCCACTTGCTTCACCTCTCTGAGCTCTGATGGTGCATGGAAACGCTTGGCAGATCGAGAGCTCTAAACAGACGTAAAAGCACAGCTCAGAGCTTTGGCCACTGGCAGAACACGGAAGTCAGGTGGTCTGTAAGACGCAGGACTGACCAGTTGACAGCGTCGTCCCTGTCCCGCGTCTCCCTTCTCCCAGGACTTCTCCCTTGCGATTTACTATCTATCTCTCCAACCCCCAAAATAGGCTCATGAGTAACACACACACACACACACACACACACACACACTTATCCACCCTTTCTAGAAGCAACTTTCAGTTTCCAAATCACCTCCCGTCTCCATCTGTTCACCAAAGCAGTTACTGTTCTAATTCAAGCCAAGGGTGATGGGCAGCTCCCGGGAGTCTCGGCACTGGCCTCGCACTAATCAGCAGGATTTCAGCCTCAGGCCTAAGGGGAGCATTTCAGCGAGCCCTTGAAGGAGCCAAGGGCCCTTGGAGGCATTTCTGGGTGGCCTCAGGACCCGTCCAACCTGCGTCCCCCCTGGCACGTGGCCCTGGAGTTAGCCGTCCCTGTTGTGGACCTTGCATCGAGGCCACCAGGGAACCCCCAGCATTGTCAGCAGAATGGAGCAGGGGCCACGTTTTCCGGAGGACAGGGACAGCCCATGACAGGTTTTTTTGATTGGTGGGCCACATCTGGTCCCCTCCCAGGCACAGAGGCCTGCCCGTCCTCCTGGTTGTTTTGCTGAAGAGTCTGTGGTTCAGAGGGGAAGTGGCTCCCGGAGCCCATGCTGTCCCACCCAGGCCTGGGCTGCGTCGCCTCTGCTCCTGCCCCGTGCTATTTTCCACTTGCAGCGGCCGAGAAGGCACTGGCAGCCCGCGCCCTGTGGGTCGCTGCCCAGCTGCAGGCGAGGTCCTTTGGTGCTTTTGAGTTGAACCTCACGCCCAAAAAGGACAACCCTCCCTCCCACCGCCTCCACCAGGCCCCCGGGGTCGCTCGGCTGCCCCTGAGCACGCTGTGATTTTCCGTGGTGTGCTTTCGAAGTGGCTGTCCCTCTGCGGGGAACACCCGTCTTTCCTCTCCACCTGCCTGTTTCCTGTGCACTGGTCAGAGTTCAGGGTGAGGCCAGCCTCCTGCAGAAGGCCTCCCTCACTGCTCAGGGGACCTGTCACTCCGTCCTGGTGCCAGCAGACCTGGGAGACTGAGGCTGCATTTCTCAGCTCTTAGACTAACTTCTGGCACAAAGAGGTGCTCATTAAAAGCTGGAATAACCGAATAGCCAAGGATCCCAGGAGAAGCCGAGAGTAGGCTCTGGAAGGCTGCTTCTGTGTCGGTGCCTTAGATGCTTGCCAGGTAGAGGGTGCCTGACTGCCCCCAACAACCCTCTCTGGTTGACATTTTGAGGCCCATTTTACAGATGAGGATCAGAGAAGTTACGTCTGTTGCCCCAGCTCACACAGCCAGGAAGTGGCCGAGCTGGGACCCCAGCCCCGGACTCTGAATGCCCCTGGGCCCCGGGCTTGACTTTGATTCTAGAAAGAGGTGGGGGGGGCAGACGGGGAAGCCATCGCCCGGAGCCTCCCGACTGGCCACAGCCTCCACCCATGCCCCTGCAGGCCCCTCTGGCTGCTCCCTCCCCACCTGTCCCCTCCTGCCTCAGAGGGCAGCTCCCCTCAGGCTTCCCTCCCACCCACTCCCACCGCAGGGCCTTGGCAGGCTCTGTTTCCTCTGCCTGGAACCCCTGGGCAGAGTGTGTTCATCCAGAGCCAGTGCCAGGCCTCCTGGACTGGGTGTGAGCTTGGGCCCAGCCACACAGCTGTGGGAAGCCCCTCCAGCCTCAGTTTCCCCTCTCTACAACGAGGGCTCCGTGGCATGCACCTGCCATGTCCAGGCCCTGCCCAGTCCATAAGGGTTTATTGAGCAGCTACTAGATGCATAGACCTGTGCCATAGCTGGGGATGTAGCAGTGGACAGAGCTGGCAGGAAGCCCCCCGCCCTGGGACCAGAGGTGCTGCTGGAATCTGTTCATCCCAGAGTAAATGTTACGATTTTGATAGTAAATTTTATTTTATTTTTCTGGGGGAGGTACCAGGTGTTGAACTCAGGGGCACTCGATCACTGAGCCACAACCCCAGCCCTTTTCTGTATTTTATTAGAGACAGGGTCTCACTGAGTTGCTTAGCTCCTCACTGTTGCTGAGGCTGGCTTTGAATTCTTGATCCTCCTGCCTCAGCCTCCCAAGTCGCTGAGATTACAGGAGTGCGCCACCGTGCCCGGCCATAGTAAATTTCACAGAACTCTTCACTGTCTACCTGGGGACCGAGACAGCTGGCACGTCAGGAAGTGGAGAAGAGGGGATTCGAATCCAGGCAGTCAGGCCTGAGTCCTTTTAGGGTTGTGGGGGTCCCTCGGGTGACAGTTCCTCCCACGATGGGGCGGGGAAGTGTCCAGCGCAGCAGGGCTGGGAAGTCTGCCGTCCTTAAGCTCCCCAGCGCCACGCTGGGAATCTTCGCTTTGTATTGGAAGACGCTCCCTGATGGTGCGCCCCTCTCCCCCGCAGATGTAAGCCCGGCGGGCCACCGGCTGACCTGTCGCTGAAGCGGCCCCCCAGGCTGGGCCTGCCCCGCCCGCGGCCCAGCATGCGCCTGTCGGTGCGCCGGGCGCTGCTGGCGGCGGGCTGCGCGCTCGCCCTGGTGCTGGCCGTGCAGCTGGGCCAGCAGGCGCTGGAGTGCCGGGCGGTGCTGGCGGGCCCGCGCAGTCCCCGGCGGGCCATGCGGCGGGAGCAGGAGGAGCTGGTGGTGGTGGGCACCGACCGCGTGGAGTACCGCTACGGCAAGGCCATGCCGCTCATCTTCGTGGGCGGCGTGCCCCGCAGCGGCACCACACTCATGCGCGCCATGCTGGACGCGCACCCCGAGGTGCGCTGCGGCGAGGAGACGCGCATCATCCCCCGCGTGCTGGCCATGCGCCAGTCCTGGTCCAAGTCCAGCCGCGAGAAGCTGCGGCTGGACGAGGCGGGCGTGACGGACGAGGTGCTGGACGCCGCCATGCAGGCCTTCATCCTGGAGGTGATCGCCAAGCACGGGGAGCCGGCGCGCGTGCTGTGCAACAAGGACCCCTTCACGCTCAAGTCCTCCGTCTACCTGTCGCGCCTGTTCCCCAACTCCAAGTTCCTGCTGATGGTGCGCGACGGCCGCGCGTCCGTGCACTCCATGATCACGCGCAAGGTCACCATCGCGGGCTTCAACCTCAGCAGCTACCGGGACTGCCTCAGCAAGTGGAACAAGGCCATCGAGGTGATGTACTCGCAGTGCCTGGAGGTGGGCGCCGACAAGTGCCTGCCCGTGTACTACGAGCAGCTCGTGCTGCACCCGCGCCGCTCCCTCAAGCTCATCCTGGACTTCCTGGGCATCGCCTGGAGCGACGCCGTGCTGCACCACGAGGACCTCATTGGCAAGCCGGGCGGCGTCTCCCTGTCCAAGTGAGTGCTGCCCTGAGCCTCCCACAGGGCACCGGGCGGGAAGATGGGCTCTGCCTCCCCTGAGCTGCGTGGCCTTGGGCAGGTCTCTGTACCTCTCTGAGCCTCAGCCCTTCTGCTGTAATGGGGGAAGATCTGGCTAAGAACAGAGCCCCGCACTAGGTCTCCCTCCTCTAGCTCTGTGACACTGAGCAGGTTGCTGTTGCTCTCGGCTTTTTTCATTCGAACAAAAACAATGAGGGAGTGTGGAGGACAACACTCTTCTTTTCTAGGAGAATCAGCAAACTTTCCTTCTGCCTTGTGCTAGGGCACTGGGGGAATGGCCAAGGTAAGGACACAGATTCTAGAACCAGGCTGTCTGGGTTTAAACCCCATCTCTGCCACCTCCTAGCTGTGTGACCTTGGACAAGTGACGCAACCTCTCTGTGCTCCTGTTCACTCACCTGTAGCAGGGGAGTAATGATCTATCTTACCTGTGAGCATAGTTAATGCCCGTTAGCTACTGTGGTGAACCCCACCACACTGCCACTGAGTGAGGGCCTGCTCTGTGTCAGGCATTACATGAAGCCCCCTAGACGTGACCCCCTTTGATCCCCATGTGCAGGACTTGGGAATGACTCTGATCCCCGTCTAAAGTGGATTGCAGAGAGAAGTCACAGGCCTGAGGCCACAGAGCCGCGACCCGCGTGCTGGGATTTGAACCCAGGTCTGTCCTCACACTGTCCCCACTGCTCCAGGGTCTTGAGCTGAGCTGGAGGCTTGCAGCAGCTCCTCAGATGCAGCGGTGCCCGCAATCCAGGGGCTCGGCTAGTCGGAGCCAGGGCTGGGATTTTGTAGCTGACAGGATAAAAAGATCAGACCGCCAAAGGAGTACACATTTATTGTAGAAAATCGGGAATAAGCAACAAACAGAGAAAGATTTCCCTTTATCTCTTTTCAGGGCAGAAAACTGTAATCCTATTGAACATGTTCTTCTTTTCTGCCTTGTATATGGGACCACTTGCCCACAGTACCCAGAACTCTGCCATGCCATCATTTTGAATGGCTGAGTAATATTCCCCTTTAGATGACCATATTCTGTGTATCATCCCCTATCGTTGGGCACTTTGGTTAGTCCCAATCTTATTGATGTTATCAAGAATCATTCCCATTCGTGTTCTGGGATGTATCCAAGTTATTTCCATAAGTGAGTCCTGCAGTTATTGCCCAGAAGTCCTGCAGACATGAAGGTTGAAGCAAAAGCCATGTGCATATTTGAGGTCTTTGACATACCGGCTTGAGCTGAGATTTAGATGGAGGTCCACAGGCTAAAGGAATGTTCTTCCCACCAGCCTCATTTCTCTTTGCTTCCAATCCTGCTTTCCTTTTGCTACATCTTTCTGTTCCTCTTCCTCAAGCCATCTCTTGGTTGGGGTGGAAGCATCTAGAAATGTGCCTTTGATCCTAGGGGTTCCCCACCCCCCATCCCACAAGGCCTTGGGATTGTAGCTGGTGAGATCTCTGTGGTTCTGATGACTTGGCAAACTATTGCCAGGAGAGTCAGGAGCACGTAGCAGATCATGGTTGGGCTATAATAACAGCAAAAAATTAAGCACAACCTAAGTGTTCATCTTCAGGGGAATGGACAGAATAAGCTGTGGCTTGTTCCTATCATGGAATGCCTGCTTAGCCATTAAAAAAAAATGAAGCATCAAGTGAAAAAAAAAAATTGTAGATCAATGCATATACCTCATAATTTCTATTTTAAAAACATCAAAGTCATAACTTTTCCCTGTGTGTCAGAGAGAGCTAACCTGTATTGATAACCATAGACTCTATTAAGAACTTTCCCTGTATAAATTCATTTATTCTTCAGAATAGCCCAATGAGGTGGGTGCTGTTATTATTCCCATTTATGAATGAGGAAATTGAGGCTCAGAGAGGTACAGTAACTCTGCCAAGACCACACAGCCAGTGTTGGTACAGACGGCATTTGAACCATAAGTCTGGCCCCTGAGTTAGCTCTTAACCACTCTATTTAAAAGCCCAGAGAAAGAATTGAAACAGCTAAGACCAGCACCCGTTTGAGGCTCTGACTGGGGGATTTTTAGCTTCACCTTTAGTGTTTGATCTTTTTTTTTTTTTTTAATTTAAGGACAAAATACTCGTGTTGGTCATAGATATAAACATTAATTTTTAGACGTCAGAGAAAGGCTGGGGGTGCATCTCAGTGGTAGTGCTTGCCCAGCATGTGAGGCCCCAGGTTCAATCCTCAGCATTGCAACAACAAACAAATAAATGTTAGAGAAGTCAAGGAAGCAGGATTTATGCACCAACAGTATGCACTGCTGTTTTCTTCCGCCCTCCTGCCACACGCCCTGACCCATTGCACAGAGAGGTGTGAGGCCACGGGCCTCGCCTGCAGGCTTGCCGGGAGCCAGGCCCTCGCAGCCTTTCCTGCTCCCCAGAGTGGCCGAGCAGGAGCTGCCCCTGCCCTGACCAGACTGTCCTCCCCAGGATCGAGCGGTCCACGGACCAGGTCATCAAGCCTGTGAACCTGGAAGCACTCTCCAAGTGGACCGGCCCACATCCCCGGGGACGTGGTGAGGGACATGGCCCAGATCGCCCCTATGCTGGCCCGGCTGGGCTATGACCCCTATGCAAACCCACCCAACTACGGCAACCCCGACCCCATCGTCATCAACAACACGCAGCGGGTGAGTGTGCATGTCGGGACGCGCTCCTGGGCTTCTGCAGGAGTCGGGGCGCCGGTCTCCCGAGGAAGCATTCACTCTCGAGATTCCTGAGCCTCTGGTTTGTTCCTGTCTAGGGATGTGAAAAATTCATGACTGCTTGTATTTCCATTTTTGCCTGGGCTGCAGGGAAGCTCAAAATCAACTGGTAAAGTGAGGTGTGGTGGCACAGCCCTGTAATCCCAGTGACAGGGGAGGCTGAGGCAGGAGGATTGCAAGTTCAAGGCCAGCCTCAGCGACTTACCAATATCTTGTCTCTAAATAAAAAATAAAAAGGGCTGGGGATGTAGCTCAGTGGTTAAGCGCCCCTGGGTTCAATCCCTGCTACAAAAACAACAAACCCAAATGACAGCCCTGTCCCACTGCAGCTCAGAGCTGGCGCATCTGTGTGCTGAGGTCCTCGTGTTTCTCCGAGGCTCTTCTCCACCCTTCCTTTCCTGTTTCCCTGGCCGTTTGTGTAGCACTTCCAGTCTTTGTTGAGTGGGCAGAGATAAATAAAATGTGGGTCCCTTTATTGTCCCAGAAGGTCTAATGTTGATCTCTCAACACGTGTGAGTTTACAGCTGCTTAAATTCCCTTTTTATTTTTATTTTGGCAGTCCCGGGGATTCAGCCCAGGACCTTGCACTTGCTAGGCCAGTGCTCTACTGCTGAGCCACATCTCCAGCCCTTCTTAAAATCTCATATTGATTGGGTCTCACTCGGTTGCCCAGGCTGGCCTTGACCTCCCGGGCTCTAGCAACCCTCCTGCCCCAGCCGCCAAGTATCTGGGATTACAGGTGTACCGCCATGCCCGGCTTGCAGTAATCGTCTTTAGCGTCTCAATTTTGCTTCTCTTTCTCCCTCTCTCCTTTTCCCCTTTGTACTAGGGATTGAACCCAGGGGCACTCAACCTCTGAGCCACATCCCAGCCCTGTTTATATTTTATTTAGAGACAGGGTCTCGCTGAGTTGCTCAGGGCCTTATTGCTGAGGCTGGGTTTTGAACTTTCCATCCTCCTGCCTCAGCCTCCCGAGCCACTGGGGTTCCAGGTGTGCGCCACCACACCTGGCTTAATTTCTGTTTCCAACAAGGAGCAGTTTACTGACACTGATTTCTAGAGGTTCTGCCCTCATGATCCAAAGTGTAAACCCATCTGTGGGGCCAGGGCGCATGCGTTCCTTCTCCCTGACTTCAGCTGATTTTGCAAAACATTCACAGAAACACTCAGAGACCCCGTGACCATAGCCAGCCTGCACTGGTATCATAGATTCTCACCACCAGATATGGTCTATTTTTGTTATTTTCTTGTTATCAATATTTATTGATTTATTTTATCTTTTTAATTTTTTTGTAGTTGTAGGACAGCATGCCTTTATTTTATTTGTTTATTTTTATGTGGTGCTGAGGATCGAACCCTCCCACGTGTGAGGCCAGTGCTCTACCACTGAGCTACAGCCCCAGCCCTTATTGATTTTCATTTTATTTGATTTTTAATTTTTTTAAAATATTTATCCATTTACTTTAGTTGTACACAATGCAATGCATTTATTTACGTGGTGCTGAGGATCGAACCCGGGCCGCGCACATGCGAGGCGCTGCTGAGCCACACCCCAGCCTGATTTTTAATTTTTTATTACTACTCTTTAATTATAAGTTATTTAAACCCTACTTGTGTTTTCATGTACTTTTCCACACATATGCTGTACTTAACAACAAAAAATTAACCGTCAAAACATCAAGCTGTACCCCATAAACATATTATTAATATTTTAATAATAATAGCATATTATTATTTTATGACAATTGAAATAAAATGGGGTGGGGGTGCAGCTCAGGTGTAGAGTGCTTACCTAGCATGCACCAGGCCTGGGATTCCATCTCCAGTGCTGCAAAATACGTACATACATAAAATGAGGTACCATTTTGCCATAATCATAATTATTGACTGGTTATAAAGAAGAGTATGGTGATGATCTTGAAATCCAGACCCCTCAGTGCTTCCTAGAAGTGGGGGCTGGAGCAGGAGGAAGCAGCAGCTCCTCTGGGGTCTCTTAAAAGGTGAAGGCCTTGCCAGGTGTGATGGCACACGCCTTTAATCTCAGTAGCTCTGGAGACTGAGGGGGGAGGATTGAAAGTTCGAGGCCAGCCTCAGCAACTTAACAAATCCTTAAGCAACTCAGTGAGATCCTTACTCTAAGTGAAATACAAAGGCTGGGGATGTGACTCAGTGGTTAAGTGTCCGTGGGTTCAATCCCCAGTACCAAAAAAATAAAAAAAAAGGTGGCCCTGTGGCCATGGCTTGGCCCTGGCCGTGTGTCCCCAAGGAGGCTGGACTTCGTGTATTTTGTAAGATGTGAATGATTCTAATGAGCACTGGTGGCTAAGATCAGCTCTTTGGAGCTTTTCTGTTTGTATAAAGTAGAGGATTTGGGCTGGGGTTGTGGCTCAGCGGCAGAGCGCTCGCCTCGCACGTGCGTGGCCCGGGTTCGATCCTCAGCACCATGTAAACATAAATGCATTGCATTGTGTACAACTAAAAGTAAATAAATAAATATTTTTTTAAAAATAAATAAAGTAGAGGATTTGTAGCACAGAGGTTGCTTCCCTGGGGTCTACAAGTCCCAGCAAGGGCCAGGCCCCAGACGGGGAAGTGAATCCCCTCGTGCACAGTGGTGTGTGAGCGGACGCCGCGTGTTCCGTGGAGGTGCCCCTGGTGACGGAAAGGCGCCAGTGCTGATAAGATCTTGCGGCCCTGGGCTGCCCAGCACAGTCGCAGCGCTGCTGTCATCCATCCTGTGGCCCGAGACTCCTCCAAATTGAGGGGTGCAGTAGGCTCAACATCCACTGGAGTTTGCAGTCGCAGGACAAAAGAAAGGGTGTGAGCACCTCACTGATTAATTCTATGTGGGGTACATCATATTTTTTAAAATATTTATTTATTTACTTTAGTTGTACACAATGCAATGCACTTATGTTTACGTGGTGCTAAGGATCGAACCCGGGCTGCGCACGTGCGAGGCGAGCGCTCTGCCGCTGGGCCACAACCCCAGCCCACATCATATTTTTAATACATCAGGTTAAATAAAAGATGTTCCTAGCAGTAGTTCCCCTGCCTCGTTGTATGTTTTAGCCCGATAAGTCCCAAGTTTTCAAGTTTTCAATTCTGCAAGCACAGTGAATATTCAAATGTGATTTCTTTGTGGGATTTTTTTTTTTTTTTTTTTTTTGTACCAGGGATTATTGAACTCAGGGGCCTTTGGCCACCGGGCCACATCCCCAGCCCTATTTTGTATTTAATTTAGAGACAGGGTCTTACTGAGGTGCTTAGGGCCTTGCTTTTGCTGAGGCTGACTTGGAACTCACCATCCTCCTGCCTCAGCCTCCCCAGCCGCTGGGATGATAGGTGTGCACCACTGTGCCTGGCTTCAGGTGTGATTTCAAAGTTCCCATGAGTAGCATACTTGTTGCTGAGTTTGAGGTTTTGCAGGTGTCCCATATCTGAGTTGAAGCAGGTTCATGTGGCCACCAGGAAACTGAAAGTGGTACCCAGTGTGGTGGCGCACACCTGTGATCTCAGGTTCTCCGGAGGCTGAGGTGGGAGAATTACAAGTTCAAGGTCAGCCTCTGCAACTTAGCAAGACCCTCATCTCAGAATAAAATGGGCTGGAGGGGCTGGGGTTGTGGCTCAGCGGCAGAGCGCTCGACAGGTTCGATCCTCAGCACCACGTAAACATAAATGCATTGCATTGTGTACAACTAAAGTAAATAAATAAATATTTTTTTAAAAAATGGGCTGGAGATGGAGCTCAGTGGTAGAGCTCCCCAGTACTAAAGAAAAATAAAAATTAAAAAAAAAAAAGAACAGAGAGAGAAAGAAGAAGAAAACGTTATAAAGTTCCATAGTTGATTCACATTATGTTTCTTTCTTTTTTCTTTTGAGGCATAATTAAAGTACCATAAGATTTACTGATCATAATGTACGATTGTTTTTAGTGGATTCATAAAGTTGTGGGCAGGACAGTTTTAGGACATTTTATTCATCCCCAAACACTCCCTGTTGTCCATTCACAGTTAACCCCATCCCACCTTCAGCTCTAGGTAACCACTAATCTACTTTTAGTATCTATAAATTCACCTTTCGTAGGCATTTCGTTGAGATAGAATCACACAGCCAGATGTGGTAGCTCACGCCTGTAATACCAGTGGCTCGGGAGGCTGAGGCAGGAGGATCATAAGTTCAAACCCAGCCTCAGCAACTTATCGAGGTCCTGAGCAACTCAGCAGGACCCTGTCTCTAAATAAAAATATACAAAGGGCTGGGGTGTGGCTCAGTGGTCACGCACCCCTGGGTTCGATCCTTAGTATCAAAATAAATAAATAAATAAACAAAAAATACCCTAGAATCCCCGGGTCCCTCTTGACCACTCTGTTCGGGAACCTCCGGGGGCTCCTCGTGTCCTTGTTTGTGTTGGCTGTCACTGTGCATCACTGGCAGTGCCACCGCGGCAGTGGAAGTTCCCAGAGAACGAGAACCTCGATCCTCTGGCTAAAGCTGTACCCCCAGTGCTGGGGATAAGAGGAGCTCAATAAATAGGGGATGGATGGGTGGACAGACAGGCGGATGGATGGGAGGACTGGAGAGAAGGGCACGTGGATTGGTGGGTGGAGGGAGGGGGTGGCGGGTGTCAGGACGGGCCACACTGTGTTCTTGGCTCCTGTCCCCCGTGGTGACGTGTCTTTTCTCTTCCCAGGTCTTGAAAGGGGACTATAAAACACCAGCCAGTCTGAAAGGATATTTTCAGGTCAGAACCCCCAGGGGCCATTCTGAGTTGTTTTCCTGGCTGGGCCACTAGCTCCGTGGGTGCCCTGCTCCTTGCTGAGGGTCCCCATCACAGACTTGGGTGGGGACGGGTGGGGCAGAGGGTCTAACTGCAGCTGGGGCTGAGCTCAGTCTGCCGACCTCCGCCCTGCCCAGGGGGCAAGTGCAGAGGGAGGGTCTTCGGATCCTACTTGAGCTTCCATCCCCTCTTATCAAAAGCAGGATCCAAACAGCCCAGGGTGGGATTTCATCCATGCCCCCCTGGTGGGGGGAAGAGAGAGAGGGAGGGGTGCGAGGGCGCCCATGTGCAAACGTAGACACCCCACGCCTGCTTCTCCGTGTGTCCCTGTGACTGTCTCCCGAGCATCCCTGGCGTATCCACAGGGGTGGCCTCAGCACACAGCAGGGACAGCCCTTTACCAGCACTGGAGCTGTCGTGCTGGTGTGGAAATGCCACCTCTTTGACACCTGTTAACCTCCGTCTCTCCAGGTGTGGCACGTCACCCAGAGCGGCTTAGAGACCCGGTGGGGTTGAAAGAGCTTTGCCCTGTCCACACCTGCTGCCCTGGTCTACATGTATTCCAATGGTCATAAAGTCACTTAAAAATACATACTAGACACGTGTTTGATGTGACAATTTCTATGATCTCAATACCAAAAAATACAGATAATATGCAGGGGTGGATGATCTCATTAGTGTGGGAGGTTTTGCACACCACTGATCACCTTGTGCTGTGAAATGCACAGGCCAACTCAGAAATCCTAGGAAATCTTAGTTTTTGAGTCCCCAAAGTACCTCTCAAATCTTAACATAGTACAACAGATACAAATCACAGTGTGTGACTGAAGTTTCGGTTGAAAATGTCGGATGCCTAAATACCTTGGATAGGGAGATGTAAACAAAGATTTGGATTGCGTACAAAACAGAGGCGTCTTATTAGTCACTAACGGTGCCTTCCTGCAGAATTACCAGGCTTATAATTTATCAGTGAAAATACCCCCTTTTAAGTGAAGGAGTGTTGCTAAAATTAGTAGTTTGAGTTTGTGTGTGTGTTTTATTTAATTTTGCAAAATAAAGAATAGCCCGCCGTGTGGCTGTCCCCACTTTAATTATCAAATCAGGGCTGAGAGCCTTGGGGGGCACCACAGCCTGAGCACTTCCCGGGTGTTTGGGGAGGGGTCCCTGCAGGCTCCATGAGAGTCACAGATCTGAACTTGCCACTGTGAGCAATGTGGCCAGAATTAGGTAGCACTAATGTGCTATTTGTTTTAACCCAAAGATGAAGCAAGCCGGGCACGGGGGTGCACGCCTGTCATCCCAGCAGCTTGGGAGGCTGAGGCAGGAGGATCGCAAGTTCAAAGCCAGCCTCAGCTACTTAGGGAGGCCCTAAGCAACTCAGCAAAACCCTGTCTCAAAATAAAATATAAAACTAGGCTGGGGATGTGGTTCAGTGGTTAAGCACCCCAGAGTTCAATCCCCAGTACCTAAGAATAAAAAAATAAAAACGAAGCGAGTACAAGAAGTGGGGGATCACCCACAACCTGAAACTCTCCCCGTTTTTGCAGATGCTTAAGCAGATGGCCCTCTGTTTGCTCACAGCGAAGGAGTTGCAATTCCATTGTGTGAGGGGGCGTGGCCATCTTCAGGGTTCCCCGTCTATTGGGTTGTACTCTCACCATCTGGGACAGCTGCCTAGTGTTCTCTGTAATGCAGGTGCCAAAACCCCTTAGCTGTTTCCTTAGGATCATCCCCAATTCCTGCAGTATCCCCATGACACTGTGCGCACTGGCCGCCCGCCCCCGCACCTCCCAGACCTCCCTGGTGCTCCCTGCCTTCCCTGGGGCGAGGGGCTCTATCCGCTCATGCCCTCAGAATCCACCTTTAAGTAGAGCCGAGGGTCAGGGCGTGGATATGGGTGTGGATATTTTGCCAACTCTCGGGGAGCAAGGCTGGCATGTACAGAGCTGGACGGGTTTCTAGCCCCCTGCGCGTTGGCAGGCACAGGACAGCTAGCAGAGCCGGGACTGGTTTGGGTTGCTATTAGGAGAAAATATGAAGGGATGGGCTGTCCCTGTCATCACACACTGCCACCCTCAGGGCCCTGCCCTGCCAAGGCGTCAAACCCCTCTTTCTGCCCTGGCCTCCTCCACTGTCACGACACCATCCAGGGTGTCGCGGAAGCTGGAAGGAGTCTTAGGGAAGCCACAGATTGATGGTGGGCTCCCCAAAGTTGTCATCACCAAACCCCGGAGACAGAAGCGCGCACGTCGGGAAGGCGCCTGGCCCGAGCGCAGCCGGCTCCTCCTTCCAGGGGCTGCGGCTCCCTCCGCTCTCCCACCGGCTCCCTGTGCGGCCAGACCAGTTCCTGTCTTTTGGATCTCTGCACTCGTGGGGTGTTTCCACGCCCCCCCCCCCCACTGCCGCCAGTTCTCTGATTGTCGGTCGGGACCCCAGCTGGGGGTGGCGAAGCTCAGCTCAGTCCTTTCCCCAACGCCCGGAGTTCGGGGGACACCCCGCTTAGTGTGCCTGCTGCGCGCGCCCAGGCTCCTGCGCTTGGTTTGATGATTCCCCAGAAGACTCGGCAAAACAGGCCACTTGCCATCCCCTGTCCATCACAAAGGATACTACTCGGGACAGCCAGAGGGAAGCGGTCCACGGGCTGAGGTGGCGGGCCACCAAGCTTCCATGCCCGCTGTCAAATCACCAATCGGGAATCCCCCAAACCTGTCCCTCGGGGTTGGTAAGGGATTCCCATACCTAGGCTCCACTGATGACGTCATCGGACCTCCCTGATGAACTTGGCCTCCAGCCCCTCTGACCTCCCAGGAGCCCAGGGATTAGCTCAAAGTCCCAGCCCTCTACTCCTGTTGGGTCTTTCTGCTGACCACCTCTTGCTGAAGCTGGTCAGGAGCCTGGCGTCTGGTGGTGTGCAGGGATTATTTGAGAGCATGTGTGAGAGAGAGAGAGAGACTAGCACGCCGAGGGGGGCCTCTGGTGGGGAGACCCTAGCATGGCCCCTGGCCGTGACCCCTGCCCTGCCTTTGTCTTCCCCCAGGTGAACCCGAACACCACCTCCTCCCACCTAGGAAGCTCGTGATTTCCAGGTAGGCCTGCCCGCCTCCAGAAATGCCTGTCCTTCCAGAGCCTCCCCCGGGACCAGCGTCCACCAAGGTGGGCTGACCCAGCCCCATCCAGGTTTCCATGGTGACCGGCTGAGGGAGCTATTTATAGAAGGGAGGCTTAGTTTCCCAGCTCTGGATCAGGGCTGGGGGGGGATCTGTGCTGAACCAGCCCCGAGAAGGTTTCCCAGCCCTGGGGAGGGGGTGGGAGGGACCACCGTGGTGGGGGTCCTGGAACCCCTCTCCACAAAACGCCACCTGCCAACACCCATGAACAGCATCAGGTTTGGCCCAAAGCAATTAATACTGATCTAATAATAGTCACAAGCACTTCTATCTAAGAACAACACCCAAGGCATTGGGCCAGGTACATCTTTGCAGTTCCTCACTTAACCTTCAGTGTCGCTGGGAGGCAGGGGACGCAGATGCGCCATTTTTCCAAGGAGAAAAACCAAAGCACAGAGAGGGCCTTTGATTTACCCAAGGCCACACAGCCACCAAATGGCAGAATTTGCCTTGAAGTCATCTCCCCCCAGTGTTTGCTTTTAGTTCATTATTTTCAGTGCATGATCACCCATGCATGCTTTGCTAAGGGGTAGGGAAAAGGGATTTCGAACTTGGAAATTCCAACATGTAACAACTCCAGGTTTAACATCCCCACGCCTCCATTGTTCATATCTGGAGAATGGGGACTCATCAGTGCCCACCTCTGAGGGACAGGGGAGCTGGCCCAGGTGGGAGGCTCAGAACTGTAAAAGTGGCAGACCCTTGCCATGAACTTGGGACTGGAGTTAAGGCTCCAGCAAGTGAGCTGCTTACACGCGTGCACGTGCGCACGCACACACACACACACACACACACACACACACACACACACACTGGCATCTCCAGGATGGCTCAAGGAAAGCCAGGGGAACCCCACAGAGAACTCAGGACTGATTTGTACTTTCCTTTTTTTTTTTTTTTTTTTTTTTAAACAGTGTTGGGCAGGTGCTTTACCACTGAGCTACACCCCCAGTCCTCCCTGTTATTTTAAATTGAAGCAGAGCTTCTAGCCTGGGTCCTGTTTTTACTCTCCTTATCCTATTTTAAATGATCAGAATATTCTTTAGTGTGTCCTTAAGTCTGCTTTACGTCAGCTGCCAGGCTGGGGACACTAGGCTCTGTAATCCTCAGGGGTCCCATCTTGAGTTGTGCTAAGATCCCAGAAAAGAACCCTCCCGTTGAAAACAGCTTCCCTCCGTGCTTTTCCCAACTCTGTTCCTCTTTGCTAACTTTTCTGCAGATTCATTAGTAGAATCCTGGACTTTTTTTTTAGGAAACCAGGTTTGTTCTTTGATTTGCTGTTTAAATGAGATGCTATATACATGGTGCAGTAGCTAATCCCAGGCAGAGTTTGCCTTGAACAAATGCTAATCATTCCCTGGCCTCTATCCACAAATCACTGCCATTTGGTCTTTATAATTAAGAAAAACAGCCGGGTGTGATGACGCAGGTCTGTAATCCCAGCCACTCCCGAGGCTGAGTCAGGAGGATCATGAGTCCAAAGCCAGCCTCAGCAATTTATCAAGGCCCTAAGCAGCTCAGTGAGACCCTGTCTCTCAATAAAATACAAAAAGGGCTGGGGATGTGGCTCAGTGGTTAAGTGTCCCTGGGTTCAATCCCTGGTACCATATAAATAGATAAGTGGGTCTTGGAGGTCAGATGGGTGCCAGTTGAGATGTGGGCGAGAAGCCAAGGAATGTTTTAAAATCCTCTCCTGCCATCTGGAATGCGTGTATAAAACCTTGCACGCTCACGCCCATGGAGGAAGGCCATGCGTTCCGCAGTCGCACATGTAAATATAAAATCTCTATTTCAGGGTTGTTACTCTGGGCTCAACGCAGTCTTCCCTTTCAGATCTCTGCAAATGGCTTTGTTGCCGAGAAAAGAAGCCGCACGAGAGGAAATCGGACCTCTAATCCAAGCATATTGCTTGCTATTAATCACCAAAACAGGACTGCCAACAGGAGCGTGTTTGCACGTGTTTGCAAAGACGGGAGCATTTGACGCTGTACCTTGACACCTCTCTGGACGATGCAGAGCCGAGAGTGTGGACGTGGTCTGGCTTTTGGAACTTAGGTATTTTATATTTTCCCCCACTTTTTTAAGCAATGGATCTGCCGTCCTCCTCCGTCATTTGTGGGACTGCCTCGGTGGCTTTGTTTGTTGGGACAAGATCCACAGCCTGTGCCTCTTCCTTTTCACACTCACTTTGAACTCAAAGAATCTATTTAAGAATTTAATATATGAGGTTTTCTTTGATTTCTCCCCACTTCTACTCCGTTTAACAGAGAAAAAGAATTATTTGAATAAAGTGAACAGAGTCCATTCGTCCATGTCATACTTCACTGAGTGATAGAGTTTTGTGCCCACGTCGAGTTGTCACGAAGATGGGTGACAAGCAGCAGCTGGAGGACATGTCCACACAAGGCACAGCTGGACCCCACCTCAGGGTACCCCAAGACCACGCCCAGGGCCAGTGGTTTCTGGGACTCAGGGGAACCATCATGTTCGTGGTGGTTGTGTGTGACGCCAGAGAAAAACGAGGACAGGGAAAAGCCGCCCAGAGCCGAGGCCAGGCTGTTTGTCTCTGCCCTGCGGAGTCTCTTCTATTTTGGGTACCACAGATTGAACCCAGGGGCACTCGGCCACTGAGCCACGCCCCCAGCCCTAGTTTGTATTTTATTTAGAGACAGGGTCTCACTGAGCTGCTTAGGGCCTTGATAAATTGCTGAGGCTGGCTTTGAACCCACGATCCTCCTGCCTCAGCCTCCTGAGCCTCTGGATTCCCTGCTTGACTGTCCCTGCTAGGATGCGTGACAACAGGTTTGAAGTGTTGCCAGCCGGGGAGCTCACTTGAACAGGGGACAGACAGAGGGGAGGGCTGGGAACACTAGGTCAAGGGGATCATTCTGTACCATGGGCCCACTGTGCGGGCCCCCACATGCTTTCTTTTCCAAGAAGAAATTTACTGCAGCCCTGCCTGGCCTAGGCAGACAGGATATGTTGCATTTCTCAGCAAACTACCTGTTGTCTGCAGGAGAAATGCAGGCCCGCAACAATAAGAGGAACCCAAGTTACCCTGAAGGGGGAGACCTTTGTAAACCTTTTCATGGACCAGATCCTGAAACTCAGGGAGATAAGGATAATTCCTCCTAACCACAAAATCTCTATAAGACTTTATGGGGGTTAAGAATCCAATTAGAAGCTGGGCATGGTGGCACATGCCTGTAATCCCAGCTGCTCAGGAGGCTGAAGCAGGAGGATAGCAGCTTCGAGGCCAGCCTCAGCAATTTTATGAGGCTGTTAGCAACCTAGTGGGACCCTGTCTCTAAATAAAATACAGAATAGGACTGGGGATGTGGCTCAGTGGTTGAGTGCCCCTGAGCTCAATCCCCGGTACCAAAAAAGAAATACACCTTTAGTTGTCCTCACTTCTGTTGGTTGGTTCTCTTGTAGTGGGAAAGTCCTCCTATGGATCCGAGCCTTTGGCACACACACAGTTTCTCTCTGTCGGTCAGGTGGCCACTTCTCACCTCCTGTCTGTCCAGGGGCTGGGGATTTTTGCTCTGGGGTTAACTGCTTGTAACTTTTTATTCTGCTGTCCCTTCCAGCTGCCTTTCTCACACCATGTGACATTTAAAGCTGAGTACTATGTTCTGGAATGGCCCTGCACCTTTCAGTCTCACAGGAGGCCGTCCCCTGCCTTGATCCTAACTAGGGGTGGCCACTGCCCCTTGCCCTGACAGGAGGAGCTCGGGGTTTCAGTCTGTGTTGCCGCCTGCGGCTGCCGCTTGCAGCAACAACGCCACGGGAGAAAATTCGGAGGCAGGATGGAAATGAAAAAGTTCTTTTATTCTTCTCTCTCCGGCTCCAACAACCTCTCCAACTCCAACCACCTTAACTCACCCTCACCCGGTTAAATACCTTTTGCCTTAACAAGGACACGTGCTAACAGCTCGAGCTTACAGGTACGTCACGCAGTGTTCACGGGCATAAAAAGATTCAGGTGAAAATGCTTGAACACCTTAATGGCTCCCAGCTAGCCGCCATCTTAGCCATCTCCTCAATTAGGGCTCTTACAAGTCTACACCATTAGCTGATTTTAAAATTGGGGTGGGACTGCAGACTATCGTGCAAAGTAAGCCAACCCCAAATCACCACAGGCCCAGGGTGCTCTCTCTCTCTGCTAGGGATTGAACCCTTGAACTTGTACATGCAAGGCAAATACTCTACCAATTGAGCTATATCCCCAGCCCCCCGAGTTCTCACTGATATGTGGATGTGGACACACAGTAATGGGGGGGGAGAGAAAGGAAGGGAGGGGGAGGGGAATAGAAAGACAGTGGAATTCATCAGGGCACAACTTTTCTATGTGCACATGTGATTACACAACCAATATGATTCTACATCGTGTACAACCAGAGGAATAAGAAGTTATACTCCATGTACGTATAGTATGTCAAAATACATTCTACTGTCATGTATAACTAATAAGAATGAATTTTAAAAATTGGGATGGGCAAAGGGAAGGTCTAGAGCTCAAAATGGCTACAATTGGATGTTTATATCCCAATGAAGGCTAAATACTATTATTGTTTTTGGTACCAGGGATTGAAATAAGGGGCCCTCGACCACTGAACCACATCCCCAGCCCTATTTTGCATTTTATCTAGAGACAGGGTCTCGCTGAGTTGCTTAGGGCCTCGCTGTAGCTGAGGTTGGCTTTGAACTCATGATCCTCCTGCCTCAGCCTCCTGAGCAGCTGGGGTAACAGTCATGCACCATTGCACCTGGCACTGAAAAGATTTTTTAATTTATGAATGCATTATCACAAAACCAGAATTTATAGTAAGAACCCAAGAGGTCCCATTTGTATTTCCTCTCAACATCCCTTTCCTTTTCTAATGCCACCCCTCTCCTGTTTGGAACACAGTATTCCAGATTGTTCATAAATATTGCCTTGCATAGAAATATAGTCCTCCTTAGCCACACGGTCCACATCTGCAGATTCAGCCAACTGGGATCAGAAACATTTGGGGGAAAAAGTTGCATCTGTGCTGATTGTGTACAGACTTTCTTTCTTGTCATTACTCCCTAAATGATACAGTGTAACAACTATGTAGCCAGCATTCACACTGTGTTGGGTGTTACAATTCATCTAGAGATGACTTAAAGTGTGTGGGGAGAGTGGGGGTGTAGCTCAGTGGTAGAGCGCTTCCCTAGCACGCACAAGGCCCTGGGTTCGATCCTCAGCACCGCCAAGAAATTTAAAAAAGGTAAGGTGTATGGGAAGATGCGCTTAAGTTGCAGGCAATTGCTACACCATTTTATATAAGGGACTTGAACATGTACAGATTTTGGTTATGGGTCGTGGGTATCCTGGAACCAATCCCCCCGATACCCAGGGATGACTATTTATATTTAAATATATAATCTTTTTTGTGTGTGTGGGGGGGGGTACCAGGGATTGAACTCAGGGGCACTCGACCACTGGGCCACAGCCCCAGCCCTTTTTTTGTATTTTATTAGAGACAGGGTCTCACTGAGTTGCTAAGTGCCTCGCCATTGCTGAGGCTGGCTTTGAACTCGCGATCCTCCTGCCTCAGCCTCCCAAGTGCTGGGATGACAGGCGTGCGCCACCGCGCCCGGCTCACACCCGAGTCTGAGGGGACGCCTCACATCCAAGGGGTGACAGGTGCGGGAGTGCAGGTGGGTGAGGCTCAGGGCTGCCTGCGGGCTGCAGCCCCGGGAGGGAGCTTCCTGGAGGGCCGCTCTCGGGATGGTCACCACCATCCTGAAGGAAGGGCTGGCTGCCAGCCCCGTCCACGCCCTCTCTTCAGGATGCGCTTGTGCCCACCCGAGGGCCAGCCAGCTGCCGTCACGGCCTGTGGCTGGGGGACCATCTGCTGCACATTGGCCAAATGGAGCGGCTGCAGATCACAGCCTCACAGCTGCGACCTCCCGAGCCAGGCGCTGGCAAGATTCCAGGGGAAAAAGGAAAAAAGCAAACAAACAAACAACTCTCCCCCATCAGGTCTAACCCTCCAGGCTAAGGGCGACCCCGTTGGAGTTAAGATCGTGACCCCGCTGACCAGGTAGCAGGGACATGGAGCCTGGGACCTTCCGGCTTCCCCTCCTCTGCAGCTGCACGGTGGGTGGGCTGCCCCCAGCGAGGCCCAGAAAACCATTTGTTAAATCTCTCAGTTCTGGGATTAACCCGCGCGAGCTGGACGGTCCCCAGGCAGATGTGGCTGGGACTCCGGCCACCTGGAGGCCCCCTCGCCCGCTGGTGCTGGGCTGGTGCTGGGACGCCTGGCGGCCCCCCGGCATCCCCCTCTGCGCGGCGAGCTTGGCTTCCTCGGAGTGAGGTGGCCCAGGGAGGCCGGGCTTCTTACTGGGCCTGGCCCCTCCCTGAGCCAATGTCACAGGAGGTCCCCAGCAGGGCAGCTTGAAGGCTATGCCACTGGGTTGTTCCACACAGCCACAGAGCCCTCGGTGATCAACGTGGGTGGCAAGGTCATCTCGCAGAGGAGACGTGGCAGGGACGACACTCCTGCAGCCACCTTTAGAACACACCATCGGCCACGGCCAAAACCCCAAAAGAGATCAGCCTCACCTCAGGTCCTCAAGTGACATTCAGACCTCCAGGACACACTGACGTCACGGGAGTGTCCCCTTTCTTCATCTGGGGTACAAAATGAGAACCCACCTTCCTGAACACTTCACCCCCAGTGACTCCACGCCCTTCATGGGCAAGGGCCCCCACGACCCCTGCTTCCTGGAGGGTCCCCAACCTCTGACCCGGGGCCAGGGACAACTCCTCCTACCAATGGGGGTACTCCAGCCTTCCCCCACCCCAAATTTGGGTCTGGAATCAGGTGGACACGTTTTTTACCCCTCACCCTTAAGTCTGTCTCACTCCCTGCTCTGAGCTCTACTCAGGATAACAAACCACAAGAATTCTGTTCCGTCTGGTGGAAGCCCCGGCTCATCTAGCAGGCCCTGCTCCAGCCTGTAGCCTTCCTCAAGTCCAGGTTATTCTGATTTTTGGGGGGGGGGGGTGTCTGGGATTGAACCCAGGAGCACTTAACCACCAAGCCACATCCCCAGCCCATTTTTGTATTTGACTTAGAAAAAGGATCTAGCTGAGTTGCTTAGGGCCTCGCTAAGTTGCTGAGGCTGGCTTTGAACTCACCGTCCTCCTGCCTCAGCCTCCCGAGCCACTGGGATTACAGTCTGGATTATTCCAATTTTACCTCATTTGTAACAGCTTCCCCCCCCCTCAGCAGATTGTTTATTAATTTATTTTGAAATAATTATTGACTCATACGAAATTGCAAAACTAGTGCAGAGAGTTCCGTGGATCCTTCACCCAGATACCCCATGCAGACATCTTACACAGCTCTAGTACCACAGCAAAGCCAGGAAACTGATGTTGGTACAATACTGTAAACTACAGACTTTACTTACTCTTTGCCATGTTTTACACGCACTCCTTGGTGTGTGTTTATGAATTTTGGTAGGGTCCAAGCCATGCATTTCAGGGTTTTGGGTCCCTCTTTTAGCAGCAGAACCTTCTTAGCCCCTTACACACCCATACAGACAAGTCACATGGGAAAACAACTATTTCTTCTTTCTGTTTTTTTTTTTTTTTTTTTTTTAATGGTCTCAGAAATTGAACCCACGGTTACTTAACCACTGAGCCACATCCCAGCCCCTTTTTGTTTTTCAGTTTGAGTCAGGGTCTCACTAAGTTGCTTAGGGCCTCACTAAGTTGCTGAGGCTGGCCTTGAACTTGTGATCCTCCTGCCTCAGCCTCCCAAGTGGCTGGGATTACAGGCATGTGCCATCACACCTGGAAAGTGGCTGGTGACCTTTTCCTGCCCCAAGCACCAGGTACTTCTCTCTGAAGCACTTTTTTAAGGTTTTATATTTATTTCCTGCTGGTTGATTCAAGTTGTTCTTACTCTCTAGGCTGGAAAACCCATGAGAGTGGGAATCATTTTTAAAAATTGCTGATCATTTATTCCCATTGAAGAATTCTGTCACAGGTTGCAGCTGTCACAGGTTGTGGCAGCTGGCTTCCAACACGGGCCCCAGTGAAGCCACTTCCTGGTGTCCATGCCCCCAACTGGGACGTTTTCCCTTCCCCTACTCAACAGGATGAGGATACCAGACTAAATCGAGGACTATGGTTACTTCTGAATTCCAGATAAGACGATGGATAAGTTTTAGTATTTTACAATGTTGCATGATACATAATCAAAAGTAGTATTCATTTAACCTGAAATTCACATTTAACTGGATTTCCTGTATTTTTATTAGCTAAACCTGATGGCCCTAAGTAGGGCTGTGTAGCCAGTAAGAAATTGCAGAGATGGTCGTGTGTGACTTCTGAGACTAGGTCATAAAGGCCCTCATGGAGGTTCTGTGGCAGGGAACTGAGATTGTGGATGATTGGGCCCCGGCGGAACTTTCAGATGAGGGCTACCCCACGAGAGACGGGGCCTGAATCAGAACACCAGGCTCAGCCACTCCCCACTTCCTGCCCCAAGTGGCATGTTTCGGGGTGCTAAGTTTGGAGGTCACTGTTACATAGTAGGTACTTGTTCAGTCTGGTGGCATACACCTATAACCCCAGGAGCTCGGGAGGCTGAGGCAGGAGGATCAAGAGTTCAAAGCCAGCTTCAGCAACTTAGCAAGGCCCTAAGCAACTCAGTGAGACCCTGTCTCTAAATAAAATACAAAAATAGGGCTGGGGATGGGGGGGTGTGGCTCAGTGGTTAAGCACCCTGATACCAAAAAAAAAAAAAAAAAAAAAAAAGAGTTAATGAACAAGTGAATGTACGCTTCTTGCTTATCGATAATGTCTGAGCTCTGTGGAACCTCGCGTCCCAGCTTTCTATATAAGGACAGAGTCTTCACAAGTTCTTGAAATAAAAGTAAAAACCATCTGCAAGTAGCACTTAGAGGAAAATCAAATTTGCTAATCTCAGCCAATCTGGATTTTCAATTCTGCCAAGTTCAGGACACCATATATATCTTTGTGACAAACTTCAAAATAAGAATGAGCCATGTGCAACTGCATAATGTCACTGTCCTAGAAAAAGTACATGTGCTAGACTTTAAATATATCAGCTTTGAAACGCCACTTAAGGATTGTTTCTATGGTATCAACCTATTTAAAGTTGTAACTGAGCAAAGCTTTTTTATTTCCCAAAATTTCTTTTGGAGGCCGTGTTGAAACTGCAGTGTGCCACAGGCTGCATAGGGAGCGGTCAGCAGTGTGGATGCTGACGGGGTAAAGGAAACTGTCTTTGAAGGTTGAGGAATTGAAGACGCGGTGATGGACACCGGGGGTTTGAGCTTGTGACCCTGAATTCATAACAATCACTCTAAGATTAGCTCAGATAGGTCTGTCAGGGCACGGTGGCGCATGCCTATAATTCCAGTGGCTGGGGAGGCTGAGGCAGGAGGATTACGAGTTCAAAGCCAGCCTCAGCAAAAGTGAGGCCCTAAGCAACTCAGTGAGACCTGTCTCTAAATAAAGTACAAAATAGGGCTGGGGATGTGGCTCAGTGGTTAAGAGCTCCTGAAGCCGGGCGCGGTGGCGCACGCCTGTAATCCCAGCACTTTGGGAGGCTGAGGCAGGAGGATCGCGAGTTCAAAGCCAGCCTCAGCAATGTCGAGGCACTTAGCAACTCAGTGAGACCCTGTCTCTAATAAAATACAAAAAAGGGCTGGGGATGTGGCCCAGTGGTCCAGTGCCCCTGAGTTCAATCCCCGGTACCACGGTACCACAAAAAAAAAAAAAAGAGCTCCTGAGTTTAATTCTTGGTACCAAAAAAAAAAAAAAAAAAAGATTAGCTCAGATGGATAAGCAAACAGTACTGACATGGGGCCCTGTGTGTGGTGTCATGAAGAAAGCACCAGACTCAAGTCTCAACTCCCGGTTCCAGGCCCAGCTCTATCCCTAAACTCTCCACGTGGGGCAGGTGCTTGCTCTCTGCCAGAGCTCCCCCGTCACCCCATTGGCTCTGAAAGTGGAGATGCGGACCAATGAGCGTCAGAGGACACCGCAGACTCCTGAAGAGCAGCCTCCTTGCTTGGCGCCCCTTCTGGCAGGCCACGTGTGTGAGCGCTTCTTTAGGAACGGGACATGGGTCTGGATGGCCCCAAGTCCCAAGGCAAGAGATTTTCTGAGACTGGAAATTATGATAGATACGAGGCCCTGAATCTATACCTTGGGGTGCCTTCTCTCCTTGCTTTTCCAAAGGCCGGGCTGTGGAGCTGGAAATCCTGATAAGTAGTGATGCTTGAGGCTGAGGGGCCTCCAGGCAGAGGTGAGATGCTGGGTTTTTAAATCAAAATAGACAATAGTTTTTAAATGAAAGAACCACTTAGTAAGTTCTCTCCATGCCAGGAGTTTCCATGCGTTAGTTAGCCTCGGCTCTTGGGTTGTTGATCTGAAAACAACTCTCTGAGTGGTTCTGTCATTATCCCCAATTTACAGATGAGAAAACCGAGGCACGGAAAGGTGAAACACCCTGCCCCTGTACTTGCTGTCCCACATCTAGGAAGGAGCAAAGTGGTTACTTGAAATTTTTACTCCAGTCTTCATTTTTAAAAAGCACACAAAAGTTATAAGTACAAAGAGAAACATTTTCCTTCAATCATTTGATATTAAGTTGCCCACATGAAGCTCCACCACTTCTAAATACTTTTGTGTTTCCAACACACAAGGATATAGTTAGTCTCTGAGGTAACCAATGGATAACCATTAAAATCAGGAAATTAAGCTCAGTGCAGCGGCGCACACCTGTCATTCCAGTGGCTCAGGAGGCTGAGGCAGGAGGATCATGAGTTCAAAACCAGCATCAGCAAAAGCAAGGTGCTAAGCTGGGCGTGGTGGAGTACACCTGTAATCCCAGCACTTGGGAGGCTGAGGCAGGAGAATCGTGAGTTCAAAGCCAGCTTCAGCAATGGCGAGGCACTTAGCAACTCAGTGAGACCCTGTCTCTAGTAAAATACAAAAAAAAGGGCTGGGGATGTGGCCCAGGGGTCAAGTGCCCCCTGAGTTCAGTCACTGGTACCAAAAAAAAAAAAAAAAAAAAAAAAAAAAGCAAGGTGCTAAGAAACTCAGGGAGACCCTGCCTCTAAATAAAATACAAAATAGGGCTGGGGGTGGGTTTCAGTGGTCAAGGGCCCCTGAGTTCAATCCCTGGTACCCCCCCTCAAAAAAGAGAATTAACCTAGGGAAAATGATCAGAAGAGCCCCCATCACAGAACCAGCCCCCAGTAGGTCAGCCCTAGTGACCTCTGCCCTTTGCTGAGGCATTTAATTATTTAAATTATTTAATATTCATAAAATTATTTAATTATTTAAATGCCACGTGTGGCATTTAGTTGTCACGTCTCTGTAGTCTCCCTCAGTCTGGAGCAGTTCCAGGTCTTCCCTTGACTTTCATGATCTTGGGACTCTCTAAGGTTACAGACTAACTCTTCTGTAGAATGTTCCTTTATTTGGGTTTGTCTGATAAATCCTCCTGATTAGATCATGCGTTTTGGCAAGACTAGGACAGGAACAATGCTGTGATCTTCTCGGGGCATTTTAACAAGTGGTATATGACCTCACTCTGTCCACCTCCTGACAGTGTGCCCTCTCATCACGTGACCACAGTCTGCACTCCTGACTGTCCCGCAGCAGTCCATGAGGTTCCTGTCTCCCAAGACCACACAGTGAGGTGCATCTCACCAGGCAATCCACTGGTGACAGCCGCCCACATGATCCACCTGACTGCAGCTCTGAAGTCTGGTAAAGCCAGAAACACAGCTACAGAGGAGCCAAGCTTCCTTTTATTTTTGGCTCTAAGATATAAACCTATCTACAGATTCAGGCCCAGACTTAAAACACTTTATCTTTTCTCCTTGTTTCCCTCAGTCTCCTTGTGGAGTCTGCAGTGTTACACTCTCCCCCCTTCACCTTCTCCTGGGCTACAACCCCGGCTCTAGTTTCTTTCTAGAGTACATACCATGTGTCAGGTACAGTCACTCCACGGATCTCTGTGGATACAGAGACCATTAAGTCGCAGGCCCCATTCCTAAGATAACCATGTTTAACTGGCTTTGTGTAGGATTTTGCAGAATTCATAGCAACCATGGAAGGTACACCAAGTCCAGTGCCTTTTGTACACTAAAGCAATTGCCTCTTGTTTTTTTTTTTTTTTTTTTTTTTTGTACTGGGGATTGAACTCAGGGGCACTTGACCACTGAGCCACATCCGCAGCCCTTTTTTGTATTTTATTAGAGACAGGGTCTCACTGAGTTGCTAAGTGCTTCGCCATTGCTGAGGCTGGCTTTGAACTCGCGATCCTCCTGCCTCAGCCTCCCAAGTGCTGGGATTACAGGCGTGCGCTCTTGGGTCTTTTTAATATCGTGAAGGTGAGAGAAAACAACCAATGCTTCCTAAGCACCCACTGTGTGCCAGCTACATTCTCCATTGCCTACACATTTCACCTTACTGAATTCTCAAGCGTTTTGCAAGGAAAAAAAAAAAAGGCGGGGGCGGGGGCTTGGAGTGGTGCAATGCCTTGCCCCAGGCCCCCAGCCTGCACACCGCTGAGCCAAGATGTGAAGTCCAGGCCTGTGAGCTCTTGGTGTCGGTGCACTCTGGGCGTTTCCCGCGGAGGGCGGGTCCCATCCTGTTCATTCTATCCGTCAGCCTCGAAGGTGCGCACGCAGCACATTTAAATTAGACCAGTGAATGTAGGGATTTATTACCAATCGTTTGGAAAGAAAGACAAGGAAAATATTCCTGGAGAGAATACTTGGGAGCTCGAGACTTGGCCCATTCAGTCCTTCACTGCCCCAAACGCCAGCACCAGGCGACTGCGGAGTCCACGCCGGCGCCTGCAGCGGGGGCCGGGGCCTTGGCCTGGACTTGCGTCATTCTCATTTGAACTCCGCGTCCCCGGCCACTCTCCGTCGCTTCCCTGTTGGGAGCTAGTCCTTCATCCCCATTGTACAGATTTAGGGTCGCGGCCCGGCACAGGAGTCTCCTGAGGCCAAGGCGGCTCAGCGGCCTCCTCGCCGGTCACCCCAGCGGGGCCGGCGCGGCGGGGAACTCCTCCCCGGCCCCTCGGGCCCGGCGGCTCGGCCTCTCTTTTTCTACTATCTCTGCTAGCTGCCACCGGGACCGACCCGCTCTAGCGTTGTAGTGCTGCCACGGCAACCAGCACGACACTTCCGCTGCTGGGTACGTCACTTCCGGCGCGCCGGCTCGGTATATCCGGGTTTGGGCCGCCGCTGAGGAGGGCTTTTCGCGCGGGCTGCGGAGCTGCGTTTGGCACGCTGGGCAGCTCTTAGAGGTGAGCAGGCAGCTGAGGGGTCGCTGCGCTGCTGGGAGTGCGGGCGAGGGAGAGCGGAAGGCGGGCCGCGGCCCTGCGGCTGTGGGGTCCATTTCGCAGACGCTGTGCCCCGGCCCTTAGAGGGACGGCGCCGCTCGGGGTCACCGGGGAGTCCCGGCCTGGGCCGAGTTAGGGACCCGAGCCTGCCCCGAATCCTACAGCAGGGTAGAGTCAAATCCGAGTCCTGGATTGGGCCTGGCCGGCACCGGGACCCGGACAAGATGCTTCCCTTTGCTTGGTCTTAGTATTCTCCTTGCAGAAATGTCTTGATGCCGCCATCGAATAATCAGCCTCAAGCGCCCCGATGGGTACTTGGCATCGGCTGTGGGCTCTGTAGCTCGCGACTGCCCTGGGGTTTCCACCGTGCCCTGTGTTCCAGGAGGCAGAGAGTAATTTAATACCGTGTATCTGGGACTTACTCCTCCTTTGAGAACATGTCCCACCTATGCACTCCTGGATGAGGTTGGAACTGGCTGCGTTCAACCAGTGCTCAGTGAGAGGAAGCATGAAGAGTTTTCTGACAGCTGACACTGCTTGAAATAGTGATCTCCCTGACCCTAAAGGCCACTTGCAGCAGCCGGTAGACAAGAACACAATGGCTGTCACATAATGAGTATTACTATGTAGTGCATCATGCTCAGCACGTTAGGTGCATTGAAATTCACACTGAGTGGTAGAGTTGGGTTTGAATTCAGGCTATGATTTTAATGTGCCTAATTACAGTCACCTTGCTAGATTTAGTCCCTAGTCCAACAATACTGATAGTGATAAACCTAATCATGGACTGCAGTAGAAACTGTTGTTTCTTGACCAGTTGCTGCGAGCTCAGTGGTTTTTAGTTTTTAAAGAAATTTTTTTGCCGGGTGCGGTGGTGCACTCCTGTAATTCCAGTGGCTCAGGAGGCTGAGACAGGAGGATCACGAGTTCAAAGCCAGCCTCAGCAATGGCAAGGCGCTAAGCAATTCAGTGAGACCCTATCTCTAAATAAAATTCAAAAAAAGCTTGGGGATGTGGCCTCAGTGGTTAAGTGCCCCTGGGTTCAATCCTTGGTATCACATCCCTAGCCCTTTTTTGAATTTTATTTAGAGACAGTATCTCACAGAGTTGCTTAGGGTTTTGCTAAGTTGCTGAGGCTGACCTTGAACTCATGATCCTCCTGCCTCAGCCTCCCATGTTACTGGGATTATAGGCATGTGTTCAAAGCTTTTGAGTGCCTCATTGAATCTTCTTTATAAGCATTCTTTAATGTTGGTGCAGTTATCAATCTCAATTTGAGAAAGAGCCAGATCTCATCACTTAGCTACAGATCTCATTACTTAGTACTGACTCTTTCCTGCAATAGTGTCTGCTTTGTTTAATAGTAACAATGATTTTGATGAACTTTGAATTTGGAGGAAATGTGGAGGGCAGCCAGGAGTAGAGACTCCCAGGAATCCTCAAGCAGCTACCTCCAGGACTCATCACACGCTGTTTGTCCCTTCCCTTAGTGACTGGTCATGTCGCTGTCCCACTTGTACCGGGACGGGGAAGGCCACATGGATGATGACGATGATGAGCGGGAGAACTTTGAGATCACCGACTGGGACCTCCAGAATGAGTTCAACCCCCACCGGCAGCGCCACTGGCAGACCAAGGAGGAGGCTACCTACGGGGTGTGGGCTGAGCGCGACTCGGACGAGGAGAGGCCCAGTTTTGGTGGCAAACGGTACTGCCTGGCACGGGCCTCTTCCCCTTGCCTTCAGAAGTGGGGAGGGTGGAGTGGGAGGTCTGCTTCCCTGCCAGTACTTCTCCCCTGGCCTTCGGGAGTGCTCTGGCTACGCCGTCCAGGAGGAGCAGGTTCCTCTCAGGCTGGTGTGTCGTCCTAACTGATCTAACCATCAGCACGGGTTCACTGGACAGTTAACTGTGTACTTGGCCTTGTGCTCTATCTATACTGTCTTCCTAGAGCTCAGACTCTAGTGGTGATGGCAGGTTTCAATCAACAACTCAGTCATTAAATTTTGTGACTGTGACTTAGGACAGGAAGGAAGCAAAAATGCCCCAGAGGGTATCTGGTTTATTGTGGGAGGTCAGGGAAGAGTTCCCTGAAGAATTGACCCTTAAGCTGATAGGAAAATGGAAGGGGGCTGGGGTGGTGGGACAGGGTGAGTGTACAGAGGCCCTTGGTTGGAGGCCTTTGGTGGCCACAAGGGCACTGAAGGTCTGTAGGCTGGAGAGGAGGGGGTGGGACTTGAGAAGGGATTGTGGGGGAGAGGGAGAGCCCTGACACAGGTGTGCAGAGGAGGCAGGGAGCCCCAGTGGAAGGCAGAGGGCTCTGTGAGGAGGCCAAGGTGGTGGTCCCAGCAGAGGTGTGGTGGGGGTAGGCTGGGATGGTGGCCAGGAGATGAGAAGTTAGGCTAGAGGTCTTCTCCCTGAGGTGGAAGTCATGCTGGTGCCGGCCTCAGCTCACTCACCCCTGTGCGCCTCCAGCTGCGGACTCCTGCGGCTGTGCCCACTGAGGTGATGTCTTTTCCTAAAGAGACCAAGGGTGAAAGACCCTAGGGATTAGTGCAGCCTCTTCTTCCCACAATAAGTTTAAAAGCATCTGATAAACCTAATCATGATAAACCTAAAATCACGTAGATCAGGACTCAGGAACTGCAGGTCAAGGGCTGATAGGAATAGCCCACATATATCAGCTACTCGTCCTGAGGACTTCACAGCATGGGTTCCTTACCTTAGGGGAAAGGGACCATTATTATCCTCCTCATTATTGGTGAAGAAATTAAGACCCAGAATCACAGCGAGGCAGAAGCCAAGCTGGAAATAGAACCTGGAGCTCCATAATTCTGGAGTCTGGGCTCTAAACCACCAAATTGTTGCATCTTTTAGGAAATAGTTCCCTGAATTCTGTTGCTGCCGTGGGGGTGTTTAATGTCTAGCTCATTTTATAAAGCATCACTCTATTTTGCGATATTCCAGGACATTTTTTCTGTGTTCCTCTGACCATACAGGTTTGTTTTACACAAAGGAGCTGGGTTAATGACTTACCATAAGTGTTGTTCTTGAAGCAGTCGCAGTTTAAATCAGTGCATTTCACAAGGTTAATTTCATGCATGTTTTAGTTTAGTTTTCATATTTAAATGAATTTAGTGGAGATGAGCTTCTAAGTTCAATTAATATATTTATCAACATATTTCACATTCATATGATCTTTTAAGAATTTTACTTGTATGATTTTTATCTATTTGAATTTCTACTTCTATTTTATTTTTGGAGTTGAAATAATGTCTACAACAGATACTTTTAAGGTTTAAAAACATGTAAAAGGAAAATTGGATTATCAAGTTGTATCTGGAATTTATAATCAACTCTATGTTGACATTGATGTATCTTCAGGCATAGATTTGAATTGAACATCCCAGGTAAAAAATGTTAAATGTGATCACATGAAGCCTGGCCTGGGGTCCTTTTGACATACAAATAAATGTGTTACTCTATTTTTTAAATAATATTTTTTAGTTGTTAGCGGACCTTTATTTTATTTATTTATATGTGGTGCTGAGAATTGAACCCAGTGCCTCACACGTGCTAGGCAAGCACTCTACCATGAGCCACCACCCCAGCCCAAATAATTGTGTTACTTTTTTAAAATGGATCCACGAGTCCCCTCTAAGGACTTCCTGTGAGCCAAGTTTCCAGGCAGGGCCGGCTGCAGAAGAGTTCTTTTTTTTTTTTTTTTTTTTAAGATATTTATTTATTTGTTTTAGTTGTACAGAATGCCTTTATTTTTATTTTTATGTGGTGCTGAGTATCAAACCCAGGCCACGCACATGCTAGGCGAGCGCTCTACCACTGAGCCACAACCCCAGTCCCCAGAAGAGTTTTTTACAGACAGGATTTGTGTCTGTGCTGCAGGGCCCGAGACTACTCTGCGCCCGTCAACTTCATCAGCGCAGGGCTCAAGAAAGGGGCAGCTGAGGAGGCAGAGCTGGAAGATTCTGATGATGAAGAGAAACCGATTAAGCAGGAAGACTTTCCTAAGGATTTTGGGCCAAAGAAGTTAAAAACGGTAGAGTCTTTACCGCATGATTGTCACCTGACAGGTACCCTTGCATGGCAGGCCCTCTTCTGGACGTGCGTCACTGGTCCATCTTTGGTTCATGGTGCTTTTTTCCGTAATGCTGTGTAGCTGCCGGGCTATTTCCTCATGGGCCAGGCTTTCCTAGATTTTTCTCACAACTAAACTTTGGTTGTTATTCTTTGCAGGGTGGCAATTTTAAGCCCAGCCAGAAGGGTTTTGCAGGAGGAACCAAATCTTTCATGGACTTTGGCAGCTGGGAAAGACACACGAAGGGAATTGGGCAGAAGCTTCTTCAGAAGATGGGCTACGTCCCTGGGCGAGGTCTTGGGAAGAACGCACAGGGTAGGCAGCAGCGCCCTGGCATCCTGAGTGGGGAGGCTAGGCTGTGGGGGGCTCGAGGGCGGGCCTGCTCCTCTCCACCCTTTCCCTTTTTATTTATTTATTTATTTATTTATTTATTTATTTTGGTACCAGGGATTGAACTCAGGGGCACTTGACCACTGGGCCACATCCCCAGCCCTTTTTTGTATTTTTTTTTTTAAATATTTATTTACTTGCCTTAGTTGTACACAATACATTTATTTTATTTTATTTATTTTTTTTGGTACCGGGGATTGAACTCAGGGGCACTCGTCCACTGGGCCACATCCCCAGCCCTTTTTTGTATTTTATTAGAGACAGGGTCTCACTGAGTTGCTAAGTGCCTCGCCATTGCTGAGGCTGGCTTTGAACTCGCGATCCTCCTGCCTCAGCCTCCCAAGTGCTGGGATTACAGGCGTGTGCCACCGCGCCCGGCTAATACATTTATTTTTATGTGGTGCTGAGGATCGAACCCGGGCCGCACACGTGTTAGGCGAGTGCTCTACTGCTGAGCTACAATCCCAGCCCCCTTTTTTTGTATTTTATTAGAGACAGGGTCTCACTGAGTTGCTAAGTGTCTCGCCATTGCTGAGGCTGGCTTTGAACTCGCGATCCTCCTGCCTCAGCTTCCCAAGTGCTGGGATTACAGGCGTGTGCCACTGTGCCCGGCACCCTTTCCCTTTTAAGGTGACTTTGACACTGTGGCCTCATTTGTTGGTATGGGACCATTGTGCTCTTCAGCTCCCTTGCTTTCTCAAAATCCAGGTTAAGCAAAACACTTACTGAGTGAGAGAAAGTGCTGAGGTCTAAACCACGCTGAGGTGATGCTTCCTTTTGTCCTGGCTTGTGTTTCTAAAACATGAATTAGTTGCCAATATTTAGACATCAGCCTGTTTCACCTAAAATCCTGTATTTTGCCTGGCAGGAGGCTAGCTGAATCATGGTGTCCACTGGGTGTGGCCTTCATCTAGGTGCCGGGTCCCCACCCTACACTGTGCTCATTTAGGTGAACTTTCCTGGGCCCTAAAGGCATTTGAGTTTGTGATCCTGCTCACAAGAGTTTTGGTAAAAAAATCTAACAACAACAACAAAAAACTGGGTATGGTGGCACACACTTGTTAATTGGGAGGCTGAGGCAGGAGGTCTCTGGGTTGAGACCAGCCACACCAGTTTAGTGAGGCCCTCAGCAACTTAGTGAGACCTTGTCTCAAAATAAAAAATAAGGGCTGGGATGTGGCTCAGTAGCAAAGTGTCCCTGGGTTCAATCCTCAGTACCTCCCTCCCAGAAAAAGACTCGAGAGCGTCAGTAGAGCACCACGTGGCCTGTGCAGTAGCTGGAGACGTGTGGCTGCAGCTCTGGGCGGGCCCTGCGTTGCTTGCCTCCGCCCTCGCTGTCTCCTGTGGCCCTCTCACTCCAGCCCCATTGAGTCACCATCTCTCTCCCACAGCTCATCTTGAGGCAGAGCCACGCAGATCAGGCAGTGGCCCCTCCTGCAGGAACTTTTCCTTTCTGAGCTACTTCCTGTGAATGATTACCAACCTGATGTAATCTGAAGCAACTGAAATTCCAGTTTTAAATAGCTGTTAAAAGTAAATCCGGGCTGTGTTGAAAACATTAGCTGTAGGGAAATACACCAACTAGATGGTGACTGGGAAGGAGCGCTCGGGGATGACCTTGAGCTATCAACAGCACTGCAGGGAATCATCGTTGAAGGGTCGTAGTTCTGCTTGTGAACGCTTGTATGGGAAAAGCCTCACGTTTACGTGCGGGGCTTGGACCTGGTGTGAACAGGTGGACGGGGCGGGGTGAGCTGCTGGGCACGTTGTGGACCAGGGGCCTGTATGGAAGGGCAGCACCCTTCAGTGGGGGGCACTGCATCTGCTCACACCTCTGCACCTGAGCCTTCCCAGTGGGTGAAGTGTCAGATTCCGCATACCTGAGGCTTAGGTGCAGGTGACCTGTTCTTTTCCCATCCACTAAAACAGTGAGTCCGAGCAGCGATGGAGATCTGTGCTTGGGACATGAATAACCCCAGGTCAGCAGACTGTTAGCAGCTTAAATGCTCAGAACTTTGAAACCATGTGGAGTGTGACAGTGTCCAAGGACAGGCTGTGGACCTCCTTCAGGGCAGTGTTATTTTGTGTAAGGAGCCAGGATTGTATTCTGCTCGGGTGGCTTGTCGCATGTGCGAGTTGATCTGTTCTGAAGCCTCGTCTCTTGCTGGGCTGGGCAGGAATCATCAACCCCATCGAAGCCAAACAGAGGAAAGGGAAAGGAGCCGTGGGAGCCTATGGCTCGGAGCGGACCACACAGTCCCTGCAGGACTTCCCCGTGGTAGACTCGGAAGAGGAAGCCGAAGAGGTAAGGGAAGGTGGGAGACGTGGGCGGGGTGTCTTGTGCCACTGTGGTAGCTGCCTGTCCCCATCCTCCCATGCGTTCTCTCAGTCTTCAGACGTTGGTTGTGCACCTGCTATATGCTGGGTGCTCTGCTGGAGACTGGGTGTGCCAGACTGGAGTGGATGTAGCGCCAATTGGGCAGTGACAGGCGTACACAGGCAACAACAGTGAGGTAGAGATGGCAGGATGTGCTGGGTGCACTGGTGCAGGCCTGCAATCCCAGTGACTCAGGAGGCTGAGGAAGGAGGATTGCAAGTTTGAGGCCAGTCTCAGAAATTCAGCACAACTCCAACAACTTAACAAGACCCTGTCACAAAATAAAAAAGGAAAACAACTGAGGATGTAGTTCTGTGATAAAGCACTGCTGTACCAAGAGAAGGGAAAGGGAAGGAAAGAGGATGTGCGAGGAGGTGCCTAGACAGAAGGTGAGGTGGGTGTTGAGCTGTGTTTAGTAAACACGGCTGTCAGGGAGATCTTGGGGGGCTGCAGTGTCTCTTCTGAGACGCAGTGGAAGAGAAGGCACTAGCAGCAGGCAGAGTGGAGAGGCCAGAGGACAAGGATGAGAAGCTCTGGGATGGGAAAGTGGGAGAGCCAGCGGGGTGGGAGGGGCAGCCACCAGGGCCTTGTGGCTGTCTAGGTCCTGGCGCGGCTTTACTAGAGCTGCCGAAGGGGCAGCTCTTTGTCCCTTGGTGCTCAGGAGCAAAGGAGAAGACTACAAAGCAGCATGACATCACTGTTCCTGCTGCCTGCCGTCTCCTGTTAAGGGGGAAGGAGGCATCTGATAAAGTGCCCTTGAGGGCTCTGAGCCAGGGCCCAGAAGCAGAAGCCCACGGGTATCCGTCCTATGGCAGGGGAGTGGGGCGAGCTGGGCGGCCCAGCCAGGTGTGGGAGGCAGTGAGCTCACTGGCGCGGGTGTGGCCGTCTGAGGGGCTCCTCTGCCTAGCTCCAGGCAAGTGCTGCTGTAGGAGACTGAGGTACTTTCCCCAAGGAGCCCCAACTCCATAAGTTGATTTTTTTGTTACTGGGGATTGAACCCAGGGGCACTTGACCCCTGAGCCACATCCCCAGCCCTATTTTGTATTTTATTTTGAGACAGGGTCTCACTGAGTTGCTTAAGGCCTCACTGTTGCTGAGGCTGGTTTTGAACTCACAATCCTCCTGCCTCAGCCTCCCGAGCCTCTGGGATGACAGGTGTGCGCCATTGCGCCTAGCTCCAGAAGTTTTTGTTTTTGTTTTTGTTTTTTTTTTTTTTTTTTTTTGAGAAAAAAATTTACAGGTTTAAACCAGTGTGAGGAAAAAGAGTGACAGTCACAAAACCAACTTCTGAGGGCTGGACCCTGTCTCCTTAGCCTCAGACTGACAGTTCTCTCCTTTGAGAAGTATTCTTGCAGTACTGGAATGAGCTCAGGGCCTCGCCTGTGCTAGGTGCCGCTCAGCTACGTCCCCAGATCTTTCTGTTTTATTTTGAGGAAGGGTCTCACTGAATTGATTGCCCAGGCTGGCCTTGACTTTTGATCTTCCTCCTCTAGTCCCCCGAGTACTGGCACTACAGGCACACACCACACCTGGTCCGTCTTTATCTCTAACCAGAGCCACGGTTTTATGTGCTCACATCTCACATGTGGTATTTCTGAGTTTCACAGGACAGTTGAAGACCAGCCTAGCACCTGCCTAGTCTGTGCTAAGTAAATTTGCTTTTTCTTTATTTTTGTTTCTCGCTTCTGTGGGGTGTACCTGCCACGGGAACCTGTGAGAGGGTGGGCGTCAGGGAGTGTCAGCAGGTGGCTTTAGTGTCACTGGCACAGTCCTTCATGCAGAGCCTGGCGCACCCTCATCCAGGCAGCTGGTGATTGTCTTAGTGGCTCAGTGGCCACACCACCTGTAAACAGTGGCACTTCCCGTGGAGACTGACCGCTTCCCTCTGGTTCAGGAGTTTCAGAAGGAGCTGAGCCAGTGGAGGAAGGACCCCAGTGGAAGCAAGAAGAAGCCCAAGTACTCCTACAAGACGGTGGAGGAGTTGAAGGCCAAGGGCAGGATTAGCAAGAAGCTCACGGCTCCCCAGAAGGAACTTTCTCAGGTCAAGGTATGGGCCTGGGATTCCTGGTCTAGGGTGCTGGAAAACAGAAGCCAAGCCCAGGGTGATGACGGCCATCTCCTCAGGTTCTCTTGTCGTCTGTCAGGCTGCTGCTTGTCTTGAACCCCCTCTCCTGCCCTGGTGTGACAGTCCTGTTGTGCCTGCACTTTGTTCTTAATGTGCACCGGGTTTCAGAGGGTGACGGGACTGTTCGCGATCCTACCGCCGTTGCTAGACCTTCAGCTTTCTTTCAGGTTTGGTCTGGGTTTTTGGCAGATTAGTTTGTACATAAAGCTTTATTTGAGGCTGAGGAGAGGTTCCTAGAACAGTTGCCAACTGGGAAGGTGGCCCCCCAACTCTGGCCAGGAGTGTGGGGAGCGTCAGGGCACTTGTGCTGAGGAAGCTGTGTCTGAGGTCAAACTAGGTTTTCCGCTCTTCTGGCGGATGGGGTCTGTGTGAGCTGTGGGCCTCTTGCTGGAAAGTCCGCGTGTTGGCAGCTGCCCACAGCAGGGCGTGCCGAGTGGCATCAGCCAAGGCTGCAGCTGGCCGAGCCGGCTGTCCTGGGTCATAGCAGACCCAGAAGCTCACCCTCATTTTCTTTCTGGGTTCTTGTCTCAAACATTTTTGAGAATGAAATTCATGGACAGTAAGACAAGGCAAGGGTGAAAGGAGAGGGATCTCCTCGAGTGAGAAGGAAAGAGATGGAACTCGCAGGCTAAGAGGAGGCCCGAGAGCAGGCCGTGCTCGGCTCGGGCTGGTGGAGCTCCTGGGTCAAGGCTGTTGACAGGCATGTGCTAATCGGGTCTCGGAGAGCGTCAGCGCCATACGTCAGCTCTGAGCCTTCCTGCGGTCTCCATTCAGGTCCGGCCTGCGCCTGTTTTCCCGCTGCCCACTGGGCCCAGGCTGGCTGCTTCAGGGCAGCAGGCCACCACGCCCTGGCTCCTCACGCCTTAGGTTCTCTCCCTCATGGCGGGCTCCCGTGGCCGCAGTCCGTGCTCACCACTGCTGCTGCCGCCTGCCGAGACCGCCACTCCTCCACCACCTCTGGTGGGCGGCCAGGGAGCCGTGGTGACCTGAGCGTGGGTTTGGACCACCAGCCCTGATGGGGTCAGCACTGTAGTGTGTCCCTGGAGTGCTCATTCCTGTCACCTTCTCAAGGGCTGGAGAGCAGCAAGGACAGCTGCCCGTTTCTTGGTAGAGGATGCATGTCACCAACTCAGGAAGCCCTGGTGGTGGTCTCAACACATCCAGCATGCTGCATGTCGTAGTGTCTGGGGACGATAAGAAACGGGTGTGTAGGTCCCACCCAGCAAGTTCCAGTCAGTGGCTCTGGACTAAGGCCCTGGGCGCTGATGTTTTTCCGAGCTAGTCTAATGCAGGTGGCTCGGGTATCACTCTTGTTTAAAGTGACAAACGGCCGGGCGCCGTGGCGCATGCCTGTAATCCCAGCACTTGGGAGGCTGAGGCAGGAGGATCGCGAGTTTAAAGCCAGCCTCAGCAATGGCGAGGCACTTAGCAACTCAGTGAGACTCTGTCTCTAATAAAATACAAAAAAAGGGCTGGGGATGTGGCCCAGTGGTCGAGTGCCCCTGAGTTCAATCCCCAGTACCAAAAATAAATAAATAAATAAAGTGACAAATGATTATCCAGAGGTACAGGCCACACTCAGATTTCCCCAGTTTTCCTAAAATGTTAGAATTAGTTCATTCCTAAGTTCTTTTGTTCAATAACTATGCTTATTGTTTATATATATATATATTTTTTAATATTTATTTATTTACTTTAGTTGTACACAATGCAATGAATTTATGTTTACGTGGTGCTGAGGATCGAACCCGGGCCGCGCACGTGCGAGGCGAGCGCTCTGCTGCTGAGCCACAATCCCAGTCCCGTTTTTATATATTTTTAAAAAATATTATTTAGTTGTAGATGGACACAACACCTTTATTTAATTTGTTTATTTTTATGTGGTGCTGGGGATGGAACCCAGGGCCTCACGCATGCAGGGCAACTGCTCTGCCACTGAGCCACAACCCTGGCCCGTGTTTTTATGTTTTTTAAAAATTTATTATAAGAGTAATGTGTAGGGCATTTTAAGAAATCAGGAAATTCAGAGAATAAAAACATGAAAAATAGTACCCATAGTCCCAAAGATCACCAAAGTCTAACGCCTCAGTATACTCCCTTTTAGATCTTTCCCTGTGCTTCTGTGCATATGTGTGTAGTGTTTACCAAAAGGCCATGTTTTGATCATCAAGTTTTGTCACCTGCTTTGATGAGTACGGCTTCTACTTTTCCATGAAAACACATTTCCTGTGCTAACACTCAGCCTCTATTCCAATGTCGTGTTTCCTAAAACCTCCTTTGGCATTATTCAGAGGAATCCAACCTCGTGCTCTCCATACCTGTTTTGTCCCCGAGTCTCCTCTGATCTGGTCCCCACGGAGCCGCCTTGAGACACACTGCCCTTCCAGCTCTGCTAAGCATGCTCTGACGCACTGCTGCCAGCATCGTGTCTGACGGGCAGCCACAGTGAGCGCGACCGAGTCCCTTCTGCGCCCGCTGCAGGTCATCGACATGACGGGCCGGGAGCAGAAGGTCTACTACAGCTACAGCCAGATCAGCCACAAGCACAACGTGCCTGAGGACGGGCTCCCGCTGCAGTCCCAGCTGCCGGCTCTGCCTGGCAAGGAGGCCAAGGCCCCGGGCTTCGCCCTGCCCGAGCTAGAGCACAACCTGCAGCTGCTCATCGACCTCACGGAGCAGGAGATCATCCAGAATGACCGGCAGCTGCAGTACGAGCGGGACATGGTGGTGAACCTGTCCCACGAGCTGGAGAAGATGGCCGAGGTCCTGGAGCACGAGGAGCGCGCCATCTCCAACCTGAGCAGGGTGCTGGAGATGGTGGAGGAGTGTGAGCGGCGCCTGCAGCCCGGCTGCCCCAGCCCCCTCACCCTGGACGAGTGCGCCCGCATCTTCCAGACCCTGCAGGACAAGTACTACGAGGAGTACCGCATGTCGGACCGCGTGGACCTGGCTGTGGCCATCGTCTACCCGCTCATGAAGGACTACTTCAAGGAGTGGGATCCCCTCAAAGTGAGTTGGAGCTGTGGCCAGCTCCAGGCCGGGCACGCCCCTGTGGTGAGGGCGGGGCAGGGGCCGCTGACGCCCTGTTCTCCTCAGGACTGTACCTATGGCACTGAGATCATCTCCAAGTGGAAGAGTCTCCTGGAGAATGACCAGATCCTGTCCCACGGCGGTCAGGACCTCTCCGCAGACGCCTTTCACAGGTACCGTGGTGGGCGCTGTGCTCCTGGGCTGGGGGTGCTGGAGCTGGGGACGGTGGCTGCTGCCCTCGCTACCCACTGCGCACCGGTTCTACCCTGGGAATTCCAACCACTCGTCCGCTTGCTCAGCCTGGTTGTCAAGTGTCTGTTGAGGGCCACCCTCTGGGTGCTGGGCCTCTCCCGGGAGGACCGCAGCCAGCTCTGTTCACGTTGCAGTGGAGGAGCCGGTGACAGGAAGTGAACAGATAGCACGGTGTGCCCGCTGGGTACACGGTAGTGAGTGACAAGGGCAAGTGCTTACTTGGAGTGGAAATTGGAACAGAGGTCCCTTGGAAGGGGACATCAGGCTGTGGCCCAGAAGGTCAGAGGTGTCAGCTGTGGGTAGAGAGCTCTAGGGGGACAGCACCTGATACCAGGGCCCGTGAGCCTGTGTCGCCTGCAGCAGACCCGCCAGGCGGGTGGGCACTACCAGGGAGACCCAGGCCACACAGGCTGGCAGGGGAGGTCAGGTTCGTCAGGCGGGGCCTGCGCTCGTGGTTCTAGCTGCGTCTCTGTGCTGTTGCTTTCCCTTCCTACTCTGTGGTCAGGGTAGGGGACGGGGGCCGTGGTGGCTATACTCAGTGTGCTTGGAACCCCTTCAGTGAGGCTTACCGGGTGGCCCTCTGCCTGCGCAGGCTGATCTGGGAGGTCTGGATGCCTTTTGTTCGAAACATCATTAACCAGTGGCAGCCAAGAAACTGTGACCCGATGGTGGACTTCCTGGACAGCTGGGTGCACATCATCCCCGTGTGGATCCTGGACAACATCCTGGACCAGCTCATCTTCCCCAAGCTGCAGAAGGAGGTAGGGCTGAGTCCCTGGTCAGCCCTGGTCAGCGACCTGGGGACTGGTGGAGCATTTCTCCCATCTCTTGCTGTTAGAACGCCTGCAGTTCAAAGAATCTACCAGCAGGCTCTTTGTCCTGTAGCATTAACTCCAGCCCTTTCCTCAGTACTTTTTTCCCCAAGCCTTCTAGAGGGAATTCATTTTCTTGGGGTCTGCAATAAAATCAGACTTTTGAGTTTCTGAGATTTAATACATGGGTGTATTTGTTGGGCTTGGTGTCTTGGTTCTGGGGTTATGGAGTGCAGAATGCCCACAGGCACCTTGGTCACCATAAAGGGGAGACTGAGTCATCTGCACGAGTGTCAAGGACCGCTGGCCCAGTGGCACCGGCCCGCGATCCCAGTACCTCAGGAGCCTGAGGCAGGAGCATTGCAGGTTCATGGCCAGCCTCAGCAACTCACTGTGGCCCTATCTAAAAATAAACAGGGCTGGGGGTGTGGCTCAGTGGCAGAGGCCCTGGTTCAGTCCCCAGAACCAGGAAGAAAAAGTGGAGAGGACCATGGCCTTGGCCGGGGAGCAGGGCCTCCCTCCTTAAGGACAGTCCTTGCCCACAGCTGCACAGGGGCGGGCTCGTGACTGCCCCAGGCTGCAGCAGCTGCTCTTCTCCCCAATCCTCTGCAGGTGGACAGCTGGAACCCCCTGACGGACACTGTCCCCATCCACTCCTGGATCCACCCGTGGCTGCCACGCTCATGCAGGCGCGGCTGGAGCCACTCTACTCCCCCATCCGCAGCAAGCTGTCCAGCGCTCTGCAGAAGTGGCACCCCAGCGACTCCTCGGCCAAGCTCATCCTCCAGCCCTGGAAGGACGTCTTCACCCCCGGCTCCTGGGAGGCCTTCATGGTCAAGAACATCGTGCCCAAGCTAGGTGAGGAAATGGAGAGAATGCATTCACTGTGGCTTTGGGCCCCTGGCCCTGCGGCCTGGGTGGTGAGGCCTGGCCTTCCAGTGCCTGGAGGTGCTCGGGACGCGCCGTTTCTCACCGTGAAGGTGGAGGCTGCGTGTAAATGCCACAGGGTCTCTGCTGCTGTTCATCACGGCAGCGACTGAAGGCCTGCAGCGGGGATGCTCAGGTCACTGCGTCGTGGCCTTCCTGGCTGGTCCATTTCTGGCCTGGCAACGGCACAGCCACTAGCCTTCTGAAATAGTTGTGGTGTCATATTCTAAATGTCTAGGGAGTTATTTTGGGGAGAGAGAAAAAGATGATTTTTAAGAATTGCTATGTTGAGAGCTTAAAATTGACCTTTAAAAGCAGCTTACAGACTGATGTCGTCTGTGGCTTTGCTGGTGGGAAAGTGAGCCCTGGGGACGGTTTCTTCTGCAGGGATGTGTCTGGGAGAGTTGGTCATCAACCCCCACCAGCAGCACATGGACGCCTTCTACTGGGTCATCGACTGGGAGGGCATGATCTCCGTCTCCAGCCTGGTGGGCCTCCTCGAGAAGCACTTCTTCCCCAAGTGGCTCCAGGTGCACTTGGTTTGCTTTGTCGTGGGAGGAGAGGTGGCAGGGTGGGGACAGCCCTTTGATTTCCTGGCAAGGCCTGACTACAGCTATGATCGCACTTGAACACAAGTCACCAAGGGGAGGCGTGGTCCCTGTCATGACTGCGGCCCCTGTTCCTGAACATCTGTCAGGGGCCAGCTGCTGGTCTAGGCACTCTGTTTGCTCGGTGTCAACTCCTCAAGCCCCGTGGGGGAGGGACTGGGACATCCCTGCCATGAGGCTGAGGCTCAGCAGGTCTCCTGTAAGGGCACTTAGCCACGGCTGGCTCCAAAATCCTTGCTCTTGAGTGCCACTTTTCAGCTCCTAGAGACCCGTCAAGTGGTGACACTTGCTTGTAGGACCAGCGTCAACACAAGTGGCCGCGCTGGAAAGCTGGCTCCAGCCACCCCCTGCTGTTGCCGGGGGTGCAGGCTCCTCTTCTCTCGGCAGGTGCTGTGCTCCTGGCTCAGTAACGGCCCCAATTACGAGGAGATCACCAAGTGGTACCTGGGCTGGAAGTCCATGTTCTCAGACCAGGTGCTGGCCCATCCGTCTGTCAAGGACAAGTTTAATGAAGCACTGGACATCATGAACAGGGCGGTGTCCTCTAACGTTGGTGAGTGAGGATCCCCACGGGCGGTGTCCCAGCCCCACATTCATGGTCTCTAAACACACGGATGACAGCATCCTATTTCTGGGACCTGCAGGCTGCTGGCCACCGGACTCAGTTCCCTGTCCACTGTGCCTGCTGCCCAGGTCCACTGGGCTGGCAGGGCACATTCTCCGATGGAGGCTGGCTGGAGCTGGATTCAGAGGCTGCTGCTCCAGCTCCAGTGCCACCCTCTGCCCAGCATGGTGTGGGGCTTTGGGGGCTCCCATGCCAGCCAGCCTTGGGCCTGTGGCTCGCGCCATGGCTTGTAGCATGGAGTCATGGAGTCAGGGTGGATGGTGTCACACTGAGTAGTTGCTTAACCTCTGGGCTCCTCGGTTACCAGGGCTACCAGGGGGATTTACGTGGGTTGGGCCTGTGCCAGGTCACTGCTCAGATCTAGCTAAGCTGTCCTGCCTAGATCACGAGTCAGTCTTATGTTCATGTTTTGACACTTGGGAGCGTCACCAGTCCTGTGCTGGCATCCGAACCAGGGCCCCTGATCTGCTTGGCCAGCTCAGCGGGGGCTGGAGCATACCGCATCTGACGTGCGGGGACACGGCGCTGCAGGGTGGAAGCTGGGGCTGTGATTTCTATTTCCTTTTAATTCTGTTCACCCAGCTTCCACAGCTGGAGTTCACAGGTGACGTCATCACATGCCTTTCCTGAGGCAGATGGACCTCTGTGCTGCTCCCCTGTCCAGGCCCCTCAAGGGCTGTCTCCACCTCCACCAGTCTCCCCCAGCCACCCCCAGGGTTCATGTTCCCAGAACCGTCCCCTGCCTAGAGCCCTCAGCATCCATGGTCCTCCGTCATCCTTCAGTCTCTGTTCTTCGAGGGTCGGGGACTTGAGTGGATAAGCTAAAACATGGCGGGTGTCACAGAGCAGAGCCGAGGGCCTGAGGTAGCCGTGCTGGGAATGAACATGTTCCCGGGGTGTAAGAGTGGCCAGCGTGCAGTGGCGGCTCCAGGGAACACGATGGGGACGAAGCTGTGGCTGTCAGGATAACCCTGTACTTCATTTTGTTGAGAGTTAATTTCTGTAAACCACAGACTAGTTTTTGTGATACTGTCCACTTGTCCAAACTCCCCCACCCCAGTTGCCGGAGTCTCTGAGGCAGAGCCACCCTCGGGTGAGTCACAAGCACAACCCAGACTGGACCAGGTCACTGTCGGCTTCCCTGCATCTGGGTCACTGCCTCACGCCCTTCCTCTCTTCCCCGTCTCAGGTGCCTACATGCAGCCGGGAGCGCGGGAGAACATCGCCTATCTCACCCACACACGGAGCGGAGGAAGGACTTCCAGTACGAGGCCATGCAGGAGCGCCGGGAGGCTGAGAACATGGCCCAGAGGGGCATCGGTGTGGCCGCCAGCTCCGTGCCCATGAACTTCAAGGACCTCATTGAGACCAAGGCCGAGGAGCACAACATCGTGTTCATGCCCGTCATCGGCAAGCGGCACGAGGGCAAGCAGCTCTACACCTTTGGCCGCATTGTGATCTACATTGACCGAGGGGTGGTGTTTGTCCAGGGCGAGAAGACCTGGGTGCCCACCTCCCTGCAGAGCCTGATCGACATGGCCAAATAGACCAGAGACGTGCACCTCACACAGAGGTGCTGTGAATAAACGGTATTTTTAATCATCTTTGAGATATCTGACATCAGGCCAGGCCACCAGGGAAGGTTGCTGCTTCACAAAGTCATCAGTCTTTCTTTTTTTTGATGTTGGGGAACTCAGAGGCACTTTAACCACTGGACCACACCCCCAGTCCCCTTTTATAATGTTTTATTTTGAGACAGGGTCTCACTGAGATTGCTTAGGGCCTCACTAAGTTGCTGAGCCTGGCTTCAAACTAGTGATCCTCCTGCCTCAGCCTCCCAAGCAAGCCGCTGGGATGACAGGCCTGCACCACTGTCCCTGGCTGTCACAAGTGCGTTGGATTTCACATTGAGTTCTCAGGCTGTATGTCACCCTCAAAGCAGGACAGCCGGTGTGCTGTGCTGTGGTGAGTGCAGGTCACCGGCAGGGTCTGTTGTCTTCCTGATGATTTCGAGGTCCTCGCAGTCCTGATACTCCGGCTCTTCCCGAAATGCCCACACATCTCTGCAGAGCTCTTCTAGCTTTTGTGCAGGGAACCAGTGAATGGAGGTGTCGTTAAAGGTGTCCAGGTATTGAGGAGTCTGAGGAAGCTCAAGCTCTTCCAGCCCTTCCAGAATCTGGGCAGAAAAATTCAAACATAACAGCATCAGTCACGCCAGCGCCCACTCCTCTTGCTAAATTTCATTTCACTCACCACCCCATTGTCCCTTTGGAAAAATAAGGACTAGGATACTAGTAACTACTCCAGTGCAGGACATTGCTGCGCCAAGGACAGCGTGTGCTGGACAGTGACACGGAGGATCAGGGCAATTAGGAAAATGCCAAGAGGGGCGTTGAAATGTCAGCTCTCTGGAACACAGCCCCACGAGGCGGCTTGCTGGCTGCAGCGGTGTCCCTGTCTCCACTGGCAGAGTGTCCTCCACCCAAAGCACAGCTGGACTCTTCACAGTGAGGGGCAGTCGTTCCACACCCCCTTCCAGCCCAGCCCCTTTACTCACGTACCTTTGCCACATAAGGGTAATTTTTCTGCAGAATCCTTGTCAACAACCTAGAAATTAAAAAAATACAATTATAAGGTGTGAGGATGGATTTATTTCAATTAACACATGTAGGAAAGTGAGATGACCTAAATATAGTAAGAACTAAAAAAAAAAAAAAAAAAACGATGAAGGGAGATTAAACAGAGAATGTAAAGACCCCAGGGCTTTTGCCCGTGTCACCAGGAGATGACAGCACACCTGAACATCAGAGATGGAAGGGGGCAGTGACAGGCACAGAGATCAAGCAGTGTTTCAAAAACTCTTGTCACTAGAGGAGGGAGGGATGTTTTGTGAAGAGACTCTTTAAACTGCTGCACAACTTGACTGAGGGTCTAAAATCTGACTTTGGGCTGGGCACGAGGCTCAGTGGCGCAGCACTTGCCTGGTGTGTGTGAGGCCCTGGTGACTGTCCCCAGCACTTCAAAAATAAAACCCTACTTCCCCCTATAGCTGCTCCCCCCAGAGAGGATTTCCTAGGGCAGGACGGAAGGGATGCTCTCTGCCTGTGGGTCAGTCTGCCGTAAGCGTCACCTCTGGGCTGACAGTGGCAGTGTTCTCGGGCTTACCTTTCCTCCAGGCCCTTGAAACTGTTCCCAATGATGACCACCTTGGAAAGGGCATCTACTGACCAGTTGCTCCATAAAAGGTTGTTGTACAAGGCAGTTCCACAGTGCAGCATGTAGAAGATGGTGGGCTCACCGCGGACACTCCGCTTTCCTTCCTGGGAAGGTGAGTTTACAGGTGTGAACTCTGGCAGGGCACGCTGCTCACAGCAGCTGAGGGAGGCCTCAGGACAGATGTCAACAGAAGCTAAGAGACGACTGTCATCCCAGCTGCTCGGGAGGCTGAGGCAGGAGGATTGAGAGTTCAAAGCCAGCCTCAGCAACAGCGAGGCCCTAAGCAACTCAGTGAGACCCTGTCTCTAAAAAAATATAAAATAGGGCTAGGGAGGTGGCTCAGTGGTCGAGTGCCCCTGGGTTCAATCCCCAGTAACACTGCTCCCTCACCCCTCTAATAAAAAGGGTCAATGAAGCCCCAGGTGGAAAAAACTGGATGAAATTGTTCCTGTTTAGTCTACACAGTTATGTGGAATGAAGGTCAGGAAGCTGTCATGCCTAACCGGTGTGCCCCGTGAGCACAGAAAGCTCTGGATGAGGGAGGGGGCTTCTTGGGTCCCTGACAGAAAGGACAGGAGTGACAGCTGTGGTGTCTCCAGGTACTGTAGTGAGTATGACCCAGGCCTCCTGTCTCACCTCCTGCAGATCCCCTTCAGATGTCCCCAGGGACCGCTGTTCTACAGCCAGACTCCTTTGCTGTGTGGCTGCTGCCACCTCTGGTTTCTCCTCTACCTGCAGCTTCCTTTATGTTGGGTTTTCTTTCTTTCTTTAGTTGTAGATGGACACAGTGCCTTTATTTTTATGTGGTGCTGAGGTTTGAACCCAGGGCCCCACATGTGCCAGGCAAGGGCTCCTCCACTGAGCCACACCCCAGCCCCTCTTTATGTTAATAAGAAGCCAAGGTGGATTCCTGATCAGCCAGCTCTGAATAAGTGGCCCGCAGTCCTGGTTCTGTCCCTTTAGCAAACTCCTCGCAGATCTTCAAATCACAGCTCAGACCCAGAGAAGCTCCCCATCCTTCCCGGCACCCCACTGCACTGCTGCATTCATCACTTGGGTTCACAGGCCACACGCCCTGGTGGCCACACGCCTAAAGATGGCTGGCTCTCAGTGATCCTCATCTCAGGAAAGCTCCCCGCCCAGCACAGAGCAGGCGCTCAGAAAGACCATCTGGACTGAGCGCCAGTGTTTCAGGACCCTGTCAGCACTGGGGACCGACTTCTCAGCAGGGCCTTTGTTTGAGGTTATATAATGAGTAATGAGATGGCAGTTTCAGGACACAGAGGAATCAAATGATCCTCTAATCCCCAAGAGGATGCAACACTACATTCAGAGGTCTTTGCGCACACTGGCTTCAGTCCAGTCCTGTGAAAGGAGTTTGTCTTTTCAGAGGTCTCAGGAATGTCACATCTCTTTTGGAGGTGCTGGGGCAGCAGAGGATTTGTTCACAGTTCACAGCAGGTGCTCTGGGTGTGACCAGGCTCAGAGCTGAAGGAAGTGGGTAAGAGGTTCTGTCCCCTTTCATTACCTCTCCTGGGACAGGGTGCAGCCTGACCAGAAAGAACGCAGTTGAGGCACCCAGACTATGCCTTCCCGATTTTTAGATAGCACAGCAAATACCAACTTAGCATAATTTTTGGACAAAGAATCCTCACAAAATTTTTGCAAACTTGACTTGCTCTGGCTCATGCTAGTTGTGTAATTTAAGTTTTTTTTGACAGGACCACAACATAAACCAGAATGTGGGTGATTGATCGACTAGTCACACTTTACAGACACGGGGGAGGGAAGTGGGTAGTGGAGAGAGGCCACCACCCCTGCGGAGAAAATGGCATCCTTGGGCACAGGCGCTCTGTCAGGACCCTCACAGGGCCCCACCCTGCTTCCCTGGGCCACTCACCTCGTTCTCAGGGAGCACAGTCACGCCAAGGGAGCGAAGAACAGCGATTTCAAGCTGGCTGAACAGAGGGTCGTAGACCCCGCAGTGACTCCTGGGGATCTACAGGGGAAGAACGAGTTGCTTCGACCCAAACATCACGAGCTCAGGGCGCGAGGCTGGGGGGGGGGTGGGGGGCAGCGGCAGGGGCGCCCAGCTGCTCACCTGGCACTTCTCCAGGAACAGAAGCAAAAACGCCAGCTGGGTTTCTCGCCGTGACGCAGGTGGCGAAGCTGCCGATGCCGTAACACACACACTTGACACGGCTGGCTCCCCTGACCAGGGCCTCTCCTGGGCTGGCGTCAGGGGCCGAGTCCGGCTCAGCTGGCAAGGTGAGATGCAGGTTTCCAAGGGTGTCTGAAAGGGTCCCTACGGGGGCCTCCAGTTGTCTCAGCTGTTTTGTAAGACACTGGCTGATGGTTCCTGAAAGAGCCAGCACCCAAAATGCATCAGGGGCCATGCTCTGACCCTGTGAGCCAAGCCACCCACCTGGGGCCACAGACGAAGGGCTTCAACTTGCAGACAGAAAAGCTGCCCGGCACATACAGCCACATCCAGCAGACAGACGATCCCTGCCCCGGACTCCCACAGCCCCAGACCCTAGAGAGTGTTTCAACAAAACGTGGCGTTCCCTCTGGGACAGTTTTCCCTAAAACTCGAATATGAACTATAATTTAACAGGAGGCTTCTGATAATTGCAGGCTATGCTCTGAAATACTTTTTAGATTAGAGGAGCATAACTTTCAAAATCACACTATAAATGTCTAGGCATAGAAATATTTGATATGTAAAAGTTAAAAAGAAAAAAAAGGCTGGGGGCTTCAGGAACCTAATGAACGGTACTCTGTTAAAATCTTCTCACATAGAGGTAGGTTCTCTTGTCCCTCTTTTTATTATTCGGGTACTGAAGTTTGTTGAACAAAGCTATATCCAAAACAAAACAAAAAGGCATACTTCTGGTAATAAGATACCAATTTTCACTTGTCAAATTAGCAAAGCTGTCTTTACATAAGCCCCAGGCTAGAAGAAGCTGCATGAAGAACTGGCTCTTTTTAGGTTCTTGCTCGTAAAGAATTGGGAAAAATTTTTTGGAGACAGCTTGACAATGGACACCGAGTTGGTCACTGCCTTTCACTTAACTCTGTTTCTGAGAACATATCCTAATAGATCACATTAATTTGAAAAGCTTTATGGATATAGTTGCTCCTTGCAAAGTTATATAAAGTAACTAAAACATAAAGGGGAAAAAAGCCCTCAATAAAAACGATACCCAGGGTAAGTTCACTCAGGGCATGAATGTCATGTTGCCACATTACATGTAGGAAAGGATTGGGACTACCCTGTGCTGTCCAGGAAGGAGAGCAGGATAAATATAAGCCATAGCAATGATGATAAGGACAGTCAGCATTTATTGCCTTCTCTGCAGCAGGCAAGCACCAAATCGTCTCATTTGATTCTCAAACCTATATTACAGGATACGTACACTATTATCCTTTCACAGAGAAAGAAACTGAGGGGCAGATTTAGTTAAGTGCCGAAGGACACACAGCCCTAAGTGGGGAGTCAGAATTAGAACCCAGCACGAACACAGCTCTTGAAGCAAGGTGTCCTCCCAGGGGGAGTACATTTCCTTCTCTGCCCATATCCAAATCCTCCTCTCCCTCCTTCCACCTGTCCCCTAGGCCAGGTGGTACTCACCTAAGGCTGAGCTCCAGAAATCAGAGATGAGCAGATCCTCTCTGTGGAGAAAAAGTAGAGCAAATTCATCTCCACCCTCGTCAGGGCTGCCCTAGCAATGACTTTTCCCCGACCATGAGCTGGATGCATGGGAGATGAAGTGACCGCCAATGCAGAGCCCACCCTTACTGAATGACAGGAAAGGAAACAAATATTGACACATTCGGGGCTCTAGTACATTCTGCTGGGGTCAGAGAGGGCTTCCGGGAGGAGGCCTCAGCTCCCCAGGGGAAGATCTGGTCTGTTTGTCATCCTTGGTCCACAACCAAGCCTGGCAGTGTTGCAGCTCAATAAATCATTGTTAAATACCTGGATTGAGCATTTCTGAGCTTTAGTTTCCTCATGTCTAGAATGGGGATAAAAACTATCTACATGGAGGGTGACAGGAGGAATTCAACGGTTTAACATTCTTAGTACAGTGCCACATAGCAGGTACTCAATAAATAGTCTTTGTCATATAAAAGATTCTAAAGGGATACATATGGCATTCCAAATCATAGAGACAGTGAACTGATGTTTGCCAGGGGCTGGGAGGAGGGACTGGAAATTGCTTTGTTTGTATGGAGTATGGAGTTTCAGTTTTACAAGATAAAAGACCTATGGAGGTGGGTAAGGGTGATGGCTGCATGACATTATGGATGTATTTAACACCATGGAAGCACTGAAGTTGTACTTAAAAATAATTGAGATGATAAACTCTGTTACATGCATTTTGCCACAATAAAAACTTTTAAAAAGATTCTAAGGGGAAAGAAAAAGAAGTGACAAAACCAAGTGTCTGCTGTCTTTGCTCATGTCATCTGGCTTCCACAAGCCATGAGCCAGAGACTATTTAGGGGGTTCAGGAAGGAGAGGACAATATTGAAACACATCTGCCCAGGGGCTGCTCAGGTTCCTCACAACAGGTAAAGCAGAGCTCTGCTCTGCATGGCAATGCTGTCAACCGGCCAATATGTGCATAGTCAGCATGCAAAGCTCTGGGCCCTTCCCGTTCAGGGCAGTGGTGACTTGCCACAGTCAGGGATGCTGGGAGAAGCAGGGAGCTCCTGGGAGATTCTGAAGAAACCGAGGAAATAACAGTGTACAGAGATATTGTTATGGTTTGGATGTGAGGTGTCCCCCAAAAGCTCACATGTGAGACAATGCAAGATGGTTCAGAGGGAAAACGATTGGGTTATAAGAGTCTTAACCCAATCAGTGAATTGATCCCCTGATAGGGATTAATTGAGTGTAATTAAAGGGCAGGGTATGGCTTAGGGGCATATAATTGTATCTGGCCAGTGGAGTCTCTCTCTGCTTTCTGATCATGATGTGAGCTGCTTCCCTCTGCCACACTCTTCCACCATGTTCTTTCTGCCTCACTTCCACCCCCAAGGAATGGAACCAGCCTTCTATGGACTAAGACCTCTGAAACTGTGAGCCTTCTAATTTATCCTCCTCTACAGTTGTTCTGGTCAGGTTTTTTGGTTGCAGCAGTGAAAAAGCTGACTAAAACAGATAGGGAAAAGCACAGCTACTCAGGAGGCTGAGGCAGGAGGATCCATATTCTAGGGCAGCCTGAACAACCTAGTGAGACCACTAGACCACTGTCACTCTCACACAAAGTTACCCCAAGCCCCCAGACACATTCACTGTCATTTGCACCTTCAGCGATCTTACTGCTGCCTTCTCCCCCACCCCCCAGTCTCAACCAGCTGGTTAACAGTTTCTATTCACAGGACTCTCTGGTAGAAATTAATCTAATTTCTACTTCTTGTGACATTCCTTCACACACTGATCTGAATTACTGCTAAAGCTGTTATTTATTGAGCCTTTACAGGACTGCAAGTAAATAAACATACTAAACAACAGTAACAGGTAGCATTTACTAAATACCTCCTGTGCTGGGCACTGTCTGTGTGCTTTCTAAACTACAGGGCAGGGTATAGGGGGGTTGGGGGTAGAATAAGACTCCAGAATAATGACGAGGTGGAAGCACAGGTTTTGGAGTCACAACGACCTGAGTGTGAAAACTGGTTCCATACCTCGCCCATGTCTCTCTGAGCTACCAGCATCCTAGCGTGCGTGTGATGTTCAGTACGAACAACATGTGTAGACTGCTTAAGCCAGTGCTGGGCAAAGAGCAGCCGTACCATAAACTAATGGTGGTGGTGACGACAATCGCGTGTTCGCAATACCGACACCAACCAATCTCGGGCATGGACGAAGAGCAATGCCTGGCCGGGCGCTTACCCGTGCAGGAAATGGTTCTCGGCCTCTACATCCCGGAATCCCCAGAGCAACCCACACAGGTCATGTTTTCATGCCCATCTCACAAAGGAGAAGGCCGAGGCACGCAGCTGTCACTGCAGCAGGAGGAGCGAGACTCGCTTACGACAGTCCAGGCCCGCAGCGGGCGCGCCGCCTGCGCTGGGGCCTCACAGTGACCCCTGGGCAGGCGCGCGGCCATCCCGTCCCCAGCGTGCAGCCGGGGCGACCTCCGCGCGCCAGGATTGGGCCCGCACTCACTGGTCCTCCCGGAGCCGACGCAGCACGACTCCGCTGTCCGCCTCGGGATCCGCCTCCCGACCGCGGGCCTCCGCCTCCCTCCGCCGCGGCCGCCTCGCCGCAGCTGAGCGCCTCCTCCGCGGGGCCGCCTCCAGCCAGGGTCCCAGCGCCGCGGCCGCCGCCATTGGCTCTGACGTCACCTCCGAGCGGCGCGCGGCTACGTCATCAGCGCGCGCCGGCTCGCGGCCGGCGTAAGGGGGGGGCGGTAGGCGGGGCGGCGCGTGACCTGGGCCTCTCCGCGGCGCGCGTAGGTACCGGGCGGGACTCGCGGGCGTCCGGCCGCCGCCACGTTCCGGTTCCGAGTCCTGACCCGGAGCCCTTGGCAGGCTGGCCGCCCCGGTGGGTGGGCGGAACCCGCTAGGCCCCCGCGCCTTTGCCCGCCGTTTCCCAGATCCCCGCGCGGGGCCGGGCGCCTCGCAGAGCCTCTCACGGTTGCCGGCGCTTCCTGCGCCTCCGGGGCTCGTGCCCTCAGCCTCCTGGCCCTTCGCAGCCATTAGCGCCCCCTTCCCGGTCCCCCCTTTGACCCACCGAGGCCGCTTCCTACAGTACCACCGTCCCCAGGCCGTTCCCGTCCGCTTCTTGCAGCGTGAGGAGGGTCGTTCCTGCAGCTTCCTAGGCTGCCAGTCCTTTCGGTCCCACCCTGACACCTGTCCCTGCCCCAGAACCAACACAGGCTTCTCTCGGACCTTTCAGAGATAAGACAGTGGTCTTCGGTAGTGTGGGCCCAGCCCTACGGGAACGGGAGGTGTGGAGTTTCAGGCTGCTGTTCTTGATTCTGGAAAATGAGGTGCCTCCCCCGCAGGTGCCTCAACAGGCTCGGTAGAATGTGAAGAGTGCGGCCCAGTGGGGGCGGCTCCAGGAAGTCTAGCCGAGAAAAGAGGTCACAGACCATCTGAGATGCCCCAGAGGAACTTTAGCAAACCTTTATTGGGTTCTCGCAGATGGCAGAATGGAGGCAGGTATTTGAGACCATGTCACCGAGGACATTAAGCTTAGAGAAAGTGATTATAAGAATACAGTTCTGAAGCGATTAGGGGATTGTCACATGAAAGGATTAAGCCATGTTTTGGGTTTTCTTGGAGAGTGTTGTCCAGACCAGTGAGTGGAATTTACTGGGAGGCACATTTTTAGTTTGGTGGAAGGATAACTTTAATATTATGAACCTCCTGTCTCTGGAGGGGCTGAGCCAGAGGCTATGGAGGGAATTTTGGGTGGAGAGTAAGGAACAAGGATTAGAGTAAGTAAGGCCAGGATCCCTTCTGACTCTCAGATCCCACTGAGTTGTCTTTCTGTTGTGGGAGTTTGAAAGCTACTTAAGGGAAAGTTCTTTTTTTTGCATTTTGCAAAATTGCTCAGCTCTGAGAGTCTGCATGTTAAAATTACTTTGGTCTGTCAAAGTGACAGTTCCTTAATTTAGTTTCCATTATTACTATAGCAGCCACATTATTGGTACAGCTGTTCTCAACACCTGGTGCTTTTTTATACTAATCAATTAATTTTGTCTTCTGTGAGGCTTGTGGTGTGTTTACCATAACTATTGGAGAAATTAAGGCACTTACTTTGAAGTCTCTGCTAATGCCCTCCCTTTTAATTTTGAGTATGATTTTCACTGTTGTAGAAAGCTCTTTTGAAATATACCACTTATTTAACCCTGCTTGGGTCACATGCTTGCTTGTGGGTTTCTGAAATAATTTATTCCTTGTGTTTATTTCAGAGCCAAGGCACTGACCTTTGGACTGGATATTTCGAAGCATTTGAAAGAACTATCAGGATGACTTTGAACTAGCCACATTAGAAATCCTATCAGAACACTGCCTCCATCCAGCCCATATCTGCCCAGTGGGGTTTTCCTGTATTGGAGCTTGAAGGTGCTGTTACATAGACAGCTATGCTGATGCTCAAGGAACCAGACTGCTGGATTTGACTTCTCTTACTTTATTATATTCTGAGTTCCAAAAGGTGTAGAGATATTCATGAAACCAAAGGAAGAGGCACTTTCGTGCTGAATAAAAACTAAGAAGTGGCAGTCAAGATAGAAAACACCTAACCCTACCGCACCCGGATTCTCTGGAATGGGGACACAGCTGGGGAACAAGAAGTGATACTGGAAAAAGAAACCCAAATAAAGAGGATGAGGCTGACTGAGAAGTAAATGGCCACCTCTACCTCCCCAGAGACAAAGTCAGCCCCTTGGTGAGTATCAGACCTTTTGCCAGGCTTCCGGATAGATCTGGGTGAACTGAAAATCCCCAGCCAGATTGTCTTGATTTTTTTTTTTTTTTTTTTTTTTAATTAAAATGTCATTTTCCTTTGAGCAGCAGCATGGAGCACGTAAGCCGCTTCTCTCCAGAGCTAGTGTTTTAACCTTGCAAGCCTTTTTCAGTGTTTGAATGAGTCCAACATCCCTGGTAGACTGTAGAAAAGATTGTGCAGTCCGCTTTGAGAATTACCTGGGTGTGGTCGCCTTTGCTATGGAGGGATGAGGAATGGTTGCAATAGAGAATTTCGTCATGAGGAGAGGTTTGGCCAGTCTAGCTCTGGCTTGTCTAGCTCATGAAGGGTTTCTTCCTGAAACTCTGTTCCCTGCTCCACTCCATGTGAGTTAATACTTTTTCATAATTTGATTCATCAGACATTAATGCAGAGGAGAAAGGGAAAGGCCTGGTTTAACTAGACTCAGCGGCACTTAGTGATTTATCATATACATGGAAGAAAAAAGGAGCAGCACTCGAGAGTGGTGCCCAGGTTTTCTTTTGCATACCTGGAAGGGCAGTGGTGCTTTTACTTGGAATGTGGGAGAAGGGGAGGACAGGGCCAGGGCTTGGCGGTCCCTGAGTTTGCTTTGAAGCACTGAGCCTTCTTGGCTGGACTTGTCCTGCAGATGGTTTCACATCTAGCCCTAGAACTCAAGAAAGTGCACCATTCATGGAATTTGAAGTGGTGCTTGCCACGGGGAAGACGAGCTGGGAGGCCTGAGAGGGTGTAGGCCCTGTGAGGAGAGTGGGGATGGCTGAGTGGTCACCTCGCCCCTGTATGCTACAGCCTGGAAAATGTGCTTTTGGAGATTTAGAAGTAAAAGCAAGACCCAGCGTCTGGGGAGTTGGCTTTGTGGTCTTAAAGAGGTAATCAGATAATGAGTATTACGTAATTATCATTATCCTGCAGAGTAGGCTGTAAGAGACTTTAGGAAAGAGGAGGGTTACGGAAACTCAGAAGAGAGAGGTTCCTGTGGGTCATGGAATCAGAAGCTTGATGAGGAAGCGTGACTGAGTGAGCCCTGGAGCCTGGTTGTGTTTGGACGGGCAGAGAGCGTTCAGTGTTTCTCTGTGAACTCTGTTTGTTTGTGGTGCCGGGGATTGAACCCAGGGCCTTGTGCATGTGAGGCAAGCGCTCCACCAACTGAGCTATATCCCCAGCCCCTCTCTGTGAACTCTGGAAGCCCCTTTCCCTTCCATGATGCCCCGCATTGGACTTGCATGTCTGCTGAGCAGGCGCAGAGCACATTGTGGGCCCTGTGTAGATGCATGCGTGCATTCTTGGTGGAAGGGCTGTTTCCAGGGTCATCACACTCAGCATAATGAGGGGGCAGCTGAGACTCCCCTAACTTGTTACCAGAGCCTTAGGAGACAGGGTGCCAGGCCACATGGCTTACAGTTGAGGTTCATCGTTGCCAACGAGCTGTCGTCGTGGGCGCTTGTCTTTCCTGCTGCTACTCATGTCGTTTGGGCAGATGGTCTGACGGCTGGATAGAGGTGTATTTTTAGTTTGCCTCTTGTGCACTAAGGACTGGTTTTATCTATTTGAAGCTAGCGGGTTCTTTCTTCTCTGGGGCCACCAGAAGGCCCAGACGCTGAGTGACGAGCCTGCTTGGGCTGGGAAATAGAAGGCTGTGTTCCCAGCTGCCGTTGCCACTGCGTGGAGGGAAACATGGCTCCATTCTCTTCTCTCGCCAGGTGGAACTATTTTTTTCTCTATGATGGCTCCAAGGTAAAGGAGGAAGGAGATCCAACCCGAGCTGGCATTTGTTATTTTTACCCTTCTCAGGTAAGCCACAGCGATCCTGTTGTTCAGTGGGGCTCCCCTGCCTTCAAGTGAGGACTTTTCATAAGTGTGGAGCTTAGCTTTCTTTAGCTGATCCAGGACATTGACCTTTCTTCAGTCTTAGTCTTTTTTCCCCCCTGTCTTATTCTTGATAGATTGTTGCTCATCCTGGTCTTAAAATTCCCAGGCAACCAGTACTTCCGTCTTCTCCAGCTCTCTGTTATCATCATGATCTTTTTGTCTGCCTTTCTCCGATCCCAATTTATTTATCAGCTTGTAAAAAACAAAAACAAAATATGCAGAGAAGTAGAGTACCACGAACCGTCATGTATTGTCACCAGCACCAGTAATTAGCAACACTTCACCAATTTTGTTTCTTTCTTTTTTTTTTTTTTTTTTTTTTTTTTTTGTGGTACCGGGGATTGAACTCAGGGACACTCACTGGGTCACATCCCCCGACCTTTTTTGTATTTTATTTAGAGACAGGGTCTCACTGAGTTGCTAAGTGCCTCACCATTGCTGAGGCTGGCTTTGAACTCGCGATCCTCCTGCCTCAGCCTCCCAAAGTGCTGGGATGACAGGCATGCGCCACCATGCCCGCCCTCACCAATTTTGTATGGCCTAACTTCCCCCACCATCATAATCATTATTATTTACTTTCAGAAGCAGTTTGAAACAAATTTGTAGTTATTGTGTCCTCTTACCAGTATCAAGTAGCATCTTTACTCAAAAAGGATATATTTTAAATGCTTAACAAAAGTTGCAATAATTGGAAACAGTAATTCTGACTATGTTCACATTTCTCTGTATTATCTTAGATGTTATTTGGTTTGTTGGTCCTTGCTCTCTTCCTTTCATCTCTGTCTCACCCCCACCCCTCGTTAAAACAACGTCTACAGATTCTCTTTGGTTGTTTTGCCCGTTAGGTGCCTTCTATGACACTCCACATTCACCTGCTCATCCTTTATTCCCCATGCCACTGAGTTATTGAAGAAGCCAGGTAGACTGTTGGGATGGCCCGCACTCTGGATTTGGCTCATGCCTTCCTCACAGTGGTGTCATTTCATATCTCCTGTCCACTGTGCTTCCTTTAAATTAGTGGTAAACTTGAGAGTCATGGTTAGGTTCAAGTGCAGTTCTGTTAGGTGGGAATTCTTCACAGCTGATGTGAGCATCCTCTGTGGCGTCACAGAACATCTGGCTGCCCTGCAGTCCAGTTAAGGCTAAGACTGATTAGGAGAGTCTGTGTATCTGCCCATGTGATTCCCCTCTGACTGGGAACTGGGATTAGTCCAGGCTGCTTGGGCCCCTTTAGGCAGGGGGTTTGCATAGGAATGAAAGGTTTACGCTCCACCCAGGTGTGTGCCTGTGATCTCAGGAGCACAAATACTGTTCTGTACTGTCCTCTCATGTTTACTGAGGGGGTCTCTAACAGCTCAGCCACCTTTTTTTTGTAGGGGTTAGCAAACTTTGTGGGTGGTTTTTTGTGGTATTGAACCCATGGGTACCTTACCACTGAGCAACATCCTCAGCCCTGTTTAAAATACATTTAAAGATGCATTCAAAATACATTAAAAAATACAAAAAATACATTTAAGGTAGGTTCTCACTAAGTTGCCCAGGCTGGCCTTAAACTTGTGATCCTCCTGCCTCAGCCTCTAGAACTGCCTGGATTACATGTGTACACCACCACACCTGGCTAGGGGCTGTGGCAAATTTTGTAAAGGGCCTAATGATAAATGTTTAAGGCTTTAGAAGCCGCCCAAGGGCTTTGTCCCTTTTTTTTTTTTGTGTGTGGTACCGGGGATTGAACTCAGGGGCACTCGACCACTGGGCCACATCCCCAGCCCTCTTTTGTATTTTATTAGAGACAGGGTCTCAATGAGTTGCTAAGTGCCTCACCATTGCTAAGGCTGGCTTTGAACTCGCGATCCTCCTGCCTCAGCCTCCCAAAGTGCTGGGATTACAGGCGTGCGCCACCGCGCCCGGCTTCCATTTTGTTTTTTGGTCTTAGGGATTTTTGGTTCAGGGGCACTTGACCACTTAACCACTGAGCCATGTCCCCAGCCCTTTTTATGTTTTATTTAGAGACAGGGTCCTGCTCAGTTGCTTAGAGCCTCACTAAGTTGCTGAGGCAGGCTTTGAACTCATGATCCTTCTGCCTCAGCCTCCCATGTGCCACCATGCCTGGCTGTTGTTAATTTTGTAGCCCTTAAAAAATATAAAAGCCATTCATGGCTCAAGGGCCATGTGAAAACAGATGGCAGATGGGATTTGGCCTACAGTGGTCAGTTGGCTCTAAGGAACGAACCAGGAGATGAAGAATGTCAGCCTCGTGTCTAGAGTCCGCTCCTCTCTCGTAGACCTTGCTCGACCAGCAGGAGCTGCTGTGTGGCCAGATTGCAGGAGTGGTCCGCTGTGTCTCTGACATTTCTGACTCTCCTCCCACCCTCATCCGTCTTCGGAAGCTCAAGTTTGCTGTGAAGGTGGACGGAGATTACCTCTGGGTGAGTTTAAGCAGGCCGAGCCCCCTGAGGTGTTGGGGTGGTCAGGTTGAGCCTGTGACTCTGAACCTAGACCCCCACCCCCTTGCGCTGGGTCTAGTCATCATCCACGTTTCCGGTGGCACTCTACAGGTACCAAAATAGTTCAGTGTTCTCTGACACGTTTCTTTCTTTTTAGGTGCTGGGATTGAGCCCATCCCAGGCCTCGTGCATGCTAAGCACATGCTTTGCCTGAACCCGCCTGGGCCCCTCCACACATTTCTAACACCACGCTCGGCACGTGGCTGATCTCTCTTCCTTAAGACTTGGGCCACTATAATGCTCCAATAAAACAATGTGGGAAAGAATTGTGAGCTCTAATAGAATAAATGAGATACTATTTTACCTCTTAAAGGGTTGCTAAATACAAAAAAACAAAAATAAAAATCTAGTTAAGGGCTGGAGATATGGCTCAGTGGTGGAGTGCTCTTCTTGTATGTGTGAGGCCCTGGGTTCAATCCTCAGCACCACATAAATAAAATAAAGGTATTGTGTCCACCTGCAACTGAAAAAAAGAAAAATCTAGTTAAAATACAAAGGCTTGGGCCCACCTGTGGCCATGTTAGTTGCTCTGTGTTGAAAATTGAGTGTTTACCTCCCTTTTCTCTTCGTGCTGCCCACACTTAGTGACACTAAGGCCTAAGACACTGATGTACACATGTGAGGCTTCAGAGAACCCTGGTAACAGTAAATAAATAAATAAATAAAACCCGCTTTTCTTTTCTACAGCTGTAGCCCCATATGATCTAAAGTACCATTTTCCCGTGCCTACACTTTTGTTTTTTTTTTTTTTTTTCTCATACCGGGGATTGAACTCAGGAGCACTCAGCCGCTGAGCCATATCTCCAGTACTATTTTGTATTTTATTTAGAGACAGGGTCTCACTGAGTTGCTTAGCGCCTCACCATTGCTGAGGCTGGCTTTGAACTCATGATCCTCCTGCCTCAGCCTGCCAAGTGACTGGGATTACAGGCTTGCACCACCATACCACCACACTTGTTTTAAGGTTTTTAAGGTGAAGGATGCTAAAGTATGGGATGAGGTATTATTTCTAGCATTTAATTATGAAAAATTTTTAACATATTGAATGTTACAGTGAATACTCATATGCTGTTCTACAATTAACATTTTCTTGTAGTTGCCTTATCACAGTATGTTCATGTGTTTATCTGCCTATCAATCCAGATTTTTTTATGCTTTTCAAAGTAAGTTGCATGCATTAGTATACTCCCCCTTCTCAAGTACTTTACCATGCATATCATTACATATGTAATATTATCCTCCCTGAGAGCTCCTCTGTGGCCCTCTCTGGATAACTCCAGCCCCTTCAAACCTAGCGGCCACTGTTCTGAGTTTTTTTTCATCATAGAATAGTTTTGCCTGTTCTAGTACATCATGAGTGACATAGTACATCTCGAATATTACTCTTTATGGCTCCAGGCCTACTGCTTTTTGTTTGTGAGGTTTCTCAAGGATGTTACGTCATCAGTATCCATTGCTTTTTATTTAGTTAGTTTATTTATTTTTAGATGTTGCTGGACCTTTATTTTATTCATTTATTTATGTGCCATGCTGAGAATCAAACCCAGTGCCTCACACATGCTAGGCAAGCGCTCTACCGCTGAGCCACAACCCCAGCCCCATTACTTTTTATTATTAAACTGTATTCAATGGTCTGAACGTGCCACAGTCTGTCTGTTCATTCTCTATTCGTTGGATAAAAACATGGCTGGTTTGGGGCAATTAAGAATAAGGCTTGCTGGGTGCGGTGGCACATGCATGTAATCCCAGCAGTTAGAGAGGCTGAGGCAGGAGGATTGCAAGTTTAAAACCAGCCTCAGCAATAGTGAGGCGCTAAGCAACTTAGTGAGACCCTGTCTCTAAATAAAGTAGAAAATAGGGCTGGGATGTGGCTCAGTGGTCGAGTGTCCCTGAGTTCAATATCCAGTACCCAAAAACAAAACAAAACAAAAAAGTGAGGCTCCTGGGAACCTTTTTTCTGTGGACGTGTTTTCCTATTGCGGATCGTAGGGAAGGTCTATGTTGGATTTTATAAGAAACTGCCAAACCTTTTTCCAAAGTGGTTGTACCATTTTACACTCTTGCCAACAGGGACATGGAGAGTTCTAGTTCTCCATGTCCTCACTGACACTGATGTCCGGTGTAAGTTTAGACGTTCCTCTGGATGTGCAGTGGTATCTTGCTGTGGCTTTCATATGCATTTCCCTGATGACTAATGATATTGAGGTTCTTCCATGTGCTTGAGGCCATTTGAGTATCTTCCTTTGTGGAGTGTCTGTTTAAAGCAAATGCCCATTTTTTTTTTTTAAGTTGAATTATAGTTCTTCATATATCCTAGAGACCAGTTCTTTATCAGATATCTGTTTAAAAAATATTCTCTCCCAGTTTGTAGTCTGCCTATTCTTTCTGCTTTCTTTCTTTCTTTCTTTCTTTCTTTTGTTTTTGGGGAGGTGGGTAGTGCTGGGGATTGAACCCAGGGGCACTTTACCACTGAGCTACATCTCTAGCCCTTTTTATTTTTTATTTTGGGATAGATTCTCACCAACTTGCTTAGGGCCTTGCTAAGTTGCTGAGGCTAGCCTTGAACTTGTGATCCTCCTGCCTCAGCCTCCCGTGCTGCTGGCATGACAGACACTGCACCTGGCCCTCTGCCTGTTTGTTTTCTTTGATGAGCAGATGTTTTAACATTGATGCATTCTAACAGCAGTGCTGGAGCATCTGTGTATACTGGGTCTGGTTCTGAGCACCGGATTCATCTCCAGTGTCTGTGTTTCCACCCAGTGTCTGCTGGCGTCGCAGCATTTTGAGGTGTTCCTGGGAAGGCCGGTAGGACACCCTGCTGCCTCTTCAGCAGCATGTGGCTCTTCTCAATCTCTTGCTCCTTTATACAAAATGTCCAGTCATCCCATCAAGTTGAAACAAAACAAATGCGTGGGTGTCTTGATTTAGAATTCTATCACCTGTAGATAAGATTGGGGAGAACTGGCTTCTTTGCTAATTTTTTTTTTTCATTTCCATTACCATAATACATTCATTTACCTAGCATCTTCTTAACTTTGTTTAAAAAAATTTTTTTTTATCATTTTGTCCGTAAAGATCTTCTTTTAAGTGTTTTCTTTCTAGGCCTTTTATGTGTTTATTGCTACCATAAATGACATCTTTTATGAAATTAGATTTTCTAAATGTTTATGGGTTGTATGTAAAGATCAAATTTTTAAATTGGTTTTGTATGAGGCTGTCATTTCTAACTTACGCATAATTGTAATAATTTAATATAGATTGTTTTTAGATTTTCCGTGCATATACTCTTGTTATTTGCATAAAAGAAAATTTTGTCTTCATATAGAGATTTAGGTCTGTGATCCAGTGTGGATTATTTGTGAGTGGTATGCTAGAGGTGAGGGCTTAGTTTTTTCCATCTGGATATCCAGTTGTTCCAGCAACAACTGTCCCTCTTGAATTTCTTGGGCTCCTTTGCTATAGATCAGGTGGTCATTTGAGAGGGGTCTGTTTCCAGACCCTGCATTCTCTTCCACTGATCTTTTTGAAGAGTCTATGCAAATACCACACTTTCTTGATTTCTATAGCTTTGTAATGAGTCCTGAAACCAGATACCTTCCCTATGATCAGCAGTATGAAAACACATCCACAGAAGGATTCCTAATGAAGGTTCTCAGGAGCCTCATTCTTTTTTTTTTTATTATTTATTTATTTATTTATTTATTTATTTATTTATTTATTTATTTTTTTGGTACCAGGGATTGAACTCAGGGGCATTCAACCACTGGGCCACATCCCCAGCCCTTTTTTGTATTTTATTAGAGACAGGGTCTCACTGAGTTGCTAAGTGCCTCGCCATTGCTGAGGCTGGCTTTGAACTCGCGATCCTCCTGCCTCAGCCTCCCAAGTGCTGGGATTACAGGCGTGCGCCACCGCGCTCGGCTTCATTCTTTTTTTTTTAATATTTATTTTTTAGTTTTAGGTGAACACAGTATCTTATTTTTTATATGGTGCTGAGGATCAAACCCAGTGCCTCAGGCATGCTAGGTGAGCGCTGTACCACTGAGCCACAACCCCAGCCCAGGAACTTCGTTCTTAATTGCTCCAAACTAGCAATGTTTTCATCCAACAAAAAGAGAATGAATAGACAAACAATGGCATGTTCACATCATGGGATATGGTTTAATAATGAAAAGCAATGGACTGATGACGTAACAGCCTTGAGAAACCTCACAAACAATGAGCAGCAGGCCTGGAGCCATAGAGTAGTATACGAGATGTACTACGTCACTCATGATGTTCTAGAACAGGCAGAACTATTCTATGGTGGAAAAAACTTGGAACAGTGCCCGCTGGGGTTGAAGGGGCTGGAGTTAACCAGAGAGGGCCACGGAGGAGCTCTCAGAGATGACAATACCCTCCAGCCTTACTCTTTTTCAAGAATAACAGCTTTGGGGGCTGGGATTGTGGCTCAGCGGTGGAGCGCTCGCCTAGCACGTGCGCGGCCCGGGTTCGATCCTCAGCACCACGTAGAAATAAATAAAGGCATTGTGTACAACTAAAATAAATAAATATTAAAAAAAAAAAAAAAGAATAACAGCTTTGGGTGTTTTAGGTCATTTGGGTTTCCATTGTAGAATCAGCATGTTAGTTTCGAAAGAGCAGCTCCTGGGTTATGATTGGAATTGCTTTTGACCCATGATCAGTTGCGGGGGAAGCAGGCATTTCTTGTGTGCCAGACTCCGGTCGGCTTTATTTGTGTATATATATATTTATTTGCTTTAGTTGTACATAATGCAATGCATTTATATTTATGTGGTGCTGAGGATCGAACCCGGGTCGCGCACGTGCTAAGCGAATGCTCTACCGCTGAGCCACAACCCCAGCCCAATCCCCATAGGGATTTGTGTATATTTTTGATGCTGCCCTCAGGTCTGATTCCTAGAGGTGGAATTATTGGGTCAAAGAATACGAATAGGGTGCTGGAGCTGGAGCTCAGTGGCAAAGTGCTTGCCTAGCATGTGTGAGGCACTGGGTTTGATCCTTAGCACCACATAAAAATAAATAAAAGCATGCTGTCCATCTACAGCTACCATAAAAATAAATAAATAAAAAAGATTTTTAAAAAAAAGAGAATACGAACTGTTTGGGGCTCTTTAATGTGTGGCCAGATCGCTCTAAGGTAGGACTGGGCACTGTGCTCAGCTCGAAGAGCTAGGACTGAGGATCCAGTCAGCCCCCGCCTTGAAGCACTTCATCCAGCTGGAGAGACAGGCTGGCCGTTCATGGGACAGTTTGAGTCTGTCCAGTGTTTGTAATAAATCCAGGTTAAATAGCCATTGTCCCACACAACAGCCCTCATAGGACACAGGTCAGGAAAGAGGTCTTAGCAGAAGTAGCAGCAGTGAGGTGCCTGGATCTGGAGTGGGTACTGGGGATATGGGCAAAACCTGGGTGAATGAACAGGAAGGAAGGAGGCACTTCAGGCCAGCCGCATGGAGAGAGGGACAAAAAGTACTTGTTCTCCATGGCTACTAGTCGGCTCTGTTGGGTGTGGGCTCGGGGCTCCAGGAGATGGACTGCAGTGAGCCAGAGAAGTTATAGAGGCCTGGACAGGTGACAGAAGCACCTGTCCCCCTGGCTTCTCTCTCCATAGGTGCTGGGCTGTGCTGTGGAGCTCCCTGATGTCAGCTGCAAGCGGTTTCTGGAGCAGCTCATTGGATTCTTCCATTTTTACAATGGGCCTGTTTCCCTGGCTTACAAGGTACAACTGTGGCGTCGAGTCTTGCTGAGCCTCTCAAGCGAGACAGTGTTGCCAGAACCCAGCACTTACCCACCGGGGCTGTCACTCTCCCATAGACACTCGGTGTCCAGTGATCAGGTCAAGGGCCCTGGGAGCCCCCTCAGATGCCCGTGTTCCCAAGTCCTGTCACCTCTGCTTCCCCTGGGATGGCTAGGAAGAGCAGGCCTGGTCCCCACACTTCCCCAGACAGTGCCCTGGCTCTGTAATGGCGCAGGGCGCCAGGTGGGGCAGGACTTCAAAACAGGCCCTCCCTCTGGCTGGTTTTCTGTGCGACAAGCCACAGTCAAGGTAGGCCAGAATCTGTCTCTCCAAATGTCGGACAGTGACACAGACTCTCTGTGGCAGAGCCGTTCTCGGGAAGAATTGAGCTCGCAGTGGAGCACCTTCATCCAGCGAGTCCTGAGCAGCACCAGCGATCTGCACCGGATATTCAATTCCCTCTGGAACCTGGACCGGAGCAAGGTGCCCACCCTGCCTCCTTACTCTCTGCATGCACGGGAACAGAGCCTCTGGCGCCGTCCAGGGTGTTCCTCAGACAGCTCCTAGGGATGGGCTGGTGGGTCACTCCCCAAGCAGGGCCCATGTGCTGCTGCTCCCTGGCTGTGCAGTAAGGCGGGCCAGGCTACCTGCAGAGCCACTGCCCTCATCCATGAAGGGGTGTCGTGATCCCACCTCCACAGCTGCTCTGATGTTACAGTGAGGCCAGCTCTCAAATGACACCAAGAAAATATTCAGTAAAGGGAATACCAAGCCAGGCGTGGCATGCATGCCTGTGATCCCAGTGGCTGAGGAGGCTAAGGCAGGAGGATCTTGCAGGTTCAAGGCCAGCCTGAGCAACTTATTGAGGCCCTGTCTCTAAATAAAAAATAAAAGTGGCTCTGGGAGTTTGGTTCAGTGGCTAAGTACCCCTGGCATCTTCCCACCCCAAGAAAGAACACAATGTTGGTGTTGCCTCAAAAGTGTCGAACTCAGGAATCCATAGGTCCCTTTCTCCTCCATGGTAACGTCATATGATGTCGTTATTACCAACTCCAAGAAGGCCCAGTACTGTGATCTTGCTGTGTGTGGGGTGTGTCTGAAAGAGAGAGAGGTGGGGAAGTGGTTTTGCCATTCCACCTGTCCTGGGAGCTCATTGCAGCCCAGCTGCTGGCCTGGCCACACCTCCCCCTTAAGAATAAGTCGTCTAAGCCGTGAGCGTCCCACATGAGTCTCCTGGGCCTCACTGCTATATAAATGTGTCCTGCACAGGGTGTGGCGCTGTGACTCTGCTCGACCTGGGGAAAGGTTTTTCGGTGGGGGTGGGGGGATGTGAAAAAATAGACTTACCTCCTTCACAGGGCTCTGCTCCAGGGCTTGGCTCCACTCACACTGGGCTGTAACAGCTCGTGGGCACTTGCAGGAACTGGCCACCAAGGAGGCAGGAGGTATTTAATAGGAGGAGGCTGTGGGGTTTGCTGGGTGTTCTTAGCCACTGTCCATGCTTTTCTGTAGTTTTAAAAACATATGAGCAGTTGATTCTTCCTGTTTTTTGTTGGGGGGAGGGGTACCAGGGAGTGAACTCAACGCACTCGACCACTGAGTCACGTCCCCAGCCCTGTTTTGTATTTTATTTAGAGACAGGGTCTCACTGAGTTGCTTAGCACCTCGCCATTGGTGAGGCTGGCTTTGAACTCGCCATCCTCCTGCCTCAGCCTCCCAAGCCACTGGGATGATAGGTGGGTGCCATCGAACGTGGCTGGTAGTTGACCCCTTACAAGGAAATGGAGCTGAGCCATGTTGGCCTAAGGAAGGCCACGGTGCCTGTGGTTCATGTTAGGTTCATGTTACCGCATTGAGCGGGCTCTCGTCAGCCGGTCCGCCCACCTCCCTGGGGCTGTGCTGCAGAGGGAAGGGTGGATAGGGTGGGTTTTGCTGGCTCTGTGACCTGCATTTGGAGGGCATGCTCACCTCTGTTGCTGCCACCTGGTCTCAGCATTGATAGTCAGGGTCCCCATCTTCCAGCTTCCAGAGCCACTGCCTGTGCTAAGAATTGGGTGTTTTGTGGCGTCAGCAGCTGTGGGAGTGGAGAGGTGGAGCAGAGCCAAGGCGTGACACCTCCTTTTTCCAGCCTCTGTGTTAGGACCTGCCCGTGGTCCCGTGCAGCCTCCGCCCTGGTCTCCCGTGCTGTTGTGCGCACGCTCACGGGAGGCCGTGGTCTTGCCCGTGCAGGTGGAGCCACTGCTGCTGCTGAAGGCCGCCCTCATCCTGCAGACCTGCCAGCGCTCGCCTCACGTGCTCGCCGGGTGCCTCCTCTATGAAGGGCTGTGAGTGACCCCCCCCCTCCTCTGCCACATCCCCTGCTGCAGAACTGACCACCAAGGTCAGGGCACGGGCAGGAGCTCGGTCTCTGGCCAGTCCATATGCACTAGTTTGGCAAGCATCAGGTAGCCTAGGTTTGTCTTGAGGTCTGTCCCCATCCTGGGGCACATCTGGAACTTGGAAAGTGTTGTGCTCAGGAAAGGAGGGCCGTGAAAGGGGTCCACGCAGTTCTCATCGTGCGCCTCGCCACAGCAGTTGTCAGAGTCTGGTGCCAGCATGGAGCCCCCAGCGTTGGCCAGCCAGCACTGTGAGCAGAAGGGGCCTGGAAGTCTGCTGTGGCCTTCCTCCTGCTGCCCGCAGGACCTGGTGGCCTTGCTGCATTCAGCTTGGCTCTGCAGAGCAGCCGTCCACACCTTTGCCCAGCTCCTTCCAGCCTCGTGGCCAGGTCTGCGTCCTGGTTGGCATCTGGGCATCCTTACCCCCTCACATAGTTGGAGAGCCTCTTCCTGAGCCAAAGTGCCTGAGGCCCTCCACGCCCTTCCCGGCCTTTCCCTCCAGAGGTTTGCTCTCACAGCAGGGTGGGCGGGGCCTGGAGCTCCCTGTCCTCAGCAGGACGGCCAAGCCATGGTTTGTTGCACTTTCAAGCTCCCATAGTAACTAGCTGTCAAAGATAATATTTTTTCTTTTTCATATTTTGCATTTTCTACATATTTTAAGATCATATGACTAAATATTTGGATGCCTTATTGTTGAAAAAAAAAAAATCCTCCAATAGACAGCAGAGTACAGTGTCAGAGCCGCCTTCTCTGTGGAGCACTCAGGCCCTCCCACAGTCGGCAGTCTGCGTATTTCCCATGACTGCACATAGACACATGCATTGTTTGTTTCTTTTTTTCAGTGTAGATAGATACGACATGTTTATTTTATTTATTTATTTTTTTAATGTGGTGCTGAGGATGGAACCCAGTGCCTCGTGTGCTAAGCAAGTGCTCTGCCACTGAGCTACACCCCCAGCCCACATGCATTGGCTTGTTTTATTTCTGCTCTCTGCAGAAGTGCACTCGTGGGTCCCTGGGCTTGATGTGTAGTGTAGTGGTGGCTCTGCCAGGCCCTGAGGTCCACATGCTTTTGTAAGGGTTCTGGTTTTTGGTGTTCTTTCTGCTGTGCCACGATCTATGTAATGTCTCTGATTTCACGGATAGTTGGGTCTTTCACTTGTGTTTTTGAACATATTTCTCATTTCCCTGTAATTCACGTCCTTATGCATACATCCTCCTGCAGGCCTGCTCCAGGGATCAGATATTCTAACTATGGATAGGATCCAGCAGAGTGCCCTCCATGAGGGCTTTACTAATTAAACCTTCTGCCAGCCATGTCCCCAGGGTCTTTGACGACATGGAAGAGTGGGCATCTTTTAACCCAGATGTCTGTGTGCTTCTTCTCATGGTGTCCCTGTTGCTGTGTCTCCCCTAGGATTGTGAGCACCCAGCTGCAGCCCTCCCTCACGGCCAAGGTCCTGCTTCACAGGCCTGCACCTCAGGACCAGGTATGCTGAAGCCTGTCGTCCTGGCCAGAGCACCTGTCACGAGCCTGGGGACTGACTTTGAATGCCAGATGGGCCAGGGGGTACTTGTGTTCCCACGTCTCACCAGGACCCCTTGTCTGTCAGTGTGGGGTTCCTCAAGAGAGAAGTCCCTGGACAGACAGAAGGGACACGCTTCCTTCTGCATGCTGGGCTGGGACGGCTCGTTTTTCTCTACCCCAAGTGGAACTCTTGAGAGTTTGACTTTCCACCAGGACAGCCTTTCTGTCAGAGAGATGTTAGTGTTTTCAGGAGCACACTGTAAAGGATGTGTCCTTAGAAGGACCTAGGGAAACAGCAACTCCTAAATACTTCTCTTTGGTGGTCATTTAACTATGCTGCTAGTGAGGACAAGTCCTGCATGATCACTGAGAATGAAGTTGCCCACAGCTAAGCTGCAGGACCTAACTATCACTAGCTTTGCTGGATTTTCTTCTAGTTCTTTTATGTTTTTGCCATTCCAAGGATTGAACCCAGGAGCCTTTGCCATTAAGGCACAGCCCAGCCCTATCATCTATTTATTTACTTGAGATTGGCCTTGCCAAGTTGCCTAGACTGGCCTTGGACTTGCCATCCTCCTGCGTCAGCCTTCTGAGTCACTGGGATCACCCCTATGAAATCAGACTTTTAAAGTGTTGGTGGGCTCCATCCAGGCTCCTCACGCCTATTGGGGTGTCTGTCAGCAGAGCCCCTGTGGTAAACAGTTTATGATGGGGGCTTTATGGAAGCCCTTCCCTCTTCCTGACACCCAGCTTCTCAAAATCTACACTAAGAAAAGACTAACTGTCAAAAACTGTCACAACAGGGTTTGTGAAAGTGAAAAAATCATGTGCAGCATGACTGGGGCAGGACTTGGCTGGCGCTGGACCAGGGGCCAGATGCCTACTAACAAAGCTTTATTGAACTGCTGTCAGCTCCTGCCGTAGAGCGAGCAGCTGTGGCACAGCCTCGTGGCTCAGGAAGCTGGAAAGATGTGCCTCCGTCTCGCCCTGGGCAGGACGGTGTTTGCTAAGTGCTGGTCTGAGGTGGGGAAATGATCAATCTGTACGTGCCAGTTTACACTTGATGAGATTTTAGCCCGCCATTGAAAATGGCCAGAATTACATGTTAGCGTTATAAGTGTTTCCACTTTTCAGTCAAATTTTATATGTTTAAAGGTATTTAAAAAAAAAAAAACCAAAGACTTAAAAATTACTCAACATGTTAATAGTATTCGCTCGAAGATGAGGGATCATATGTGATTTTTTTTTTAAAAGAATTTTTATCTAGAATAAACTTCCACCTGGCTTGGTAACCTCAAGCAAAAGCATGACTTTAAGATTCCCGACAGAGAGAAAGCCACATCACTTCATATGAGCCAGTTTGGCTAGGGGAGCAGTCTGTATTTGTTTTGGTTTTGTCATGTTTTGGTGGGTTCTTTTGGAACCTTCAGGTTGAGGTTTGAGAAAATCCCTTCAGTTTATGGCCTTGAACTTGAACCAGAATAAACAGGAGATGCAGCCTGTCTCCTAGACTGAGAGTCACAGGACTGCATGTGTTTGTGAGGATGGACTCCGTGGGATGTCCGTGTTGGGGCTGGAGCAGGCGTGGCGCTTTTCTAGAATGTGAATTCCCCAGAGGTAAAAGAACACAAACCTCACTTGTTGTCCCAGTGGGAAAGACAGGACCAAGGTGGGCCTTGAGGTGGGTGCTGCCTGGCAGCCTGAGAGGGACAGACCCTGCCTCCCCAGCCGAGGCAGAGCCAGCAGCTTGGGGGAGCTTCTGTTCCATCTGCTGAGCTCTTGGCATGTGGCTGGGACAAGCTCCTGAGCTTGGCCAGGTCCTGTGAGCAGATGGCGCAGTGAATTCCTGATGGTCAGGTCAAGAGCAGTACGCGGCGCCCACGCTGACCTGCGTGCGTGTTTGTTTTCAGAGACTCCCTGCAGCAGGGGCCGCCCCACAGGAAGCGGGTAAGTGGCGTGGTGGCATTTGGGGATGGCACTCTTGTATGCTGCCTGTCGCTGGATGAGCCATGTAAAGGCCACCAGTGCCATGTGTTCATTTCCTCTGCTCAGAAGATTAGGAAAGTGACCTGGTAGAGCCTGGGGACAGGTAGTTGCCCATCTGGGTCCTGACTGTCAAGCTTGAGGTTAGGCACACCCTCCAGGTCCCTGCAGACCCTCCCCAGCTCAGTGGCTGGTGATGGGGAAAGGGTCAGGAAAGTGGAGACTGCCCGAAGGCCCTTTAGCAGGACACAGAGGTGTCCCCAGATGACTTGGTTTCATTTTGAAATCTACTTGAGGGCTGATCCCTGTGTCAGTCAGAAGCATTTTTTCCCAGCTTGTGTCTTTTTTTCATTAAGGGCCACTCAGCTTTCTTCCGCTGAATGTCTCCCTTGCCTGCAGCTGGGAGTTGCCTCGTCTGCACAGGCTCTTTCCTTGCTGGTCACAGAAATTGAGCCACAGTTTTGTGGCTTTTGTCGGGGATGGGGAGGCATTTCCAACGCTGCTGTCCAAGCCCGGGTTGGGGGGCGGGCAGTGGCTGGATGTAGTAACCCAAGGATAGTCCCTGCCTCTGTTTCCTCTGGCCCTGCGGAGAGCTTTCCCATGATGCTTTGCAGTTCCAGGAACAGCGTTCCCCCCGAACGTTCTGATCACACCTGTCTTCGTGACTGAAGAGGAAGCTGCGAGCCTCCGAGAGTTCCCAGTGGAGCGGGTGCCTGGGTAGGTGAGGAGCTCACAGGGGTCTGTCTTGCATCCCCCGGGGCAAAGCTGTGACTTCTGCCCCTTCCTCAACCCCCTGCTCCCTGCATGACCTGCACGGCGCCATCTGTCTCTGTAGGTGCTGGTCGGGGGGGGGGGGGGGGTGGCGTGGTTAAGATGACAGTAGGTTCCACCTCCCAGACCTCTTCCTTATCAGCAGGGGACTTTGGGCAAGTCTGTTCCCTTCCCGAGCCTCAGCTTGTCCATCCGTCAAGTAGACGCTGTGATGCGCATGCACAGCTCCCAGGAGGGGCCTGACGCACAGGAGACCTCCGTGCGGGCTCCTCCTGGGGCAGCCGAGCTCCAGACCTGGGTGTCGTCTTCCTTTCACTCTTGTGGTGGGTCTTGACGGCATCTGCAGCTCTGAGGCCCCAGGCCCCGCCCCTCCCTGGCCTTCTTGGGGTCAGTGCTTCCCTCCCCAATGGAGGGGCGCTCAGCCTCTCTGACACTGGGCCCTCCTCACACCCGCTACCTTCTCCCTAGCTCTCCCATGCCTCCAGCCCGACACCAGGACTCCTCGGCTCAGCACGCTGCAAAGGGTCGGGGCACGTCTGCCCCCAAGGAACATGCCACCAGGCATGCGGGATCCGTGGCCTGTATGCCAGCGACTACTCCAGAGCCTCCGAGCCCAGGCAGGGGCTGGCCAAGTGGCAGGCAGGAGAATGGGCACGTGCCTGGCCAGGAGCTGGAGCCCCTTGGGTCTGCAGGACTGTGCGGCCTGGTCCAGAGCCAGGGCCTTGGCCCCGGCTGCTCACTGCAGAAGGAGCCAGGCTTTCCCCAGGGGGAGCTGGACTTGTCTGAAATTCACATTCCAGAAGCTCAGGAAGAGGGGACGTCCTCAGGTCATCTTGCTTTCCCGCATGTGTGTGCCCTGGCTGGCAGGGGTCCCTGCTGCCCAGAACCTGTGAATGGTGCCAGCAGTTCGGAGCCCACAGTGCCTGAGGACTCGGCCATCAGTAGCTGCCTCTCTCCTGCCCCTCCTGAGATGCTCACCCAGAACGGAGTCCTAGAACAGGGCGAGGACTTTCCTGCCACCAGTGGCCACATTCCTGTTCCTGGAGCAGATCCTGTCCCCAGGAGGACCAACAGGCCCCTGCCATCGCCGTGCGCAGATCCCGGGCAGAGAGAGAGTGAGCTCTCTTGCGGGGAGCAGGGTGCGGCTCAGGGTGTGGATGGGGTCCACAAAAGCCTCGAGGGCCCTGGATTGGAGGGCGGCTCAGACTCAGCAAACTCTCAGGGTGACAGGCCCTCAGCAGACAGAGCCGACTGCACGCTGGCCCCGGCCGGGTCCTGCATGGGACTCGTGCAGATGAGCCTCTACACCCACAGCATCAAGGGCCTGGTGCTGTCCCTGCTGGCTGAGGAGCCGCTGCTGGGAGATGGCGCCGCTGTCGAGGAGGTGGTGAGTGTCTCCAGAGCCCCTCCCCGGCCCTCTGTCCTCTCCCTGCCTCCTAGAAATATGGACAGGCCGCTCCTCCCCTAGCGGTTGAGCCTGCGCAGGGCCCGCGTGTCTGCACAGGGCTGGTGGCCGAGCCTGCAGGGGCCTGCTGGGGCAGCGGGGAGCGTGCAGGCGGTGCAGTGCAGCTGCAGAGGCATCCAGGTGTGGCTTCTCTCACTTCCACTTCCTCTAGTTTCAGAGTGGCCCTGACTTTGGCTCTCTAGTGCGTGGTGCTGCCTGCCGGCAAGCTCCTGCCCCCCTGAGCCTCTGCTTCCTCGTCAGTAGCCCAGGGGCAGTGCGAAGGTGCAGGCAGGGAGTGTGCATGGCCACCGTGCCGCCCTGCGCCTGGCCTCGTTTCCTGGCCTGCGCAGCTCTAGGTTGCATGCAGGTGGAATCTGCTCTGCAGCAGGTCACAGCCTGAGAGTCCCCTAGAAACCCTGCGTTCTCGCCACAGTCCCACCATTGCACGCAGCGACCCACTGCTCCTTCCTAGAAGGCCTGGGGCATCTCAAGTCTCCGCTGGCTCTGGAGGATTCTTCTGCAGTCTCCGCATCACCCACACTCTGAGCTGTGAACTGACCTTCTCTCGGGCCTGGCCCACGCTGGAGATTCGGTTGCTATAGTAACAGCCTTGCTTTGGTTGGCAGGGAAAGTGCAGCAGGAAGAACAGCAGGTTGAAATTGCTGCAGGCAGTGGTGTCCTGGGGCTTGCTTGTTTTTATTCTTAAATCTATATTATTCCAAGCCCATCTTATTAGCATGCAGTGCTTGTGACCCTCCACAAATGAGCAAGTCACCTTGGAGGTGGAGGACGGGAGGAGGGAGGCTGCACAGAACTGCCAGCAAGAGCCTGCTCCTCCAGAGCTGTCTGGCTCATCTGTCCCCTTTCCTCGGACCTCAGAGTCATGGCTCGTGTGCATCCTGTATCCACGTTCTTTGTAGCTCTGAGTGACTCCTGCACTTCCTGTGACAGCGAGGAGGGCTGGGGCTGCAGCCTCACCCTCCTCTGTGCCCTGGTGCTCATGGTCCGTTCTACACAGTGCCAGGCCTCAGAAATGTTATTTTGAAGGCCTAGTATTCAGGTGTGGTAAACTAGGTAGATCTCTTTCTACTCTGCCCCCCCCCCAACCCCACCCCAAAGAACAAGCCAGCCCAGGCTGCTGTGGGAGGTGTGTTCTGCGCTCGCGGCGTGCTGAGCTCTACTTCTGATCCAGCCAAGCTCAGAACCTTCCACCAGGTCACAGCTCCCATCTCACTAGTAGGAGCTCTGAGCCTGGTTGGGGTAGAAACCTCATTGCAAGTGTGTGGCTCCAGAGTTCTTGCTGGCTTCTTGTCCCAGCCTCTCTGTCCCCCAACTCATCTGCCCTTGTCCTGATAGGTGGGAAGGTGAAGAAAGCCAGGTAATGCCCTGCCCTCTGACTCTCACTCTGTGGACATGTGGCTTGCGTCGTCAAGGCCTGTCCTCGTTGTTATGACAATAGCCTCCACGTGTGTGCATCTGAAGGAGGGTTGGTGCTGGCTGGACCCCGGGAAATGGAACAGTTCCATGAAAGAAGAAAAGCTCGACTTTTCTAAAGGTGTAGGGGTAACTGACTTTGACCACCCTGCTGGTTGGAGAGGGTGTTTTCATCAGAACCAAAGTCTCCTTTGTAATCAGGAGAGATCTTTTAGTCCCTCTTGGTCCCAGCTCTGCATAGACATACTTGACCTGATTTCCCTGTGGCCCTCTGCTGCCGTCTGGGAGGCCAGAACCTGCGGAATGGCCCAGCACAGGCCAGATGGGAGAGCAAGTGCACCCCCTTTGAAAGTGTACCTTGATTGTGTCACATGCCACTAAGGTGCCTTTGTGTCTTTTTGCCAGCTTGGCTCATGGTGAATCAATTTCGGGCTCTCTAGGTTTGCAGGGGGTGGGAGGAAGGATCCGAGCATCCTGGAGGCTGGGGTTGGGGTGGCTCCCACCAGGGGGCAGCATAGAGCCACTCCTGCCGCAGGTTCCTGCTCAGAGCCAAGGGTAATCTCATTGCCCTTCAAATACAGAGATCAGATAAATTATTCATTGCTCCATTAGGACAGTGAGCTGTCTGCATACAGTGGATGAGCTCGCAGTCGGGGTGCACTTTCATGAACTGCGCCCCTCCCCCACAAGGAACCCGGGGCTTCTGGATGAACTCGGGCCACGCTGCTGCCTCCGCGTGGCACCTTGTGTGCTGACATTCGAGCTCTTTGCCCTGGTGCGCGCTGGAATCAGAACGTGCAGGAGTTGCCAGCTCTGTCTCCCCCAGGCTGTCTTAAGGACCACCATATAGGTCAGGGGTTGGGGAACTTGTTTGAGAAAGAGCCAGAAAGCAGGCGTCTGTTCCCAGCTTTGCGCGCTCTTCAGCTCTGCTGCGCGGTGTGAAAGCTGCGAGCCCTGTATGAGGAGGGTGTGGGCCAGCACCCCCACACTTCGGGAGTCGCATGTGGGAGCCTCACTTGTTTCCACGCAGTGTTATTGAGGTGACTTTTGTCCCTAACCAAATGAAAACAAAGACCATCCTCGGCTCTCAGGCTGTGCGGGAGCAGGCAGGGCTGGATCTAGCCTGGAGACCACAGTTAAGTGTGAGTGCACTCGATCACCTGTGAAGAGTTGTCCCCGTCCTCTGATATAACATCTTACTGTGAACTGTGCACGGTTAAGTGGTTTTGAGTACAACTTAGAAGATTCTGGAAATAACCAGGGGAAATGGGTTTTGGCATGGCTCTCTTTTCTGTTGTCCCTTCCTCTGGGCCCAACTCAGGTTAGGAGGGATGGCTGTGGGCAGGTTCCTGGGGTCCAGAAACTTCCAGGAGGGCTGAGGTTGCAGCTCTGCTGGGTGCTTGTAGGTGCTCATGCGTGCACACACCTGTTCCAAGCCAGGCTCCGTAGCATGCAGTGCCGCCAGGTACCCAGAAATCTGAGCAGGAGAGCCCGCACTCGGCCTTCCTGAGCACCTGTCCTTTTGTTGAACTCTGCACCGCAGTTTAAGCAGAGCGCACAGAAGTGGGGAGTGCCCAGCACTGGCCGTGCTCACATGCCCACTTAGTAGGTGTCTGCTGAGCACCTGCCAGGGCCAGGTTCCTCCTGGGCATCGGGTACAAAGACAAGTGTGTGAGATGAACCGTGCACATCAAACCTGTGCACTTCACGTGGCATTTCTGAGACATTGAAATAGAAACACTAATTTGGCCCCAGTGCACGACCAGAGCTTGAACTCCACAGCACTCCCTCCAGAAGCATTCATTTGCATCTCTGTACTTTTAACATGCCCCTGGCTTTCTGTTGAAATGCCCATAGGCAACTATGTGTGCACCTCAGAGATCCCACTTCTTAATTTTTTTCAGCACTGGGGATTGAACCCTGGGGTGCTCCACCACTGAGCCACCTCCCCAGCCCTTTTTGTTTGTCAATTTGGGGACATTTCACTGAGTCTTAGAAGCTGGCCTCAGGCCTCCCGCGTTGCTGGGATCGCAGGTGTGCGTGTCTGGCTACATCCTGCTTCTTTGATGATGGGCATGTTCGCTTGTATAAGTCCTGCCCGAGGCGCCCTAGGGCTTGCAGAGGACTTGTGTCTGGGCTGTTTCTTAGCACATGCAGCAGTCAAGTGGTATTACCATTTTGCACATGAAACAAATGGAGCCCAGAAAATTCTGTGGCTTGTCCCTGGTCATCTGGCTAGGAGGAGGCTGAGCCAGGATGTCCTTAAGCCTGGGAACTGTCCAGTGCTCAGAAACAGTGGTCTTTTCGTGGCTGAAGCAGCCCCAGGAGGCCCATTTCAGCTGAACCCGTCAGGACATGACTGATGTGCTCTGTCCAGCCCTGAGTGGAACTTGAAGAACACCACACAGTGCTTAGAGAGAGAGCGCTAGGTTCAAGTTAGGTTAACAGATTAGCGTCCAGTACTTTTTATGGTTTGATCCCATAATTGTTTTATAAAGAATAATTAACAAAGCTCAGTGGCACACACGTACAATCCCAGTGGCTCAGGAGGCTCAGGGAGGAGGATCTCAAGTTCAAGGCCAGCCTCAGCAACTTGGCAAGGCCCTAAGCAACTCAGTAAGACCCTGTCTCTAAATAAAATACAAAATAGGGCTGGGGACGTGGCCCAGTGGTTGAGTGCCCCTGGGTTTAATCCCTGTTACCTGCCCCCCCCCCCCCCCCCAAAAAAAAGGAATAATTATAACAATGTAGTCCAGTGTTTTCAATTGCTTTTACATGCTACTCGTCTACCGGAGTTTTAAAAACACAGGTGCCTGGGCCTCCCCTCCCAGTGGCCTTTCTCCTCTGAATCACTGAGCAAGGAAAGCCACACTTGTCATCCCTTCTGGGAATGGCGCATTTGGAGGCACCAGAAGAAGTCAGCTCTTGGTGCCCACTGTGGGACTCCAGCAGGCTGGTTGAGAATCCTGGGCACATGGTCCCAGGTGGTCCATGTTAAGGACACCTGGGAGCCATGAGCAGGACACAAGCCAGGGGCATCCGCCCTGGTTACGTACTGGTGAGATCATGAGCATTTTAAAAATATATATACATTTAGTTGTGGTTGGACACAATACCTTTATTTATTTATTTTTACGTGGTGCTGAGGATCAAACCCAGTGCCTCACACGTGCTAGGCGAGCGCTCTACCACTGAGCCACAGCCCCAGCCCCCTAAGTTTTTCTCTGCTGTTTTTTCTTCTCTTTAAATTCCCTTTTCTACTCACCTTTCCTTTCCTATTTTTCTACAATATGATCCTTTAGAACATCAGAACATAAGGGTGCAAGTACTTCCTCAGTCCATTTCTGCCAAATCAGGTAGCCACTACGAGCCCCTGGCGGGATTATTTGGAAACTAAGTGCAGGGCAGACAGAAGGCCCTTGCCGGGCTGGGGTGGTCCCTGCAGTGCGCTGCCCTCTCCCTGCCCCTGCAGTACCGCAGCAGCCTGGCGTCCCTGAACGGGCTGGAGGTGCACCTGAAGGAGACGCTGCCCGGACCTGAGGCGGGCCCCGCCAGCAGCACCTACAACTTCACGCACTATGACCGCGTCCAGAGTGTGCTCTCGGGTAAGGGCCGTGCCAGGGCACGATCTCGGCCCCCTCCTGGGGGTGTCCTGGGACTTGCATGAGCGGGTGAGGTGCAGCCTCTCAGGGCTGGCCCCATGGAGTGCCAGATGCACCTGGGAAACACTTCTTCCCTTTCTTGTCCCCCGCCCCCTTTTTTGGGGGTGGGGGTGGTTTCCCATTCAAGAGAAGTTCACACGTGTGCAGGTGTCTCTGTTGAGGTCTGCCACAGAATTTTGTGATCCCTGCGTGGAGCTGGGTGTTACTCGCAGGGCAACAGTAGGCCTGGCCCCCTGCACCTGGCCCACGCCCACATCACGGCCTGAGCCCCGCACCACCCCAGGTCCAGTGCAGGACTTAGGGCGATGGGAGGAGGGGTCTGCTGTTCACCACCTCTGTGTCCTCTCCTGAAAGCGAACCTGCCACAGGCGGCCACCCCCCAGGACCGCCGCTTCCTCCAGGCTGTCAGCCTGATGCACTCGGATTTTGCCGGCTGCCCGCGCTGTACGAGATGACCGCCAGGTGAGCCTCCCCGGCTGCCCCGCAGGCTTCACGGCCCTGCTCCCAGGGTGCGTCTCTTCACTCCTGGGAAGCGCATCCTGGTCACTCTCTCCAAGGCCTCCCTTGACCTGCCCCATCGCTGCCACCTCCATTCCCAGACAGTCACGTGGCAGGGTTTTCCTGGGTCCCTCCCTGTCCTGGTTCTGTGCCTGTTCCCAGGAAGGAGGCTGGCTGTTTGCTGGCCAGAAGTGATGTTGAAATAGTGTTGCTGTATTCCTAATTAGAAAAACAATGACAAAAGCATTTGTAGCTGGCCACCTGGCGCACACCTGTAATCCCAGGAGGCTGAGCCAGGAGGATTGCCAGTTCAAAGCCAGTCTCAGAAACTTAAGGAAGCGCGAAGCAGCTCAGTGAGACCCTGTCTCTAAAAATATAAAGGGCTGGGAATGTGGCTGAGTGGTCAAGCGCCCCTGTGTTCAGTCCCTGGTACCAAAAAAAAATAAACATTTCCAACTTCTCAGAGACCTATAACTTGCACTTTCTCCCTTGGCCATCACACACCCAAGAAATGACACCAAAGAAATAACTGAGTTTTTGCTGTTTTTACTTTTTGTATGTAAGATAGAGAGTATTTTTATTTTAAATGCTTTAATATTCTTCTAGGAAATAGTGTCCTCCTAACGCACTGTTTTCTGGTTTCTTTTTCTTATGGTCACACCTCTTAAGTACACCCCTGCTGGTGGACACACAGTTATTATTGTAATTTGCAGTGTCAGGCCAACCGAATTCTGTCATGTCTTTCTACGTGCTTCTCTTATGAAACTGTTAGCAGGAAATAAGGCAAGTGAGAGGGTCAGAGTGGGAGTGCCCTTGTAATGATTTGGGTCAGTGCATTTTTGTATTGTCCTTTTTGTATGTGGTATTGCTGTTGGAATCCAGGGATGCTCTACCACTGAGCTCCATGCCAGCCCCTTTTATTTTTTACATTGATGGCAAGGCTTTGCTAAGTTGCTGAGGTCTCACTAAATTACTGAGGCTGGCCTTGAACTTGTGATCCTCCTGCCTCGGCTGCCCAAGCCACTGGGATTGCAGGCGTGCCCCACAGTGCTGCCCCTCAGGTTTCAGTTGGGGGCAGTGTGGGCAGGTGGGGCCGTGGGCTCTGGGTCCACCGAGGCACAGGTTCCTTGGCAGGGATGACATAACGCCGGCTCCTGCCTCGCTGAGCACCAGGTGTTTCCCTGCCTGGTGCTGCCCGGCTAGTGTTTCTGTCTTCCCACTGCAGTTCAGGGCTGCCCCGGGCGGCCACCTGGATGTGATCTGCATCTGCAGGCAGTGGCTGGGACCTGCTTGTGCTGGGGCGTGTGACGTTCCGTGGGAGGTGGCAATGAGTGGAATGTCAGCATCTGCTCCACCAGCCACTGGGAGCTGCCGCACGCCACCTGCCTTGGAGCCAAGAGGGCCTTGGTGCTGGGAGCATGCTGGGAGGTGGTCTTCATGGTGATGGGGCGGCAGCACCTGTCTTGAGCACTCTCCGTGTGCCCAGAAATTCACATCTATGTTTCCACTATGTGACCTTTAACACACCCTTGGTGAGGGGAGGCCACGTCCTTGGTGCACAGCGAGAGCAAGGACTTAGAAAGGTCGTCTCGCTTAGCGCAGGGCACACGGCCAGGAAGTAGCAGGGCTGGGATCAGCACCAGGTGTGTGACCCAGACCCCAGGTGTAGCTGCCAGGCCCGGCGCCACCCCAGTTGCGAGGCAGGCTCACACTGCTGCTCCCAGAGGCCGAGACTCTCACGCTCAGGGGCACTTCAGGGCCTCGGGGTCACTGCGGGAGGGGCAGGAGGAGGGAGCCCAGTGGTCCCTGAGCCCCCCTTCACAATGGATGGGAGGAAACGGAGACCAGCAGGGAACTAGGTTGAGATGGGAGGAAGCAGGAGCCAGGTGGTCACCCAGTGGGGTGTCCTTTATGCTGTGCCCCGTTCCTCTTCTGTGTCCCCAGGTTTCCTGCTGCTGCTGTCACATCCCACTATCCTGTAACCTCAACCCCCCTCACCCAGTTGGCCACCCCCAGGTCTTCCCACTGCCCTCCCATGCTGCTATTGCGTCATTGAAGAGGAGGGCAGCTGGGCCCCTGTGCCGGGTGTTGAGGGGGACAGTCCACCACTCCTGAGGCTGACGTGAGCTGGGCACCCGCCGTGTGCCCACAGTGCAGGCCGCCCTTCTGCTTGGTTGATTAACTGCCCCTGCAGGCCCTGGCTGAAGCCCCTTCCCTGGCCTGCCGTGGCCTGTCCCAGCCCCCTGGGAGTTGAGAGGAGGGGAAGACAGTCATTGGCACTGAGGCCCATAACTCAGGTGAACAAATGGAGTCCCAAGCCACATCAGGTGACACCGCAGCCTCTGGTGTGCCACTGGGTGGACACCTGTGTGGGCTGAGAGGCACAGGGACCACAGGGCTGTTTCTCCTCCGTCCCCCCAGGAACGCCTCCACGGCCGTGTACGCCTGCTGCAACCCCGCCCAGGAGACCTACTTCCAGCCCCTGGCACCTGCAGCCCGCAGCTCTGGCTTCCCCAGCCCCGAGGACAGCGCCTTCAGCCTCCCCGGCAGAGCCAGGCAGAAGCTGCTGAAGCATGGGGTGAACTTGCTTTGAGTTTGAGCTGTGTGCGCAGCGCCCAGGTCAGGACGGGGCAGTGACCTTGAAACAGCACCAGCAAGGGGACCTCTGCCCCGTCTGCCTCCCCTGGAACGTCCCCCGAGGAGGAGGGCGTGGGTGTGAGGGGTGCTCCTCAGGGTCTGCAGGCACAGGGCAGTTTGGTAGCCGCCCTCTCTGGCCGAGCAGGGCCAGGACGGCTGCTGGGTCCTCCTACCAAAGAAGCTCAGGGTGGATCGTTTCCCTGTCACCCTGGGCGGGAGACTTCTATGTCCCTGCCACTGCTCATTCCAGCCTGAACGGGTGCCGTAAGATTTGCGTTGGCATTGTTTTCTAGAACCTGTTGTCCCCTGTCTGGGGTGTGTGTTCAGCCCCCTCACGAGGTGAGCAGGGTGAGGTGTCTTGATGAGGTGGATCTGGTGCCAGCTGTCCCCACTTCTCAGGTCACTCCATCCTCCAGGGCAGGGCTTCAGGCAGGGAGGGGCTCCCTTGGGGGGGGGTCTGTGCAAAGCCATGAGCTGGTCCTCAGAGTCCTGCAGCGGGGCCAGGCTGACGCTGCCAGAGGGGCTCAGACTGCAGGTGGCACTTCAGAAGGTGCGCAGGTGGAGGTGGGAAGGGCAGGGACAGCAAGACAACCCTTGCTGCCTTGCTCAGGAGTAGCTCTGTGGCTGCTTCCTCCCCTGTCGGGGTCCCCTGTGGGGCGAAGCAAGACCCTGTTCCCAGGGGCTGTGAGAAGGCACAGCGAGGGGCAGAGAGACCTCCCCCAGCAGAGCCCTGCAAGGTGTCCAGGCAGGCGCTGGGGCCCAGGACACGGGTCAGAGGCCTCAGTCTCCACGTTTGCTGGAGATCCCCAGGATGCCTTTAGACACTGCTGACGTGGTAGCTTCACGTTGGTGAAGAGCTGTGTTTATGACCTGTTGTCTTTTTCTTGAAACAAATTTCCAAGGGCTAAAAATAAAATATGTCAAGAGTTGCCAGTGACTAAAGAGTGACGTTTCTAGTGACAGAGTTCAGGCAAGCTATGCCATGTTCGAGTTGAGAGTGATGTGTACGCACACAGCTCCCCTCAGTGTCGCGTGGCATGGTTCCCAGATGCCCCGTCGTGCCCCAGTCTGAGGACACCGAGTCCCTTACAACCCATGTGTGTCCTCTGGAGTGCCCTGGTCACCTCCAGGGTTCTCATGGACCTGCGTGTGGTGCCGTGGAAGCCGTCACCCTGCATCGTGGAGGGGCAGCGGCAAGGAGGGGCCTGCACTTGCTCAGTGTGGACATCGGCTTCCCCGGCGGGTGCTGGTGTGGCTGGTTGGCTGCAGGCGCAGCACCATGGACACGGGCAGCCGTGTCTTCTGCGGACGTGCTTTTCTTTGCCTGTGTTCCTTATGGCCAGGAGAGGAGCCACCCGCAGGGACCAGCCCCTCTGCAGGGCAGGAGCTGCGGCCTCTGCACCCGATAATGCCAGCTCCTTAGGCCCATGTCACCTCCTCTCCCTGGAGTCCCTCCAGCCACTGCTGCGATGGAGGAGGCTCCTGCCTCAAGCTAGGGCGGACCTGCACTGTGCCCTCCTCGGTCAGTTCCGCTGCACATTTCCCTGCCCGCCTCTGGCCACTGCCCACCACCAGCTTGGATGCAGTTCCTCCCTCTCCTGCTGGGGGCGCGCAGGAGCAGCCTTGCTCTTCCTTTTGCTATTCGATGCTCTGGAACTCCAAAGTCACCAACTGGGTGAGATCACAACCTGTTACTGGGTTATGTGGCGGAAGTCAGAGTCCAGAGCCGTCTCATGGCCTTCGGTGGCTCCACTCAAGGCCTCCATCAAGCCGTGTTTCCTAAGCATGTCCTCAGCTGCCCCTGCCCCGGGCTGAGCGTCAGCCGTCCTGCCAGCCCCGCCAGCCGCGGGTCCCAGTCTTAACTTGCTTTGCTTTCACAACCTCCCTTCCCACCTAATTCCACAGGCTGCTTTGAGCCTGAAAGTGCTTCGGATGCAAAGTGCATCTGTTTCTAAAGAGTAGGATGACAGGCGGCCAGGGGCTGCGTCCTGACCAGTGAAGAGCGCGGTTGAAGTGCAGCGCAGTGCGGAGGCCCTTGCAGGGGCGTGGTGAGGCGTGCCTGTGGGACTGAGTGGGCCAGGCAGGCTCCAGGTGACAGGGCAGCCCTAGCCGACACCCCCACTGCCCCTGCAGCAGAAACCACCAGAATGCCAACCTAAGCCACTGTCCTGACGCACAGAAAGTGTGCGGCACACGTGCACGGGAAGCCTCTGTTGAGTGTAACACGTGGCACAGCAGGAAATGGACACACTGCTCGCCCGCCTCCTCCTGCCTGTCCAGGTTCCAGTGGTAGGGCAGGGAACCCCAGCACGCTGGCCCTCACCCTGGGCTCAGAGCTTCGGTTGGGATCCCAGGACCTGCATTTCCACCGCGCAGAGCTGGGCTGACAAACTTGTGAGCCCGCCCGCGTCTTCCACAGGCCCAGACAGGGCTGTATGGGTGGCCAGCTGGTCCCCCTTGCCTCCCTCTGGGCCCTGACCTGGTGGCTCTCCACCCGCCAGCACCCTCCCCTGAGAGAGGGCTTCCTCCCAAGGTGGCTCCCCGAGGCCCAGCTGTCTCTCCTGGGCCCCACCACGCCCAGCTTTCTGGGGAGAGGTGCGTGTGGCCTGCCGTGGGCCAGGCAGAAGTGGTGAGGGAGGCTGGAGGGGAACCCCTCCCTGGTCCTCGGGTGCCCCTTCCGGAAGGGTGGGAGCAGGCAGGAAGGACAAGCCCCTTGCACCACGGCTGATTTAGTAGCCTGGGAGTGGCCCCCGCTGTGCTTGCCAGCAGCCCCTGAGGTGCCAAGGCCCCACGAGACAGAGCTGATGGTGCCTCCCGCGTGGTAGACCTTCATCCCCTCTTTGCTGACAGAACTTCAGGCATGCTGCCCCTTGGGTGTGGAAAAGGCCCCTCCAGCCCATCTCCTGGGGTCAAAGTTCCAGTACACGCAGCCCTTCCTCTCTGCATTCTTTTCTTGCTTTGTTTCCACCCCAGAGCCTCTGCCCCATCACCAGAGCCTGAGATCAGGCAGCCGCAGCATTATCTCCAAGGCTTGGTGACGGTGGCCTAGAGGTGGCTGGAAAAAGAAAGCTCAACCCCCAGCTTCCTGTCCAATGTCTCAGGCATCCAGGGCTCTGAGACACAGCCGCAGGCCCAGGCCCTCAAAATGAACCAGGGCCACACAGCGTGTTCCTGCTGCAGCTGCCCGCCCGCCCTCCTGTGACGGGGTAGGTGGCCTGTGCCAGACAGTCCACACTGTTCACAGTCCAGAGTGCTGCTGTAGAGCCAGGGCCACGGACAGACAGAGCTGCTCACTGCAGAAGCCGCGGGAGGGGAGGGAGCGAGAGGCTCTGTTTGGGGTCAGTCCCTGCAGGGTTTCCACCCTCGTGCACTGTGGGACTCAAGTTCCCGGGAGAGATTAATAGTGGCCATCAGATTCCCACTGGGAAAGGATCTTTGTTCCTAGGGAAACACTGGCACCTAGTCAAGCTGCCTCTTCCCTGGGAGGAAACATCTAGGCATCCAGGGCTCTGTCACCACCACAGTGACAGCGAGCGAGTGTCGTCCAGGATTGCGTGTGACCACTGAGCCACTTCCCCAGCTCTTTTTACTTTTTATTTAGAGACAGGGTTTCAGCAAGTTGCTTAGGGCCTCACTAAGTTGTGAGGCTGGCCTCCAACTTGCTATCCTCCTGCCTCAACCTCCCAAACTGCTGGGATTACAGGCGTGCGCCACGGTGCCCAGTGAGACTGGGATCCTTGTTGAAGTCACCGTCGCTGGTGTTTCTCTTGGTGGAGGTTGACAGGACGCAGCCTCAAGCCCAGGAAGCCCACAGCCACTGGAGGCCGGGAAAGGTAAGGAAAGGACCCTTCTCTGGAGCCTGCAGAGGGCGGGGTGTGACCGTGAACACGTGGAACTAGGTCCAGTGAGAACAATCCTGGACGTCCCGCCTCCAGAACCCTGATGATGAACCTCGGCCACTTTAAGACACCGAGTTCCTTTGTCACAGCAGCCGAGGAGACTGACACATCCACCTGGAACGCGGTGCTTGTGCTGGTGACCCCAGGCACCCCGCCATTCCCGAGTGCCGTGCGGGAGTAGGAGAGGCGGCCCTCAGGAAGGGCCGTGCAGGGTTGCAGTGTCTGGGCTAGAAGGAGGCTTTAGGCAGGGTGCCTTGGTCTGGCTTCAGCAGGAGGGACCCTGGCTCCTGAGGTTGTGGCAGCCCTTCCCCGTCCCGCCCTCCTGGTGGCTGGGCTGGGCGCTCCCAGGCAAAGGCCTGGGTTCTGCCAGAGCTCTGTGGGCAGGTGGCAGCTACAGACCAGAAGCGCTTCCTCCCCCAGGTCTGCAGAGCTGCCACCAGGGGCCACGTCCCACCTGGAGCACACAGGCTTTGGGGTCCCAGAGCTGGGTCCCAATCACTGCTCTGCACCTTGCTGCTGTGGAAATCGGGGCTGGTCACTTTATCTCTCTGACCCTCGGTGTCCTCTCTGATAAAACAAGGGGCTGGGCTTGGGGGCCCTCAGCAGAGGAGTGTCAGGAGCCTCCCGAGAAGGCAGACCGCCCCCACCCCAGTGTCAGGCCGGACGTCCGGGCCTAGGGTGCCGCCCTCTCCTGGGCTCTGCGGGCAACTGGTTCCAAGACCCCAGCGGACACCAAAGCCCAAGGACATGCAAGTCACCTACAGCACAGGGTCCCACAGCCCCCTGTGTGCTTCAAACCATCTCTAATAACTTAGGACACCTAACACAGTGGACACTGAGGGAACAGTCGTGGCCTGTTGTTTAGGGAGCAATGACAAGAATTCAGTGTGATTTTTTCTGGAGTAGTTTTGATCCAGGTTGGTTGAACCTGATGGGGACCTGTGGACAGAGGCTGGCGGTCCTGAACTTGAGCCTGGACCACTGCTTCTCATTCCAGCTCCCGCCGGCCACAGGACCTTGTTGACAGCGACTGCTCACGCGGAGCCTGGCTTCCTTGTGTGTTAGGGGTGCGTGATGTGCCTGTCCTGGCTCCGAGTATCCAATGGCGTGATGCAGAAGGACCCCCGCGGGCGGGCGTTGCTCTCTGTGCTTGGAGAAGGCATGCTGTGAGCCTGGGGAGCAGGACGCCTGGGAAGGAGGCGGAAGCCAACTGTCCCCCTGTGCCGCCTCTGCCACCTAATGCCACAGTCTGCTGGGGGCTGTCACTGCCTTCTGTCAGCACCTCTATAACCTGTGGCCTTCTTCTGTCCTGTTCCTGCGTTTACCTCTGTTAGCAAGTCGCTGAGGAGGCCAGTGTTCCGGGAGGTTGCCAGAGTGGGCGTCGTGGTCCTGAGCCCAGCACTCTGAGCTTGGCTTGGCTCCTCCTGTTTACATCTGAGGTACACACGGGCTGCCCCTCCCTCCTCCCGGAACCCGCCCGCTCGCTCTTCCGTTCAAATCTCACACTAAGCCTACGACAGCAGGCCCAAGGCCCACTACCGACAAAGACACAGTAGAGGAGGGCTTCTTGGTGGCCACGGATAGAAACCACAACTCAAGCTTGGCTTAAGAATAAAAAGGGAGGGCTGGGGTTGTGGCTCAGCGGTAGAGCGCTCGCCTAGTGTGCGCGGCCCTGGATTCGATCCTCAGCACCACGTAAAAATAAATAAATAAAATAAAGGTATGTTGTCCAACTACAACTAAAAAATAAATATGTTTTTAAAAAAGAATAAAAAGGGAGCCAGGTGCGGTGGTGCACGCCTGTCACCCCAGCAGCTCGGGAGGCTGAGGCAGGCGGATCTCGAGTTCAAAGCCAGCCTCAGCAACAGTGAAGCGTTAGGCAACTCAGTGAGACCCTGTCTCTAAAAGACAAAGAACAGGGTTGGGGATGTGGCTCAGTGGTTGAGTGCTCCTTGCTCCTGAGTTCAATCCCCAATACCCACCTCCGCCAAAAAAAAAAGAAAAAAGAATAGAAAGGGAGTATATTGCTCATGTAACTGTAAAGTCCAGAGGTCACTCTCAGGCAAAGCTCTACCAGGTTACAGGTGATCTTGGGGGGCAAGGGGGTGCTTGCCTCTGTGGGCTTCCCTCTCAGGTTTGCTTTCCACTCGATCCTCCACCCTGTCCTGTGAAAGTTGCCTCTCTTTCTCAATGGTCCCAGCAAAAGAACATGCCCAGCCCTGGCTCAATTGGAGCGGCCAGGAGTTGGGGAGGTTCTGGTCAGGTCTGGCTCATGGGCCCTGCCCTGGAGTGGGAGCTGGGTGAGGCCCTGAAAACCCCAGGACTGAACATGGGGCTGTCAGGGTCTTATAAGAAGCTCATCAGGGTGCCCAGCAGCTCGGGAGGCTGAGGCAGGAGGATCATGAGTTCAAAGCCAGCCTCAGCAATAGTGAGATGCTAAGCACCTCAGTGAGACCCTGTCTCTAAATAAAATAGGGGTGGGATGTGGCTCAGTGGTCAAGTGCCCCTGAGTTCAACCCTGGTAAACCCCTCACCCCCCCAAAAAAAATAACAAAAACAAAAACCAACAGGCTGTCCCTTCAGAAGCTGGGTTCAGGTGCCCAGGGCCACATGGGGACAGAGCCGATGCCACTCTCCAGCCAGTGTGTTTCCAAGACCTTCTCATCCTGGCCCCTCAAAGCAGAGACCCTCAGCCCCAGCTGCACGTAGAACACACAGGAAACGACCACAGGGAAGCCTGCTGCAGGCTCACCCCAAGAGAGGAGGTGCCCTGGGGGTGGGAGGGCACCAGTGTGTCTCAAGAGCCCCGGAGGCTGTCCTGTGCAGCAGATCCAGAGCCAGGTGTCAGGGGCGCTCTCCCTGTCCCCTGCTCCAGGCTGTAGTGCACCAACCACGGACGACCTAGGTGACTCCAGGGGACATGCACAGGCGCCTCTGGGAGAGGAGGTTCAGGGTTGGGGTCCGGAGGCCTGGGGTGACCTTACGCAGATCAGGGGGCTGCTGCTGTCTCCGGAGGTGGAGTCCCATCTGCAGCGGGCCACCAGGGCTCCCCTTCCCCACCTCCCGCATCCCGGCTAGACACAGATCACTTAGCAGCTGCCGATTTGGTGGCACACACATGGAGAGGTGAGAACACCACGGCCCCAGGCGGGTGGCACTCCTCCCTTCCGCTCACTGTGGCAGTCCAGGGACTTCTCTGGCTGGAACTGGGCTTGTGGGTGGCACACTCGGGTGGCCGGGCTGCTCCCAAGGCTCCTGGCCGCCAGTCCCCGCTGCCTGCTGTAGGACACAGGCTGTTTCTCTACCCCCTGTCTTTGGTACTGCAGGGAGGAACCGGCGCTGGTCCTTTAAGGGCCAGGTACTGTCTCTCTCCCGGGGGCCGACTGGGTTAAGTGCCTTGCCAGGTGACAGGGGGTGACTCCTGCCACCCAGCCCTGAATGCTCAGCTGTGCTGAAGCCAGTGTCCCCGTTCCCTGCCCAGGTGACATCTGCAGCTCTTGACGTTCTGAAGATGCGCTCTCCCACCCCACCCACTATTCCAGAAGCACCTGCTGCTTCGTCCACTCTCCCCACCGACTGTGGCACCCCGCACCCCATCTCTGTGACGTGATCCAAACACCAGGAGGCGCAACCCCGCGGTGCCCCTCCCCCGGGCTCTGGGGGCCTCCTTGTCCTCCCACAGACGACCCCACCACCGCACTCTGGTTTTCAGCAAGATCCTTTATTTACTTCTGTCCCCAACCACTCACAGGGAGGCCGGGCAGCCAGGTACCCGGTGGCTGTTGGTTTGTAAACGTGGAGCGAAAAGGCGGGCATGTGCAGGTCATGCACCTGGGCGGGCGGTTCTTGAACGACGCGTGGTGGGCACCAGGACTCGGGGGCGGCTCCGCCTTCCGTGCTCTCGGGCTCCGCCCACCGCGGGCGAGTTCTCTGTGCACGTGCGCCAGGGACACCCAGCGCGCTCCGGCCGCTGCTCCGACAAGGCACCTCCCAGGGGCCCTCGGCTGGCAGGACACCAACACTGGCCCCGCGCCAGAGCTGTGTTCTTCACCCCGCTCCTGTGCTGCGTGGACCTCCACTGCCCGGCGACACTGTCCTCTGGTGTGGCCGGCGGGCTCCCCCGAGCTCTCAGCTCAGAGGAGCTATTTCAGGGTCCAGGGCCTCCCGGGGCCTCGCCTGCGGATGGACACCTGCATGTCTTCACAGGAGGCCACACAGCTGACGCCCTGGGTCCTTGGGGTCTGCAGGCCTCCCAGCGCCCTTACCCACACTGGCTCAGGTCACTGTCACTAGGCGAGGCCTTGCAGGATGACCAGGTGCACAGCCGAGGCCCCTGGGTCTCTGAGATGGCACTGGAACATTTGTGAACGAACAAGGGGAAAGTCATGGGCGACAGACTCCAAGTCAAAACGGACACTTCCAGACACTTCCGTCAGGGCTGGCCCTCCGCCGCCAGCCCGCCAGCCCGCGGGGACGGCCCTCCTGGGAGCCAGGGGGGCGAGCCTGCTCCCACCAGCCAGCCTGGCCGCCCTTGGCCACCCCAGACTCCAGACGGGCCTGGCTTGGCAGTGGGCTTCTGTAGGCAGTGAGGTAAGGGACCCCTCCGCGGCCGGCCGGAGCCCCAGCTCTGGAGGGGAGCCACGGTAAGGAAAGCCACCAGCGGAGTGCTCCTCCCTGCAGGGACCTGACAGCTTTAGGCGAGAGAACAAAGGCCACGGTTTCCCGCGGCCCTGACCCGGACACCACCCCTGAGGAAGCCTAGCAGCCCCGCTACCCTGCTAGCAAAGCCAGCCAGGTGCGGGGCCTCAGACTGTCCCCTGCCCTGGGTGGCTGAAGGGTCTTCCGTGTGCCGGCGAAAGCGCCCACGTGGCTGGCCGGCTGGCAGGCGTCCGCTTGGCCTGGAGATAACGCGCAGCAGCTCCACGACAGACATCCACACACACGTGACCGATTGGTCACTGTTTGAGAACACTTAGAAAACCAAGGGGGACGCGACGGGACAGACTCACAGAGGCACCGCGGCTCTGGTCACGGAGTCCACGGAACGCACCAGCTGGCCAGAAAGGAACCTCAGAAGCAAATGATCGGAAGGAAGAAGGAAAAAAGGAATCTAAGGAAACACGGGCTGAAGGCTCTCCGTGTGCAGGAGCCGAGGGCAGCAGCCGCCGCCTTCTGGAACCCCGGGGCTCCCCGCGGGCGCAGGTGCTGAGCCCGGACCTGGGGTCCACGGCAGGCACACTGTCCCAGTCCGCCCAGGCGCGCCTCGGCCCCTCTGGCCACTCCTGCGGGGAGGTGTCCTCATCGCCCTGGAGCGAAGATGAAGTCAAGGGCCTGCCGCTCTGCGGCTGCGACGTTCGGATGCCACAAGTCCACCATGAAGACCACCCGGGGGCCATCCTCTGTGGACCCTGCAGAGAGGGGGACAGAGGAGAGGTTGGTGGCCCAGGGCCAGGACCCATGCATGGCAGGACCCGACACAGCACACTCTGGGGTGGGGACCTGGCCTGTCCCCTGGCCTGGCTCACAAGGCTCTGAGCAGGTAGACTGCAGGGCAGCTGGGGGGGGGGGGTGGCAGGGGCTGTTCTTAAGCAATGGAACCAAGGGCACAACACTGTCCTCTCTGTCCAAAGCCACACTGAGAGCAAGCCCAGACTTGAGCTTGGACTTAGGTCAGCAACGGACCAGGAGCTGTTCACTGGGGACGCTGTGGACGTGGGGCAGGTGGGGGTGGGGGCGGCGATGTGAAGGAGCATGTTGGTACTTCTGCTCAGTTTTTTTTTTTTTTTCTGGAAACCTAAAACTTCTTTAGGAACTAAAATCTGCTGGGTCGTGATGTGCCCGCCTGTCATCCCAGCAGCTCAGGAGGCTGAGGCAGGAGGATTGTGAGTTCAAAGCCAGCCTCAGCCAAAGCGAGGCCCTAAGCAACTCAGTGAGGCCCTGTCTCTAAATAAAACACAAACTAGGGCTGGGGCTGGGGCTCAGTGGTGGAGTGCCCCTGAGTGCAATCCCTGGTACCCACCCCCTCCACAAAAAATAAAATCTGTTAAAAATCAAAAGGCGTGGGGAGGGGGAGGGCGACACGCACCTTCGTGGAACGCGGTGTGCAGGAAGGAGTCGTCGAACAGCAGGCAGCGGCCCTCGGCCCAGCACTGGGGCTCACCCCCCACCACCAGCTCACAGCCGCTCGGAGTCTTGAGCCCTTGTGGGGACAATGGGAGAGTGAAGGCCAGCTCAGACCCCGCCGTCCACAGCTGTCACCACAGTCCTGTCCCCAGGGCTTTCTGGTTGCCGTGAACACCCCACGGCCCAACGGGGCTCACCTCTTTGAATTCCAACTTTTAGCCCATTTTGAGGCCGTGTGTTTCCTGGCCTCTCCTGTGACCTGGAGGCCACCCTAAGGAAGTGCAGAGACTCAGGAGGGAACGGGAGGGTGCCCTCACCAAGAGCCACATGCTGGACACAGCTCACTCTAGGGACACCCCTGGCCTTCACATCCCCAGTCCCAGGCTCTGCAGAGACACTTGGCTGCAGCCACGCTCTCAGCAGCCACAAAGAAAGGCACCGTCACAGCTGCCTGGTGGCTTCCTCAGGGTGGGTCAGCTGACAGCTCAGGCAGGGGCAGGAGGAAGCCTGGGTGGGGGCGGGGCGGTGGGGGCGTCACCTGTCTTCAGGGATGCGCTGGCTGACGGTGCCCCTGAGCAAGTCAGCACGCTCCCTTGGATCTAGAGTCCTCATGGCAGAACGTAACAGCTCACTCTCTCTCTGGCAACTCCAGTATTTTAATGCACTCTTTTAAAAAAACCTTTATTTTTTAGTTGTAGTTGGACACAACACCTTTATCTATTTTTATGTGGTGTTGAGGATCGAATCCAGGGCCTCACACGTGCCAGGCGAGCGCTCTACCGCTGAGCCACAACCCCAGCCCTTACCATACTCTTCAAGCCAGAAATGATGGCTCCCGAAGGAGGCCACGTGGGGGAGAAGGAAGGACAGAGGACTTGGGGCAAATGATGTGCTTGGGCCTGTCTGTGCTCTGTGACTCTGGGACAGTCTCTCAACCTCTCTGAGCCTCACCGTCCTCATCTGTGAAAAGGGGTCATTAGTATGCGTACTTTCCAAGGCTGCTACGCAACCTTGTTACCAATAGCTGAAGATTTACTGTGAGCAGGTTTGTGCTACATAAACACTGGGCGGGCGACTTTGGAGAGTAACAGAGCTGTGACTTGATCTGCTGAAAATCACAGAGCTGTGACTTGATCTGCTGAAAATCGACTGTTCGGCCTTTGCTGGGGCTGATCTGTTTTTATACCCAAGAACAGGCTCTTCTAAGACTGGACACTGTGATAAAATGCCAGTTACAGGTCAGGAGCAGCTGCACGGAGGTCTCTGCTGATGGTTGTGGTCTCTGTTTAAACTCCCAAAGGCACGTCTCTGGACAGTGCCCAGCGGGCCAGCCGGGGTCACTCTGCTTCCCGCCCCTGGTGCTGGGCTTGGATGAAGGCTTTTAGGACGAGGGAACTCTCTGCAGGGCCAGTCGGCCCCAGGGTTTGGAAGGAGGCTCCCCTTTCTCTGGGCCCCTGGAGGACCACAGCTGCGGAGGTGGGGCCGGCCGGCCCTCTCCTGCCCTCACTTCCCCTGCCTCTGCCCCAGCTGGCGAAGGCCCAGCCTCCTGCCCGCCACCCGTCAACCAACTTGGTGGGCAGAAACGAGCAAGACTCCCCAGAGAGAGCATCTGGGAGGCACTCGGGGGACAGACGGGCCTGCGTGGCCTTGGACCGTCCCGCATGTCCCAGGATCCTCTGCGGCCTAGAGTTTGCTGCTCTGTCCTACCAGCCCCTGACAGAAGCAGGGAGGAGGGTGGGGAAATGTCCCCCCAGCAGTCCCTGCTTCAGGAGGCTGGTGGCCCGCGACTGGGAGGGGGCGGGAAGCAGGCTAGTCCTCCGGCCGCTCCCACAGGACGGCTGGGCACCGTCCACACCCACAGCGACAGCAGGGCCGCACTGGGCCTGGGGTGGCTGTGCACACCCTGGCCCTCGCGTGGCGCATCCGCCCCCAGTGCCGTCGGCCTGGTGAGCTTGGGCTCTCGGGGCTGTTTCTGAGGCTGCATCAGTGCAGGGCTGTCACAGCCGCGCCACGTGGGGTGACGTGGGGCCTGCAGTTGTCAGCACGGGGGACCCCGAGGGCGCTCACAGCAGGGCTCGGCAGAGGGGTACTGAACAGCCAGTGGAGGGTGTCAGGAGGTTCCCGGTGTGGAGGGACACGGCCGCCAGTCACAGGACAGGAGGCGGCGAGGGAGGGACGGAGCACAGGTCCAGGACTGCCGGGCCTCCTTCCCTTCCGCTGGGCGGCCGGCAGGAGTGGCCGCAGTTGGGACCTGGGAGATTCTGCTTCTCGCAGCCCCCTCAGCCCCACACACGAGGTCACGGGGTCAGCACACGCGTCTCCTTCCTGGGTGCCCTTCGATGAGAAGCTCGCTCAGGAACCCTGCTGTGCAGGTGGCCCTGACCCTGAGGCTCCAGCCACACCCAGCAGGACCTCGCCCAAGGTTTCCCGCAGTGCGGGGGACAGGAGGACCCCAGCTGGGCCTAGGAGGGCCCGACAGGCCCTGCGGAGGGCGGGCGCGGAGGCGCTGGCACTCGGGTGGGGCTACCTGGGACGCTTCTGCTTCCCCTCCCCAGCGGTCCCATCAGCCTGGCACTCCACCACACCCGTCCTTGGGGCCTCTGCCGGCCCCCCACGAGGCCCTGGGTTCCATCCCCAGCGCCTTTCAAAAGACAAGCGTGGCTCCCACCTACCAGCAGCTGCAATGCCCACGCCTGGCCCGAGGCCTCGGGTTGGCTTGCACTTGACCGTCTAGACCCGCCTGACTAGGCTGCCCGCCCCAGAGGGCTGGCTGTGTACTCGGCCCTGCGGCCCCTCCTCCCGCTGCCCGCCCAGCGCCTGTGGGCAGCACCAGCTTCCTCCAGTGGCTCAGAGCGCGCTGGAACGCTGCCCAGTGGTTTACTGACCACGGTCGTCACTTGGCTTAGCGTCACGCCACACGATGACCTGCCTGTCCGCTGCCTGCCGAGGCGTGTGCTCACTACTCTAAAACAGCCCTGCAGGGAGGCCCGGTCACGGTCACGTCCAGCGCAGAGAGGGGAAGCCAAGGCTCAGTCTCGGGCCCGGCCAAGAGCACCGGGAAGCGGGGTTGGCCAGGCCTGGAGTCAGGTCCGCCTGTTCGCTAAGCCCACTCCTCTCCCAGTTCCCACAGGCAGTGACCACATCTTGTGGGGCATTTCTCATACCCTCCAACACAGGGTATGACCATGACAGCTACCACCTAACACTTAGCTAACGCCACCATGTGCCAGGCACCGTCCCAGGTGGCCAAGCAGGACATCACTCCTTCAATCCTCTCGGCAGTCCTGGGAGGTAAGTCCAACCGCTCCATGTCGGCTGGCCTGACTCTGCCCACGGCTCGGGAGCTCCCGCCCTGCCCTGACTCTTGAAACCCACCACACCTGGGGCCGTCCTCTCGCTCTCTCTTCTTGGGAGCTTAGGAGTAGTCTTCTAGTTGAGTCCACCCGGAGGGCTCGGCCCCCAGGCAGCGCAGCGTGGTCCCCGCAGAGCACACTCAGGAAACCCCACCCGGCTTTTCCTGGTCCCCTCCGAAGCCCGAGCTGTGCGGTCCCTTCCTAAAGCTACTGCTGTCCATCTCAGCTGGCTCCAGCCTGAGAGGGTAGCCACTGACCCACGGCCCCCAAGCCAGCCTCTGTCACCGTCCACCGGGAATAAGGCACTCTGGGGACCGGAGGCCCCTGTTCACCCAGCTGTTGTTGACCCCTGGACTGCAGCAGGCTCTGTGTGCGGCTCTGCGACACAGACTCCCTGGCTGGGTGCTCACGCTGGCTCTGTAGAGGACCATCACTTGACCTCCACTTTGTACCCCAGGAAACCGAGGCTCAGAGAGGAGATACGCAGCAGCTCATGGGATGGCCGTCGTGCAGACCCAGGGGGCCTAACCCAGACCCTGCCCCAGCGCTGCACCCACACACTCACCCTCCCAGGACTCCCCACCAGGCCTCACGTCCTCCTGGACAACTAGGAAGCATTAACACAGCTTTCGCAGACTCTTAAAGCCACTGCGAACCTCAGGGGTCTTTATGACAGCTTTTGGCTCTAGAGCTATGTTGGCTGAGACAGTAGCCACTGGCCAAATGTGGCCATTAAAACTTAAACCAAGCCAGGCATGGTGACACACACCTGCAGTCCCAGCCACTTGGGAGGCTGGGGCAGGAGGATTGCAGGTTCAAGGTCAGCCTCGAAACTTAGCAAGGCCCTGTCTCAAAAATAAAAAGGGCTGAGGGTATAGCTCAGTGGTAGAGCACCCCTTGGTTCAGTCCCCAGAACCTCAAATAAATAAATAAATAAATAATGAACCTCTCGGTTACTCCAGCTGCGTTCAAGCACTCAGGAAGCCGGGCGCGGTGGCGCACGCCTATATAATCCCAGCACTTGGGGGGCTGAGGCAGGAGGATCGCGAGTTCAAAGCCAGCCTCAGCAATGGTGAGGCACTTAGCAACTCAGTGAGACCCTGTCTCTAATGAAATACAGAAAAGGGCCAGTGGTCGAGTGCCCCTGAGTTCAATCCCCAGCGCCAAAAAAAAAACCCAAACAAACAAACACTCAGGGGTGCAAGTGGTTCGGGCCTACTATTGGACAATGAAAATGGAGAATGTTTTCCTCACTGCAGAAAGTTCTAGACAGAGCGTCTGTCAGACATTGGCTTAGGGCATGTGTTAGAGTGTGTGCTGAGCATGTCTGAGACCCTGAGTTCCACTGCCAGCACCATTAAACAAAAACAATAATAATAATAATTAGGGTTATACTAGGCCTGGTGCAGTGCTGCACCCTGTAATCCCAGCCACGTGGGAGGCTGAGGCAGGAGGATCACAAGTTCAAAGCCAGCCTCACCAACTTAGCAAGGTCCTAAGCAACTTTTGAGAGACCGTCTCAAAATTTTAAAAATGAAAAGGGCTGGGGATGTGGCTCAGTGGTTAAGCACCTCTGGGCTCAATCCCCAGTACCCCCCCCCCAAAAAAAAAACAACCCCCAAACCTTAGGTTTACACTGATGACAAATTTCTTTCAGGACTCAACTGCTGCTGTCACGACTATTTACACAAGATCATCCGCCTTTGGTAAAAGCACAGTGAAGGCACACTTCCTGCTACCTGAGCTCTCGCGGGGTTTCCGTTCTCCTACGGCAGGGGCGCCGTACTACGCGCGCGCGCGTGCGTGCCGGGGACCCCTGTCCCCGCGACCTACCTAAGTGGCACCGGATGCGGATGTTCGTGGGCCCGTAGTGCTCCGTGATCACAGTCCCGGGGCTCAGCACGGAGATGCACGCGTTTCCAAAAACATTGTTCCCAATACAGGTCCGAAGGCTTCCGAGCAAGCGGTACGTCCGTGGGCACTTCCTGCAGTTCCTGGGGACGCAAACCCCCTGGTTGACCAAGTAAAAGGTGAACCACTCCCCGCTGGGCGTGCTGTTCAGCTTCCAGCCCTGCGGGAGGCTGCAGTTCGAGAAGGCTTTGTAGAGGGTCTCGAACTCGCAGAGGATGGTCTGGAAGTTGCGCTCCAGCAGCTCCACGTCGTGCTTCTGCGCGTCGCGGGAGAAGTAGGGCGCGGTGGGGAGGTCGGGCAGGAAGAAGACCTCGGGCTTCTGGATGGAGGGCCGGCTGTTGAGGTAGCGGCCCTGCTCGCGGATGCCCTTGTGGATGCGGCCCATGCCGGACCAGGAGTAGCGCTTGGCGTACTCCTGCAGGTTGTGGTAGAGCTTCTGGTTGAGGCCCTCGTGGCTGCAGCGCACGCACTCGGGCGCCTGGCAGTAGGCGAAGCCGTTCTGCAGCCCGTGGGCCTCGGCGCCCTGCATCAGCGCATTGACCGACACGTAGGGCCGCGGCTGCTCCCTGCCCACGTGGTAACAGTACCACAGGAACAGGACCAGCAGGCAGGCCACCGTGACCACGGCCGTGCTGTCGCAGTCCCGAACCGACTGGATGCCAGTGGCCACGCAGTCCCTGAGGCCATCCAGCGACCAGCCCCAGGCCACCAGCCACTCAAGAGACATCTTCGGGGACTTGTTACTGGAGGTGTGAAGCCAGGTCAGACGTTCAGTCCTCTGGGGTCCCAGGGGCACCCACACCATGCAGGTTAGTGTGGGGGAGAAGGAGCCGCTGGGGCCATGGGGGGCATGGCTGCCACTGTTCCTGGCAGCCTGCCACGGGTGACATCGATGAACGCTGAGGCTGGCCAGCCGGACCACCACTCACTCCCAGTGAAAGTCTCTGTGGCAGGGTGGCAGAGCTGGTCTACATCACACTAGCAAGCTCCGGGTGGCTGCCAGAGACTTTCTTCCCCAAGTCCAAACCTGGGACGAAGAAAAGAAAACACAGCGTAAATGTTAAAACACGGAAGACTTCACATGTAAAGCCCTGGGTCATTCTGTAAGGCCCCTGATAGTAGGGGGCACTCTTGGCAATCTCGTGTATTCTATTCTCATTTTACCACCACCCCCCATTTCCCAAAAGACCAGCCGTGTTCCTCTACATCCATCAGGGACTGCTTGGTAACCCTATGAGGCGCTACTGTCCCCATTTTAGAGATGAGAACGCCGAGGCTCAGAGAGGTCAAACAGCTCACCCAACTCACACAGCCAGAGCCTGGATTCAAACTCCCATGTGCCTTCAAAGCCTACATGTATCCATTTTGCTGTCTGTTTATCCCCCCCACCTTTAATCACTGTGCCTTTTAGGGAAAAAAAGAAGCTGGTTTCAAACGTATCTTACAAATGGCAAAGGGCCTGTCAAGCCACGTTTGCTTCATTATCCTTCCTCTTCCCAAGCACATCATCACTCTTACTGAAGCCGGCTTGCCCTCAGTCCAGGGTTCCGCTAATACCAAGGTGGGAAAGGAAGTGGGTGCGCTGGGGTCACACCTGTGGCAGACACGGGGCTCTTTCTGTCTTCCAGCTTGGAGATGACCCACTAGCTCACCCATGTGGTTAGTGAGAAGATGGGGGTGGACTGGAAGTAGCCCTTCTGGGCCCCTGACTCAGTTTCCTACACCCGACATCCCAGTAACTGCGCTCTCCCAGACAGGAAGCTGTGGTCTGCCAGTCATCTTGCCTACAGCCGGGGCCAGTGGCCAACACCACCACTATCCAGGGACCAAAGAGCAGGATCAGAGCCCCGGAGTCCAGCAGCCTGCCTGACCCTCTCAGGCCTCGGCTGTGTTTCTAGGGGTCCCTTTGTCTGCCCTGCTGTTCCTGACGTGGTGGGACGGCAGCTCTCTGTTCCTCAACAAGCCTATACCTTCCCCACGCCTGGGGACATTCATTTTGCATTTCCCTCCTTCTCTTCTGAGAATATGGGAAGGCCGCTAAACAAATGGGGACAGTGGACCCTCTCCTTTCCCTGGGGACAAACTTGGCCTGGAAAACTTTTGCAGCCCAGCAGAGAAGTTCTGAGCCCAAACTGGAGACGGGCTGGATCAAGTGTTGATGCCAACCCCAGGCAGGTCACGTCCCCTCTCCAAGTCTCAGCCTCTTTAAGCAACAAATGGGGTTCACATTCCTCTCTCGGGCTGAAGATGCACAGGAAGCACTTATGACTGTGTCGCTGTGAGCACCTGATAAGTGCTGGTGACTACCAGGACGGGCTGGCATCCATAGGAGGGTCGTGAAAGGAGGACCTCCACTCAGACCCCAACAGCTCAAGGTGAACCCCGGGCGCTCTTCAGACCCAAATCTCAAGTGATTTTTCTGTCCCCAGACTTGCTAAGCAAAAAATGAAAGGGAAACCTTAGGTGCTCATTAACTGCCGACTGGCTTCTTCCCAGTTTTGGTTGAATAAAGAATCACTTGACTATAATGTTTAGTAAGTCAAAAACACACTCTGCATATTCATGGGAATTTTTTATGTTTCTAGGAAAAACACCAGTGTGGGGAGGTTAGAAGCTACATTCCCCCCAACACGTTCCCAGTTTCTTCTCAGATGCAGAACAGGGAAGGGCTGGGTCGCACTGGATGTGGAGACTCACCCCTCTGATTTTCTCCTAGACTGGCAGCTGCTTCCTCTCAGGAAAACAGAGCTCAACCCAGATTAAAGGTGTCTTGTTTACAGCCACCCCAGGCAGATCCCCAGGATTCCTGAAATTCAGCGTGAAGCTGTCATCAGGGAGGGAACAGTGCTTTTGGGAAAAGGATTCCCCCCACCACTGTGCTAAACCCCTAATTGGAATTCTCAAACTCTGTCTCTCAGGAGCAGTTTCTTCTTTGATGCTCTAAGAGTGTGATGGCGATAATTTAACACACCTGTTAAGTGTTAGTTCTCAGTTCTTAGCATAATCACTCGAGTTCAAGTCCACAAAATGCAGACACAAAGAACTGGGCAGATGATGAGGGACCTCGCCACTGGCCACCCAGCTGCTCCCCCCCATCCTCCGGGAAGCCTCATCTGTCAGCCATGCACCCTCCCCAAGCTGAGCAGCTGCGAACCAAGAGCTGTGACGACCTGATGCCCTGAACCCCAGCTTCGGACCCTCGTCACAAGGCCATGAGCCTGAGAGCTGAAGTTGGGACTTTCTATACCTGCCAATCACCTATAGCCAAATAGACTGGCGACCAGAGATGGATGTACAAGCCCACAGCCTATCTGTGACACTAAAAGAAACCCTCAGTTTGGTCGTTTCTTATGAATTGCTCCAAACATTCAACCCCCTAGCGACAGCCCCCACCCCCAGAAGAGAAGGGAGGGATCCCCCCTCCCCCAGGAGCTCCTTCTCTCAGGGACAACTGTAACTTCCAGCCTTCTACCCACATCTGTTCATTTGCATGTTTCGTTTCTGTCCCCATCAGGGATGGAAATATCACACGGCTCCACGTTTCAATAACATGCATGCAAACTCCGACCTTAACGGGCAGTTGGCTCCGGGGAATAGGGTCCAAATTCAAGTCCAATCAGAGGTAACTTCTGACACAATGAACGCCTAGAGTCCCTGCCTGATCCAGCTACCCCAGTTTGGACGACCAGTTCAGGGGGCTGCCCAGTGCTCACGAGCTTCTGGTCACCCTCAGGACCAGGCCACCCTGGACGCCCGGAAAGGAGCAGCCCAGCACTGGGCCAGGAGTGGGATGCCTGGCACCCTCTCCACTCGGGAGCCAGACTGCTGCGCTGGGGCCAGCTCTCGCCAGTGGGGACTTCCCTCCGCACTCCCCGGGCCAGCGTTCTCAGCACCCACAGCCCTGGACAGTGGGGAAGAGGGGAAGGCAGAGGATGAGTTAACGCAGATGGTGACCACCAGGAAGTCAGGGGATGAGGGGGATGGGACGAGGGGAAGGTTAGCGTTGCCAGGAAAAGTGGGCGATCAGCTAAGATGAGGGCAGGAGGTTTATGGCGCCTGACAGCTAATGGGACAGGGGAGGTGGGTCACCACGGGAAATGTGGGAAGTGGGTGATGCTGGGGGAGGCGGAGAGGAGGCGAGGAGCCCGGTTCCCGGGGGAGGAGGGTGATGGGGGAGGGTACTGCGACCGGGCAGGGAGGGGGAGGGGGAGGAGGGTGATGCCCGGCCGGCCGCGATCCCTGTCAAGGCGGCGGCGCTCAGCACGTAGCGAGCGCTGGCAGCGGGGCCCCTGGGCCAAGCCGGGATGCGGGCGAGACGTCCCGGAGCATCCTCGGCGGCGGCGCCAAGCGCGGGGACCGCGGGCCTGAGCCGCCCGGCCCGCGCCTCCCAGCCCCGACCCAGGGTCGGCCGGGCCGCGCCGCCCTCCCGCCCCGCAGCCCCCCGAGACGCCGCTTACCTGCGCCGGGCGCGCGGGCGGCGGGGGTGGCTGCTGGCACCAGGCGACGACGCGGTCGCCCGAGGGCGCTGACACGCGGACGCCCCCTGCCCGCGCCGCGGGGCCACCGCCCGGCAGCAGCTCGGCCCACGCCGCCGGAGCCCAGCCGAGCCGAGCCGAGCGGAGCCGGTGCCCCCGCCGGTGCCGACGCCGCGCTGCGCTCCGCGGGGCCGCGAGGACCACAACTCCCACAATGCCGCGCGGCGGGCCGCGGGGAGGGGCGCGGGCGGGCGGGGCGGGGACCCTGCACGTGCACCTGCCGTGCCGCGCCCGGGCGCCCGGCCCGCTGTGCGCGCCCGCCCGGGGCTTCCCCGGAGGGTCCCTCCCCTGCGCGCCCAGACGCGCTGCCTGCCCAGGCCCAGGGTGCGCGCAGGCGACGGCGGCGCCATTCATCAGGTCCCCGGGCGCTGTTTCACCGCCCTCCGGGTCTGCCTGTCTCCGTTCGCCCTCCCTCCGGCTCCCGAGCTCTCCGAGCGTCTCCCTCCTGCCTTCCCTCCTTTTCATTCTCTCTTACTCCCCTCCACGCCCGCCCCCTCTCGCCCTGCTTTCCTTTATTGATCGACTCAACGTAGACTTCTAAGGCCCCTGGACACTAGGCATGAAATCGCAAATCAAACAGGATCCTTAGTCTGATGGAAACTCATTAGCTCGGGTAACCTCGGTGCCTGGCCCTGCGCTCTGCGCGGAGCTGTTCAGACGCGGCCCCTGCCCACAGGGAGTCCTGGGCTAGCGGCGAGCAGACGAGGGATGCCGCTGTTTCAGCTCTGAAGCTACAGTCGTCCCCCGCCGCGCAGTGCTGGGGAGGGAAGGGCCGAGCAGACCTAATGGGGGGGAGGGGGCGGGAAGCCGCTCCGAGAAGCGGTGTTTGAGCCGAGGCCTGTGAGAGAGAACAAGCCAAGAGTGGCTATGGGATGTGGTGTGGGCTCCAGGGGAACAATGCATGGGTGGGTTCTGGGAGCATGGAGTGGGCTGGCCTGCCCACAATCCATCTGTCCCTGCCCTAGAACCGACTGCTCCCATGTCCCCGAATTCATTTCTATCATGGCCCAGAATCCTCCTCCTTCTGACCAGGACCCACCTCTCAACCCCGTCCCAGTACCCGCTCCAGTGCTCGACCTCAGAATCTACCTCGACAGCGGTGGCCTAGAATCCACCTGCTTCCTGTCTCCGAAGATGAACATGAATTAATAGTGTCTTGAAATCCGATAATTATCTTGGACGCACACCTCTGTCCCTTCCCAGAATCCACCTCTACCACGTTGCGGAACCCACCTCCTCCGTGTCCTGGAACCTACCTCATCTCGGTCATGTCTATGCCTTTTCACAACTCCAAAGGAAGAAGAATGTTTTTTTTTTTTTTTCCTCTTTCATTCCGCTAAAATAAATACAACGGCATAGATTATAAAACTATAAAATGCACCCCCATTTGCTCAGAATGTGGGTCCTCAACACAGGCATGAGATTGAGAAAGGTTAAACGGAACATCTCCCTTTACTGTCTGCTCAGAGTGGTTGAACTCGGGGAGGATGGAGAAATAAATGTCCTGTCGCACATTCAGAAAGTTGCTCAAATTTAGCCTCTTCCTAGGGCACTTAAACATTCAGCTACAGCATCACCATGGTAGACTTGGAAAAGAAAGCTATTTTTCTTATAGTGGTAAATGAGTGTTCCATTCCTGGACCATACCATCTGTACTACATTATGAATTAATATTGTCTGTAAATCCTATAATTATCTTTGACCAGTGCAATTATGGTGCTCTGTATTTGCTAAGAGTATTTATTTGTTCGGTGGCAATATGATACACACTGTTTTGCTAACCCTGCTGGCCATTTCGTTTTTTTTTTTTTTTTTTTTTTTTTTTTTTTTTAATTTGCTGGGTGTCTCAGGAAGTGAAAATGACCCAGTCCTCTGTCAAGCTGGGTGACCTTAGTAGGTGAGCTCTGCTGGAACAGGGTGTTCAGGCCTTCCAGAGGGGACTTTTGCATGAAAGCGCCAGATAAATTGTCACTGTGCTAATGGAGGAGCTGAGATGAGGACTGAGTGCTTCTAAATTGCCTGCCTTCAGCGCGACTGCCAGATGCACCCTGCCCCTCTCACGGTCTCCTCCAGGGCAGTCACTCCCGACCCACTCAGAGACTGAAAACCTATCATTACACCACCTCAGGCACTGATGGGGGCCACCCAACTCCCATCTCCTGCAGATGGAGTCCCTGGGGCTCAGAGAGAGACTGAGCTTGCTCTATCAAGGTCATAACACTCAGTATACTGAGAATGTGTGGACTTGAGGAAAGGCTCCACGGTGCTTTAAAGGAGCAGGGAGGGCCATTTTGGAGAGCGATATGATAGTATTTGTTAAAATGACAACAAATAGGGGCTGGGGTTGTGGCTCAGCGGTAGAGCGCTCACCTAGCACGAGTGCGGTCCAGGTTCCATCCTCAGCACCACGTAAAAATAAAGGCATTGTATACAACTAAAACAAACAAATAAATATTTAAAAAAAAAAACAACAAATGTGTGTACATTGAGAACCAGCAATGTCTCCTGTTTCTATCTAGGGAAGTTCAAGGGTAGACAGAGTTTTCTTCTCATGTGGTATAATACAACCAAGTCATTAGAGACGAGGACACGGGTGTACACGGGACAACATGGAAAAAATTCCAGAACAAATTATAGAGTGAAGAAGCAGAATTACACATGTATGATTTTTATCGGTGTAGAGGTGTAGCACGCACATACACATGGGCATAGATGTGTTCTCCTAGAGGAGTGCACTAGGATGTTCTATTAAAATGTAAAATGTTACAGTTTTTAAGGGCAAAGAAAGTACCCATAGGAAGCAAACCAAATTCTTAAAAAAAAAAAAAAACCCTTTTTTTTTTTTTTTTTTTTGTAACTGTAGATGGACAACATGCCGTTCTTTTATTTATTTTTATGTGGTGCTGAGGCTCGAATCCAGTGCCTCACATGTGCTAGGCAAGCACTCTGCCACTGAGCTGCAGCCCCAGTCACCACCCCCCCACCCAATTCTTAAGAGTTGTAACTTCAGGGAAGGTTAAGAAAGAAAAAAGAGGACTGGTGGGCAATGTTTCGATTTGATATTTTCAGAAGCATATAAATGTTCCTGGAACACAATGCCAAAAGGATTCGCATTTGCAAATATACAGAAGTAGTTTCACTTTTGAAAAGGAGTATTTGTGATATTAAAATGGATTTTGTTCAATAAAAGAAAAGCTTACATGACATTAAAAATTATTTTTCTACAATGGAAATTGTTCAACACCAGAAGTCCTCATAATAGAATTCATCATATTAACCAATTAAAGAAAAATAACTATACTGTCATCCTAATAGATGCAGAAAAAGCATTTGACTAAAGTCAAATATACTTACCAAACTGGGGCCATAAGAAAGCTTTTAAAATTTGATTAAAAGTATCTGTCAAAATCTACCACAGTGAAGATTGATAGTGGGGGGGGGGGGGTTTTTTTTTTTGGGGGGTGTGGGGGGTTTTTTTTTTTTGTGGTTTTTTTGGGGGGTTTTTTTTTGTTGTGTTTCCTCATGAGCATAGATTGGGAGTTCTTAACACAGAATAGCAAATTAAATTTAGCAACATTAGATAGGATAACACATCTGCATAAGGATGAATTCAACTTCTCTTTGTTCTTGGCTTCTGGGAGATACCCTCTGGAATTTTCTAAAAGATAGTATCTTTTTTCTTTTCTTTTTCAATTCTTTTTTTTTCTTTCTTTCTTTTCTTTTTTTCTAGTGCAGGGGACAGAACCCAGGACCTCATGCATACAAGGTAAGCACTGCTCTACCACAAAGCCACACCCCCAACCCAACATAATTTCTTTTTCTTTTCTTTTTTTCCTTTGCTGTGCTGGGGATAGGCCTCATGCATGCCAGGCAAGTGCTATCCCATGGAGCTACGTCCCTAGCCCCAAGAGTGTTTTTGTTATTTGTGGCAGATACCTCAGTTTCCAACTGATGGTTTCTGCTAATGGGTGACTCACAATGGCCACACCAGAAAGACCAGATATGTGACTAGAGGGTTGAGACTTTGAACCAAATGAAATCAGCTGCATCTTCTGGTGAGGGAGGGGCCTAGAGATTGAGGTCAGCCATGTGGCAGTGACTCAGTCAATCTTGTTTGCATGAAGGAGCCAAGAAGGACCCTGAGGCTTGGGGAATTTCCCTGCTTGCCAGTCCTCTAAGCATTGTCATACTCTGATGCCCAGAGAGTAACGTGTCCCTGAGGACAAGGGAAGCTTCATGCTTAGAACCCTCCAAGACTTTGTGCAATGTCTCTTCTTCAGGTTCTTTTGCTACAATAAGACTGTAATTGCGAGTAGAATGCTTTCCTGAATTTTGAGTCATTTTACTGAATGATCAGACCTGAAGGAGTTTGTGGGAACCCCCAAATTTGTAGCCAGCTGGTAGGAAGTGAGGATGGCCTTGGGGACCTGCACACTTGCAGTTGGTAATAGGCATGAGGACAGTCTACTGAGGACAGTGCCCTCAGAGACCTGGAAGCTTGGCATGCAGTACAATGCCATATGGCCAAGCAAAGCTGATCCCAGGAATGCAAGGTTGGCTCAACATCAGAAATTCAGCGTTACACTTCACCTTATGGATGGAATTTAAAACAAAACAAAACAAAACCCTATGATCATCTTAAATGGGCCAAAAACAATTGGATAAAATTCAACAGCCTTTCCTAAGAACTCTCAGCAGAGTAGGAATGGGACTCTTATCAACCTATTGAAGAGAATTTTGATAGAAATCAAGAGAATATTTTTGAAAATGTAGTCAGAGTATTCTTTTGCAAAATTTTGGTGTGTGTCTGTGCCTGTGTGTGTGTGTGTGTGTGTGTGTGTGTGTGTGTGTTATGCTGGGTTGCAGTGTAGAATTCATTTCTGATAGTGGGTGGCAGTCAGGTCATTCTGAAAGCCTTGGCCGGGGAGAATGTTCCAGGGCGGGGCATAAGCTCAGGAATGTTTGTTGCTGTGTTTTCTGAAAAATTGGAGATAATGCACACAGAAATTTATACAAAGGAATATGATATGGCAGTTAATGTGCATGAGCCAGAGCTGAAAGCAGCAACACAGATAAACCTCCAAAGTATAATGTTGAGCTAGGGGAACAAATTGCAAAAGAGTATGTGCAGTATTTTATGTATGAATTGTCTTTCCCTGGGGGAATACTATTAGTATTAATAAATACTATAAGCATATAGTATTTATATATACACTAATAAGAATATATACTAATAGGAAAAATCTTGCATGAGGTTGATCAACACAAATTCAGAGTAGTGGCTACTTCCAGGGAGGAAGGGAGGCAGAAAGGAAAATGAGATTTGGGAAAGGTACACCAAAGAGTTCCAAAAATATTTGCAATATTTTATTCCTTGAAAAAAATACCAAAGCAAGCCAGGCGTGATGATGCAAACCTACAATCCCAGCAACTCAGGAGGATTGCAAGTTTGAGGCCAGCCTCAGCAACTTAGAGAGGCTCTAAGCAACTCAGCAAGACTCTGTCTCAAAATAGAAAAATAAAGAGAGCTGGGGATGTGGCTCAGTGGTTAAGCACCCTGGGGTCAATCCTCAGTACCAAAAAAAAAAAAAAAAAAAAAAAAGCAAACAAACAAACAAAAACAAGGAAATAAAGCAAAATGTTCAGATTAGATAAAGTCAACTGGCAGGTATGTAAATGTTTGTTCTATTTTTTTTTTGTCCAAATGGTTGAATGTTGCACAATTATAAATTATAAAACAGCAGCTTGACTATGTAAAATTAACTTTGTTTTTGGAAGTTTGGGCTTCAAGCTTTCAATATGGCTTGAGTTATTTGGGGATATGCAAGAGCAGTTGTTACAAGCGTATCTCAGCGGGGCAGGTCCTGTGGGGACAATGAGACAGAGGGACAGAGAAAGTGGGTGACGAATGCACACTCAGGTTTCCCAGTTGCTTCCCTCTGAGCCCATTGCACTTGCCACTTTGATATGTTGACCTTCTGTATTTGGGGACTTGGAGGTCCGAGGACTAAAATAAGTGAATCAGCTGCCGCTGTCCAGGACCCCGAATAAAAGTTGGGAAGCTTCACTTTGGGAAATATCAAGATCAACCTGGGTCAGAAATCCAGGGAGCTAAGTTCGCCTGTCTCTCTGAATGGGTGTCTCACGTCAGGATGACGCGATCTGGCTGGTTGGCACAGACTGGATGTAATTCTATCTGTCCAGAAAGCAGAGGCACACGCAGGTGTTTTAGAGTGATGGACGCGTTCCAAGAACAGATCTTAATCACCTTGAGCTGATCCAATAAAGTGCTGCTAACATCTATTTAGTGTTTGAGCAGATGACGGGCCTCCTGCTCACGGTGCAGACAGGCAGAGTCAGACCCAGCCTGCTGCCTGGAGAGGACCTGCATCGGAGGGAGGGAATTCCTCTTCCCACAGCCCTGCCTGCTTCTGCCGCTGCGGGATCCTGGTCACCCTGTGCTCGTGTCCAAGGGCTCTGGAGTGATGTGGGGCAGGTGCTGTGTGCTGAAGGAGGGCTCTCAGTGTCAACGTTGACAGGTGGTGGAGCCTTTGAGAGCTGACACTGGTGGGAGGTGGCTGGGTCATTGGGAGGCATTAATGTAGGTCTCAAGGGACACCTGCTGGTTTCTCCAGAGAAAACAACAAGCCTGGCCCATGAATCCCTCTTGCTTCCGGCCTCACCATGTGATCTCCTGTCACAGTGCCTAGGTGGCCCTCACCAGAAGCCAAACCCATGGGGTTTCCCAGTCTTGGACTTCCAGCCTCCAAAATCGGGAATTCAATAAACTTCTCTTCTTCACAAAGTAACCCGGCTTCAGGTATTTTGTTATAGCAATGGAAAACCGACTGATACATTATGCAGAAAAGGTCAGTGTGAGATCCTAAGTGTCTCCCAAATGGGACAACAGAGATGAGACTGGTGCCCAGGTTTAAATACGGTCTTTGAAAGAGTCAGCCCCATAGGAAACTTGGATCAAACTTACCACCTAAATGAACTAGACCTTGTCTTGACGGTGTACTTCAAAACATGAGCCATGAGCCTTTCTTGGTGCCAACAGACTGTGACCAGTTGTAGGTTTCCATATTGTCCCCAGTTGGGGGTGATAGTAAAATTACCGAACAGCCAGTACACCAAGCCATCCCCCACCCCCGTCGGAATACACACTGGCTATAAACCCAGGCACGCCCATATAGACTGACCCCGGTCAGCCCCAGACCAAGTTGTATAGAAATCTAATCTTCAGAAAATTTCATCTGTGCCCCATCTGAGCCCAGAAGCAGAGGTAGTCCTCAAAGCTCCCAGCCTGAGCCCACAAGCCTCTTCCCACTCTGCCCCATGTGTCCTGCTTTCCCAGCAGGGTTCAGTTCTATTTCTCAGGTACTTCTAACTCCCAGAAGTCAGCTGGGAAGACTCACTTGTCCAGTGGCTCAGCCAACACATAATTGTCAAGTGTGCGTGTTGTGTTGCTGAGCCGCGGAGGGTACAGCGATCGAGTCCCAGAGTGGCCGTGTGAAATCCAGGATGAAGACAGGTTTAACGCCATCTGCTTAGAGTGCTGGGGTTTTTGTTTTGTTTTTGGTACTGGGGATTGAACCCAGGGGTGCTCGACCACAGAGCTACGTCCCCAACCTTTTTTATTTATTGGCTTATTTATTTATTTCCAGTTGTAAATGGACACAATACCTTTATTTTTATTTATTTATTTTTATGTGGTGCTGAGGATCGAACCCAGTGCCTCACACAAGCTAAGCAAGAGCGCTACCACTGAGCCACAATCCCAGCCCCTTATTTTTTATTTTGAGACAGGGTCTCACTAAGTTTCCCAGGCTAGCCTTGAACTTGGGATCCTCCTGCCTCAGCCTCTTGAGCAGCTGGGATAACAGGAGTGTGCACTGTGCCTGGATGCACAGGTATTTCTTTTTTAAATATCACAATGTAAAGATTAAAACTGTGGCTGGGGATGTAGCTCAGTGGTGGTGATTGCTCAGGATGCACGGAGGCCCTCAGTGCTGAAAAAAAAAAAAAGTAAAAATTTTCAAGTTGTCTAGAAGAATGGATATCTTGCCACAAGTGTCCAGATTTCTGCAAAATGACCCAGTGGCTGGTGTGTGGCTTGTGGTGTGGCCACCGGGTATCCACTGCTCCTGAACCCTACCGATGGTGTCACTTGCCACCTGGCTGTCTTGACACTGTATGTTTATAGTAAGGAAATATTTCCCTGGTCCCATGTCTCTGTCTAAAGTGGAGAGACAAGCTGGGCGCGGTGGTGCACGCCTGTCATCCTAGCACTTGGGAGACTGAGGCAGGAGGATCGCGAATTCAAAGCCAGCCTCAACAATGGCGAGGCACTTAGCAACTCAGTGAGACCCTGTCTCTAAATAAAATACAAAAAAGATCTGGGGATGTGACCCAGTGGTCGAGTGCCCCTGAGTTCAATCCCCAGTACCACAAAAAAAAAAAAAAAAAAAAAAAAAAAAAAAAAAGAAAAAAAGAAAAAAGAAAAGAAAAAGTGGAGAGACAGGGGCTGGGGTTGTGGCTCAGCGGTAGAAGGCTCCCTAGCACATGCAAGGCCCTAGGTTTGATCCTCAGCACCACATCAAAATAAATACATAAAATAAAGGTACTGTGCCCATCTACAACTTAAAAAAATAAATAAATATTAGAAAAAAATAAAAAGGTGGAGAGACAGGAGCCAGACCAGGAAGGCTGAGTGGTTCTCATTAGCTGGGCCCCTCCCTTGCTTATGTAACCTGCCATTTCCCACAGACACTCCAGTTTGCAGCTTCGTGATGCTCAAAAAATAAAGTATGTTAAAAAAAAATGGATGTCTGCTTGGGGAGTTCCAGGGAATGAGGGTGGCACTTGACAATCTATGAGGCCCTCTCCCCCAGGACAGAGCAGAAGAAGCAGTCGATGCAGAGATCTGGAGAGCGTGCGTGGTGTGTGCAGGGAGTGGCGAGGAAGCCGGCGGGGAGGGGTCTGCAGGGCAGGTCATGCCTTCTTTTTTGTTGTTGCTGGTGGTGGTGGTGCTGGGGATTGAACCCAGGGCCTTATGCACGTGAGGCAAGCACTTTACCACCTGAGCTATATCCCCAGCCCGGCTCATGCCTTCTAAGCCACACAAAGGAGTCTGGATTTTTTCCACGGGATGGGCCACGGGTTCTGCTCAAGATCGTCAACGACTCTTCTCAAGGCTTGGTGGCTCTCGATATGCCACGCAGGTCAGCGTGAGGGCAAGAGTGGGAGGGGTCTGGTTTGCTCTTACCTAAGCCATTAGCATCACTCTGGTGCCCACAAGTCGGGCCATGGATTATTTTTTTTTTGGGGGGGTGGAGAGGGTACCGGGGATTGAACTCAGGGGCACTCGACCACTGGGCCACATCCCCAGCCCTTTTTTGTATTTTATTAGAGACAGGGTCTCACCGAGTTGCTAAGTGCCTCGCCATTGCTGAGGCTGGCTTTGAACTCGCGATCCTCCTGCCTCAGCCTCGTGAGCTGCTGGGATGACAGGCGCATGCCTGCACACCGGCCATGGGGTCTTTTGACAAGGGTTGAATAAAGGAATTGGGTAGAGTTGAAGGAGACCTCAGGAGCACACCGTAGAGCTAGTCACAGCGGGGAGATGTCACTCCCTGGGCCTGGGTGGAAAGAGACCGGTGGCTACCAGGACCTGGAGGGAGAGAGGGGGCGCTGATCAGAGAGGCCTGTGCTCTCATGCCTTCTAAGAAGGCTTCTCTTCCAGAAGAGAAGCAGGAGGATGGCCTCACCCCGTGGCCTTCTTGTCTCAGGCTGGGGATCCCCATGGCTGTACCAGGGAGCCCACTGGCAGAATCTCCACCTTTGGCCCCCGGGGGATTGCGGTCAGGGAGGAGGCGGCCAGACGGGGCCTGTTGAGGGGCAAGCAGAAGATGCCAGCTCACCGTCTGGGGCACAGGGCAAGCAGACAGCACCCCGGCTCCGAGCGGCAGGCCAGCCTGGGCGTGGCGTCTGCCCAGCGTGAACCAGCTCCTCCTGCCGCAGGGCAGAAGGACCTGCAGGCTGCCGGGGCCCAGACACCAAAGCCAGGGACACGTTCGTCATCTGCCTTTGAAAGATGAGCTCTTCAGGTGCCAACTCAGGACAGCCAAGCCGGAGCAAGAGCCACCTTCGCTTGGCCGACCGTCCCTCGAGAGATGTCCCTGATCTCTATTACAGGAATCTGCAACTCCTGTAAAAGCTGCCCAGGGCATGACTCACCCGGTCCCCATGCACCCCGGCCCCCGCCTCATCTCTCCGAAGCTGCAGTCTGAGAGGCAGTTGCTCCCCACAGCCCCCCGGAGAAGAGCCCCAGGACCTGGAGCCAGCCCGGTTTCCTGGCCAGCTGCCTCTGCGCGCTGCAGGTAGCCAGGATTTCCTGGATTTCAGGGAGAAGGGAGCTAGTGTGAGGAGACCACACAGAGGTGGCTTGTCACCGTCATGTTCCTAGAGGCAGCAGCAAGGTGTGCAAGAGGCCACCCTGGGAGTCCTCCCCTCTCCCCCGCATCCGTGTTACAAGCTCAGACACAGCAAATGCGCTTAGGACATCTCCACAGGGCTGAACCTGCTTTGCATGCCTCCTTAATTAACTTGGTTGTCATGCATTGGGGACTTTGCAAAAGCCTGAATTAGATGCACTGGGTTTTGTTCAGTCTTTTTTTTTTTTTTTTTTTTTTTTTTTTTTTTTTTTTTTGCTGTCTTTTTGTCTATCTCTCCCCCTTGCTTGTACCTGTCTGAGGTGGTAATTTATCAGCACTGCCAGATTCTACCTCCTTGATTCAGTGGCAGAGTAGGCGGGTGGCTGGGTCGCGATGTGATCGGGATCATCTCAACCCACCGGCTGACACATCTGACCTACCTAGCACTGAAAGCCTGTGTGCTCAGAGCTCCTCGTGGTCTCTGTTCCCTTGAGATGCACTGTTTGCCTTTATACACTCCCACTTCCCTTGGTGGAGGAAAAGGAGGAGCATCAGACTCAGAGGTTGGTTTGAATCTAGGCACTACCCGTCCCTGGCCATGCAGTCTTGGACGTGGATTCCTTAGGCTCTGTGGCCTCAGTTATCCATCTGTAATAATGGGTTTATTATGAAGCTCTTCGTATTGTCGTGGAGATTAAATGAGATGATACAGGCACGCCGCGAACACATCCTGGCTTAGGGGTGTTACACATTTTGGTGGATTTTTGGATTCTCAGCTTGCTTACCCACCGATGCACACCTGTGTTAACCTCTTTTGGCAAGCTGCTCACTCCAGGGTCTTGCAGACCTCTCCGAGTCTGCATGAACATGAAGAGCTCAGCTGTCCTCCGTGGACTTCATGATTTCCTTCATGCCGTCGTCACTGAGCCCTTGCCAAGCCTCCTGACAGGTCGTGCAGTGGAAGGGGTGTCGTGCATTGTGGGAAGTCGTATATTCAGAGCCCTGAACTGGAAGCCTGGGGTGGGGGAGGCGGGGGAGGCAGAATAAGAGAAACTGTCGGATATGAGGGTGTGAGAGGGTCTTGGGGCATCAGCTGCGAGAACTGCAGAGAACCCTAGGGAATGAAAACGAGGCACCCCGATGTGGCAGGAGGGAGTCACCCGACACACTGAGGGTCCCCAATAAATACTGGGGGGTGATGAAACTGGAGGGTTGGGGAAGGACTAGGTGAACGGGATTTAAAGGGATTAGGTTTCTATTCAAAGGCCACTTATCAGAGAGGACTTTTTTTTTTTTTTTTTTGGTGCCAGGGATTGTATGCAGGGTGCTTAACCACTGAACCACATCCCCAGCCCCCCTTTTTTTTTTTTTTTATTTAGAAACAAGATCTTGCTAAGTTGTGGAGGCTGGCCTCCAACTTTTTTTTTTTTTTTTTTTTTTTTTTTTTGGTACTGGGGATTGAACTCAGCGGCACTCGACCACTGGGTCACATCCCCAGCCCTTTTTTTGTATTTTATTAGAGACAGGGTCTCACTGAGTTGCTAAGTGCCTCGCCATTGCTGAGGCTGGCTTTGAACTCACGATCCTCCTGCCTCAGCCTCCCAAAGTGCTGGGATTACAGGCGTGCGCCACCGCTCCCGGCTATGGCCTCCAACTTTTGATCCTCCTACCTCAGCCTCCCAAGCTGCTGGAATTCCAGGCATGCGCTACTGCACTCCACTTTACCATTTGCTTTTGAGCTTCCCTGCACCCCAAGCAAAAATGGAAGTACAGCAGTCATTCAATTTACCACGTCCCTAGGTAGGAACAAACTAGATGCTCAGGAATCACGGGAGGAAGCGTGTTCTTAGGGAACCGGAGCTTGCACTCCTGCAGAAGCCCCAGAGCGCGTCTCTGCGTCTCTGCGTGTACTCTCACCGGCTCCGCGTCCCGGGCAGAGCCAGGAGTCTGCGCTGACCGGCTGCTCCGCTGGTTTGGGCGCAGCGTTTTGAGCAGCAGGACTTGCCTGGGGAGGCTGAGGGCTCCTCCGGAGGCTGCCTCCCTTCTCTCTGGACTTCTCCTTTTATCTCAGGATCTCACTGTCACACCCAGCACTCCATCTCTGGCTCTTCATGTCCCCATGGGTCACCTTGGTGAAGCCCGCCCAAAACACAGTGATGGAAAGAAAGAAAGGAACTTCTCCAATGGAAAATTGGCACCCCAGGCCTCCCGGGTACTCGTTCCCGAACACTCCGCCTGCCTGCGCGCTGGCGACGTGTTTTCTGCCTTGAGTCTGTACCATTCATGATCTGGAAGGCTCTCCTCTGATGTCTGGGCGATCCTCTGTGTTTGAGTTGCTCACTTCAGAGAGTAAACGCTACGGACAGGCTGAGACTTCTATTTTGGGCCAGCGGTTCTATGAAGGTTCTTAACTCATTGACCAATGAGCAGCCTCAGCGGCCCGAGCAGGCGCTGGGTGCGGGGAAACAGTGACAACTGACCACAGCAGCGGTACATTGGAAAGGTGGGAAAGGCAGCCCGGGTTCTCTCCCTCTCTCCTCTACCCGGGCTTGTAGGAAAGAGGGATTTTCCTAGTTATGTAACTTTCACTTTTCCTTCCCTAGCTCTTTTCTTTTTTCCTTATCTATCAGCACTCTCTGTGCCTGAAGGAATTGACTCAGCTCGCCTCGGCAAGGGCACTGTCAATGTCCAGGTGCACCCAGAGGTGGGGGACTCTGCAGGGGGAGCAAAAGGAGGAGCCAACACCTTCCCCCTATCCAATCCCGTGAACCTCCGCTCCTCCCTGCCCCCCTCCTGCCTATTGTGAATCAGCATCTGCATATCAGGGAGAACATTCAGCCTTTGTTTTTTTGGGATTGGCTTATTTCACTTAGCACAAATGCCATCATTCCTTCTTCTTTATGGCTGACTAATATTCCATTGTATATACGCACTACATTTTATTGATCCATTCATCTGCTGAAGGGCACCTAGGTTGGTTCCACAGCTTAGCTGTTGTGAATTGAGCTGCTATAAACATTGACGTGGCTGCACACTATAGTACGCTGAGGTATAGGGTATATAGAATGCTGGGTATATACCGAGGAGTGGGATAGCTGGGTCAAATGGTGGTTCCATTCCAAGTTTTCTGAGGAATCTCCAAACTTCTCTCCAGAGTGGTTGTACCAGTTTGCAGTCCCACCAGCAATGTAGGAGTGAACCTTTTTTCCCCACATCCTCACCAACAGTTATTGTTACTTGTACTCTTGACAATTGCCATTCTGATTGGAGTGAGATGGGATTTCAGCGCAGATTTAATTTGCTTTTCTATAATTGGTAGAGATGTTGAAATTTTTTCCCATATATTTGTTGAGCAATTGTGTTTCTTCTTCTGTGAAGTGTCTGTTCAGTTCCTTTGCCCGTTTGTGACATCTTCCTTGTGACAAGTGAGCAAGGCTCCTTGTCTGATGAAATAGGGAGAGAAAGCAAGGCATCTTTCCCTCTTCTAAGGAATGAGGTAACACAAAAATGGCGCCGCGATGGTTAATTCTATCTCCCTATTCTTACTGTGTTTCTGTGTGACCACTAGGGGCTCATAAGTTAGCTATTAAGCATAAATATGACCACACAAATTTACACTGTGGAGTCTGAGCCAGGAGCTCTATAGCAAATTCTTTAGTACACGAGTAAAACAGGTTTATAATTAGACATTAGGCTTGTAAGTAATGATTTAACTTGTGGCTCTTGCTGTGCCCCATCGTTCAGACTTTTCTAAGTTATAGTTATAAGGTTTTGAGTTATAGTTATAAGGCTTTCTTGTGATTGATAAGGATTCTTTAATTTTAAGTAAGTTTAGGATATTAGTTTAAGATATATTGATATAAGTTTTCCATGGTAGAGACCCCTTAGATCTAACACTTGATCAAAGGAAAAATACCTGTTAGCTTAACTTTTAAAAATAGCTATACTTCCTTCTTTCTAGTTCAAAACAAAGTTATTATAGGAAACAATAGTAAGTTGAGTACAGTTAAGGTTTAGCTATGATATATTGGAGCAATCTAGCTGTGAGAAATTATGAGTGAACTTAAGGGGTTACAGAAATAGGTTTAGGTAAAAGCATGTTTTGTATTACTATACGATTGTTCTTGACATTTACGATTGATCAATGTATGCTTTTCTTACATCTTTAGATAAGTTTAATCAGTAATATGTACTTAGAAAAATATCCTGTGTCCCTCAGAATGTATAACTCTGAAATTCTTTAATGTAACCTCAAAAGCTGTCATGTAAAAGGCTGTGCTGTCTGGGCTATAAAAACTCGGGTAAAAAAAGTAAAGTTAGAGTCAAGCCTCCAGACTTGTGCGCTGCGTGGTTCATCTCTCACCCTTTCGCCGACGTCTTCACTCTTCTTTACCGGAGCTGGACTCCGGCACCCATTTATCAATTGGGTTAGTTATCCTTTTGGTGTTGGGTGTTCTGAGTTCTTTATGTACCCTGGAGATGAGTGCTCTCTGAGGTGCGGGAGGCAGACTTTCCCCCATGCTGTAGGTCTCTCTTCACATTACCTCTCTGCGCTTAAACCAGCCCTTGGGTGCAGCTTCTGGGGCAGCCAGAGCCCAGTCCTGTGCTTGGTGTCTCATCCACGTCTAGACTTGATGAAGAGGAGCGGAGCCTTCGTGCGTCTGGTGTGGCCATGAACTTCGGTGCCAGGATGCCCAGCTCCCGAAGAGGCAGGTGCCGAGAAGGATGTGCCTGGTCCCAGCCTCACCTGGGGACGAGGGAGGCCAGCAGTGACGCAATAAAGGCCTTGGCTCTGATGTGTTGTCTGGGCTCCCCGGAGGGGCAGCATCAGCTGTGACGGACACAGTCCACCCCTGAACGCCTCAGCTATACCTGTGGCTTCCCATGATATTCAGCTTCCATACTGTGACATCTGGCCTTGCTTTTTTGGAAACCAAAGTGACTACATGGAGGACGGACTTGGGGAAGGTAAGTTCAGGAGCAGAGAGATGAGCTACTGCAGCAGTCTTGGCAGGAGTGATGATCATCTTCCTGGGGTAGTGGTGGTGGTGATGGAAAGGAGCAAAAGAATTCGAGAAACGTCTGGGAGATAAAGCAAACAAGATCTGGTGACTGATAGATGCTGAGGTTGGAAAATGGTTTGTCTCCCAAATTCATGTTGAATAGTCAGAGGGCAAAACCTTGATCCTATTCTGGTGTTCAGAGGTGGGCCTTTGGGAGATGATGAGGATTAGACAAGGTCGTTAGGGTGGATTGAATCCTGTGGTTTTATAAGGAGAGGAAGAGAGACCAGACAGACAGACATACTCATGGGCACTTGCTCTCTCTTGCCAATGAGCATCATCTGCTATTTCAGGACACTGACAGAAAGAAGCCCATCACCAAATGAGGTCTCTAGACTTTGTACCTCCAGAACCATCTTTTTTAAAAAATAACATAGCCAGCCTCAGACATTGTGTCATAGTAACAAGAATGAGCTAGTACAGGGGTAGAGGGTGGAGGGAGGAGAAAGAGCCGAGGTTGATGCTCAGAGTAATTCTAGCCTGGAAGGGAGGATGGGGTTTCAACAACTGAACACACACATCAGAAGTTTGCCACCAACTCCCTGCCTCATGGGAAGACCCAAACAGTTAAGGCCCCAGTTTTCTAATGTCCCAAACAAAACTCAAAGCAAAGGCTGGAATAGAAGGATGTAGCGGACAAGTTTTTACATCATAACATAAACTTTTTTTTTTTTTTAAATTGCAGTTTGTCTATTTTTTGAATCCACTTTTTAAAAATAGAGTATCTTCTTTAGTTGTCTTTTAAAATTCCTTCTTATGATATGCTAATCTGACAGCCCTTAGAGGAAGCTATTATTTTTCAATTTGCATGACTGCCTTACAGAGTAGATAAAAAAAAAAAAAAAAACAGATATATAATCAGATGAGCGGAGCAGCTCTTTTTTAGCCTGGAGAGTAGGAGTGAGATTGGCATGCAAGGGCTTTGGGTTCATTCAGGGAGCGCATTAGCAGTTGTGTTGCTGCGACATCCTGTCAAGGTTTAAATTCGGGTTTGCCGGCCGGCCATCACAAAACCACGGTGGAAAGCAGGAGACTGCAGATCTGTTTCCCCAGACACCTCCCCGGAGCTCAGTTTTGGAAGGACAGAATCCAGCTAGGACGCTGGGATCTGGAAATGGTGTTAAGCCCTACTTAGGGCTGTTGGCATTCCTTCATCCGCTCTGCAAAGTTGTGCCCCTGTTTCTCTTTCAAATCAGGTCTCAGGAAATCGATTGCACGAGTCGTTTTGGACATCTTGACTTGAATTTTCCAACAGCTCTTCCAGAAAGTGCTTTTCCGTTCCCATGGAAACCAGCGATGGTTGGAGGAGGCCGGTGGCGGCTGAGCCAGGGGCGCTACCCAGGGAGCGCGCCTCCCTCTGTCGGTTGAGGTGAAGGGCGCGGTCGCCTGTGCCAGGTCTTCCTCCGACAAGGTCCACTTGACCTTGTCAAGGAAGAGAAGCAGGGTCAGGATGACCAGGCCCTCCCCCTGCCCCTGCCAGCACTCTGAGCCCACAGCCTGTCCTCTGCTCATCACCGAGTCCTTGTTCCAACTTGTGCTCAGCGTTTGTGCTTCGAGGCCACCAACGGGACCTCTGAGTGGCTCCTGTGATCAGGGCCAGGGGACAGACCTGGCAGGGGGAGGTCACTTCCCCATGGCTGTTTCCTGGCTTGTACTGATTCTCAGGAACTCTTTTTTTTTTTTTTTTTGCTAGAGAATTTTGGGTTAGGGAGTCGCCGCAGGGCGTGCGATCTCTCTCTATTTGCATGTGAGGGCTGAGAAGAGCATATATTTTTCATAAGCCCTGGGGCTCTGCTGGGGACACCTTGCTGGTGGCTCCCCGGGTGTGCCGCGTACCTGCTTCATCTCGTGGGCCAGGAATGGGCCGCCAGCAGCAGGGCGGCCCTGACCGTCCACTCTGCTACCTGAGGAGCTGGGTGTGGCATGTGTTTAAAAAAAGACAGACACCAAACCCTTTGATGCTACTTTTGTTTTTTTTTTTGGGGGGGGAATTGTGAGAAATATGAAGTTGAATGGTCCGTTTTCAGAAAGCAGTATTCAGCTTTACATGTAAGATTACTGGGGGTGCAAGACACACAGCTAGATGGGGGAGGGCAGAGTGGGCACAGCCCGAGCTCACACAGCAGCACCGCAGCCTGCCGAGGAGGGGAGTGGAGTCCGTGCATCCGAACAGCCCCTTGACAGACAGGAGGAGGGAATGGGCCAGCCTGACCAACAGACAGAAATATCTGTGAAGAAATAGTAAGGCAGGCGCGGTGGTGCTTGCCTGTCATCCCAGCACTTGGGAGGCTGAGGCAGGAGGATCGCGAGTTCAAAGCCAGCCTCAGCCATGGCGAGGCACTTAGCAACTCAGTGAGACCCTGTCTCTAATAAAATACAAAAAAGGGCTGGGGATGTGGCCCAGTGGCTGAGTGCCCCTGAGTTCAATCCTGGCACCTGCCTTCCCCACCAAAGAAAAAAAGAAAAGAAAAGAAAAGAAATAGTAAGAAGAACTACCCACGAGCCCCAATACACTCACCCCAGCAGGGCCTTCCCACCAGTAGAGAAGGAAGGGAGGTGGGGACAACTGAAGATGCATTTCTTTAAATAACCTGATCGGGGACAGTAGGACCTAGGTGACATCAGGGAAGGTCATGCACCCCAGTGAGGATCCAGGGAGGGACCTTGTGCCCTAGGGCATAAAATACTGGTGGCAACCACTCTGGGTGTGCCTGACCACCTGACCACCAGACACCGGACCTTGCAAGACTGCGTCTCATGGTGCAGTCCATTCTTTGGGTTTGGGCAGCTGAGTGTGTTTCTCACAGGATTGAATCCAGAGGGGCTTAACCACGGAGCCACATCCCCAGCCTGTGCGTGTATACATACACTTAGAGACAGGGTCTCGCTAAGTTGCCGAGGCTGGCCTTGAACTCATGATCCTCCTGCCTCAGCCTCCTGAGCCCCTGGGATGACAGACCTGCACTACTGCACCTGGAACTTTGCTGCCACTCCAAGGGTGAAAGGACTTCCCCTCCACCCTCCGACCGTTGGATCATTGATCATTAAGTCTGCTGAAACAATATGACAGTAGGCAGATTAACAGGAGAAAAAGCGTGCAAATTTATTACATGCATGGGGCATCAATGAAGGAAAAGTGAGGACCCAGTCACCCCACGAGTTTTAGAAGCTGTGGACCTGCTTCACCCGAGAGGAGTGGGGTGGGCAGTGAAGGCGATTTTAGAGGAACAGTAAATGATTTTTAGGGGGTGGGAAAGAAAGGCCGCAAAGAACAGCACCAGCCCAGGGCACAGTTCCTCTGGGCTCTGGTCTTGGTGTCCACTCTAGTCATCGTCAGAGCTGATCTTCTGGAATTGATGAGGTGATAGGGAGGGGGCTCATGAGAATGGCCTCCAGGAGGAAACTCCCTTAGACAGAAAGCAGAACTTCAGAACTTCTGTACTGGAGACACCGGGCCTGGGAGAAGGCCAGAGAGACCTTGGCTCCCCACGGGTCCTTGGTTCAAGGTACATAGCATGTCACAGCCCGGGCTTTGCTGTGTCGTTTTCTAGCCCACAGTTCCCACAAATGCAGAAGGAGCGTGCTCAGCTCCACAGGCCAAGTCATTTGGCTGCAGAAGAAAGACCTTTGTCCTGCCCTCTGCTCTCACTGTGATCTGCGCTGGGGCCATAGATCCTCCTGCCCTTGTGTCCCTGGCCTGGAGGATGTCCTCTGGAGAGTCCCACCTGTTGGCACAGGTAGCAGGCCAGAAGTGTCAGGGAGGTGACACACTCTGGGCACAGTCCTCGCCCAAGTATTGACAGGGGCTTGGGGACAAACATCTCCCCCCTTGCTGCTTGGACTAGGGAGGCTGAGCTGGCTCTCAGGGGTCCCAGCAGGAGGGACTTTGTCACCCTCAGGACTAAGTTACTTCCTGCACAATTCATCACTTGTCTCCCCTTCCATCACGTTTATGGATGTAACCTGGGAGGGATATATTTTTTTTTTTTTTTTGTACTGGGGATTGAAACTAGGGGTGCTTAACCACTGAGCCACATCCCCAGCTTTTTAATTTTTATTTTATTTTGAAATAGTGTTAGCTTGCTAAGTTACCTATGGCCTCACTAAGATGCTGAGGCTGGCCTTGAACTCGTGATCCTCCTGTCTTAGCCTCCAGAGCTGCTGGGATTACAGGTGTGCACCACCACACTGAGAGGGCTTTTTGTATTTATCTTTATTTCATTTTCCCATCATTTTTATTTATTTTTTAATTTTTTGTGGTGCTGGGGATTGAACCCAGGGCCTTGTGCATGTGAGGCAAGCACTCTACCAACTGAGCTATATCCTCAGCCCTCCCACCCATTTTTTATTGGTGTGAAATTTGTGTAGCATAAAGCCACCATTGTGCATGAACAATTTAGCAGTATTTACTATATTCATGATACTGTATGCCCCCTTCTCTATGGGATACCAGAATATTTTTGTTACCTCAAAAGGAAACCTATACCATTAAGCTCCCTCTTCTCTCTTCCCTCCACCCTGGCAACTACCCCTGTGCTTCTTGCTCTGTGGGCTGACCTATTCTGAGCCCTGTATATAAGTGGAGTCATACACCGTGTGACCTCTTGACTCTGGATTCTTTAGCTCAGGATAATGTTTTTCAAGGTCATCCATGTTGACCACGAGTCAATGCTTCATGCTTTTTGTAACTGAATACTAGTCCACTGAATGGATATACCGCAATTTATCCATTTGTCTATTAATAGACATTTGGGTTATTTCCACGTTTTGGTTATTATAAAATAGTGCTGCCTTGGGCTGGGGTTGTGGCTCGGCGGTTGAGTGCTCACCTAGCATGTGTGCGGCCCTGGGTTTGATCCTCAGCACCATGTAAAAAGAAAAATAAATAAAATAAAGGTATTGTGTTCAACTACAAATAAAAAATAAATAAAAAAAATATAAAATAGTGCTGCCTTGAATACCCATGCACAAGTATTTAATTATCTGTTTCTTCAATTCATTTGATTATCTACATGGAAGAGGAATCACAGTGTCATACTTATATCATATTTAATTAACTTCCTGAAGAATCATCCATTTGTACAATAGTGATGCTAGTTCTCCAGGTTCTTCTCATCTTGGCCAGTACTTAGCATTTTTGGTTTTGCTTTTCTTATGGTCATCCTACTGGGTGTGAAGTGGCATCTTGTTGTGGGTTCTCTCTCTCTCCTCTCTCTCTCTTTTTTTCTCTCTCTCTCTCTTTTTCTCTCTCTCTCCTCTCTCTCTCTCTTTCTCTCTCTCTCTCTCTTTTGTACAAGGGATTGAACCCAGGGAAGTGGAGTCATACACCGTGTGACCTCTTGACTCTGGATTCTTTAGCTCAGGATAATGTTTTCAAGGTCATCCATGTTGACCACGAGTCAATGCTTCATGCTTTTTTGTAACTGAATACTAGTCCACTGAATGGATATACCGCAATTTATCCATTTGTCTATTAATAGACATTTGGGTTATTTCCACGTTTTGGTTATTATAAAATAGTGCTGCCTTGGGCTGGGGTTGTGGCTCGGCGGTTGAGTGCTCACCTAGCATGTGTGCGGCCCTGGGTTTGATCCTCAGCACCATGTAAAAAGAAAAATAAATAAAATAAAGGTATTGTGTTCAACTACAAATAAAAAATAAATAAAAAAAATATAAAATAGTGCTGCCTTGAATACCCATGCACAAGTATTTAATTATCTGTTTCTTCAATTCATTTGATTATCTACATGGAAGAGGAATCACAGTGTCATACTTATATCATATTTAATTAACTTCCTGAAGAATCATCCATTTGTACAATAGTGATGCTAGTTCTCCAGGTTCTTCTCATCTTGGCCAGTACTTAGCATTTTTGGTTTTGCTTTTCTTATGGTCATCCTACTGGGTGTGAAGTGGCATCTTGTTGTGGGTTCTCTCTCTCTCCTCTCTCTCTCTTTTTTTCTCTCTCTCTCTCTTTTTCTCTCTCTCCTCTCTCTCTCTCTCTTTCTCTCTCTCTCTCTCTTTTGTACAAGGGATTGAACCCAGGGGCACTTAACCACTGAGCCTCATCCCCAGCACTTTTTAGCATTTCTTTTAGGGTCACTGAGTCACTCAGGGCCTCTCTAAGTTGCTGAGGCTTGCTTTGAACTCAAGATCTCCTGCCTCAGCCTCCCTAGCTGCTGGGATTACAGACGTGCACCACCATGCCCAGCTCACTGTGGTTTTGATTTGCATTTCCCTACTGATTAGGGATGTTTAGCATCAATATATTTGCTTGTTCTAATTTTTTTAATTTTGAAAAATTTCAAGCACAGAAGTTAAAAAAAAAAGGGCACAGTATAACTCCAGCCTCTGCTTGGATCTGTCTAATTCCTAGTAGGTATCATTTAACTTGTTCTTTGAATTAGGTATTTCCTGTAAACTGGGAATTTTATCTAGCAATCTAAATACATTCAGGTGAAACTTTTCAGCTTAACATCTACTATAATAATAGCAGGTGAGTGTCCTGAGAGCTTTCTATGGGCCACTGTCTCACACATAATCTCATCAAATCTCAGAATGACCCTGAAGCAATCATGTCTGTCTGCCCAGAATCCACAGCCTTCTCTTCTGGCAATATCTCTTTGATTGTCTTCTTAGAAACCACAGGTCCTGTGGCTAGTCACCTGCTTAGGTAAGGCTCACTCCAACCTCCAACCCCAGAGGTGCGTGTGACTAAGGCATTATCATCAGAGCCACAGTGATTGGCCAGGGAGGGACAGGGGGTCCAGGCTGTAGTCCAATAAGAGCCAGCCCCGTCAGTATCATAGGTCGTTGCATAGAAGGCTATGCCTTTCTTGGACTTGCTGTTCTTTTACATACACTAAAGAAAGTACTACCAAGTCATAAAATAGCTCAACTGTAAGATAAATACTAATTTAAGAATTTTCCATGTGAAAAGAGAAACAGCGTCTTAGGTTGCTGGAGGCCACCTCCCCCTACCTGGGGGAGAGCCCCTCTGGAGTGGGGAGCGGGGTTTCTGGGGGAGATTTCCTGCCTCGTCTCTGGGTGCACACACGCGCACACACACACACACACACACACACACACACACACACACACACGGGGGGAGGCCACTGGCCAGAGCTCTGGATGCTCCGGAAGCAGACCCAGCCTCCCCCACAACTTCCTGAAAGCGCTCTCCCCTCACTTAGCCACCTTCCCCATGGCAACCAGGTCTTCTGGCTCCTTGAATTTGCACAACTGTGCAGACTCCGTTCTGCAGACGGGGACAGTTCTAGAAGTAGCTCCACCATTCCCACAGGTGGCTTTGTGGTGGATGGGAAATTCCCCTGAGTCATCAGTGGTGGCAGGAGGTCCCAGGAAACAGTACCTTATCTTACCCATGAATCTCCAGGCACTGGGCTCGGACATCAGACTGGTTGAAGGGTGACTCCTCAGCTGTGTGACATTGGGTGGGTTGCTCAGCCTCTCTGAGCCCCAGCTTCCTTATCTGTACGGGTTTGTTCTTCGCAGGGTTGATGGGAGGATTAAAGGAGAGGCCCTGTTTACAGGGCTTTTCATAGTGCCCTGCACACTGTGGGCACTAGGTAGTGGTCACTCTGCCCATAGTTAGCCAGTCCTGAAGTGTCCAGGAGGTCTCTGACCCCTGCTCTGCTCTCACCCACCCCCCCCCCGAAGATCTTTTTACAGCCCCATCCCCCTCCCCACCCCCACCCCCACTGGTCACCCTCTGGAGCCCACAGCTAAATTGTTACACAGCAGGGATTTGTGACAGGCTCCACAGGATCGGGAAGCCACTGCTGGGCGCATCTGCTGCCCCCTGCAGAGCCAAACCTCCTCAGCACCACTCCTTTGCTGTCCCTGGCAGGGCTGCCGGGCCCCCACGGGCCACTCGGATGTCCACAGCCTCTTGCTGGACGGCTTTGGTCCCCAGTGCTGCTGCTCCCGGAGGCCATTCTCTGCCCTTTTTATTTGGATCTCAAAGGTCAAAAGATCTTTCTTTTTTTCAAAAGACTTCTTTTTTCCTTTCTTTTTCTTAGCAGGGGTGGGCGTGGGAGAGATCCAGCCGCGTTAAGTGTGGCAGGACGCAAGCGGCCTGAGAACGGCCCCTGGCGACGGGGCAGGCTTGCGGTGATGGGGGTGGTGGGGCACAGAGCCCCAAGGAGAGCCAGAGGGGACAGCACAGAGGGGGACAGAGACACAGGGAGGGGCAAAGAGGCAGAGAGCCCGGGGTGGGGAGGCCCGGCTAGGGGAGGCTGAGCCCAAGGTCACTGGAGCACAGGAGTTCAAGGCCAGTCCAGGCAACACAGGAGCCCCACCTCAAAAAAAAAAAAAAAAAAAAAAAAAAAAAAAGCAGCCTATATGAATAGCCCGGATTCAGAATGGGCCATCTCATTTGCAGGGTGAAGGAAAATCTGAGACCCCACGTTCAAAAGGACTAAGAATATCAAGACAAGCTGGGTGGGCGGCGCGCACACCTGTGATCCTGTTACCGCCGGTTGCTGGTGACGCGTTCTGCTCCCCCAAATGCTGAAGTCTCAACATTGGAGGAGCGCGTCGAGGCAAGCATCTAAAGCAGGGTTTATTTAAAAGATCTCTCCTGGGAAGGAGAAGGGGGCTTTGCTGGCATCCTGGTATCCCAAGAAGCGAGGCAGGTCTGCCGTTTCATACTCCCGGGCCTCCTTCGTCCTCCTGCTCTTCCCCTCATCTCTCTCCTTCCTGCATACGTGACCAGGCCCAGGGACCAGGCTCAGGACTGCTGGGTGGGCTGGCCAAAAGGTGAGAAGCAGATGGGCTGAAGGGGGAAGGGCAGCATGGAGCAGCCCAGGACCCAGTAAGCAGTCATAGCTCCCTGTAGGGAGGGGCAGTTCCTGGGACAGGTTACCTTGGCAACAGGTTGGGGCAGGGGCAGGTTCTTGATAAGGGTGGAGGAAGGGCTCTGAAGGAATCAACATTCCAGTCCCTCCAGGGACAAGTCTCCAACTTCCCTGGACTGACTCAAAATTGGCTTTTTTGATCCGGCCTGACTCGATTTACCTATCTCTACTGACTGCCTGTCAGATTCTGGCTTCAATCCCAGGCTCTGAAGGCTGAGGCAGGAGGATCACAAGTCCAAGGCTAGCCTCAGCAACCTGCAATTTAGCGAGGCCCTAGGCAAGTTAGTGAGCCCCGTCTCAAAAAATGAAAAAGGGCTGGGCATGTGGCTCAGTGGTTAAGCACTTCTGGGTTCAATCCCTGGTACCAAATAAATAAATAAATAAAACAAAGACAAGGCAGACATTAAACCAAGAGGGGGCCTCTTTGGCACCGCCCCTACCTTGGGCTTTTCTGTTGGTCTCATTAATTCATTTTCTCATTCAGCAAACACCAAGACCTCTAGCCTTAGGTGGCATCAAAGGCCTCCAGGCCTCAAGTGCTGTCCCTGTGCGGGGCACTGCGCTAAGCGTTAGACCCGTGTGACCTTCGTTGTCAGACCTTTGTGGTCACCGATAGCCGCAAGGCCGTTGCTGGTATAGCCAGCCCCGCTTTACCTCGGGTCAAGTTTCAGGCGAGTCCTCCTGCCTGCCTAGACCCCCAGGTGACCCCGTCCCTGCTCCTTTTAGAAATGGGACGGGGAGGCTGAGAGGGCGGGAGGCCCGGCTCCAGGCATTCTTCTCCCGGTGGGGAGGTCAGAGGGGAGGTCAGAGGGGAGGCCAGGGCTGAGCTCAGACCTGCCGAGCTGGTCCTCATCAGTGCAGGGCCTGTAGCCCCGCGGGGCAGGTGCGGAATGGCAGGAACAGTGGACCCGGCCCTGAAAGCCGGTGCCCGCTGCCCCGGGGACGCGAGGGTTAGCGAAGGAGCACCGGCGCGGGCAGGCACGGGGCTCCCAAGTGTGCCTCTGGCAAGCCGTCCAGTCCCCTCGGCAGGTGGCTCTGCAGTGAGCTCGGTGGGCGTGTGGAGTCCCCAGCACAGGGGTTCTCCCTCCCGAACCCGCGGGCCCGGCTTTCCTGGTCTGGGTTCCCCGAAGGCAGCCCGGCAGCCCTGAGCGCGCTAGGGGCGGCCTGCGGGAGGCGGCCCGGCTGCGCTGCGTGGGCTTCGTGCGAGCTTGGAGGGCAGGAGGCGAGTAAGAAGGGGCGTTCAGCCTGGTGGTGCAGCTGGGGCTCAGCCCCCCCGGGGCGCTCTGGCGAGCGCTGTCCCCAAACCTGGGAGCTGACCCCCACGGGAAGGGAGCTGGCGGGACTGTCCCCAACTCCAGCCCTCTCTGGCTGAGGGTGCTCCCCGGCACAGACACCTCTCTGGAGCTGTCAGCTGCCCCCCAGCCACTGCCGTGGAAGGCGCAGTTCTTACCTGGGGGTCTTGAATCAGCAGGGCTTCCGGAGGGGCCTGCTGCACACGACGTGGATACTGCCATCTTCCGCATGGACGGAGTCCCCTTCTCCACGGGGAATGTGTTCTAAGCTGTCCCACCAAGCCTGGAACCTCGAGAGCGCGGAACCCTAGGTATGCAGTCTTGCGTCACCTAACAGGACAGGTTCTGAGAGGAGCATCCCTAGGTGACGTCATCACTGTGGGAACACCCCAGAGGGTGCTTTCACAAACTAAGATGGTCTTGTCACCAGGGGCCACCATTGCATGCACGATCCATTGTCAACTGAAATGTCTCCTTTTTTTTATTTGTTCTTTTTAATTATACATGATGCTAGAGTATATTTTGACTTATTTATGCAAACATGGAGTATATTTTATTCTAATTAGGATCCCAGTCTTGTGGTTGTATGTGATGTGGAGATGCACCGTGGCTATTCATGTGTGAACACAGGAAAGTCATGTCAGAATTATTCCACGGTTTTTCCTATTCCCATCCCCCACTTCCCTTCATTTCCCTTTGTCTAATCTCTGAACTTCTATTTCCTTCCCCCTTCCTTGTGTGTTAGCATCCACATATCAGAGAGAACATTTGACCTTTGGTTTTTGGGGATTGGCTTATTTGGTTTAGCATAATAACCTCTAGATCCATCCATTTTCTGGCACATGTCATCAAGTTGTTCTTTTTCATTGCTTAATAATATTTTAAATGTTTTTATTCAGCACCTGACCTGATGTTTTCTCCTATATAGTGATAAAGTTTAAATTATAAATCATAAATTAAGCATAATAAGAGATTAGCAATAGTAACTAATAATAACACATAATAAGATAGAGTAATTAAAACAATATACTGTAATAAAAGTTGTTTAAAACTTACGAGTAGTTTATTTCTGTAATTTTGCACTTAGTATTTTTGGACCATGGTTGACCACAGGCAGATAAGGGGGTGCCACCACATAGATGTTTTATGAGAATGATTTTATTATTTACTTTCCTTCCTTTTCTTCTGGGCATTGAACCTACTACCATATGCAAGTTAGGCCAGCGCTCTACCAGTGAGCTACATCTCCATGTGCAGAATGACTAAATTCATTTAGGGGGCAGGGTAGTACCGGGGATTGAACTCAGGGGCACTTGAGCACTGAGTCACATCCCCAGCCCTATTTTGTATTTTATTTAGAGACAGGGTCTCATTGAGTTGTTTAAGGCCTCGCTGAGTTGCTGAGGCTGGCTTTGAACTCGAGATCCTCCTGCCTCAGCCTCCAGAGCCGCTGGGATGACTGGCGTGCGCCACCGCGCCTGCCCAGAATGAGTAAATTCGTAACAGCTCTGCATATGTGTGAGTTGGAGTGAGGTTGCATTTTCTCATTTACTGTAAATGTAAATTGCGTTCTATTATCGAGAACTCTTTTCACTTCAGGGGATAGAAATGCAGTACACTTTGTCGGGAAGAACATGCTTAGTCCATAGGATGGCAAAGTGAGAGGTGGAGTGGTCGGATTTTCAGTGAACCTCTCAAAGTCCCCAGGATCTGTCTTTTCGGTTTTTGGGCTTAGAGCTCCACAGCTCCCACGGAAAGGAGGAGTCAGCCTCCCATTGGCTTGGCCCAGATCACGTGATCTTCTCCGAGCGCATCATGGCACCTCTGATTGGCCAGACTGAGGAGGGCTGCTATGACGTCAGCCAGGGTGAGCTCCTCCTAAGCACGTGGGCTGAGAGGGTTCCTCTATGCGGAGTTTCCCAGCTACAGACCACAGCCAAGAGCAGAGAGCCTGGGTTTCCCCTGTTGGACTCCACATGAAGAAGGAGCCCCTGGTTTGGGCAATGATGGAATCTAGGCCCCAATGTCGAGATCCAAGCCGACACGTACCAGGGTCCTCCTGGAAAATGATACAGTTACTGGGTGGTGACGTCATGTCCTTTCATTATTTAGTGAAATCATTTGGATTACATAAATCTCTCAGAAAATTCTCCCATAGAAAATGATCGTATGTCAGAATGGAGAGACTGCATGTGGGCCGGAGGCTGGGAGGCTCGAGAGGAGGCCCAGGTGGAGGCGGAAGTTCCCCTCCAGGTGGCCTCCAGGACTGCGTGGCTGGTGAGAAGAAACGCATTCCAGAGCCACTGGGGACCCTTGTGAGATCAACCAGCAGGGCGACTCCCTACTGGCTGTCCTTCATGTTCTTTTTAGCTTTTTGACTCTGTGCTACAACACAACTTGGAACAACAATCTTAACCCCAAGTGCTTTGTATTTCTGTGCAATAAGAGGAATAAGTTACGAGGCTGCACGGAGTGGACTATAACTCAGCTTTCAGAACGGTGAGCTAGAGCCTGGAGAGAGACGATTGTAGGTATTTCATCTGTTATAGGTGTCCGGCCCTTGCCCCCCACCCCAATAAATTCTAGATAGATAGCTATAGGCAGATAGTATGGAAACAGATATGCCAGGGGAAAAATACAAGGTGCATAGGTGGCTTCTCTCCAACACAGCAGAGTCGCAGGGATGTGTTTTTCTTTCTTTCTTTTTTTTTTTTTTTGGTACTGGGGATTGAACTCAGGGGCACTCGACCACTGGGCCACATCCCCAGCCCTTTTTTGTATTTTATTAGAGACAGGGTCTCACTGAGTTGCTAAGTGCCTCACCATTGCTGAGGCTGGCTTTGAACTCGCAATCCTCCTGCCTCAGCCTCCCAAGTGCTGGGATGACAGGCGTGCGCCACCGTGCCCGGCTCGGATGTGGTTTTAAGAGTGAGGGAAGCCGGCGCGGTGGCGCACGCCTGTCATCCCAGCACTTGGGAGGCTGAGGCAGGAGGATTGCGAGTTCAAAGCCAGCCTCAGCAATGGTGAGGCACTTAGCAACTCAGTGAGACCCTGTCTCAAATAAAATACAAAAAAGGGCTGGGGATGTGGCCCAGTGGTCGAGTGCCCCTGAGTTCAATCCCTGGTGTATATATAAAGGCATGAATTGGTTTACAAGTCCTATGTGCTGTTTGAATCATTATAATCAGCACGTGGGATCGTTATAGATGTATTTCACACTTTAAAAAATGTAAAAGAGGAGGAAGAAAACACACCTCATTGGTGAACAACCTCAAAATCCTCAACTTGATGGATTTATACTTTCTATTAACTGTTCTGAGAAGGGGTGTCAAGGAAGAGAGATAGGATGCCAGGGATCCCCTGGTTAGGGTGCAAAGCAGCTAGGAGGAGGAAGAGGGAGGGGGCTGGGCAACGGTATGCTGCATCCACCAGTGCATCCACCTGTGCGCCTTCCAGTGCTGAGAGTTATCAGTGAGGAAAAACCCTCAGGCAATCCCACCCACATGGAACTTGTCAGATTAATGACATTGGGAAATTTGCATGTCAAGTGGTTCATTATGTATGGTACTATGCTTGCAAGATCATATACATGATGAATAGTATTTTTTTTTTTCCATTTTAAAAACTTTTGTTATGGCAAGAACTCTTTGAATGGGTGGGGTTTGCCCTCTTCACAGTTTTAAGGGCCAAGACACTTGGTAAGCAGAGGCACAATGCCATGTGACAGAGCTCTAGCTCCTTCACCTTGACCTTGCATTCACATAAGAGGGGGCATAGTTGTCAGGTCGCTAGATAGAATGCAGGGCACCCAGATAAATGTGAATCAATTCCTTCCTTCCCTCTCTGCACTGGGGATTGGACCAGGGGTGCTGTACCTCTGAGCTACAACCCCAGACCTTTTTATTTATTTATTTTTATCTTGAGACAGGGTTCCCCTAAGTGGCCCAGGCTGACCTTGAACTTGTGATCCTTCTGCCTCATCTTCTGAAATGCAGAGATGACAGGTGGTCATTTTACCAGGATTAAATGTGAATTCTAGGTACCTAAGAAATGATATTTTAGTATTGGTTAATCCCCAATGCTTCCTTTATCACGGGCCCAGCTTGGGTGGCGTGGCCACCTCTGAACTAATGTGGAAACCCTGATGGATCAGGCCCTGGCCAGGTGCCCGTCAATTCAGCCTTTATCCTAAAGATTTAAGTGTTTTTAAAAAATGGACTTTCAAATTTAACTGGGTATCATGGAGTTTTGTTTTGGGATGAGGGGTGTAGGGAGAGTTTCAAGAAACATGGCTCCGTGTCTAGGAATGTGCCTGAGTTTAGGGTGGGGGAGATGTTGGGACAAGTGCCCAGAAATGTGGGACTCTTGGGGACAGATACAGAAGATTTTGAAGAAATTTCCCTGGTCACGCGCCTCCCACTTGGTCCCCCTAAAACATCAATAAAAGATTGTTCTAGCATCCCTTGTGGACTTGGAGTGGAGCTCTGTTGAGGGGACACTATAGGAGCCTTGGGTCCAAGGTGACCCCACGTTTTAAATCCCCAGAGCTTGGGCTGGGGTTGTGGCTCAGCGGTAGAGCGCTCGCCTAGCATGTGCGCAACTTGGGTTCAATCCCCAGCACCACGTAAAGACCAATGCATTGTGTACAACTAAAGCAAATAAATAAATATTAAAAAAATCCCCAGCGCTCAGCCTTGGGTCCATTTCTTGGGCAATAGTGGGATCACAATGACGCTGATGTCTCTGTCTTGAGTGAAGGGAGGCTGAATGATTTGCGTGAGGATTCCTCCAGGATGCTGGGTGCCTGCCACTAGTCAGACTGAGGGTGCCCTCTGCTGGCTCCCGGGGACCTGGCTTCCTGGCAACAGTGACCACACTGGGGCTTCTTGGTGGGTCGATTTCATTTCTTCAACAAATATTTAAGAGCACCTGTTCAGCCCAGGTGCCGTGATAGCCCCTGAACAGTAGTAACAATAGCATCATTTTAACATGGTAAATTTTTTTTTGGAGGGAGAGGGGTGCTGAAGATGGAACCCACGGGCTCGGAGGGGCTCTACCACTGAACGATGTCCCAAGCCCCTCGAATATCATTTCTTCATTGAGTGCAATCAAGAGTGTATACTGGAAATGTAAGGAGATAGAAAATAGGTATTTTTTGAAACTAAGAAAAATGTATTTTGTCAATGTTCACCCTATTCACATTTACCTAATTCGCTCATTCTTATCAGTCATGTCTAAATTGCTCAGGGAAAGATTAGGAGGCTTTGAATAGGGTAGCCAGCCATCGTTGAGTTGTCCCTGATAAACATTTTCACAGTGTGGGGATGTCAGACAGTCCTCACATAAGCAAAAACTATGAAGTTCATATATAAAAATACAGACAGAAACAAAGATCGTTGGAATTTTCTTTTAGGTTCTTCATTTGCTAGCTTACAAAAAAACCCTAGGTATTTAAAGATGTGAAGCCATGGATATAATGTCAGAATGAGTTTTTCTATCTTTATCAACTTTCAGAGCAAAGGATTGGTCCATCTTAGATCATATGGACAGAGAGAGAAAGGAGGAGATGGGGAGAGAGAAACTTGGATGGGAGGCAGGAGGGTCACAAGATCGGAAATGTTGGTAGAACTTTCTGGAAATTGCATCTGTGTGTTAAGATTTGGACCTTCACTAGTGCACCCCTGTAATCTCAGTGGCTTGGGAGGCTGAGGCAGGAGGATGGTGAGTTCAAAGCCAGCCTCAGCAACTCAGTGAGACCCTGTTTCTAAATAAAATATAAAAATGGGCTGGGGATGTGGCTGAGGGTTAGGGTGTCACTGGGTTCAATCCCCAGTACCAAAACACAAAACAACAACAAAACCAAAAACAAAACCCCAAACCACAACAACCACCAATGCAATTGGGATTCTGTTGGTAAACACAAGGGACAGACACATTTTAGGGGCTGCCCCAACATTCCCTCTCTCTCATTGCTACTTAGCGTAGGTAGCGACTTTCCCTCTTTCTTCTGTGTTGGGAGGCCGGGGCTCCATCTAGGGGAGCTCTGCTGTGATGAAGGCATCTGTCTCCACCAGGTTTCTTCTCCCCCAAAAGTGTTCATCATTTGCTAAACTTTGGGTCTTAAAAGGCCCAAGTATTAAAGGCTTGATCCCCAGGGTAGTACGGTAGGGAGGAGATGGGGCCAATTGAACATGGCTTGGAACCACTCAAACTACAAGCCAAAATAAACCTTTTATCTATTTTTAAAAAACATTTATTTGTTTGTTTTAGTTGTACACAATACCTTTATTCTCACGTGGTGCTGAGGATCGAACCTGGGCTCTGAGCCACAACCCCAGCCCCAAACCTTTTATCTTTATAAGTTAGTTATCTCAGGCATTTTGTTATATAGACAGCTCTTATCTGCTGCCTACCTAACCCCTTCTGAGCACCTCCTGGGACAGAAGCTAAATAGGACAGGGCCCTGTATTCAGGGGATTCAGGGGTTAACAGAGCCTACTTTGGTTCTGAGTGCTCTGGGAGGAGGTGGCTGTGCTCTGGCTGGCCACCAGCTATTTCTACCTGTAAGAGTCTTAATGAGGAGGTAGCTAAGATGGTGGCTGGCTGAGCGCCAAAGAGGAGGCGTTTAATTGTTTTCTCCTGACCTTATTGTAATCTACTAAGAATCTTTCTGTGCCCGTGAACACTATGTGGCGCACCTGTAAGTTGAGCTTGTGACACGTGTATTCTTGTTAAGGTGAAGAGTATTTAAGGAGGAAGGGTTGGCGTTGTAGGTGGTGGTTGGAGTTGGAGAGAGAAGTCAGAAGAGATAGCAGAATAAAGAACCTACTCGTTTCCAGTCTGCCTCTGAATTCTTTCCCACGGTATCGTTGCTGCAGGCGGCAACATCTACCTTCGACACCAACCAGGAGACCCTGGGTCTTATTTCCTCGCGCATCAGCGATGTGAACTTGGGCAAGTCACTCAGCCTCTCTGAGCCTTGTAATTCAAGATTCTGCGTCTGTAAAAGAAGACCAAGGAGAGTTTCTTTACTCGCAGGTGTAAATGGGGTATAAAGCACTTCAAATCACTCAGACATCTAAAAACTAATCTAAAAAGTGTACTTAAAGCCGGGCGCGGTGGCGCACGCCTGTAATCCCAGCACTTTGGGAGGCTGAGGCAGGAGGATCGCGAGTTCAAAGCCAGCCTCAGCAATGGCGAGGCACTTAGCAACTCAGTGAGACCCTGTCTCTAATAAAATACAAAAAAGGGCTGGGGATGTGACCCAGTGGTCAAGTGCCCCTGAGTTCAATCCCTGGTACCAAAAAAAAAAAAAAAAAAAAAAGTGTACTTAAACATAAAATGCAAAAGAAAAAAGAACTAGCAAGCAGTGAACAAGTACCAGATACTATAATTACTACTGCCATTGTTATGACAATGATCTCCCTTATCCATGGGGACTGTCTAAGTCCCCCAGTCGGTGCCGGAAACTCTGGGTAGGACCTTATATAGACTGTACTTTTCCTGCACCTAGCTATGACAGAGTTTAACTTACAAACTGGGAAAGTAGGAGATTAATGAGTAATAACAACATAAAGACTAATAATAATATATTGTAATACAAGTTTTTAAAAAGCTTGTGAGTTGTTTATTTTTGGGATTTTCCATTTACTACTTTTGGACTGCAGTCAACCCTAGGTGACTGAAACTGCAGATCACGGGGGACTGTGTGGGCTTTCCCGACAGGGACCTCCCTGGGTCCCAACCCTCCTGTCTGGGGTCTCCATCTGGAGGCACGTGTGGTCCTAGGGCAGGGGCTGCTCTCCGGGGCAGCTCTGACTGCATCTGGGGCACACTCTGACCTGTCCATCTTCTTTTTATTTATTCATTTAAAAAAATGGGTGCATTATGATTGTACGTAATTGCGGGATTTGTCGTATGGCAAATGATTGGGTCAGCTGCATTATCCAGTACCCCCCTTTTCTCCTCCCTGTTCCTCTCTGGTGGTCCCCTTTCCCTACTGGTATCCGTCCACCACTGCCACCCCTCCCGGCTTGGACTCAAAGTCTTGTACATGCCAGACAAATGTTCTACCACTGAGCCACATCCCCTGCCCGTTCTCTTTTCCATTTTGAAACAGGGTCTCTCTAAGTCGTGGAGGCTGGCCTTGAACTTGGTATCCTCCTGCCTCAGCCTCCCAAGCAGCTGGGATTACAGGCTTGCGTCACCACATCGGGCTTCCACTTTTATATTCTTTCTGTACCCCGTTTGCCGGTCCTTGGAGTCCCAGTTCCTTCACCGATTGAGTGACAGGCCCCTCAGTGACTCAGCCTGACCCTGGCTGGCCTTGCTAACTGCCCCAGGGGCCATCTAAAGAGGCTCCTTCCGAGGGACCTAACAAAGCCGAATCCTATGACTTACAAAGATATGACTGGAAACATATAGGGAACTGGCAGCCTCCGCAACCACCCAGGATGCTCGCAGGCTTCCTCCCCGACTTCTGGAAGCTTAGCGAGTCCCCCAGGCTGCGAACTTGGAGCTCCGCCCGTTCCTGAGAACCAGCCACTCAGGTGGAATTCCCCACGTGGCCGCCAGAGGGAGCACGGCGCACGAGTCCTCGTCTCTCCCCTACTTCCCGGGGTGGAGATGTTCTGCGGGGTCTCTCCAGCCCCTCTCCCACCATGCCACCCCTGTCCCCACCCTCCAGCCCCACCGGCTGAACCTTGAGCGTGCCCTGCTCCTGCCGCGCTCCCCCCATGGGCTCCCTCTGCCCGGAAACTTGCTTCTATACTGCTAAACCCACATTTAGCAAGCATCAGAATTATGGACCTAAATGGTCCTGGCTGGAAAATCTGGAGAATCTGTGCTTTGCGCGCGCGCGCGCGCGCGCGCACACACACACACACACACACACACACACACACACACACAGATAACTGGTTATTTGTGGGCGGTTGGCTCAAGGACCCTTTGTGACTGATGTCTACGGAGCCCAAGTCCTTCACATATAAGGGGGCATAGCATTTGCATAGAACCTCTGCCGTCATCTCTAGACTCTGCTGATACAATGTCAATGCTGTGTAAATAGCTACACTGTATGGTTTGGGGAATAACGACCCCCCCAAAAAATACTCTGAACATACTTGGTATAAGTATGATTTTTTTCTTTCCAAAAATGAAAAGGTGAAATCGAACAGTTGAAATCAGAAAAAAAAAAAAAAAAAAAAAAAAAAAAAATCACCTTCTTTCCAAGCGTTTTTGACCTGAGATTGGTTGAATCCTGAACTGTGGAGGGCGGCTGTGTGTGTGGAAGCTCTGATGCTCATTGAAGGTATGACCTTGAACAAGTGCCTCAGGCTCCAGCTGTTTGTTCCCTGGTCTCTAAGATGGGCACAAGGGGGCTGTCGTGGGCATGAGATGCGCTCACCTCCATACGGCTTCAGACTCAATTTTTGTTTTGTTTTGTTTTGGTACCAGGAATTGAACCCAGGGGCGCTTAACCACTGAACCACATCCCCAGCCCTTTTTATTTTCTAATTTAGAGATAGGGTCTGGCTGAGTTGTTCAGGGCCTCACTAAGTTGCTGAGGCTGGCCTCGAACTCCTGCTTCAGCCTCCTGCGCTGCTGGGATGACGGGCATGTGCCACCATGCCCGGCACTTCTTGGGATTCTTAAAGTCACCTCAGTCCACAAGTAGCCATTAAAAATTTGGGGAATAAAAGCAGCTGTTTAGGTCCTTCCCCTTCCCCTGAGCCTCCAGAGGTTAAGACAGCCGTGAAGCCATGAGACTAACTCCTCTGCCAAGAAGGGCTCATTTCATTCTGAAATTCAAATAATTTGAGTATTTTTGTGCCCCCAGATCTCCAACGGTTTGGATTAAAAAAAAAAAAAAAAAAGCTATGCTTTTGTTTCTTTCTTTTAACTTAACCAACTTGTTCTCGTTGTAAGGGTTGGAACAGTGATCTCTTGATCCTGCCGTGTTGTAGCTGTAGATGTCCAACAGCAACCACTGAACGGAGCCGTGTGATTCTGAGATTGATCGAGTCTGAGGCTCGTGGGAACCTGACGTTACCTAGCTTCCGAGGGAGAATCCAATCTCTTTCCTGATCTCTATTTCATAACCAATTCAGCTATAAAACCTCAGCGTTTTCCTGTGTGGTTCGTCATGTGCACTCAACATTTGGTGACAGTCATGGTCAGAGGAGAAGCGCGCAGAGATGGACCGCCTTCCTCTCTTCACTCTCCAGCCCTGACCTTCTGCCTGATCGCTGGCGAAGAGAGTGGAATGGAAGGCCCCAGAAACAGCACTTCTGTTGCCGCGGTTTGGTCTGATTGTCTGCTTTGGGCTGTATTTCCCATGAGTAAATATGTTTTTCTTTTCGTCCCAGGCTCCACCTGGAGAATTGCTTTGTCACATAGGGACAGGTCTAGGACTTGGGGAAAGCCACAGGCCACCCCAGTTTCACTCTCTTCATTCTGATTTCTGGAAATGCCCCCAAAGTGACACCATTGGATGGCTGACTCTAGATCCTGTTATGTGCAGGGAAGATTTTATGGTACACAAAGATTCCAGGACCAAGGACAGTGGCCCCAAAGGCTTTGGCTCTTGGCCAAGGACAGCACTGCCCTAAAAAACCTTGCTTTAGCCGGGCGCGGTGGCGCACGCCTGTAATCCCAGCACTTTGGGAGGCTGAGGCAGGAGGATCGCGAGTTCAAAGCCAGCCTCAGCAATGGCGAGGCACTTAGCAACTCAGTGAGACCCTGTCTCTAATAAAATACAAAAAAGGGCTGGGGAAGTGACCCAGTGGTCGAGTGCCCCTGAGTTCAATCCCCGGTACCACAAAAAAAAAAAAAAAACAAAAAAAAAAAAAAAAAAAAACCTTGCTTTAGACAGCCAATGCATTTTTTTTTTTTTTTTTGTAGATTTGGAAAACAATCTCTGAGAAAGCCAATGAAAAGGAATGAATTGTCCTGCAAGACAGTTGCATGAGAACGTACATTTATTTGGCACTGCAGATTTGCCTACATCATATGAGCCAACAGAGATTCTCACTCGTGACGGGAGGTAGAAGGAGAGGCTCCAACTTCTTAGGGGCCTTCTGGAACACTCTATGCTACACACCATTACAAGAAAAAGAGGCCTGGCCTAGATGCTCCCTATGCCCAGAGGAGGAGTTGCTTAGCAACAAAAAATTTAAGTGCCGTTAACATCTTTATAATGCACCATTTTTTCCTTGCCGATCTCAGGGATGGCCATTGTTTTGCCACCTCAAGTTTTCAAACTTCGGGACCAGTACAGTGTCAGTTTTCTTCATTGTCAACACGCCCACTTGCCTGTGTGAAGGGGACATTAATGGAAGATCCCAACTAGCCTCACCAAGGCTAAAGGAGACCATTCCTGTGTGGTGTTGGTCCTGTTCTCCAACGTGCATCTTCTTCCTGTGAACATCTCTTCCTAGACAACATTTTTTTTTTTTTTTTTTTTTAGTATTTGCTATGATTTGGATGTGGAATGTTTCCAAAAGACCTGTGTGTTGAGGGACGGAGACTTAGTTTGGTGCTTTTGGGACGTGGTGGAATATTTAAGAGGTGAGGCGTAGTGGGAGGCAATGAGGTCATTGGGAGTGGGTCCTTGAAAGGCCCGTTGGGACCCAGGTTCCTTTCTGTCTCTCCCTTTCCTTCCATGGCCACAAAGTGAGCAGTTTCCTCTGCCATGTGCTCCCACCGTGACCCTCTGCTATGCTACAGGCCCAAAGGAAACAGCACCAAGTGACCATGGGCTGAAATCTCTGAAGCCATGAGCTGAAATAAACCTTTCCTCTTTTTAAGTTGATTATCTCAGGTATTTGTCACAGTGTTGGAGAGCAGACTAATACAGTACTAGAGGTGATATATTTAAGCTTGAAAGGAGAGTCAAACAATATTTCATCACCCAGATGTTTCCTGGCTTGAGGAATGAGCCAATGCTTTTCAAAAGAGCTGATGCAGAAATATATTTCTTCATCCCATGGACGACAGAGGAAACCTACTGGATTCAGACATATTAGCTGAACATTTTCTGATCCTTAGAAATCTTTTCAAAAAAGGAATGATCTACCTGTGCCTTCTTTTGAAAATACTGCTTGCACCTGTGTATTGCCTGAATAAATCATCATCCTCAGAGGGAGAAAGGTATTATCGTCAATGGAGATATTATTGTCAATCTTTAGTCTTTTAAATTTCTATTCCCCATTCCTTCAGTCACGTTTTCTAGATTTCTTTTCTGACTTTGATCAAGTTACCAAGGTGCTGATGGCACAGTGAGCTGCACAACGTGGACCTGAACATGGTGTGCTATGAGCTGAGGATGACTGACGTGGGCAAAGGCAGCTATTAGGGTGGCAGGCACCTGCTCCAGTTGGATGGTCTCTAATGGTAAGCATATACCACTCGCAGCGGTCCAGAGGTGCCTAGGAGTCAGTGCCTCCCAGGAGCTCTTAACCAACCCCAGTCGGGCAATGCTGGCAGCCACCCAGCTCCCACACCCCCCCGTGGGAGCACTGTGAGGGCCTTTCTTCGCCATCTTGCAGAATCAACCAAGGGGACTGCAGCCCAGAGGCCCCAGATGGCCCTCCTTGGCCAATGCTTCTCCTTCTCCCCCTTCAGTGCCAGTGGCAGAACCCAGTGCCTCACACGCGCTAGGGGAGCTCTGCCACGGAGCTCTACCGGGGTTCCCAGACAATGCCCTTGGCCGTGGCTTATTTCCCTCTCCAGTCCTGCATTCCCACTGCCTACTGGAACTCTGGGGGATTACCCAGACAATGACTTGTGAGGAATAATAATAAAGGAGAACAGAGAGACGAGGTGCAGAGGCAGGGAAAGTGGCAGAGTGGCTGAGAGGCCAAGCTGCCAAGCTTTATTTACATCTGTAGGTTACATTAGGTCAGTAGTACCGTAACTACATTATTGTTTAGAGTGTCAGTAAGGTTGCTTATTCTGCAGTTACATTTCACAGTTACAATATGTAATGTCAGGGCTTTGTGCAGCTCTCAAGAAAGTCCATTGTCTAAAGTTACTGTTAGGTGGGCAGACCCAGGAGCAGGGAGCTTGGTGAAACATTGTAGTTATCTAGCAAGCAAGTTCCTTTACTCCCAGGACTATGTGCCTGCAATCAAGGTCAATGAGGCTCTAACACAGAGGCTTCTCAGGGTATTGTCATACCAGCTAGACATTGCACATATATTTAGTTATATTACTAGATCCTAGGAGAGATTGCAGGGCATTCTCAGGGTGGGAAACAGAGCACCTGTTACCCCCCTGGGAGTTTGCTCACCAGGGGAATGCTTCCCGGTACATTTCCATGGTCAGAATCCCTACAATAACTCGTGTGCCCTTGAATCTTTGTTTCTAGTTTTGCTTTGGAAATCACAACCTAGGAAATTGGGTGAAGTTAAATGCGTCTGCCTCTAAAGACGTGTGAAAACATTCTTTTGTCTCTCACTGAGAAATAACACAGTCATCACAAGACTTCAGGATGAAGGTCACAGCTCACCCACTCCTTAGAGGGGTCCCCTTGCATTGACAGGGCTTTCAGAAGTGTGACGGGTAATTTTAGAGAACGTGCTTGGGCCACGGGATGCCCAGATATTTGCTCAGACATTATGCATAAACTCTCAGTATGTTTTTGTGTGCGTGCGTGTGTGTGTGTGTGTGTGTGTGTGTGTGTGTGTGTGTGTTTTAATGAAATAAACGTGAACCAACAGACTTCAGCAAAGCAGACTGCCTTCCCTGGTGTGGATGACCCTCACCATTGACAGAAGGCCTAAGTATAGTGAGAAGTGGGTGGGGGCGTGCCTCCTGTGTGGCTGTTCTGAGCTAGGACTTTGGTCTTTAGTGGTCTTTGAACAGGAACTGGACTGTCTCTTCCCAATGTTTCAAGCCTCAAGCCACCCAGCTTCCAGACGGGGACTCACACCACTGGTTCTCCTGGGTGTCAGGTCCCGGCACTTGGCCTGGAGCCATGCGTCAGCTCCGTAGCAGGCCAAAGGCAAATCTCAGGATTCTTCTGCCTCCATAATTACATGAACCAATTCCTTATTTAATTTAATTTAAATTTACCAGGGTTTGCACCCTGAGCCACACCCCCAGCCCTGTTCTGTATTTTATTTAGACACAAGGTCTCACTGAGTTGCTTAGTGCCTCGTTGTTGCTGAGGCTGGCTTTGAACTCGTGATCCTCCTGCCTCAGCCTCCCGAGCTGCTGGGATGACAGGCGTGTGCCACTACACCCGGCTCCTATTCCTTATGATCAATCCCAGTGTGTTCCAGCTGTGAGGGTGACCCTGCATGGTGACTCAGACACACCCCTACCAACACAAAAGTTTATGATGGGAGATTGGTTCAGGCAGCATATACGTGTTTCTCTCTCTCTCTCTCTCTCTCTCTCTCTCTCTCCCATTTTTCTTAGTTCTGTTTCTCTGGAGAATTCTGAGTGATATGAATGTTGGAACTGAGCAATAGGGTGGGTGCTGCTGTAGCAAATGCCCAGCTATATGGAAGTGGCTTTGGAACTGGTGATGCCTGATGCCTGGAAGGGTTTAGAGATGTACATTCGAAACCTCCCTGGCCGTGAGCCTGGACGCTGGTAGGCTACGGACGTTGAAGGCCATTCTGATGAGATCTCAGACAGCAACGAGGAATATGCTGTTGGATACTGGAGGAAAGGAAATCCTAATCACAAGCAGAAAAGAACTCAGCAGAACTTTCTCCTAGCGCTTTGTGGAAGGTAGAACTCACGAATGGGGAAGGTGGATATTTCGTTGGGGGCGTAGCTAAGCCCAAAGTTGGAGGAGTGGCTTGGTCTCACTGCCTGTGGAGGGTCTGATGTGAAAGGAGCGCAGGGGATGGAGAAGGAATTGTTAAGGGAAAAGGAACTAGAACCTAAAGATTTGGAAAATTTGCAGCCTTTCCATATTGCAGGGAAAAAAAAAAAAAAAGAGGCGGGCGTGGTGGCGCACGCCTGTCATCCCAGAGACTTGGGAGGCTGAGGCAGGAGGATTGCGCATTCAAAGCCAGCCTTAGCAAAAGCGAGGCCCTAAGCAACTCAGTGAGACCCTGTCTCTAAATAAAATACAAAATAGGGCTGGGGATGTGGCTCAGTGGTTGAGTGCCCCTGGGTTCAATTCTTGGTACCCATCCACCACCCTCAAAAAAGAGAGAAATATTGTTCTGAACACAAGGGGCCATCTTGGGTTCCATTCAAGGACTTACATGGCCGTCTTAGCAGATCCAGGAATACAGATGCGATTATAATAGCATCTCTAAGCAGGACAGAGTGGAGAGGGCTGTGTAGACTTCCAGGATTCCCCATAGACCTTTCCATCCATGGACACGTGCCGTTCTTCAGGAAGGGGGAGAATGACCTCAAAGGAGACCAGGAGTCCATTAGGGCTGTTCGCCCACCTCAGGCCCAGTGGTCAAGGCTGATTCCTCCTCTGTTCCCAGGGGTGGGGACGTGTCTGCTTCTCAGCCAGGCTGAGGCTGCCCAGGGCCTCAGGGAGGGCAGGAGGAGAGCCACCCGTGTGGTGCTGCTGTCCGGTGGCCCTCAGGGCTGAGTGTGGAACCTGAAGGACTGTTCCTGAGGCTGACAGGCTCATCTGTGAGTGCTCGAGAACTGTGTCCCCTTCTTCCCGGACCCTCCCTTGGAGCGGGAATGCCTGTCCTCTGCCTGGCGCACGATTGTGTTTTGGAAGCACGTGACCGTGACCGGTGACTTTCACAGATGGAGGTTCACAGGTTCACAGATGGAGAGAGTTTTTGCCTCAGGAAGAATCACACCTAGAGTTTTACGCATTATCGGTTTCAAAGACGTTTAGGTGAGACTTTGGGTGTTAGACTCTAGAGTGGATGTTGGAAAGAGTCGATTCTGTGGGACTCGTGGGGGTGGAACAAATATTTTGCACTCAAGAATGACGTGGATTTTTGGTGGGGTCAGAGACAGAATGCTATGAATTGAATTGTGTCTCTTCAAAATCTGCCTGTTGAGGGGCTGGGGTTGTGGCTCAGCGGTAGAGTGTTCGCCTAGTACGTTTGCGACCCGGGTTCGATCCTCAGCACCACGTAAACATAAATGCATTGCATTGTGTACAACTAAAGCAAATAAATAAATATTTTTAAAAAATCTGCCTGTTGAAAGCCTAACTGCCAATGGGACTGTAATTGTCCACAGGGTCCTTGTAGGTGATTAAGGTCCAAGAGGCTCAGAAAGTGGGATCCTAATCTGACATGATTGTGGCCTTTTTTTGGGGTGGTACCAGGGATTGAATTTAGGGGCCCTCGACCACTGAGCCACATCCCCAGCCCTATTTTGCATTTTATTTAGAGACAGGGTCTCACTGAGTTGCTTAGCCCCTTGCTGAGTTACTGAGGCTGGCTTTGACTGGCGATCCTCCTGCCTCAGCCTCCCGAGCTGCCGGGATGACAGGTGTGCGCCTCCGCGCCCGGCTGACTGCGGCCTTTGTGGAAGAGGAAGCCGTTTGCTCTCTCTCCCGGTTTCCCTTCTGCAGAGTGGAGGCCCTGCAATAACACCAGCTACAAGCCTGGAGAAAAACCCTTGCCAGGAACTGAATTGGCTGGCAAGCTGATCTTGGGCTTCTCAGCCTCAAGAACTTTGAAAAACAAGTCTGTTGTTGAAGCAACCCCAGATCTTTAGTTATGACTGCCCGAGACTGGGGGTGTGGGGGATGAGGGGTGTGTGTTTGATGCTGGGAGTCCCCGGAGAACTGTCTTGCTCCAAACATTCCTTCAGCAGTCCCAGGACCACTCCAGAGTGGGAACGTCCTGGCCTGGCCTTGAAAACACCAGCAGATGTCATGTCACCTCGATCCCCAGAAACTGGAAACCCCCCACCCCCCACCCCATGCCCTCCAGGAACGCTGGTATGAAAACCCCACAGGTCTTCTTCTTTTTCACTTGTTTTATTAGCATCAATATATACAAAGTGGAAAATGACTTCATTTCATTATTCTAGCTTACAAAGTTGGTTTTGATTTTTTTTATTCTGTTTGATGATAAAATGAAAATGAAAATCTCCCAGGAGAAAGCCCACCTCTGAGGGTCTTACACAACTCACAACATCTGACCTCAAGCAACCCGCCGTGCCTCTCAAGGACACAGGAAGGTCATGCCCTTTGACTCTGCCCCCCCAAGGCTCCTGTCTCAGCCTAAAGCTACCGACTCCCCCTCCCGAAGTCCTACCACCCCTTATCACCGTCCCGATGACGCAGCGCGGTTCTTCCTTCTGAGCTGCTGCACAGCTTTTAAAGCGATCGCCTGAAGTTCTGTAAGCTCTCCAAGGAGCTGACTTCAAAGGATCCTAGTTAAAACATATTATGGCGTTAAGGAAAGATGGTGTCGGAATACTTATGTCAGTTAAATAATCCTACCAAAAATCAAAAATCAAAAGAAAAAAAAAAAAAAAACAGGAAAGGTCTGAGCTCTAAGCTGCAGAGGGTTGAGTGTGTGCATTTTTAAAGCACAGGGTGTCAGCGGCCAGAGACAGTGGCAGCCTGCATGAATTAGCTTGTCATCGATGCCACCACATGCATCCGCAGAAGCTGGCGAGCTCTGTAAACGTGCGGCCCCACTGGTTTAAAAATGAGGGGCTCATGGGAAGACCCCTCAGTCCGTCCTCGAGTTTCCCAAGAGAGTATCCTGTTCAAAAATATTTAATCCCAACGGGTTCTTAATTTTGATCCTATAAAAACAGACATAGGCAAACGGTGACTGCGTCGTCCCGTACGTATTTGGCACTATGAATGATGTTTACCTTCACACAGGACAAGGACACATTCAGATACTTCAAAAAGAAAAAAAAAAAAAAAAAAGAAGACACCAACCTGTCTTTTTGGTTGTGCTGGACGTGGTTGGACTCGCAGGACCCATCTCTAGACTAAAAGGAACTTAAGACCTGGTTATGGATGCTGAACAAACACAGGGCTAAGACCTGGGCCTTCTGGGAAAAAAAAAATCAGTATCTTCTCAACCCCTCCAACAGCCAAGAAGAACACCTGTCCCCTCCCCTGGAGCAGAAGTGGCATACAGGTTTCACAGGCGGTCAGTCTTCACAAAGGCGGAAGTTCAGCTTTTACTCAGCCGGGGCTTGTTGAAGTCCGACAGCATCGAGTTCTGCGTTGCCCTGGGATAAGCATCAGTTGGAAAGACAAGCAAGGATTGGATTCTGCCTCTTTTAAAAAGGGGACCTTATTTGTATTGTTGTCTTTCTCCAAAGGGGACACTACTCACTGGATGGTCTCCTTGGGTCTTTCATAGCCGTGTGTGTGTGTGTGTGTGTGTGTGTGTGTGTGTGTGTGTGTGTGTGGTGGCTCTGGGCTGGGGCAGGTGCTCTCCTGCAGGAGTTTGCTGTGGGAGCAGACGTGCAGGTTCTTTTCTGGCAGAAGGAAAACCCTGCTGGATCCCCACCCTGCCCCCAGGATGAAGGCCGGCCCCTGCGGGGGAGGGAGCCCGCCTGCTCAGACCCGGCTCCCCTCCATCCCCAGTCTCCAAAGCAACTATCCAGAGACGGGCTCCCAGCCGTTCTGCGTGGCGTGGCAGCTGGGAAGGATTTTTTTTTTCTTGTTTGAAAACCAGCAGATTTAAGAGAGCACGGGAGGGTGTCAAACGGGGTTCCAAAGGCCACGAAGCCCCATGTCAGCATCACGTGATCACCGAGGGACCACCGCTGCCTTGAGCTGCTCTTTCCCCTCTGCCATTTCGTCATGATCGTCATGATCTTCTTAGGAAAGAGCTTCCTAAACAGTCCCGCCCCGCCCGTTCTACTGGGTCAGGGCCGCTGCATCCGGTGAAACCCAAAGACCTGATCAGGCTCAGTGGCAGGCCTCCCTTTCCACCTGACATTCCTCCTTCCGTCCTCCTCCACGTTCAGATGGGTCCTGGCGGAAGTCGTCCTGCCCACCACGCGTCTTGCTGGGCGCTTAGCCCTTGCTCCTGTCCCCACAGCTCCCAGTGTCTTTTCCCAGGACCTTCCAACCTGCTGCAAGACTTAAGAGCAAGCATGTCCCAAAGGTAACAACGTCCTTCAGAGAAGCAATGCATGCCGCCCTCTCCCATTTCAAAGGCTGAGACATTGCAGAACCCCCAGGACAAAAGCAGCTCACCCCTGGATTCCCGGGCATGCCACCTCCTCCCTCCCAGTGCAAACTCGGCTAAGGCCAAGGATGAAGCCGCCTGTCCTCCTGAGCCCGTGGATTTATCATCACAGCCCGAGACTTGCCCTGCCAAACAAAGTGATCGATTCTGGCACTTGTCGTGTAAATTACCTGCGCTTTCATCACTGAAGGAGTGTCAAAGAAAAGAACATTTTATTAACCCAGTTCCCTTGCTCAGTCTTCCCCCTCACCCAATTTTTCATGGGGACTCTCAAATCTCTCATCTTCTCTGAAAATTTTCCTTGGTCATTTATCACCTTTTTAGAAAGAAAACATTTTCTTGTTTTGCCGGTGCCCAGTAAGGCCAGGGTGGCACAAGAGGATGCTTAGGTGACATCTTTATTTATTTATTTATTTCTGGTACTGGGGATTGACCTCAGGGGCACTTGACCACTGGGCCACGTCCCCAGCCCTATTTTGTATTTTATTTAGAGATAGGGTCTTGCTGAGTTGCTTAGGGCCTTGCCGTTGCTGAGGCTGGCTTTGAACTCGGGATCCTCCTGCCTCAGCCTCCTGAGCTCTGGGATGACAGGTGTGCACCCCTGTTCCCAGGTTAGGCGGCATCTTTGCTGCCTTCAGAAGGCCTGTGGGAGGGGGTAGACGAGGGTGAGATCCTTTAGAAGCTGGAAAGATTGGCAAAGAGGAGCAAACCCAGAATGGGTGTAAGCACCCATGCTCAAGTCCAACGCGAGTTAACCCAACGAGAAAGACCCTTCCTAAACTGATCTTGGGATCTGGGTTTGCAGCCCAACCACGGTGGGCGTGGCTGTCCGGGATGCATGCAATCCGATGCAGCCTTAGCATGACGTTTTTGATGGGGACCGGGGTGGAACCCAATCTTGTTGCTTTTCCTTTCTCTGCTGCCGCTGGCTGCTCTGCAAACCTTCCACCTGCCTTCAGAGTCCTGGCTGCCCCTGGAACTCGGCTGCAGCTGTGCCACCTGGAACCACACCTATCTCAATTTTAAATATAATAAATACAGTGAAGAAAACAGTAAATCTCCGATGAGGAGTCTAAAGAAAAGACAGCGGACGCGCCGGGGGCTTCCATCAAATGCCACACGGTCTCTGGACGGGCGTCTCGGGGTGGGGGTGACTGAGGCAATGTCTGCAGACTCCTTCTCGGGCGCGGCTCCTTCAGATGGAGACCTCGTACTCTCTGGTCTCCTGCAAGAGAGAGAAGCACAGGTTTGGGAACCCTGTGTGGCACTGTGAGAACTCAACGGTTCTAGTACTTCGGACTCCTGTGTGCATGCCCTTGACCTCGTGACCCCGACGCGCTTCTTGCAATGGATCATAAGCAGCGGCACGCAGCAGGTGCCGGGGACGTGCGTGTGCGTCTGCTGGGGTCTGCTGCTCGGCCTTTACCATGGACAGGGAGAAGCCTCTGGACCCCACTGGCTGATAAAGGACACGGGCAGCAGAAGGAGCCACCCAGATGACAACCAGCCAACCCTAGGAATACCAGCCGGCTGAACCAAATGACTGTTGGTGGCTTTACGCTGCCGTGGAGCATCGTGTCAGCGCTACAGGCAATTGGTTCACCCTGCCTAATCCGTGTGAATGAAGTCTAGTCTCTCAAATGCCACCTCCAGGATGGTGTCAGTCTGAAAAGCAGGAAACGATCAAGAACGTGAAGAGAGAGCCTCCAGCTAGAGAGAGGCTCTGCCCGCTGCCCTCAGAGCGCCCATCTCCAGGATGTGCGAAGGACTCAAAAACTTAACACCCCAAAACCAAATAACCCGATCAATAAATGGGCAAAGGAACGGAACAGGTACTTCACAGAAGAAGAAATGCCATCCATCAACAAACATATGAAAAAAGATCATCATCTCTAGCAATTAGGGAAATGCAGATGAAACTACACTGAGATTTCCTCTCACCCCAGTCAGAATGGCAGTTAGCAAGAGTACAAGCAGCAAAAGGCTCACTCATACGTTGCTGGTGGGGCTGCAAATTGGTGCAACCACTCTAGACGGCAGTGCGGAGATTCCTCAGAAAATGTGTAATGGAACCACCATTTGACCCATTTATCCCACTCCTCAGTTAAAATCAGCATGCTACAGTGACACAGCCACATCAATGTTTATAGCAGCTCAATTCACCATAGCCAAGCTATGGAGACAACCTATGTGTTCTTCAACAGATGGACGGATAAAGAAAATGTGGTACATAATACACAATGGAATATTATTCAGCCTTAAAGAAGAGTGAAATTATGGCATTTGCCAGTAAATGGATGGAACTGGAGAATTTCATGCTAAGTGAAACAAGCCAACCCCCCCAAACCAAAGGCTGAACATTCTCTCTGATATGTGGGTGCTAACACACAATAAGGGTGGGGGGAGAATAGAAGTTCACTGGATTAGACAAAGGGAATGAAGGGAAGGGAGGGGATGGGAAAGACAGTAGAATGCACTGGACAGGCCCTTCCCAGGTTCACGTGTGAACACACGCCCAGTGAAGCTCCACCTCGTGTACCACCGCAGGGCTAGGCCGCTGTCCTCCGTGTGTGTCTGACAGGTCACGACACACCCTACTGTCACCTACAGCTAACAAGATCAAATAAGAAAATCATCAACACCCGAAAAACCAAGTAGCTAAAATGCCACTTCCATCGGCCTGGCCTTTCTCTGGGACCTGGAAGAAGCTGTGGCGGGGACAATGCAGCCTCTGTCCCTTCTTGGTGGGATGGGAATGTCCCCATCTGGGACAGCTGCAGCCTGTGGGTAGCAACCGATTCGATTTCTCCAATATCCATGGAGCGTGCGGGACGTATCCCAGGCCCCGGTGAGGAGTGGGGAAAGGCAAGAAGCCACAGGCCCAGCTTGGAAGTGGTCATGGTCACCAGCGGTGGCGGAAGTCTCCTGTTCCTGCTGGGTCTGCACTAAGAGGCAGTCCCATCTACGCTGCAGGCAGAATGGAAGGTGGTCCCCGCTGTCCCCACCTGCTGGTGTCCCCTCTGTGTGGTCCCCTCCTCTGCGGGTGGGTGGGCCGTGACTTGATTCCAGCCAACATTACACTGGGCAGGACTGTGACTCCTGTCTTGTTAGGAGGGAGACTCCTGTTGTGAGCTGCTCTATGGAGAGGTCCACCTGGAAGGTGGCCTTTGGATGACAGAAATGGAGGCCCTCAGCCGTAAGGGACCCTGCATTGTCACAAGTGAATTTAAAAGGGCTGTGGTTTCACAAAGTCATCCCCGGCCTTTCAGTTCCTCATACGGACCTCAGGACCTTGGCACATACTCTCCCATCTGTCTGATATATTTGGCCGTCACCGTCTAAGTTCTACCACATCGACCTCTCAGTTTTGCTGTCACTTTCTCAAAGATGCCTTCCCACCCTCCTCCAAGTGTCTTCATTTATATATTTTCCAAAGATTTTTCATGGTTCTTAAAAATTATAACTGATAGATAGGTTAGGGCTGATGGGCCACCTCCCCCATGGGAATTTCTATGAGGAGCAACCTGGTTTCATTTTCCCCAGGCAGGAGCCAATTGGCTCTGTTCCCTGGGAAAAGAGCCAATAGCATTAAAGGTCACTCTGGTACACCCCCCACCAGAAATCCCTATTTAAAACTCCTGCCTGCCCGGAGCTCAGACACAACAGCTCCTCCCTGCTGAGAGGAAGCAGCCACTGCAACAGCTTCAGACTCACATCTCCAGCCCGACGGCAGCTGCCCCAGCAGACAGCTCCAGAGACCACAGCCAGCACGACCAGGCACCGACCCTCTGTCCAGAGCTCGCACACTCCCCCTCCCTGACTCCTCTCTCCCACCAGAGCTCGCACACTCCCTCTCCCTGACTCCTCTCTCCCACCAGAGCTTGCACACTCCCCCTCCCTGACTCCTCTCTCCCACCAGAGCTCACACACTCCCCTCTCCCTGACTCCTCTCTCCCACCAGAGCTCACACACTCCCCCTCCCTGACTCCCCTCTCCCACCAGAGCTTGCACACTCCCCCTCCCTGACTCCTCTCTCCCACCAGAGCTCACACACTCCCCTCTCCCTGACTCCTCTCTCCCACCAGAGCTCACACACTCCCCCTCCCTGACTCCCCTCTCCCACCAGAGCTTGCACACTCCCCCCTCCCTGACTTCCCTCTCCCACCAGAGCTCGCACACTCCCCTCCCTGACTCCCCTCTCCCCATACTTCTACCTCCGACCAGCCATAAAGGCTAGTGAATAAATCTCTTGACTGCACGGTTGTCCCTGGTGTGATTTTTGCCCTTCAATAACTAATAACCGAGAGATTCCTGGGCGTGGTAGATGGTGTGAGGTTCAAGGGGAGCAGTAAGACCAGGGTGGTAGGGTGTCCTGGCCTGGTGCCCCCTCAGCCAAATGGTTCCTTCCACTCTTGGAACCTCAACGTCCTCCCTGCTCAGAGCTGCCCCAAAGAGTCACCAGGGTTCAAGGAGGTCATTCACTTAAGGGCTCCAGGACATCATCGCTGGCGTCTGCCTCCTTGGCAAGATCGGGAGCTCTCTGGCGGCAGGCTCCGCGTCCTGGCCACCGCAACGATGTCAACGGGGGTCCCCTTAGATGATGATGGAGCTGAGAGAGTCCTGTTGTTTGGCGATGTTGCAGCCATTGTAAGTCAGTGGGTCACAGGTTGGAGGTGATGTCGGTGTGAGCACACCCACTGCCCTGCCCGTCAGACCCTGGACAGTGCGTGATGCTGGACGAGTGGCTGAGTGACCTGTGCTGCTTATCTGTCGACTACACTAGAATGCTATTATCAGAGTGCGTTCAACTTACACAAAGAAGCTTACTGTAAGACGCACGCGGTGTTACGCCCACGGGGGTCTCCACCTCAGGCTTACGCATCTCTCTCTGTTTTTTCTTGGTACCAGGGATTGAACCCAGGGGTGCTTGACCACTGAGCCACATCCCCAGCCCTCTTTATGTTTTATTTAGAGGCAGGATCTCACTGAGTTGCTTAAAGTCTCGCTAAGTTGCCGAGGCTGGCTTAGAACTCGCGATCCTCCTGCCTCAGCCTCCGAAGTCACTGGGATCACAGGCTGCGGCCACCACACCAGGCTCCCTGAATCTCTTGATCAAGAAGCCGAAATAAGTGATGGACCCCCGGCACCCCCACCGAGAGTGGTGAAAGCACACCGGGAAGGACGGGGATGATGGTGCAAAATCACAACCTCTGAATTCACTTGTCACAACGTGCCGTCACCTCCCAGTACATATTGAGCACCTACTGTATGCCACGTCACCGTGGAGCAGCCTCCCACAATGACAGAATCGCCCACGAACACGGCCCTGTCGTGAAGTGACACAGGGCTGTACCTGGTCCAGGACTCTGTCCCCACCGCCCAACACAAGGCCTGCACTGCCCTTGGCCCTTCGCTGAGGAGCAGGCTCAGGTGGACCTGGAGGAAGGCAGCGCCTTGCTGTCCACTGGGGGGTGTGGCCGCACCTGGGGCTCCCCTGAGGACCTGGGCAGCCCTTTCTTCCCTGCCTGTCCCCACCCCAGTCCTTCAGGGTCCTCTTCGGCTCTGGTCACTTGCAGACAGAGCTGGGGGTCCCAGCGGTCAGCTCAAGGCCACTGGACATGCCTCCTGCCAGCTGCAGGAGCCGGGAAGGGAGACCAACTCACCCCTGTCTCATAAATGGGGTTGTCAAACTCGGTCTCCACGGTGATCTGGCTGTAGGGGTGGGAGTACATGAGGGGCAGGCGGAGGCTGGAGTAATAGCGGCACCTGCAGGGAGAGGAGACAGGAGGTGGAGTTACTTCTTCTTCTTTTCTTTTTTTTTTTTTTTTTTTTTTTTTTTCGGTACCCGGGATTGAACTCAGGGGCCCTCGACCACTGGGCCACATCCCCAGCACTATTTTGTATTTTATTTAGATACAGGGTCTTGCTGAGTTGCTTAGGGCCTTGCCATTGCTGAGGCTGGCTTTGAGCTGGATCCTCCTGCCTCAGCCTCCCAAGTGCTGGGATTACAGGCGTGTGCCACTGCGCCCGGCTTAGGCAGAGTAACTTCTCTCCCACGGTACCACAGTAACACAAAACAGCTGGCGCCCCTCCGTGATTGACAAGGGGGCGGTGTGTGAAAACCGCCTCTGCAGGTGGCTTACCTTAGTTGTCATTTATTTGTCTGCAGCCTCCCCTCCCCCCACAGGCCTTGGGCTCCTTGTGGGCAGGATGGTGCACTTTAGATGCGCGCTGCCTCGGGGCCTTTGCACATGCCTTTTCTCTGCTTGCACCTTCCCCTCCCACACAAGGCGTGGTTTGCTCATGATCACTCTCAAGTTCTTGCTCAAGTTCCCTCTCAGTGGGGCCTCTGCTGCCCATTCCTTAAAAACCACCTCTATCCCAGAGTCCTTTTCTCCCTTCCCAGTTCCTCTCCCATCCCAAGGCACCCGTGGTTTTCTGATGCTCGTTGCCTGCTCTCTGCCTGGCCCTGTGGACCTGATCCAACAAGGCAAAGACTCCTGTTCTGTTCAGCCCGGAAGGCTGCCTGGCACCGAGCAGGCGCGCCACAGCTGTGACTCTGGAAGCTTGGTGATTGTCCCACAGGCGGATTAATATCTTCCCTTTCCACCAAATGCAGGCTAGCGGCCACCAGCACCAGCGACAATGGCTGGTCCCGATCTGATCACCACTGTGTGATTGTTGAATAATGGAGTGAGTGGATGGTGGAATGGGCGAGTCAGTGCGCGGCAGGGCGTCCTGCCGTGTCCCCATAAAACCTAAGTTCCCTGGGGTCAGGGATGGTGTCTGCCTCCTTTGCTGCCCGCAGGGGAGGCTTGGTAGGTGCCCTAGAGGCTCCCCATGCCTCAGGGTCGCACCCTCTCAGCACTCGCAGGTGCTCTGCCCTCGAGCTGCGGGTGGAGGCGCCGCCGCTCCCGCCCCGCCTACCTGGTGATGTAAATGTAGGCTCCTCCCAGCAGCAAGGAGATGAGGAGGACCGGGATGAAGATGGCCAGAGCCACATTCCCGCCTTCCAGCGACGACTCTGCTGCCGCTTCTGCTACTGAACACAGAAGCCACTGAGGCCTCACACCCCGCACTCCGGGGGTGCCCGGCTCTCGGGTGAGACCCCGCCCCCTCCCCAGTGAGGCCCCGCCCCTTCCCAGGTGAGGCCCCGCCCCCCAGGTGAGACCCCACCCTGCCAGCGCTGCGCTCCCCAAAAGGCTGACACCCCAGATCCCCAGACCCTGGAGGACAGAGGCAGACACCAGGGGCCACGTAGCCCAGACTCGTTCTGTGGTGGCATGGCCAGAAGGGCCACCAGAAATGGCAGCTGAAATCATGATCACTTCCACGACCATTTGAGGGTGGGGGGACGCAGGTGTCCTTGGGCTAGAATCCAATTCAAGGGAAATCAGGTTGAGATCTGAGACGTGGAGAGAATCCCAAAGGTGATCTCAGGGAAGGCAGGTTCCCTGACATTGCATGGGGTGGAGAGGAGAAAACAGATGGGCTGGGGAGGTGACTTCGACCCAGCAGGGGAAATACATAGGTAGGAGCCCGGGACAGTTGCGCGGTGCCCGGGTCAGCCACGAGGTCTGGAAGCAGGAGTTTCCAAACCTGGCGCAAACCCAGAGGGAGAGCGCGGGAACTTGTCACCCCCAGCTGGGGTCCCTTCCAGCACCACTCAGTGAGATTTCAGTCCAAGAGAGCATGGGAGCCGCTGGGACAGCCCTCAGGCTGCGCAGAGGGCACCCCAACTCTGAAGACCCCGCACTTCCTCCAGAGCCTCCGCTGCTCATTCCTGAGCCAGCCTCTCGCCTCCCCTGGGGGCTCCCAAGGCGAGGTTGGTGGCAACGGCAAGGACTGGGGTAGCTATTTTGGGGCCATCATTTTCCCAGCAGAGCTTGGTGGGGGAGACCCAGGTGGCTTCAGAGACCAGGCTTGCGGGGTTTCTCTGCCGCCCTCTGCGTCCCGTCTAACAGAGCTTAGCTGTACTCCAATCTATAATCCATTAACTGCCACTTCACAGGCTCTGAAAAAATCAATCCTAATACCAGCAACAAACGCCGCGCGCAGACCGTGACAAGGGTGCTCTTGGCGTCTGGGCACCGCCCGGGAGGCCTTCCTGGGCCACTGGCTGGCAAAGGCAGGCGGCCCCGGAGCAGGGAGCAACACTGGGAAACGCCCGTGCTTTCCAGGTGGAGGGACGCATAACACCCTCCTCCTTCACTGATGTCGCAACCCTGGCTCTGCTTGCTTGGATCAGGATGGGGTCTGTTGCAAGGAACAGCGGCTAGTGACATGTCATCCCCATCGCCCAGACGCGGCCGCGTGGCCTCATTATGGCCGGAGAGCTAACTGTGGCTCCAGAGAGAACAGCGGCAACTGCCTAATTGGTGGAGACATCTACAAAAATGCGACAATAGATTATAGATATTTTCCTAGCGTCGCCACGGCTGGAGCGAGAGGCGTTTGCATCGAATTGAACAGAGGCGGCGCTGGGTGCGGCCAGTTTATGATGGAAAGAGGAGGACCACAAAATAAAAAGGCCCGAACACCCTGAATGGTGCCCGACATCTGTTCCACATTAATAAAACTCACTTGAGAATTTCTAATCAAAGGAAAAGGGAGAAGGGAGGGTAATGTCGGGGGAGAAACGGAATGAAAGAAAAAAACAGACCCTGGGTAGGCAGGAGGGCGCTTGGCTCAGCAGGGGGCACGGCTGACAGGTCTCAATAGGGACCTAGGGCTTGGGGACGCTCAGTATTCAAATTAATATTTTTGCCTTGTTATTGTCATGTAGAGAACTGGTATCAATTCCCTTCGGAGTTATATTTAGGATAATATTTAGGATAAGTCGCAATTCTAATGATTTGCTTTTCTTTATACAGTCTTTCAACCTTCATTTATTTATTTTCTTTTTGGTACTGGGGATTGAACCCAGGGGTGCTTAAGCCACATTCAGGCTGATTTTTTGTATTTTATTTAGAGATAGGGTCTCGCTGAGCTGCTTAGCGCCTCCCTGTTGCTGAGGCTGGCTTTGAACTTGTGATCCTCCTGCCTCAGCCTCCCAAGCTGCTGAGATTACAGGCGTGCCCCACCGTGCCCCGCCATTCCTGTTTTGAAATCATCTTTGGCAGTGGGAAGGCAGAATTTAGTTCTTTTGTAAGCATCCAGATAGAGAGATTCACAGACCTGCTATTAGTTTTCTGCTATTAGCTTGATGTATTGAATTTTTTTTTTTCCCATAATGGAATTGAACTCACCTTCTAAAGCGTGTTCAAAACTGTCTTGATTAACTGAAAGAGAAATTGGGAGGCATCGGTCAATGTCAAGCAGATTTGCTCTGATTGCATAAAAGGAAACCGAACAAATTAGGCACGAAAGCCCCCCCCCCCCCCCCCCCCCCCCCCCCGGCCTCCCACGGGCTCTGCTGAGGCCACCATGTGCTGTCATTTATCTTGGGCTGCTGTAAGGGCCGGGGGGGGGGGGGCACTTCCTAAATTCCCAAGGGAAGATGAGACAGAGGGTAAAAACATTAGTGCAATAATAGTAATAACGAATAATTACCAAGCCCTCACCCTGTATCTGGTGTTGTGCCAAGAGCTGTCTATATATTGCCTATGTTAGCCATTAGGTAGAGAACTGTCATCACCACCATATCACACGAGAGCAGAGTTTCAGAGACATGCAGTGATTTCTCTGACGTCACACAGCGTCTAAGAGATGGCAGTGTGATTTCAACCTGGACTGCTGTGCTGTCTCTTACCTCTGCACTCAACTACGTGGTGAGGGTTTTTGCATGGCTTTCATGAGAAATGGTGAGCCTCGAGACCCTCATGTGAAATCCAGCTGCCGTTTTCCTGCTTGAAATACTCATTTATGTCACGCAAGCCCATTTCATTTTTGTCCCAGGTTTAGGGACTGGGCTTTACATTCCATGGAAAACTATTTTCAGCAACTTGGATTCCTATAACACTTGGAAGCCCAGGATGACGGGAGATGGCCTCCCACGTGCCCTGGCCTCACGGTCAACGTGGTAGCTGAGTCCCCAAATTTTCCATCAAGGATGGGTGCTCTTCCAAGGGTGTCACGGCCCAGAGGCGAAGGGCTTCAGTGTTCAAGATTGCAATGTTGGAGGACGGGAAGGCGAGGGGAGGCCCGGGCTTGGTGACATGCGTGTCCTACCAGATCCTGAGACTTCCTGATTAGGAACGGATCAAAGTTCTCATTGCACAATGACAACAAGACCAGCGGAAAAGCTAACTGGTAACTAACTAGCTGCATGGACTTGGCTGTGTTCCCAGCAGATCACGTGGTTGAAAGCAAGTCCCCATATCCATGTCTTGGTGCACGGGGGGGGGGGGCAGGGGGGTGTGCTTTGGAGATAATTGGGTTAGACGAGGCCAAGAGGGTGGCCCTCCCATGGCATTCGTGGCTCCGTGGGAAGAGGAAGAGAGGCCGGGCCGGCACACATCCCTGTCTCACTGCAGGATGTCCTGGCCAGATGCTGAGCAGGTGTGGTACCAGCATCAGAACCATGGGCTGAATAACAGGCTTCCATTCTTAATGAGGTGCCTCGCCTCAGGCATTTTGTTAGAGTAACAGAAAATGGTCAAAAACAGGTGGCCTCTTAGAGTTCACCAGGTCTGGCCGCCCACCCCTTCAGAGCAGGCTCAGGGTCCCCAGGACTCTGCGTCTGCTTCTTTACCTTTGCAGACAGGCAGGGGTCCGTTCCAGTGCGATGGCTGTCCCAGGATGCACCGGATGGTCACCTCGCCCATGAGCTCAAAGCCTTCGTAGCACATGAAGGTGAGGGACTCTCCGGGTAGGTAGAGTCGCTTGTACAGGATTTGGTATCCATTTTCAGGCAACCCTGGGTTGTCACATGCCAGGGACTCCTCGGCTAAAACACAAGCCACGTGGGGCTCTGATGAGATGATGCAAGGCAAAGGGGGACCTCCTACCCAGTGCCCCCGTGACCCAGTAGGTCCTCTCTGGTCCACCTCACATCCAACGGTCACCCATTCCTCAGGCTGGTCTTCCTCCCTCCCACCTCTGGGCACCAACTAAGCATGGGCAAGGGGCTGTGAACCTGGGTTAAATTCTGGTTCTTTCATTTATTCGCTGTGTGACCTCCAGCAAGTGGCATAACCTCTCTGATCCTCAGTTTCCTTATCAGCACAACTGGGAATAATAGTACCTATCTCATAGGGGTTTGGAGGATTAAATAAGATGTAAAATGCTCAGGATGTTCTTGGAATGTTAGATATTCAGTGAAGAGCAGGTGGTAGTGGTGTGTAATGAAGAAATAGTCTTGCTTCTCATCTTACACCAGACCCACCCACCCAGAGCATCTAGGTCTTGTCTTTTAATACTCAGTCCTCATTTCTCCTTTTTTAGGGAGCCTTCTTGGATGCCTCCCAAGTCACAAATCTTTCCTTTCTCCACCTAGTCTATGGAATCAATGATTGACTATGGTATTGATCACTGACCATGGTGTTGATTATTGATCATGGTATTGATTATTAATCATGGTATTGATTATTGATTATGGTATTGATTATGCTATTGATTATTCAATGCAGTGTCTGCTTCCCTTACTGGAGATGAGTTTGTCACACTATGATGGAATCTCAAGGCCTGGGATACCGTAGGGGTACAGTAATGGCCTTAGCTAGTAAGCTCTGGCTGGCGGCCGTGTTCTCTCCAGCTGCAGACACGCAGCCCTGGACGGCGGAGGGCTGAGCCTGCAGGTGTCGCCCACCCAGGCCCACCAGGGGACGCACTCCTTCTCAGCCCCCAGGTGGATGGACGGCCAGCAAGTCCGCCCCGTGCCGAGGACCACAGGATGTTTAGACTACAGTAAAATCCCCATAGCAGGAGAGTCACTGTCTTGACCACCGAGTGGTTGGTGGCATTGGGGACACTGCCAGTGATGAACAATCCATCTCCAGAGCTTTCATCTCGCGAGCCTGGAACTCTGCATTGAACCACTCCCCATCTCCCCTCCCGGCCCCTGGACCCTCCCTTCTGCTTTCCTCTCTGTGAATGTGGCGGCCCCAGGGGCCTCAGGCACAGGGCGTCATGTGGCAGCCGTCTTCTGGGGACTGGCTTATTTCTCTGAGCATCATGTCCTCAGGTTCATCCATACCGTAGCCCACGTCACCATGTTCATCTTTTTTTTTGGGGGGGGGTACCGGGGATTGAACCCAGGGGCACTCGACCACTGAGCCACCTCCCCAGCCCTATTCTGTAGTGTATTTAGAGACAGGGTCTCCTGAGTTGCTTAGGGCCTCGCTGTTGCTGAGGCTGGCTTTGAACTCGCGATCCTCCTGCCTCAGCCTCCCGAGCCGCTGGATGACAGGCGTGTGCCACGGTGCCCGGCCAGGCTCCATCCTTTTGAAGGCTGAGTGACACTCCGGGTGCGGACGGACCACATCTTCGCATCCCGCTGTGCACGCTCGGGGCTTCCTGTCGCTGGTGGAGGACGCTGCTGTTGGGGGACCTTCTGAGTTCCTGCCTTCTGTTCTGCACACGTACCCCAGAGTAGACTTGCTCATCCTAGGTCAATCCCACTGGTGATTTTCTCGAGGCCCTGCCGACCGACCCCCACGGGGTCCCCCCTCCCCCGTGCACCGGGCCCCGGATTCTCCACTCGGACCCGACAGCGGCTTCTCCTCTGCGTCTGGACCTTGCTTTGACTCAGGAAGAGCCGCGCCTCGCGGCAGCGCCTCACACCTGCCATCACCGATTCCGAAAAGCGGGATGGGAAGCTCCCCCGCCACTGGCTTCCGACGGCCCCGGTAGTGCCACTCCGGACAGAAGATGCCGGAAGCAGCCTGCGGGTCTGAGTGATGCCCTGCAGAGCCCAGGTGCGATGGAGCCGCGGCCCACCCACGCCTCACCCGCGGGCCTGACCCCGCTCGCGGAGGGACACAGCTCCTCCAGGGCCAGCCCGTGCCCCGGCCTCGCGCCCGGACGGCCTCCCGTCTCCTCGAGCTGGCTGCGCTCTGCTGCTGGAGGCGCCTCCACCCTTGGAGCCCCAGCCTGGGGAGCCCGTCCCGGGCGCGCCCCTCTCTCCCCCCACGCACAGGTGACACGGGACCCGCCATGACTGCCCTCCATGGTCCTCGGCACTCACTCTCTTCGAGGGTGGGCAGGACCTCGGACCTGCTTTTGACCCACACGACACGTGGGAGGGTCCGGGATGTCACTGTGTGACGCGGCTGCTTAAGACGGTCACTGCCTGCCTGGAAGGTCCTCTCTTTACTGTCCTGGGCGAGCAACTGGCCAGGCAGGCGGCCTCCGGCCAGCAGCTCGTAAGGAAGGGAATCCTGCCAACAGCCTGGGAGGGCGGGGGCTGCCCTGGCCACCCTCCAGAGGGGACCCAGCCCCAGGCGCTGTCCTGTGAGAGTCCGAACCCAAAGAACGAGTCCAGCCACTCCAGACCCTCGTCCACAGAACCCCGGGGCCACGCCGTGCGTCCTTTGAGGCGTCTCATTTTGCAAGACGAATCTCAAGAACCCCTCGAGATCCAGCTCGGTCCACCGTGGCCCGAATTCCGGTGCCCTGGGACTCTGTAGGGCACGGAGTCTTTCCGCACCGCGTGCGGCTCCCTCCTCTGCACCTCTTCCCACATCCATGCCAGGCATCCCAGGGCCCAGCGCAACGCCCGGCTCACAGGAAGCTTTCGCCCAGTCACTCAGCAGGTGTTTATCGAGCAACTGTTACGTGCCAGCACACGAGTAACAGAGAGAACATGGAGGTGGACACAGGGATCGGACCCCTGGCCCCTGGAACTTGTGGGTGGGAGCCACACTGTACAATACAGGTGCCGACTGGAATCTCTTCCTCTAATAATCCATATTTCTGGCTTCTTCTGAAGCATCACAGATCAGGCGGTCCTGGACACGCATGGTCTCCTGGCACTGGTTGCCTGGAGTTGAGGCGCGGCTTCCTTTTAGCCGCAATCCCTACCACTCCCTGTTGTCTCACACAGAGCACGTGCCTGGCCCCATGGGCACGTAGCACATCACCTTTCTGAAGAATGAGTAAACCCAGGGGTGGGTGTGCTTGGGCAGCGGTTGTCACCACTGACGAAGACTTTGGGCTGTGTCTCCTCAAGTGGGTGGTGGGTAGGCGCCTGCTTCCACCCTGAGGCTGAAGGGTCTTCTTTTCTGCCCAGTGGCTGTCACCACCAGGAGCTGTTTTCTTCCACTTCATGCTGGGAGTGGATGGCAAAGGGGACTCTCCGGGACCCTGTGCTGCTGGAGGTGAGTCTTGCATGACCGTGAAGATGAGCCCCAGCAGGACTGCCTGCGTCGATTCAGAATCTATCTCACACACGCTGACCGCAGGCCGGGCGGTGGGTCCAGCGGGGGCGGGGAGGGGCAGACACCACGCTGCCCTGCAGAGCGGAGTCTGGCGCCGAGTGCCCGACTGCCCACAGTGCCCACAGTGCCCACAGTGCGATGTAAACATGTGCTCCGTGCGTGCGTTATGAATCGTGATGCATGCTGCTGTTATAAATCCAACAACTCTGAATAAAAGAATGTGACTAAAGAACGAAAGGCAGGCGCTGTTGGAGGAATTCAGAGGTGCCGGTGCTCGGAGGAGGCCCTGGCTTAGCACGGGGAGTGACGAAGTCAGAGGACGAGTGAGGGTCGGGAGGTTGCAGAGTCCCCTTCGGATAAGACTCCTAGGCCTGCAGGGACCGGCAAGGAGGCCCTAGCCCTGCAGAGTGCGCCTGGGCCGTGGTTATGGCCTCACGCAGAGTGCTGAAACGCCATTTCCTAACAGGTGGGTGGCGTCCTTTTATACGAATGACAGCAGGACCAGGGCCAGCGCTCCTCCTGTTCTAGTGATTCCTCTGCAAATCTTCTGAGCAAACCCTTGATCCCCAAGTCCAGCTGGGCTCATTGCTGCATCCTCAGCAGCCTGGTATACAGTAGGTGCCCAATCAATGTTTTTTTTCTTTCTTTTTGGTACCAGGTGTTGAACCCAGGGATGCTTAACCACTGAGCCACATCTCCAGCCCTTTTTATTCTTTTATTTAGAGACAGGGTCTCACTAAGTTGCTTAGGGCCTTGCTAAGTTGCTGAGGCTGGCCTCAAACTTGTGATCCTCCTGCCTCAGCCTCCCCAGTCACTGGGATTACAGGTGTATGCCACTGCGCCCGGCTCCAATAAATGTTTCTTGAGTGATCTTACGTGAACTCAATTCAAGGAGGGTTCTAGAGTAAATGTGCTTGGGATCCAGTGTCCAAGGCCCAGAGTCAGGTCTCGGTGTGTGTCTAGGCACACACGTACTGCCGGTGGTATGCACCACACAGTCGAGGATATATAGTCCCTGCACGGCGCTTTCAAGTTCATAAATCTCTGAAGCCAAGGATTGGCTCTTCGGTTTCTTTTTCAGTCCTACTATAACTCTGCACCTACTATGTGCCAAACCTGCACTGGGAGCCGGGTGGGGAGTGGGGAGTTGGAGAAGGAAGATTTCTGTTATCCCAGAACTCAGTCTAATGGAGAAGAGAGAGCGGTTATCATTGCGATCCAGTGTGGTGACAGCTATGCCGGGGGACCAGCAGGGGTGGTGGGGGTGGGGGAATGGGCAAACTCCTTTTCTCCCTCTCTCGGGGCTGGAGGATGCTTCCTCTTGAAGAGACCCCAAGAGAAGGAAAAAAAAAAAAAAAAAAAAAAAAAAAAAAAATCCCATAGTACCTGCAGTGCAGGAGTGTGACCAGCAGGTGGCAGTAGTTACCCAGCAGATTTCCCAGGTATTTTCCCCTGGAATTCTCTTTCATGAATTCACCAAGATTAATGAACACAGCAAATATTTATTGAGCACCTTCTATGTGCCAGGCACTGTTCTTGTCCCCGAGCATGCAATAATGAGTGAGACAGACGTGGCTGTACCTTTGTGTAATTTAACACAAATTCATTCGTGGATGTGTTGTATAAATCGATCCTGGGTGCCTGCCCCTGCCAAGATGACACGGAGAGTGACAGAGGGTGAATGATCAGTCCTGGATGCGGAGGGGAAATGGCAGTAGGTCCGGGAGGAGGAGAGGGCGTGGCTCCCACAGAGCTCCCCTGGCTGAGGGCCAGAATCTCCGACTCACCCAGGACCCCACTCTGCCCCCGAGGTACTTTAAGTCAATTAGTCCCTCAGGGTGTTCTTTGAAACATCCCTCATGTGATCATGAAGCTCACCCAGGGCTCAGAACTGCTGCTTTGGTGTCTTGGCATGGCTAATGCACTTGTTTTCATCTAATGATTTCATTTCTGAACTGTCGGAACATCCACATTCTGTGCTGGCCCATGGATCTGCACAGATCATTTCTAACCCTCCTTCGTCTCCTCGGAGGGAGGACAGTCCTGGCCAAAGCAGCCCACGGCTACCGAGAGCATCCTCGGGACCGGGCACCGCTCGGATTTCCTACCTGGGCACTCCATTCATTACCACAGGGACCCCGTGACACGGCCATTACCTCGTCCTTGTCTTAGATGGGAGGACACGAAGCTCTGATCTGTTGGGTCATCTGCCGAAGGCCTCGGACCAGTGACTGGCTGAGCTAGGATCTGCAGGCCGCTGGAGCCTGCTGTTTCTGACTACGCCATGCACCCATTTTACAGATGAGGCCACGGAGGCTCTGGAGACTCACGTGTGAAGAGTCTCCAAGAAGGCCGCGGCTGGGCTGTGATTAGAGCCTAGGAGTCTGGGCCCAGAAGAAGTGAGAGTTTGAGAAGTTGGTAGAAGCAGGTCTCTGAGTGTGGAGGTGGCAGAAGAGTGATCCAGAAACTGGCCTGAATTTAAAACTGGAGACTTGGGTCTGCTGTGTGACCTTGGATGAATTGCTTTCTGTCTCTGGTCTCTGTTTTCCCATCAGTTCTGTAGACGGGGCTGGGCCAAGACCCAGAGCTTAGCAGAGCTGTGGGTGGGCAGTATGTCCCCACACTCTGAAATGAGATCCTCCCAGGTAGGTTTTCTCCATCTTGACAAGATTGGCATGTGGGGCCGGGTCCATCTTTGTGGTGGGGGCTGTGCTGTAGACACGGAACGCACCCCCTTTTCCACAACCAAGGACGTCTCTACACATCGCAGGGACCTGCGTTCTTTGGACACCACTGGTCTAAGGTTTTAAACAGCTCTGTGGTAATTGGTGTGGCGTCATCCTGTCCTCTCTCTGGGGATTCATCCTGATGGTCTCATGGACAGAATTACAAACCTGCCCTCTTTTTCTGTTTTTCCTCCAATTTTCCTCTCTTTAAGAAGAGAGATGCACCTTTTTAGAGGACATTTGAGCAAAATGCTTAGATTGAAGCTGTGGCTGTTACAACTGGTTTGTAAAAGACCCCATGAGTAGCCCAGCATTGAACTCAGTGGGAATTAGCGCACAGTATTCATTGAACATCTACTATATGCCGGGTATGCTGTCACGAGCTTTCAGGCTGGTGCTGGCCATGCTGGACCTTTACTCCTTTGGATGAGGAAACCGGCTTGTTTGAAGCCACATAACACCACCGGCAAGCAGCAGAGCTGGGATGTCACCGGGATCCGCTGCACTCTGAGTCCTGTGTGTGTGGCAGTTTTTCTGTAATGAGGAGCCCCTCTCGTGCTGAAGTCCCCCAGGGCCATCCCGAGTCTCTCTAGACGCTGTTTTCTCGGGGACCAGTATTTTCCCACATGAAGACTGACCTTCAGCCGGCCTCCACTTGCTGGCTGAGCGAGGCCGTGGGGAAGCTTGTCCCTGGAGCCCCCCACCATCTGCGGTCTGGCCACAGCAGACGGGGGCTCGGCCCAGGCTGCGGCATCCTCGCGCCTCAAGTTCAAGAGCAGAAACGGTGACAGGACCCGCTTGGAACAGGGAGGGAGGGACAGGCTCGGCCCACTCCGACCCCGGGGTGAAGTTCTGCGCAGCCCAGCAGGGGGCACCTTCCCGCAGCTGTCCTGGTCCCGGCCCGACGTCGGGAGTCACTTTCTCAAAGGGCTCCTCGGCCGGAGAGTCGGCTTGGGGTCGCTGTGACCAAAGTACCCACCAAGGACACGGAGAGGAGGCTCAGGCCTCAGAGGTCTGGTCAATGGACGGCGCAGTCGGTCGCTGGGCCCAAGGTGAGGCAGAGACTGCCGCGAGGGCAGGGCAGGGGACGGCGGCTCCCCTCACCGTGGCCGAGAGCAGAGAGGGGAAGGGAAGGGGCCACAGGACGATGCACCCCCAGGGCGCCCCGTGACGGGGAACCCCAGGCCCAGCCGTAGCCGCCATCAGGACGCAGCAGGTTGGCGCGTTGCCTGGACCTGACCGCGTGATGCCCGGAGCTGCCGGCGTGTGGGCCAGGACGGCAGCCTCCACGAGGGCAGCAGCGCGGGGCCTCTGTTTTGGCACGTGGCTGCACACAGGAGGCGCTTACTGAGTGAACAGCTGCTTCTAACATCCACTCTGTACCTCACAGATTCCCCGAAGCCCACAAGTCAAGGGCTTGGTCCCCAGCTTCGTGCCCTTGGGGGATGTGGAAACTTTAAGGGGCGGGGCTTAGCGGGAGGCCTTTATGCCATGGGGGCGTGTCCTTGTAAGGCTTGTGGCCCACAGTCTCCTCTGCTCTTTCTCTCTCCTTCCTTCCTTGTGGTGTGGTAAGCAGTTTTGCTCCACCAGGTGATTCTGCCAGAATGTGCTGCCATGGGCCCCAAATGAGGGGGCCAATCCATCATGGACAGGAACGTCCAAGACCCTGAGTCACGATAAGCCTTTCCTCTTGACTCAGCTATCAGCTAAAGTAACAGAAAGCATGCCTTCTCCATAGACAGAGGACTTCTTCTCACAGACAAGGCTCTGAAGCCTAGAGAGGGCAAGTTACTGGCCCAAGGTCACCCAGCAGAGCTGGGGGTGTGTCAAAAAACCCCCCTGCAAATCCCAGATTCTTCCTCTATCTACAATTGACTTAACTGTTCTTGAAGTGGCCTGGGTAAACAAACCAGGAGTGAAAGGGCATGGCTTCGAATCCCAGCTGGACCAAACTAGGCCTGTCTGCTGATGAGCTAGCTGGTGGTGCTGACGCTCTGCCCAGGGGCTGGACCACAGAGTGATGAGGCGGGAAGATGCTTTTGGGGTTCTCCCCTTCCTGCTGTGTGACCTCAGGAAAGCCACTCACCCTCTCTGGGCCTATTTGCCTACTTTTAAGCAGACACTCCCCCAGCCCCTCACATGCAGTTTGTGCTGGTGTGGGGAAGGGCTTGGCATACTGAAGTCACTGAGTGGGGGCTATGCCCTTGGTTGAGTCCATGGGACTTTTTTTTTTTTTTTTTTGGTGGTACTGGGGATTGAACTCAGGGGCACTTGTCCACTGGGCCACATCCCCAGCCCTTTTTTGTATTTTATTAGAGACAGGGTCTCACTGAGTTGCTAAGTGCCTCGCCATTGCTGAGGCTGGCTTTGAACTCGCGATCCTCCTGCCTCAGCCTCCCAAGTGCTGGGATTACAGGCGTGCGCCCCCGCGCCCGGCCCATGGGACATTTTAAAGCTATTATACATCCAACAACTTCCTCCCTAAAAACCTTTGGAACTGGGACTGGGACACGCTTCTCACCGAGTCGCCCAGCCGCTGGGATCTGAACCACCCCTGGGCTCCCTGTCACCTCCCGCCAGCCTCGCCTGCCACCAGGGCAGCCCCGAGCCTCCCGACACCCACTTGGCTGGCGGCTCATTAGCGCGGTGTCAGGGAAGCCTCCAACTCTGCGCCACAGCTGCGCCCGAGGAGGGAGGGAGGGGGGAGGGAGGGGGGAGGGGGGAGAGGGAGGGAGGGAGGGAGGGTGGAGGGAGGGAGGGGAGGCTCTGCACTCGCTCCGAGATCTGGGAGCTGCCAAGCAGAGGGTCTGGGGAGGCTGCGTCTCATTACTGAAATCCCTTTTTTTTTTTTTTTTTTTTTAAATGGCGACTCCACCTTTCGGTGTTCTTAAATACGCTTTTATTCTTAGCAGTCCATGTCTGGTCTCTGCCGCTGGAGCTGCTGATGCGGCTTCTGTGACTCTCGGGGTCCCCAGGAGGAGCGAGAACTCACCCCTTTCCTAACTGCGGCTCAGCGCCTCAGCTGCTCCTCGGCTGGAGGCTGGAGGCTGGAATCAAGGTGGCAACAGGACTGTGCTCCCCCCAGACCCGTCCCAGCCCCTCCTGCTTCTGGTAGAGGCTGGCAAGTCCTGGAGGTCCTGTCTCTGCCTCTGTCCCCACGTGGCATCCGCCCAGGCCGAGTGTCCATGTGCAGCCAGTATGCCAGCCCCTGCCCCTGCCTTCTTTTGGGACAGGGCCTTACTAGGTTGCTCAGGCTGATCTCAAACTCCTGAGCTCCAGTGGTGCTCCTGCCTCAGCCTCCCCAGTCCCTGCGACAACAGGCACACACCCCAGTGCCTGGCTCCCTCTTCTCAGAAGACACCGGTCATTGGATCAGCACCCACCTAATGGGACACAGCCACATCTTGATTTTGGTACACCTCTAAAGAAAGGCCCTGATTGTTTTGGGGGAGGGTACCGGGGATTGAACTCAGGGGCACTCGACCCCTGAGCCACACCCCCAGCCCTATTTTGTATTTTATTCAGAGACAGGTCTCACTGAGTTGCTTAGTGCCTCACTTTTGCTGAGGCTGGCTTGGAGCTCACAATCCTCCTGCCTCAGCCTCCTGAGCCACTGGGGTGACAGGCATGTGCCACTGTGCCCAGCAGGCCCTGATCTTGATGAAGGCCACAGCTGCAGGGGTCAGGACTCCAAGGAATAGCATTCAACCCATAACAGCATCCGAAGGGCATGGATGCCCTCGGAGGGTCGGGACCGCGGCCGTGGCTAAAGGGTCAGGGCCACAGGCTGGAGTCTCACTGGGATGCGCTCCTGTGAGTTCGTGCCCTCCTGTCAATCACGGCAAAATGAGGTCGGTTACGGCTGGCGTGAGCGGCACTGAACTTGGAGGGGAGGGTCCCGAGTTTGAGTCTGAGGGAATTCGTGACCTTCATCACGTTCGCCTCGGGGCCTCAGATGTGTTCGCCATGCACACACACACTCACGCACATCACAATCACAAGACATGGACAGCATGCATCACACGCTTTTCTGTGCACGGTGACTACAGTGCTCTGCATTCCTCTCTGCCCCAGCTTGGAGGGTGACTGTCCCCCAAAGTCCCCAGGTGATGCTGTGGGGAGGAGAGAGTCCCTGCGTCTCCTGACTGTGGCCTGGCTGCATCTTTAGCGGGGCTGTTCACAGCACCCTATTTAAAAATAGCAGCCTAGCTGACAGTGTCTACCCCTCAACTTCTGTGGGGAGCTCTGCCCCTTCTACATAACCCCATGTTTTCTTCAAGCAATGGCGTGAATCCTGAGAGCCCAGCAGGGTCCCTCGGAAAAGCTTTAAAAAGCTTTGAGTTTATATCCAACCTTGCTGTTCACTAGCTGTGTGACCCCAGGTGGACAATTACCCTCTCTGAACTTCAGCATCCTACTCTTCAAACGAAGACCACAGTGTTACTTGAGGACGAAGAGAGGGGATTTGCTGGGTGCTTTGTACTTTTACTGTGAATGTCATAGCCACGGGAGCAAAGGGGACTCACAGACGCAGTGGGGCAGGCGGGAGGTCCAGATGGGGGTGCCCGTCTCGCGGCTGTAGCAGGTGAGAAGCGAGCTGCCCTCCAGCACGAAGCCGGGGTTGCAGGTGTACTGGATGGTGGTGCCCACCAGCAGCACGGGGTCCGAGATCAGGCGGGTCGAGTGGTCCACCTCCCCGGGGTCGGTGCAGTACATGACTGCGTGGAAGCACACCAGACCAAGAGGCGTCAGATGGCGGGTTTGCCGAGAGTTACAGAACGTTCTAGAAAATTTTCTAATTCAGTTCTTTGCCCTTTGGGAAGATGGTGCATCTCTTCTCGAGCCAAAAGAGGCTGGAGACTGGGCCAGGAGGAAGGAGACCTGAGTTCAACGCCTCTTTTATGAATTTGCCTGAGGATTTGCACTGCACTCCAAAGGTCTATGGGTAAGGTTACACATCGCCCCGTTACTTCTATAAAAAGGAAGCAATGCAAATCTTTTTTTTTTTTTTTTTGTACCAGGGATTGAACCCAGAGATGCTTAATCACTGAACCACATCCCCAGGCCCCTCTTTAAAACATTTTATTTAGAGACAGAGTCTCACTGAGTTGCTTAGGGCCTCACTAAGTTGCTGAGGCTGGCCTCAAACTTGCGATCCTCCTGCCTCAGCCTCCCGAGCCACTGGGATCATAGGTGAGCGCCACCTTGCCTGGCAGCCATGCAAATCTTTTAACAGGGGAAGCGTTAAATATGGGCAGCCACTTCAGGAGGTCCTGGGTCACCACTGAAGAGAACAAAGCAAGGTAACTCCTCTTCCCAGAGTTTGACTAAGATAAAGCAAGAATCCAGTCCTTTTGAAATTAAAAAATCAATACAGACAAAAGTAAAACAATAAACCAATTAAGAAGGAATGAAGTAGACAATATATATGATTCGGAAACGTGTCCCTTTTTCCTGAGTTTTTAAAGAAAAACCCAGAAGAGTTGCTGGGCAGTTTGTATGAATCCCTTCACAGTGAAATGTAGCTGTTGATTCTCTCCTTCCTTCCTTCCTTCCTTCCCTCCTTCCTTCCTTCCTTCCTTCCCTCCTTCCTTCCTTCCTTCCCTTCCTTCCTTCCTTCCCTTCCTTCCTTCCCCTCCTTCCTTCCTCCTTCCTTCCTTCCTTCCTTCCTTCCTTCCTTCCTTCCTTCCTCCCTCCCTCCTTCCTTCCTTCCTTCCTTCCTTCCCTTCCCTCCCTCCTTCCTTCCTTCCTTCCTTCCTTCCTTCCCTCCCTCCTTTCTTCCTCCTTCCTTCCTTCCTTCCTTCCTCCCTCCTTCCTTCCTTCCTTCCTTCCTTCCTTCCTTCCCTTCTCTCCCTCCCCCCCCACCGCCTTGCCAGAGAGCCGGGCCACACGGGACCCGCCCCGCCTGCTTTGCCAGCCTGGCTCAGGGTCTGGCTCTGTGCGCCTGCTAGCGTCAGGAGGGTCGCTGGCCCCATGAAAGGCCTCCCTGGGGAGCCCCTTGTTCCGAGGGCCTCCGGGACCTCATTTCTGCGGCTGAGGCAAGTTGGTGGGTGTCATCCTGCTCGGATGGAAACCAGGGCCCCGCATGCCAGATATAGACTCTAGGATTTCAGAAATGAAAAATCTTAGATTTCAAATCACTTAAAAATTTCTTGACTCTGGTTTGAGACTTTTCTTGGCAAAGATTAAGGCAAGTAAGAGGACTTTTCTATGGAGGCCTGGTTTATACCCTTCCCAACCTTCAACATGTCTTGGATGATGACGATGCTGTAGCCCATGTCAAGGAGCGGGAGGGGGAGCTCATGCCTCGCTATTTTTATTTTTTGTCCCCCACACCTGACAGTTACAGAACACCCAGGACAACCTATTAGCTGATTTGGGGGACCTCTGGAAGCATCTGTTATGCTCCCTGCAGTTAGTTCACTTTTTGGCAGCGTTTATGATAGGAATCTTACAGGGGACCCCACGTCCCTTCCCCATACCTTTTATTTCCCCTCTGTCAACACCATTTCTTACTGTGCTGCTCTGATTCGAGTCATGCTCAAGACCTGCTGGTCCATCAGTGTCCCCCAGGAGTCCCAGCAGGAGGGCTGGGGACCAGAGCTTGCTTCGGGAGGTGGGAAGCCAGTGGCCGGGGGAGGCTCCTTCCCAGCCGTGCTCCTGCCTCTGCCCCTCCGACATTAATGCAGAGACCAGGAGTGCTCCCTTCCTCTAACCCCGCCTCGATTCAGCCACGGTCACTCACCTGGTCACCCTCCTGCAGAGGCAGGAACAGGGAGCAGGGGGAAGGCATCAAGCTCCCAGGAGCCCAGGAGCCTGGGAGCGGGGCTCTGTGAGGAAGTCAGCTCCCTGAGACGCGGGCTGGTACTAGGGCGCTGAGGGCTGTCTTGGACTCATTTTGCTCTGTGGGTCTGGGTATTTTAAAGACCTGGTTTGAGCACTGGCTTTGAACAGGCTGCATGCTCCTTTCACCGCAGTCCACACCACGCCCTATTGTCTCACACCCAATGCATTCCACTCATTTGCCTATCCACCTGAGTCTGAGATGTCACCAAAACCTACAAGACAGCATTTGTGGGTGGGGAGCAGGGCAGCTGCGCTACCTTGAACAGGGGGGAGGGACTCACCACTGACTTAGGGGAAGGAAAAAGAGGACTCTTACTTTTTTCACAAAACGGGGGGTCGCTGCTCCAACTGAGGTCCCACTGACAGGTGAGGGTGTCGCTCCCCACGATGTCGTAGCCCGGGTCACACTGGTACGTGATCCTGGCTCCCCTCACCAGCTCCGTGTGAGAAGTGGTTTTCCAGCCATTCTGAATCTCGGGCAGATCTGAGCAGGAGTCGTTCCTTGATACCTCTTTAAGACAGAAACATCGTCCTTAGAAAGATACCCATGTGGAGGTGGCCGAGGCAGCACCTCTGAACCCGCCGCAGAGGCGACCGCTGTCTGTGGAGGGGGATGGTACCAGGAGGCCCCTGCCGACCTCTGAGCTGGCGGGACTCTCTCGGCTTGGTAGAACCAGGTGAGGATGCAGCGTCAGGGAGAGCCCCAGGGCAGCCACCTCCTGGACACCTCTTCTTCCTGGGGCCGGGGTCTCCGCACCGCCAGGGAGCAGTCCTGCAGACGCCCCAACCCCCACCCCCGGTTTCCAAGACCTGCTCGTTCCCAGTGCTCTTTGTGGTCCCCACCAGAACTGAATGGGCCATTGCAAAGGTGACCAGCTGGGGCTGGGACATAAGGACATGGAGGCTGGCTCCTGGCTCTCTCTGGACCCGGCTCTGGAGCAGCACCCGAGAGCAGCCGAGGCCACCCGCTCACTCGCCCCGCGGCATGAGCCTCTCGGGAGCAGGTCATCCAGCCCTGGGCAAGCCTCTGGGATGACCAGGACCCTCCCTGACCTCATGAAGACCCGCACCAGGGCCCCCCGGCTCAGGCTGCTCCTACCTTCCTCAGACACTGTGAGATAATTCCCACTGATGGCTAAGCTGGGATAGAATCTATTACACAGAAATAGATTACCAAGACTTTCAACCTCTTCCTATCTGCCCATCGGTGCATTTGGTGATTCAGTAAGACCTGGGAATTGAACCCAGGGGTGCTTAACCACTGGGCCACATCCCCAACCCTTTTTATTTTTTATTTTTTTGGTACCGGGGATTGAACTCAGGGGCACTGGACCACTGGGCCACATCCCCAGCCCTTTTTGTACTTTATTAGAGACAGGGTCTCACTGAGTTGCTAAGTGCCTCACCATTGCTGAGGGTGGCTTTGAACTCACGATCCTCCTGCCTCAGCCTCCCAAAGTGCTGGGATTACAGGCGTGCGCCACCGCGCCCGGCCCTTTTTATTTTTCATTTAGAGCTGAGTTGCTTAGGGCCCCACTAAGTTGCTGAGGCTGGCTTTTTTTTTTTTTTTTTTTTTGTGGTACTGGGGATTGAACTCAGGGGCACTCGACCACTGGGCCACATTCCCAGCCCTTTTTTGTATTTTATTAGAGACAGGGTCTCACTGAGTTGCTAAGTGCCTCGCCATTGCTGAGGCTGGCTTTGAACTCACGATCCTCCTGCCTCAGCCTCCCAAAGTGCTGGGATTACAGGCGTGCGCCACCACGCCCGGTTCTGAGGCTGGCTTTGAACTCGCGATCTTCCCGCCTCAGCCTCGGAGTTGCTGGGATGATAGGTGTGCACCACCACGCCCGGCTACCTGTACTTGTAGTACACATTAAGATAATGTGCGTATCTATTCAGACAAAAACAATTATTAGTCTGTTCTTCAAGTCACACTGCATATCACCAGGGCAACGCCACCCAGAGCTTATCACCCAGTCCCTTCCTCCCAGGAAGGCTTGTTCCTAAGGTAGCCATCCAAGCCCACTGTCACTGTTCCTGCGTCAGAGCGCACTCCGCCAGGCTCGGAGAAGAGCGCTAATCACGCCGTGTAATTAACTCGTGTAATTAACTCGAAGCTCTCCTGTGCTTCTGGGGAGAGCCAGCGAGCGTCTCCATTGTCTGCGGGAAAGTCGCTCCGAGGAGCAGGCGGTGGCTCTTCCTGGGGTTTCATCACGACTGTATTTGGAGAGCGGAGATCTCGTGGGCGTCTGCTGGAGGAAGGGGGCGGGGAATGGCTTCCAGAGCGGCTTGGTGGGGAACGGGCCTCTATTTTTAGGCCTTTGAAAAATCAGCGAGGCCTGCAGTTGGAACCCGGCTGCGGAGGCTGGAATTGCGGACCAAGAGGGGAAAGAGGCCAGACCAGGGGCGGCTTTCCTGGAGGGTGAGCCCCGCGCCGCACCCTCCGCAGGCCCTCCTCTCCGGCATGCGTCACGTAGGTCACTTATGCAGTTGCTGCCGCCCGTACTGCAGAGCTGGGGCCCAAATCTCAGCCCCTCTGTTTACTGACGGGCGACCTCGGTTTAGAAACGCACCCTTCCCTCTCTTCAGTTCCCAGATTGCAGCCCAGAGACCTGGGTTCAGGAATCGGCCGTTTCTCCAACCACCCACCTTTCATGGAGGTTCTAGAATGATCTGTCCCTGGTTCACTTTGCTAAGAAGGAGAAATTGGAAACCTCTTCTTTCCCTGAGAAGCTGCTGGCTCCTGCCACGTCTGTCACCTGCTGTAGGCTTCCTTGTTCTCATGGGTAGGTCAAGAACCACGACCCCATCCACCCCAAGGGCAGGGTGAGCTGGCTCCTTGTGGGCTGTGGCACCCTAAGGTGAGCCATAGGGCTCCACTGACCTGTGGCACTAAGGTTCCGTGAGCACCTTAATAAGCACCAAGCATCTAAAGTCACGCTTTTAGGTTCATGGTCAAGATGAGCACCAAAAAGAGATTCCCCAGTGCACCAAATACACACCCCCGCCCAACAGCCTCTTGTTCCTGGCAGACATCACTAATCAATCCTCTGTTAGCGTCAAACTGAGGCCTGCCAATCTTCAATCCAGCACTCCAGGGAGCTGCTGTCCTTGGATTGCAGTTGGCCAACAGCACAGAGCTGATTTATTACCCAAGATTTGAGGAAACAACAGGTCATCAGTGACCAATGTCTCCTTAAAAAGCGCTGCTCATTCCTCCGTGCCTTTATATTACTTGGCCACAAGCACCAAGCAAAGAAGTGCATCTGTCTGCAAAGGAGAATTGGGAGGTCAGTGCACGCAGTCTCAGGGTCTTTCTAGAAGCTTCCATAGCAGATTAAGTCTTGGCCACCTTCCAGGGCCGGGTTGAGGACTTTAGGTAAGACGAGTGCTAAAGTAAGGTCCCTGTGCTCATCCATCCGAGCTGGGAGCCATTTTTCATTCTCGCCGGCTTCATGTCCCCCTCTCCAAGAGGGTGACACAAGTATCGATCCTTTGTTCTGCTTCTTCAGGGTCCTTTATCCTTGATTGTGCTATTCACTCCCAGATCCTGGTGCCCAGCGAGGAACCCACGACACACTCTCTAAAGACCCCCAGAAGACCCTGACCCGATGGTCACATCCCTCCACTGAATGAGAGCGGTAACTGCCTCTGGTTAAATCTAGACCCAGGATGGCAAATGCCTCACCCACTCCCGTGACAGGCATCACCAATCAATCACGGCATCTTTCTCCGACTTCAGGCCTGGCCTCTTCTGAGTGCTTTTCAACATGGTCTTTAACGGAAGTAGTCACTGACAATTGATCAGCACCAAAGTAAAACGTGACGCCCTGTGGGACCATTCCTGGGAGATTAATGGTGTGTTTCTTTAACAGAAATAAGAACCAATGAAACTCTCCTCTCTCTCTCAGGTACCGGAATCGGTCAGGCTGTCTGTGCTCCTGGGAAGCCTTCTCCACCGTCCTGTGCTTGCCCCTTCTGCACCTGACCTTGACACTGGCGTTAGTGGGACCACCTCTCCTCCTTCAGGGCAGGAGAGGATTCTACTCACTCCAGATCCTGGTGCCCAGCGAGGAACCCACCACACAGGAGATGTTAAGGGATTTGGTGAGCAAAACTCTCCAGAAATCAGAGATACTGCATTTCTAGTGGAAATAAAATTGTGTGTGTGTGTGTGTGTGTGTGTGTGTCCACGTGCCAAGTGTAAAATGTCACACAGATCTAAGTTTCAAGTTCGGTTAACAAGAACTCCCCCTAAGAAGATGTGGCTGAACAGGAGTCGGCCAGACTGCCCTCCCTGGCCTTGGTCAGCCGTGGACAGAGGTGGACCTTTGCCATCAGGCTGCGTGTGGCTCTGGAAGATGGCCTCGGCACCAGAGGGGAGAGGTGGGCACAGCCACCAGCTCATCTTTCAGCCGGGGGCTGGGGGAGGGGAGGCCTAAGGAGGCAGCCCAAGGCCAGCCACCAGCTGCCCCTCCAGCTGGCCTGAGGGCACCTGGCCCGGAAAGCCGTCTAAGCGCCCGGAGAGGGCCCTCGGGAAGTCCAGCTGCAGTGGCGCTCGAGGCTAAAGGGCCCTGGAGAAGCAGAACAAAGGATCGATACTTGTGTCAGCCTCTTGGAGAGGGGGACATGAAGCCGGCGAGAATGAGAAATGGCTCCCAGCTCGGATGAATGAGTGCAGGGACCTTGCTTTAGCACTCAGGAGGTTCTTGAGATGGTCAGGGAGTGGCTCGCATTTCAGAGGCCAGGAATGGTGCGGGAGAGCCATTTAGAGGAGATAGGAGAGGCGATTCCCCAAGCCAAGGGGCGAAAGAGTCCAAGACCACGAGGGCTCTCGCTCCAGCCAGAGGGTCCTTGGTGGTGGCCGTGGTGGTGGGGAGGGGCTGGGGTGGACCTTCCTTTCCCCCATGCACTTGGGAATGGGGACGCCACTGTGGTTTCTGGGAGGCACCAGCCCTTGCCCTGGTCACTGCTGGGTCCTGCCTGCTGAAGCTTCAGGTGCGACCGCCCTCCTGGATGGAGAAGGACGCCAGGTCCTGATGAGCCCCGCGGGGCTCCCAGGTTCGCTGCTGGAGGGGCTCGGAGGGCTGGGCCTCAGCCGGGCCTGGATGAGGGCATCCCTCGTCCTCCCTGGTCCAGGGCCAGGCTCACGGGGACCTCCCGGCCACCCAGCTTCCCCACCGCGGGGACAAGGGCAGGCTGGGTAGGCGGAGGCCGTGGAAAGGTGAGGACTAGACTGGGGTCCGAGCCACCTTCAGAAGTGGAGTTGAGAAGTGGGTGGGCGTGGGGGGAGGAAAGAGGGGCGCTGGGGCCCCCCTGCCTGGAACGGGAACACGCCTGGTGGCGGCGGCTGGTGGGTAAGGAATGAACCCCCTCCCTCTGGCCACGTCAGAGCTGAGTCCAGGAGACATCAGAGAGAGCACTTCCCAGGGAGCTGTGCGGACGGCTCTGGAGTTCACGGTCAAGGCTGGAAGTGCCAGTCAGAGGTCCCAGGAACGCGGGGAGCACAGACAGAGGAGAGGCCAGCGGCCGGGATGGAGCCCGGAGCCTCCTGCGTTTAGAGGTGGAGCAGGGATTGAGGATGGAGCCACTAAGGAGGGAGGGCGGGTGACAGCGGGGACAAGGACGGTCGCATGGGACATAGCCTGAATTGCAGAGCAGATTGCTTCTCGGTTTCCTTTCAAGGTGAGCAGGAGAGGAACGGCAGGTGGCCCCGCTGAGGATCAAAGTAGAATGAAGTGGGAGACGTAGAACTGTCCCTGTCGGATAGGGTGGCAGGGGGAGAAAAGTCCCTGGGGAGAGCTGCGCTTCAAATCCAGGCAAGAAGCTGGGCCGTGTGGTTTGAGCAGGTGCAGATGTGGGGCAGGGATGCTGACGTGCACAACCTCAGCTGACCACAGGTGAAACCTGGTAAAGGGGTCTCACTCTGCCCACTGTACAGATGCCAAAAGGGGGCTCCGAGAGGGTCGGTAACGTGCCCATGGTCTCACAGCCATTGATGACAGTACTAAGACTCGAACCCTGGTCCTCCTGACCAGAGAGCCCAGACTCTTAAAAGCCACACACGTTGACTGGACCAATATATTAACAGATCTCCTTGGCACAAAACCTTCCCACAGATGTATCTAGGGAAACCATTATATTAAAAAAACAAAAATAGTCCGAGCCACCTACCTACGTAGTTCATGATAAATCCCTGACCCTTTCCAAAGATGAGGCCGGCAGGGTCCGAGTGGAACTGGATGGTCAGGTCCGGCGTGGAGGAGTACAGCTTCTGGGGGCCGCTGTTCCCAAGGTACTGGCCCAGGATGTGGGGCGTGACCTCGTCGCCGTCGTAGACGGTCAGGATGTCACTGTTGCTCAGGTTCAGGCTGGGAGGGCAGAGGGGGGCAGTCCATGAGCGTTTGGTCGATTTTTTAAGGGAACACATGATTTCGCGCTCCCCGTCAGGCCCCAGGCTGTGAAGCGGGAGGACGCAGGCGCAGAGTGCAGGAGGGACGGGGAAGCGCGGGTCCCTCCCCCAGCCCGGGACACAGATCTGTGGCTGGCCGGAGTTTCTGAGATGGTCCTGCCTGCACGGGCCTCGTGGCAGAGTCCAGCGTCCTCCCCCACCCCTGCGATGTGCCCCACGTCCTGGGTGACGCCTCTGTGCGGGGGTGGGGCTGTGTGCTGGGGAGTCTGTGTGAGAGACAGACAGACAGACAGACAGACAGACATGTGTCTTTTGTTTTGCTATTCTGCAGCAGAGGCTGGCACTTTGCAAATGCCTCAGAATCAACGGAGTGACCCGTTTGGCGTAAGGGGCGTGGCCGAGGATGGGACCAGGTATCTTATTCATGAAATGTGCTGAAATCTATGATCGCAGGAGGGCGCCTTCCCACCCCCCCTCACTCTGTTCCAAACACTCAAATGCAAAAGAGAACCTTAACCTTAAAGATTTGGTCCTGGTGGGTAGTTTGAGATCCAGGAAGCACTTTAACCGACCCAGGAGCCTGAGCCACCTTAGGCGTGATGAACGGAAGTGGCCTCAGATTGAAAGATGCTGGATAGTTCACAGGCCACATCAGTCACACCCAGGTACTGACTCTCATCCTTTCTTATTTATTTATTTATTTGATACCAGGGATTGAACCCAGGGGTGCTCGACCACTGAGCCGCATCCCCAGCCCTCTTTATATTTTATTTAGAGTCAGCATCTCACTGAGTTGCTCAGGGCCTTGCTAAGTTGCTGAGGCTGGCTTTGAACTCGGGATCCTCCTGCCTCAGCCTCCTGAGCCGTTGGGATGACAGGCGTGTGACACCGCGCCTGGCTCGTTCCTTTCTTTTCACTCTGCTTTTTCTATTCTCTCTTACATCATTCTTCTGTCCTTATTCCCTCCCCAACATGTTCTGAGCACCTACTATGTGCTAGGCACCGTGCTGCACCCAGAGGCATCATGGGTATATCTCGACTTATAAGCCAGGGATTCCAGGCAGGAGTTAGGATCCACGGGAGTGAGAGGAGGGCGGCTAATTTGGATTGGGGGCATCACGGAGGCCTTCCTGGGGGAGGTGATGCTTGCTCCAAAGCCTAAGGGAGCTGGAAGCTGGTAGGCCCTGGGCGGGAGAAGGCCAGGCACCAGCAGAGAGAAGACGCCCCGTGAGGGCCCTGGTGGAGCTTCCTGGGAGGGCGCAGGCACGGAGCCGGCCCGGTTCTGCAGGGCCCAGACGGCAAAGGGCGTACAGAGCCCAGCTCCCGAGCTCCCGCCCCATCGCCTTGGAGATGGGAAGGGGCTGACGGGCAGGGGAAGGGAGTGGGCGTGGCCAAGCGGGTCCCTGCAGGCTCCGGGATGACGCAGAGACTGCCTCATCCGACGCCCAGTGGCGGGGTTTGCTTCCAGGGACGCGGAGGAGGGCGACACCACCCTGCGCTGATGTTGCCAGTGGTCAGAAGAAAACACCAGAAACCCAAGGGACCCTGTTGAGGGTTTGCTCTGGGGGATGGGGGTTGTGTTTACTCACCCCAAATCCCTCCTCAGGCACCTCTCAGAGTTCCTCACAAGGATTGGCCCAGCAGGGGGTGGGGATCTTAATTGCCTCCCAAAGACCTCGGTCCTTTCCTCTTTGCCCCCGCCAGGTCCAGCTCTTGTAAGAGCTGTCTGTCTGCTTTAAACACAGGCCCCCTGGGTTCCTCCTGGCCCCTGCCAGTTGTCACCCAGACGGCACCCCTAACCCCCCACCCCCTCCCCGCTATGTTGAAATGCTGGATTCGCCACCGTCCGGCACACAGTAGGTGCTCAAGAAACGCTTTGATAGGAAAGAGCTGCTCGGGAGTCTAGTTGACAGCAGAACTTGAGGTCCAAGCACCATGAGCACCTCGGTCACTCGGAAGGTGCTGGACTTGGCCAGGGTGGGTGGCGGTGGTGGGGAGAGGGCTATCTATTCTCTAAGCCCACTGAGCCGCCGGTCGAGGCTAGCAGTGGGTTCCAGAGGCGTGCACGTGGCCTCACTGTCATTCACTTCAGTGATCTAAATGCAGCAGCAGCAGCCTCGAGGGTGCGGACAGCTGGCGTGTGGAGCCCTGCCACGCTCTCCGTTCTCCAGGAAGGAGGAGGGAGCAGCGTGCAGGCAGGGCACCCTGGCTTGGAAGTCACAGGGCCCAGGTCTGACCCTCAGCTTTCTCACTTTGATGGTGGCATGTGGTTTTCCTGAAGGCCCTGGTCTGTGAACGGGCCTTGCAATTTCTAGCTGGGGAGGAGGAAAGGCGTCAGAAGGCCATGGATCAAGTTGCAGGTTCCCAGTTAGCACCTGGGCACAGCTGATCAAGTCATTTGAATGGTATGTCATTATGTTCTAGTTCCATATGGGCACCTTTATCACCATCCCCACCTCCACCATCACCACCACGACTACCACCATCACCATGGTTATCATCACCATCACCACCATGACCATGACCATGACCATCATCACTATTATCACCACCACCTCCATCACCACCATCATCATCACTATCCTTCCCTCTTTAGATCACTGTTTATGTCACATGACATCAGGTGACTCATGTCAGTGGTTCTCACATGGCGTAGTTTTGTCCCCAGGAGACCCTTGGCAATGTCTGGAGGGCTAGTGTCCTCACAGATGGGCACCATTGCTGAGCTGAGCCCAGGGACCTCGTTAAACATCCTCCAACGCACAGGACAGTCCCCTACTGTCACACAGAATGAGCCAATCCGGAACGTCAAGAAGGGACCCCGACACACGCGAATGCCCTCGTGCACAGGAGCGTCCACTGTGCCGTGCTCCCGCTGTCCCGGGGGTCACAGAGGCCCTCAGCCAGGCAGGCTGCGGCGTGAGCACTTCCACTCCCTGAAGAGAGAAGCCGGCTGCGGAGTTTTCTGGAAGCAGAGTCTGAGCGAAGCCGAGTGCTTCTTGGGGCTCGGCTTATCTGGGAGCCGATGGAAGGAGCCACTGCACGGTGCACAGACAGGCGGGCCCGCCCGGGGCTCTGAGCTCCGTCCTGCAGGAATTTTGAGAGATGGTGCGGAACACGGTCGGGGAGGGGACGCTGGGGGACCATCCTAGTCTCCGTCCCTCACTGGGGAGGGACGCTGCCCGGGCCTCCAGTCCCCGGCACTCTGACATGTCCCTGTGCTGCCCGAGAAAGCCTTCAGGTGGAGACATGGATGGGGCGTCCCTAGGAAGTCGTCTTGGGCACGTGGTGGCCGACACCACCGGGCTTGGAATGGCTACATTTACCGCCATGTAGGCTTGTCTTCCAGTGACGGCCTTCCCCTGCCTCTGGCGTCGTAGGGAAAGCTGGAGAATTCGTTGGTCCACTTGAAGAGAGAGGCTGCTGGGTAGGAGCCGTGTTCCCTGCGTCTAGCTGGTCACCGAGCACGTGACAGCCAATGCAGAGCCTCTCACTGTGTCCCTAGCAACGGGAGAAGGCGAGCACAGCCAGGATCAGGAGGCCTGGTCCCCCTCCAATACCCACAACACAGAGAGAAGCCGCAGCGTCCCCATCTCTCCGATTAACAGAGCAGTCGAGAGAGGGGCCTCTGTCCCGTCCCCGAGGAAGGCGAGCAGCCGGGCCTTCCCTGCAGAGCCCAGCTGGAGCACACCCGCTGCGGAACGTGAGCTCTAGGGCGGGTCACACTTAGAGTCGCACCGTTATCAGACCGGTGGCCAGAAGAGGTACAAAAACGCAGTGCTGTCCCCAAGAAGCAAAATGATGGAGAGCCGCGCCCCGAGGCAGCGGGAGCAGGGGCTAGGGGCTCTGCTGTCCGCTCGGAGGCCGCCTCCCACGGACGCGGCTGATTCTGTCTACAGAGGAGGCTGAAGCAGCCTCCCCGCCCCGCCCCCAAGAAGCCTGAACTCCTGCTCACTCACCTGCCTGTCGGATGCACTCGGGGCGTCCAGGGTCCCTGGCACTTGGCCACCTGAGCCATGGGGATGGAGAGACGCAGGAGTGACCCCAGGGAGACCGGCCACCCAGCAGAGCCGGGCTTTCTGGCTGAGGTCTGAACAGAGATGTCAGCCACACACAGCGCCGCAGACCCAGGACACCGCCCAGCCCGGACAACGGGGTCGAGAGGTGCTGGCAGGCCAGCAGTGGGGCGGGACTGGGCTGGGGTGCAGCAGGGTCCCCCAAGGAGCATTCCAGAGGACATGGCTTCCCAAGACCACTGCTGTGTGGGCAGCCCCCTCAGCGGCCAGAGCACCAGTCTTTCCATGAGAATGGGGCTTGAGGTCCCTGAGTAAGGCCTCAGCACCCACGTCCCCCTCTACCGTCCACCCTGTCCTCCTCAGTCGTGTCGCCAGCTTTGCTCCCATCACAACCGACTTCCACTTGGAAATGTCCAATGGGTGGCTGAAAGCAGAATTAAAGACTTGACATCTCTGCCTCCGTTTTTTTTTTTGGGGGGGGGGTACTGGGGATTGAACTCGGGGGCACTCGGCCACTGAGCCATGTCCCCAGTCCTATTTTGTATTTTATTTAGAGACAGGGTCTCACTGAGTTGCTTGGCACCTCGCTGTTGCTGAGGCTGGCTTTGAACTGGCGATCCTCCTGCCTCAGCCTCCCGAGCCGCTGGGATGACAGGTGTGGGCCACCATGCCTGGCTAATTTAATGATTTTTGTTTGGTTTATAGTCTTATTTATGGGTGTGTCTAAGAATGGAATAGTCAGTATTAAGCTCATTCCTCTGTCTAGGTGGCTTTGCATTGGTGGATAAGCGATTTTTTTCTGTTAAGTTTTTTGAACAGTTTCAAAAAGAGTCGGGGAAAGACGTAAGAAATTAGCTGAGGTGGACTCCTCTAGGGAGGGGAACGGCGGAGGGGGCTTTGATTGGGGGAGAGTGGAAAACTTAATTTTTACACAAGACTCTCTTGTACCTTTGAATTTGGAATCGTGTGAATGTATTACCTCTTCAAAGAGGATAGGAACAGCCCAAGGGACCATCATTATTGCTTCCACTTCCGCGGCAAGATGAGAATGGAATGCAAATTTAAATCGACAGACCAGCAATCCCTTCTCCAGCGAAGCAATACTTCACGTTGCCTGCAGAGGGCGATGTGTGCCGGAGCGCCCCACAGACCCACATCATCCCCGCAGCAGGTGCGAACATTGCGTTGCGACCTATCAGGAGCCTGGAGCTGGGGCGAGGCGGCAGGTGAGGTTGCTTAACTGCTGAGTTGCACTTGTTATTCCACAGAGAGTGCCAGAGGAAACCATGATCAAACCCCCTTGCCTTTCTTTATTTCTTCCAAACGTTTGCCCCTTGCTTGGCGACCTTGCCTGTAAAAGGTTCTGCCCGGTGGAATTGGCGACAGGGCATTGTGCAGACAATCACGTTCTAAAATCTCCAACGGTGCTGCATTCATTTAAATGCGAATGCAGCAAACGTATAAATAGATGGTTTTCACATCAAACTTATAATTTCATGGACATTATTTTGCTGAGAGTAAGCCGAGTGTAAAAGGCACACCAATTTATTTGCAGTTTTTTTTTTAAGGGGGAGGGGAATTAGTTGGTAATAGAATTTGGACTGTGGACACAGAGAGAATCTGCCCTCAGAATCGAGCCCAGTGTCTCAGCCTTCTCTCCCACGAGGTCACACTTGGGTGTCAGTCCCCTTCCTGCAGTCCCAAACAGCTGGCATACCAGATTTTTGTAGCTCCAGGATCTGCCTCTGGGCGTCTATGCCCAACGTGGGGCCCCTCTCCCTGGAATGCCATCTCCTTGCTTCTCTGCCTGATGTTTTACTGGTTCTCCAAGGTCACTCTGGGCCAAGGCCCCACCCTGCATTGACAGCCATAGAATAATTGGCCACAGTCTTCTCAAGGCTCCCGGATGCCAGGGGCTGTTCTCTGTCACCTTGTTCTCAGGTGAACCCTGCAAGAACCACGGGGTGAGCAGCCTAATACGAAGTCCCCAAATCCACGGGTCCTCAAACTCCAGCATGACACCACAGCGGACAGTCCCACTCAAGTGACGGGTCGAAGCCAAAATGCAGATAAAATATACAAATATGCTATAAGATCACCTTCAGGCCAGGTGTGGAGAGTCTGTGTGAAACAAACGAATTCTGTGTTTAGACTCGGGTCCCATAAGACATCTCTTCATGTACACATTCAAATACTCCAAAATCTGATTCCCAGGGGGATGTGGAGGTTAAACTTCTTGTTGGGAGGTGACAGCCCCCCTCCTGCTTCTTGGATCTGTGACTGTGGACAAATTGTTTCCTAAACCTGGGCCTCAGTTTTCCTAGATGAAAATCTCAGAAGTTACATATTGCAAAATAATAATTAATAATAATAATAATAATTCACAATGGCTGAGACTGAATCCCTTCATGGGCACTTCTTTTGAGAGGCTGGGACCCCACATTTCCTTTGTGCCCTCATTAAACAGCAGGGAAGAGATCAATCAGGGAATTACAAGGACTTAGAAGTAGTTTGGTCACAGCTGGGCTCTGCAGACGTCCGGCGACCACAGATGGACCATGGCTGGGTCCCTTCCAGAAATTTCCCACGCGGCTGCACGCCCAGCTCCTCTCTTTTCTGCCTATGAACTTGCTCAGGTTTATAAAGTGAGAGCGTGGGATCCAGGTCCGGGTGCACGAGCTGAGCCCCAGAGAGACCAGATCAGCAGGGGAAGTCGCGTTCGTCGTGGTGGCGCGTGTCTGTGAACTGTGTTCGGCGCGGCACACTGGGCGTTACGCACGGTGGCGCGGACCGCGCATGCGCACGCACCTGGGTGTGGGCGGGGCCAGGGCTCTGCGCTCTGCGGGGGGCGTCCCCAGCTTTCTCCAGCAGAAGCCGGAGCTGCCCGGTCCCACGTCGCCTTGCTAAGGCTTGGTGTGGCCCACGGAGCTGCCTAGAGGCTCCCCGGAAGCCCAGCCCAGGGCCGCCCCCTGCTGGGAGTCACCGAAGCCCAGGGCTGGCCCGCGTTCTCCCTGGGAGGCACGGTGGGGGGCGTGCAGGGGCTTCCCCAGGCCTGGGCCGTCAGGGACCAGCGTCGCCCGCTTCCATCCTCCCTCCGCCGTCCGCACCTCGGGTCTGACCGGGCCCGGCTGCTCACAGCCCTCGCCGATGGCGCCCTCGCGGATGGCGGGGGTGGGGGGGTGCCTCACACAGCCAGGCTGGAACCTGGCACTCCTGTGTCCCTCAGGAGCCATCTCCCCCCTGGAGATCGCTGTCCTCCTCTGCAACACGGGGACCCAGCGGTGTGAACCTCATAGGCTGTTTCTGTGTTAACCCGCGGGAGCTACTGTTCTCTCCTGGCCCCTGACACTGCCCCTCGGTGGGGTCGCAATCAGCACTCCAGGGGCTCAGGAAGCCAGCGGCTGTGGCTGCTGAGACCGCAGGTCTCACGGCAGGCATCCGGTGCCCTGAGCCCGCAGGTGTGCACCCGCTGGACGAGGTCCCAGCCCAGGCAGGGAGCGGTCCCCTGGGCAGGGGCTGCCCTCACCGGGGCTGAGAGGCCAGGCGTGGCTGAGGAGGCAGCGACAGGCGTGTGTTGGGGGAAGGCCACCCCAGCACTGGCTTCTCAAGTCCCCACCGCCCTCCCCCGCAAATGGCCTGGAAGAGGAGGCCACCAGTCATGTGGGACACCTGGGCAGAATCTGCAGAGGAACCCTCTTCATTCTCTGTCACCACACTCAGATCCAAGCGTGGGGTCAGCATGGGTGTGTGTGAGACTGCCACGGAGCTCAGTTTGTACACCGACGACAGACCGTGGAAGGGAGGGAGGGCTCATCGTCATCATCATCATCATCAAAGCGGCCGATTAGATCACTGAGTGGGTATAAGGCATCAGGCCCTTGCAGGTGCTTCTGCATTTGGTCATCACTATATCCTCTCAGGAACTCTCAGATAAGAACCCGAGGCTCAGAGAAGTCAAGTGACTCATCCAAGGACACACAGTCAGTAAGTAAAATAACTGGAAGGTGAACCCAGGACTTCCACGGGCAAAGGCCTTTTCCTCTCCATGAGAGGACTCAGGATCTTTCTAGAGTGCTCCCCACATGTTGAAAGCATCGTGTAGGCAATGAAAGACACCTGAGCCTCCTGTGTGCCAGCCCCAGGCCCCGGGCACACCTTGTCTCCTTCATTCCCCAGCTGTGGGGCCGTAGTGAAGCTCCTCCGTCTCCCTGAGCCTCAGTTCCCCATCTGCACCATGGGGACGGTGATAGCTGATTTGTAGGGTCGTGGTAGGTGGTGAAGCCATCCAGAGTCCTGAGTTCTAGTCCCCATCGCCCAGTGGCTCAGGGCATCCTGAGGGAGCGTGGCCCCCACAGCTGGGTCCTGCCTGCAGTGAGCCTTCAGAGCGCCTTCCACGGGAGGCGGGCTTCCTCCACCCTGGCATCTGGGCTGGCCCTTGCCTTGGGACGTGGGTCTGGCAGACCCGGTGCTGGGCCAGCCCCTGTCCAGGCTGGACAGGCCTTGAGTGCTTCTGCGTGCTCTTCTGGTGACACGTGGGGCACGGAGGGCCACCCCATCTGGGCCAGTGTAGGCCATCTGGAAGTCTGCTCACCTCCAAACTCCTGGGAAGGGCCAGCCCGTGTAGCCCCTGTTCAACCAGTCGCTTCCCCCAGACACATGAGCGGCCCAGGACCCTGCTGACCTATGGGCTCATGAGCAATGCCACACGCTTGCTACTCTATGCCACTGACTGGGGCCACTTGTTACGCAGCAATAGCTGACCAATACAGTGTCCTAGGACAGTCACTTCCTTTCTCTGGTCCTCAGTTTCCTCATCAGCCACACAATGGAATCAAGACTCCCGTGCACTCTGATGCTTCTTCACGGACTCCTTAGGACTTTGGACTCTGGACAAATCCTGTCTCTTTCCCCAGTTGGCTGGGCTAGAACGTCTCCATCCAGCCTGTCTTATTTTTATTGTGGTGATTTCTCCACGATTTCGGCTGGTGTCTGGAAATGGGTTCTCCTGGGGCCAGTACCACTCCCAGCTCTGAAGGCCTCGCAGCCGCCCTCAGCAGCTGTATCTCTGGGAAGCACCTCTACACAAGGCCTTCCTTCTCAGGGCTCAGGATCAACTTGGCAGAGCAGAGGTTGGCAGCAGCTGAGAATGAATGCCCTGAACCTCCGCCAGGTCTTTAGAGGGCTTGCGGTCAGAGGCCTCCATTTCCTGGTTAGAGAACCACTCTGGGCCCCAGGTGGATGGTGGGCTGGGCTCCACGCTGGGGCCAGGAAAGCAAGGTGGAGCTGGGGGGACGTTTACCCTCCACAGACACATATATAGTCACAGTGGATGCCCAGGAGATGGAGGCATCTCTCCGAGCCTCAGTTTCATCTTCTGTAAAATGGGGCCAGGATTATCTCCCTTGTAAAGCACCTCACTACCATTTTTTTTTTTTTTGGTGTGTGGTTGTACCATTGCTTTGGCCCTGGAGATCTGACTTTGAGTCCCAGTTTGGCCATTTCCTAGTGGGTGACCATGGGCCAGCCACTTTGTCCCTCTCAACCTCAGTTTCCCCATCTGTAGTCAGGGAAAAATCACTATCCAGGCATTACATGGATATTGTCCAGGGTACTGGCACCATGTCAGAGAGTTAAATGAGATACTACAGGGAATTCACACAGTGACTGGCACATGGCCTTGATTTTTGTGACCATCAGTCCCATAAATGACATAGTGAATTCTGAGTATTGACTATAAATCCTGGCAGAGTGTGGGGTGAAGACAGAGGTAGCTATGCATATGATCTGCCTGTTTTATGCCCCCAAACAGAACCACCATCTCCCTTATTCAACATATATTTGTGGAGGGAGTGCCAGTCATGGGGGTAAGTGGGATAAAATATCCCATTGAGAGGTGACAGCAGCACCATCTTCAGAACCCGCCCAAGGCCACAAAGCCAGTGAGCATCAAATGCAGCTCTTTTGACTCCAGGAACTTGGTCTCCCTGGCCATGTGGCTTCTTCAGGGCTGGGGCCCCTGTGCTGAGCTTTTGCAGCCACATCAGGTTGTCTTTCTGGTCCTAACTCTAACTTGCTGTGTGATGCTTGGGGAGTTACCTCCCCCTCTCTGGGCACTTTCCAGATTTTCCATGCTACGATGTTTCTACCAATAAGTCATTAGTTCCTCATTCTCCTTCCTTTGTTTTATTGAGGGTGGGGAGGGAGAGGGAGAGAGAGGATGATTATATAAGAAATCCTTCAGTATTTGAAAGGTTCAGGCCCCAGTTGGGCTTCTAGGACAACAGACATCTTCCTGATGGAGCTGAGAGGTCCGTGATGGGGTAGGGAGGTGTGAGGAAGGTCTAGCCTGGGGGTCTCTGGCTTATCTCAAGACCACGAACCCCCATTCCCACCTCCAACACTAATCGGAGGCAGGTGATTCTAATAAACACCGCCACTCAGGGCACCCAGCCCACACTAAGGGTCAGTCTTTTCAACCCCCAGTCCTTGGCCCCTGCGAGCCCTTCCTGAAATGCCTTCCCCGTTCCCAATCGGCCACTGACACTCTTCAAGATTCTTCCTGGAGCCAGGCGCAGTGGTGCACGCCTGTCATCCCAGCAGCTTGGGAGGCCGAGGCAGGAGGATTGTGAGTTCAAAGCCAGCCTCAACCAAAGCAAGGCACTAAGCAACTCAGTGAGACCCTGTCTCTAAATAAAATACAAAAACAGGGCTGGGGGTGTGGCTCAGTGGATGAGTGTCCCTGAGTTCAATCCCCGGTGCCAAAAAAAAAAAAAAAAAAAAGATTCTTCCTGGAGGTCAGCCTCGCTGTGACATTTCTACAATCTGTAGAGTGGTGCCCCTCTGCTCCCTCCCTCCAAGCCACAGCACTCTGGCTCTTTCCCCTGGGTGGTCTGTGTCTGGCTTTACCTCCCTCCGGAACTCTGAATTCCTACAGGCCCTGGGACCTTCTGCATAGCCACTGAACCAGGGTGCTGGCCCCCACAGCCTGTCCCATCAGTGAAAGCAAAGGCCACGGTGTGGGCTGCCTTCACAGCTGTGTGACCTAAGGAAGTCACTTCACCTCTCTGTGCTGTCATTTCCCAACCTATACAGTGGTAACCATGAGACCTGCCATGCTCAAGGAGTCTCCACATTCAGTCTGCAAAGACGACACGCCAAGCACTTGCCGGACACCGTAGGACATGCTGCTCAGACACGATCTCTGATTTGGGTAATTACTCTTGTGCAATTAGCTCCACTCACATTAGCTCTAATTTGTGTAATTATTATCTCTACAGATTGATGTTCACATTCATTACAGCTCATGGGCATAAACTATGCGTCTCAGGGCCCAGCACATAGTAGGTCCTTAATAAACAGCGACTAATTATGACCAAAGTACAGGCACTGACAGTCACTGCCCGAGACCAGGAGGGCCACCCACCCAGGCCCCTGTCCCCTATGGCATACATCCACATGACTGGGGGCCCCTCCCTGGCTCTGTCTGCAGCCCACCCCCCCAACTTGTCCATGTGATAAATGAAAATTGCAAACGCTTAGGAGTGTGGAGGGGCCCCAAGGACAAAATTATTTTTACTATCAGATCCAAATTGGTTTACTAAAACTGTCAGCGGAAACCAAGCAAGATAAATTAAACCCAGCAGCTCCTGGGCCGCGCGGAACCCTGGCTGTGTTCCTCTGTGGGAGGGAGGAGGTGCTGGGTCCAGGTGCCCCTCGACCAAGAGGGAGCCACATTGGGCCAGAGAGAGCCTGGGCTGGCGACCTGAGGACCCGGCTCCCTTCTGCACAGGGCTGGTCCCTTTAAATGCTTGAAACCCTTCCCTGCTGCCAATCAAGGGAAGTCTGGACTCCCTAGTGCAGCTTTCAGATCCCTGCTGCATCCCAGCAGCCTCCTGGCTGCCCAACTTCAGTGTGCCTCACTGAGTTCCAGACACACAGGGCTTCCTTCAGCTCCTTTCAAGGCCCTGGGGACATGGCAAAAGTGGGGCTTCACATCCAAGCTCTGCCAGTTCCTAGTTATGTAATCACAGTCACCTCTTCTGTCTCTCTAACCTGCAGTATCTGTGAAATGGAGTTAATAACAGAATCCTCTGCATGTGCCAGTTGTGAAGATATCTGGGATGTACTGAGCACTCAGCACCTGAGATGTACTGAGGACCCAGCACCTGGGATGTACCGAGGACTCAGCACCTGTGATGTACTGAGCACTCAGCACCTGTGATGTACTAAGTGCTAAGCACCTGGGATGTACTGAGCACTCAGCACCTGGGATGTACTGAGCACTCAGCACCTGGGATGTACTGAGCACTTAGCACCTGGGATGTACTGATCGTTTAGCAAAATTCAATATCATGGACATATAAGAAGAGCACATGCTATTCTTCTTGGGTGGAGCACTGTTCTCCTTCATCTTTGCCCATCTTGCCTCTGTCCTGCAAGTCTCAGCATATCTAAGGGTTTGTTGACTCCAGCACTTGTTGACATTTTGGGTCTACTCATTCTTTGAGGTGAGGACTGTCCTGTGCAGTGCAGGATGCTGAGTGGCATCCCTGGTCTCTACCCACTAGAAGCCAGGGGCATCTCCCAATACTCATGACTGGAAGCCTCCAGACCTTGGCCATGTGCCGTGGTTGACTCTGGAGCCCCTGAGTGGCTGAGGACATGCAGGGTCAGGCATCGAGGGAGGGAGCTGGGGATTCTTTCTCTCAGCCACTGTTCACGTCCAGGGTTGCCAAAATAATCCAGAGAGAGGGGGTCTGCTAGGGGTCCACGCCGCTCCTGCCTGTGCCTGGCTTTGGAGAGGGATCCTGCCCGAGGTTCCCCACTGTGTGTGCTCAGTGGTGGAATAAAGCCCAGCCCGGGGCAGGCTGGAGGTTAATTGAATACTTGGTGCCCAGCAGGGATGAAGGCAGGATTCCCATTTTCCTGTTTCCTCATTCAGGCCCCGACGTGTGCGCCAGTCTGGTTTAGGGAAAACCTCGCATCTGAGAGGCTCCCTGAGGGACAGCATGGCTGGATCAAGCAGGCAGGAGGGGGTTCCAACAGTTCTCTGGGGCTGGGTGGGACCCTCTGCAAGCAAACCTAAGAACTCAGGAACTGATTAGAGCTCTTCTGTCTGCAGTCCAGGGTGGCTCACCCAGTAACGTCCAGGGACAAATCACCTCCAGAAGTTCATAAACCAGAATCATAAATTCATAGTCACCATGAGGGCAATAGGGAGCCACAGCAGGCTCCCCAGAGAAAGCAGCTTTAGAATGCAGTTCTGTATCCGGAGCTGCAGCTAAGAAGACCCAGAGCTTTCTTCGGACGCTTCTCTCTGTAACCGCCACCTAACATCCAGAGTCACTAAGTCTCACTTCTGGCCTTTGCAGATGTCCCTGGATCTGGGGGACACGTCCTTTCCCTCACGACCTGCCAGGCTCAGCCTGCCCAGGCCAGTTCTGTCACCTAGCCACCAGCATCTGGCCCAGGGCACAGACTCCCCCTCGCACCCAGAGAGACGGCGCCGCCCACTCTGTTCACTGGAGATCTTCCTGCTGAAGGGACGGTCGCGGGGCCCTCAGGCGCTTGCTGTCGTGCTTGGCTCAGAGTGGACACTCGGAACGCGTCTCAGCTGGATGAACGAGCATCTTAGTCCAGGCCCCAGAGCCGGGGGAGGGCAGAGCTGGACTCCGGCGACGGTGCTGGCCGCTGCAGGACCCGAGGTCCCAGGATCCCCACGACGACTGCGGGAAACGCGGAGGCCAGAGAGAGCGGGGCCCAGGTCCTGCAGCCGGGAGGCGAGGCAGGGCTCCTCTCCCAGGGCCCTGGCCCGGCCCACGAGGGTTCAGGCTTCGAGAGTCTCTGACTCGGCTGGCTAGGAGGTCCTGGGATGGCCCGGGGACCCACGACGGCTCCCAAGGAGCGGCTTCAAGACAGTCGGCAATGGTCTGCAAACCCCTGTCCTCCCCTCTGGAGCCGCTCTGCAGAGACCCCAGCCCTGGGCCCCGCCCGTCCTCCCCTGGTGTGCTGGGAAGTCTTTCTCTAGACCCTGCCGCGGGGGCTGTCCCCTCACAGGGCTGTGGCAAGCGCAGGGCTGAGAATCCCCCAGAGCCGGGGACTCAGCTCTGCTGCTTGGCAGCTTGGGGCTCCCTGAGCCTCAGGGGCCTCAGCCAGGCAATGGGCTCATCTCCTCCGGGCCGGTTCTTCGTGACAGAAGCATCAGAGGCCAAGATCTAGCTTTAGGGCGATTGCTGGTTGTGTCTCGTACAGTGTAGGGGGTTCCCGGCTCCCTGCGGAGATGGGGACAGCATTCTGGATAGAGCATCTCATGGTCACCCCACGGAGAACAGGAAGTGGACTCAAGGTCAGATAAGCCCAATCACTAAGCACTCCTTCATTCAGCAGCCATTTCCTGAGCACCTACTATGTATCCAGTTCTGCATTAGATCCAGAAACAGAGAGAAGTCAGACCAGACCCTGACAGAGGGGATCTGGAGGGGGACAGGCAGGAAATAAAGCACTAAGGACACTGAGTGTGTGGCATAGTGTCCTCCTCTCTGCCCACACTGACCATTCAGTCCTTTGAACACAACATGCCTGATCCTGCCACAGAGCCTTTGCACATCCTGTTCCCTTCCTGCTCATCCTTCAGTTCTGAGTTTTCCTATCAGATCCTTGGGGAAGCTTTTCCTGACCTTCATCTTTATATCAGCTCCAACAGAGAACCTCATGGCCTCAGGAACCTCCTTACATTGCTTATTAGGGTCACAGTGTGCGATTTTTTTGTGTGTGTGCGCCTGTGCTCATTTAAAGTGGCACGAACTCCCCGAGGACAGGGCCTGTCTGCACGTGCATGTTGCTGTTACTGTTGGGGAATCTCACAATGGGGATGCCCGTCCTTCGCACAGTCCCCGGCACATAACAGATGCTTCATCAGTACTGGTGGAAAGCGCTCTCTCCCCGACGCCCCCATTTCACCGGGTGGGCCCGTCTCTGTGACACTCACAACTGGATGTCCAGGAAGACCCGCTTCTCTTCCCCCACGTGGATCTTCCAGACACAGTCCTCGCCTTCCGCGTAGGGCTCTGGCCAGTTGGGAGACAGCACCACCCCAGCCACGGCGGAGAGCTCCCCACCACACATGGCTGCAAAAGACAGACAGACAGACGACCGTGTGAGAGGAAGCCAGTACCGTGGAGCGGTGCAGAGTGGGGGCCATGAGGTCAGACAGCGGGCTCGGGCTGTCCACCCACGTGGTGGAGCAGTGCAGGGACAGCTGCCTCCTGCCTCCTCTTGGCTTGAGGCTGGTGCAGGTTGGGCTAAGAGCGGGAGGTTCTTTCAGGACCACGGACAGAGCCGAAGGTCCTGGTGGAGCAACCGCTCCTTTGGTAAGCCCAGGAGCCCCCTGCGTGGTGAGGCAGGGCACGCCTGTCATCCCAGCTGCTCAGGAGCCTGAGGCAGGAAATCAGGAGTTCAAAGCCAGCCTCAGCAATTTAGCGAGGCTCTAAGCAACTCAGTGAGACCCTGTCTCTAAATAAAATATGAAAAAAAAGGGCTGGGGATGTGGCTCAGTGGTTAAGCACCTCTGAGTTCGATCCCTGTTTTTTTTTTTTTAAAAAAAGGAAGCACAGGGTAAGGCAAGGTTCATCTGCCTCCTGGGCTCTGCTCCTGTCACCGCTGCCAGCCTCCATAAAATGGAGGCGACACCATTGGGGGCCTCCTCGGCTGACGAAGAGCCTTGGCGGAGCTCAGGAAGCGCAGGAGGTCATGCCCGCAGCCTGTGCCCTGCATGCGGGAGGGGCCCTGCCACGCGGCTCCCGATGCTATGAGAGGCTCCAGCTCTGAGCGGCTGGAGGCAGACACGAAGCGCGACCGGCGCCTTTAAAACCCCCCTCCGTGTTTGCCACGGTGGAAAGTTCTCCACCCGGCAGGGGCGGAGCACCAATAGATCCCGCTGTGCTAGGCCAGCACATTTGGTACAGGGATCCAACCCTCAGCACGCCAAGGCTGCGATTTCACGCCAACCACCACCCCTGCGGCTGCCGGGAGGGAGGACACCATTCAGTACTGCACGTGTCACCGGAGTTCAGGCTGGGGCTGGCTTTGTGGCCTCAGACATGGGGAGCTGGGGAGAGCGGGCCACTGGGAACCGAGCAGAGGAGGGGTCTACCCAGCTGATGTCATCCAGAGGGGCTTAAAGCCCGTGTCTCTGAGAACCAAGACCTGAGTCCCATTCGGGTCTCTGCCGATTACCCTCTGTGTTCTTAGGCATGTCATCTGACAATGCCACTTTCATATGTGCAAATGGGGCCAGTCATGTCTACAGGGTGGAAGTGAGGATGGGGGCATAGTGCACATGCAGCCCTCGGCAGGGCACCTGTGACATGATTGTTGCCCACCGACTCTTATTATTAATGAGGTTCCAGGCTGCCCTGTACTGTTGGTGGGTTGTGCACTGCACAAGCAGAGAGAGTATGTGGGGGCTGATATCCATGCTACAATCTGCTCACCACACTGTGCACTGCAGGTCCTGTGTCTGGAGGGAGGGGCACTTTAAAAACCATTTATTCATTTTGTCATTTCTCCAAGGACCAGCAGCAACCCTGCTCCAAAGGACAGTGGGCTCTAGAAAGGATTCTGATCCTAAAATCGGCACGCAGACCGCAGCCCTGCCTCTGCGCGGGCCTCCGTCTCTGGGCACCGCTCACCTCTGCACAGGGGCTCCGTGTCGTTCCAGTAGGGGTCTCGCACGTTGATGCACTCGATGATGGCGGGCCCCTGCTCCAGGGAGTGGCCCGGGTCGCAGCTGAACTCCACGACGGTCCCGATGTTGTAGGTGGGGTCGGACGTGGTGAAGTTCCCGTTCTGCAGGTAGGGCTCGTAGCAGTGGCCTTTCTCAAAGGCTGGGGCGGGCACAAGAGGGTCAGCTCAGGAGAGCGGGCCACGCGCACCTGCTCGGAGCTCCAGGCCGCAGCCGGTGCCCATCCAGCGCCCTGCTCAGAACCGGCCGGAACTCGGGTTCTCCGGGCTTCATTCATCCCGGGTGAGACCCGCACGACAGATCCTGCCCTCTGGGCCCGCAGAGCCGCGGCCCTTCATCCCCGTGTCCCGCCGGTCTCCAGGGCCCGTCGCCTCCGCACCCTCATTTCTGCCACCGGAGACCATGGAACGGGCCCATGATCAAGACCGCGCTTTGGGGCAGCCGGACGGGAAGGCCCCGCGGGGCGCCGGCGGCCCGGGGCGTCCTCTCCTCCCGGCCGGTGCCCGCGGGGAGCCCTGGCTGACTCTTCTTGGAGGAGGAGGCTGGGTTCTAAGAGGTCCCACTGGGTGGGACAGAGCAGTGTTTAAGGACAAAAATCTCAGCTCCAATCTTCCTGACTGCTGGCCTCGGGAGAGCCACCCGAGGTCCCTAGGTGAGCTCAGGTGTCCTCATCCAAAGCGGAGACGATAACGGGGCGAGGATTTAGCGTGGAGCATGACGCAGGAAACGCGCATGCGCACGGGACGCACGCCCATCAGCTTGATTGACAGAGGTCTGCCTCCGGAAATCCAAGGGGAGGCTGGCCTCCGGGTCCAGATTTCTCCCTCCCAGATCCTCAGCCCGAGCGCGCCTCCCCGCTCCCAGGCCACCGGAGAAGCGGAGGCCGCCCAGGGAGGCTCACCCTCAAAGCGGATGTTGAAGGCTGTGGCCGCAGGGCCCTGGTCGGATGTGAACTCGATGCGGATGCTGTTGGCCTCGCTCAGCAGACCCTCGAAGGGGACGCTCTCGGTTTGAAGGGAATCGTAGAGGAGGGCCGACTTGTTGGTTCGCCCGCTGTAGACGGTCATCCTGGCAGCGAGAAAGGACAGGGGACCCTGAGGGGTCTTGGGTCAGCTGGGGGAGGGTGAGCCCCGTGCAGGGCTCCTTCCTGGGCTCGAAGCCCGATCTCACCTCTTCTTTGCCTGGACTAGCTGCTGCATCTCAGCACACCTGTCTCCGTCAGGATGGATTCTGAGGTTGTGGGGAAGCCCACTTATATCATGCGATTAATGAATCAGGTGAATTGATCACTGTCCATGAGGGTGGGGGGAAGGACACGACTGTCATTGCTGACAGAAGTCAGGCAGAACCAGCCAGAAGCCCTGGACCTAACTTCCAAGCTGTGTGACTTAGGACAAGAACACTGCCTCTCTGAGCCTCCGTTTTCTCACCTGTGAAAGGGGTACAGTTAAACTTCCACTAGAGTGCGGGGTCAGGGGTCATGGGAGTGGGTTTGTAAATCCTGCTCCTTAAGCTTTTGACCCCTACTGAGCGCCCTCTGGTCCTCATCTCCTAAGGGGGAGTCAGGAGTCCCCACCTCCAGTTCCCAACAGATGGGGCGTGCATGAGCCGGACACTTCTGGCTGTCAGTTTCCCCAGCTGTGAAGGAGGGGGTCCTAAAATCTGTCCCAGACCTTCTTACCCATGGGCTTTGGGGATAGGTCAACATAAAGTGCCCCCAAACTAAAACGTGTTAAGACAAAATGTCGAGGCTCATTTTTATTGTTATTAAAACCATTTCGTACCTGCCTCTTTGGTAGTTTGAGTGTTTTGAAAAGACATTATGCAAAAGCAGGGGAGAAAATCGATATACAAATTAGGTAAATTTCTTTTATGGAGTCGTAAACACACATTTTTAGTCCTTTGAGTGTTTTTTTTTTTTACTGCGACTCATAAAAATGGTTTATTTTATGCTGCCCAGATGAATTTCTAATGTCACTGAGACACACCTGTGTTGGGGCTACCATGTGTTCAGGACTGCTGTGCTGAGGAGGGGGCCCGCAGTCAAGGCCAGGGGCCACCCCGGGACCTGGGAGGGGTGTCTCCACAGTCCTCCGGTCCTGCTGATTCTGTCCTCTCTTGGGGACGGTGGGCCAGGACTCCTCTTTCAAGGCACAGAAACCTTTGGCAAAGTGGGCTGCTCTGGAGGGAAACCCTAAGATCTCAAAATCCTGGATCTATTTCGTCTCCTAAACAGAGCACCCGCCTAGCTGTGTGCTCCAGGATGTCTGCAACGGTAGTCAGTCTTATCTCAAAGCCTTGCAAAGTCCATGGTCAGATGGGTCTGGGGAAAGCTGGGCTAAACAAAAACAAGGCTTTTGTCTTCCTGCAGAACTTATCAGTGCCTTTGTTGGCTGATGTCGATTAGGACCTTCCAAGGCAGGGATAGGGTGGGCACACAGTGTCTCTCAGAGGTGTTCGTCGGCTACATATGATAGGGTTGGAGTTTAGAAAGGCATCATTTTGGGGAAAGTCATCTTAAAATGTTTCTTCGTAGCCAGGCGTGGTGGCACACGCCTGTAATCCCAGCACTTTGGGAGGCTGAGGCAGGAGGATCGCGAGTTCAAAGCCAGCCTCAGCAATGGCGAGGCACTTAGTAACTCAGTGAGACCCTGTCTCTAATAAAATACCAAAAAAAAAAAAAAAGGGCTGGGGATGTGGCCCAGTGGTCGAGTGCCCCTGAGTTCAATCCCTGGTACCAAGAAAAAAAAAAAAAAGTTTCTTCGTGTCTCTCCTCCACTCAAAATCCTCCCATGGCTCCCTACTGCCCTACAGAAGTAGCCTGGCATTCTAAGGCTTTCAGTATGTGACCGTAATTTATCTGCCCAGCTTTACTGGCTCCTGTTCCGTGTGAGAGCCTCTGCCATGCCCCCCCCCCACAACACACCTGCTGATTCCTTCCTTGGTATCCTCCCACCCACCCCTGAGTTTTCCACACTTGGAACACTCTTTTCTCTGAAGTTCCTGGTTTCCTTAATGAGATCTCTTTTTTCAAGGTTTAGCCCAAAGTCCCATTTCCCCCCATTTTTGGGGTACTGGGGATTGAACTCAGGGCCTCTCGACCACTGAGCCACATCCCCAGCCTTAGTTTGTATTTTATTTAGAGACAGGGTCTCACTGAGTGGCTTAGTGCCTCGCTTTTGCTGAGGCTGGCTTTGAGCTCGCGATCCTCCTGCCTCAGCCTCCCGAGCCCCTGGGATGACAGGCTGCGCCACTGCACCAGGCTGAAAGTCCTCCCGGGTAAGCGACTTCCGGCATCCTGTCTGCTTCCTGGGTAGCCCCACCTAAGACCCCGTCTGAGCCCTCGAAGTCACAGTTTTCCACACAGTTCTAGAACAAGGTGCTAGAGCGTGGAGGTTCTCAGATTAGGATTCTGTGCCTAGGCTCTCTCCTGGTTGTCCCTTACTCCTCCCTACTCTGCCACCTCCACAGACCTACTTCTTCCACCTGACTGTCCTGTGCACCCAGGATTCGTTCTCTCTGCCTCTCGCCGCTCTCCCTGGAGCCCAGCGCCTGGCTGGCACGGGGGCATCTCGGGAGGTGACCCCCACCTGTTCCACCGCACAAAGGGGCAGGAGAAGGGGACGGTGGGGTGGGACCTCGATTCCCTCCCGCGCCCTCCCTCCCCCACCGCATGCCGTGGCCGCGTCTCTTTCCCTCCCACGCCTCGGTGGCTTTATGTGGGAAAGGAAGAGGCGGTGGCCACTGAGGTCTGCCACCCTCCCGGCGCTGGCTCTCTCGGGCTGCGTGAGCCCAAGCTCTTGTCCGCTTGGGGACTCCAAGTCCCCAGCTCTGGGAGGGCGCGGGGCTGGCGCCCCCTCCCCCGGCGCACCTGTCCTTCTCATGCAGCGACAGCCTCTCGAAGTGCAGGTGCAGCTTCTGGCCCTCGGGGGCCTCGATGGTCCACACGCAGAACTGGCTCCCGTTGGCGTTGCCAGGGTAACTGGGGGAGAGGACGCGGCCGATGGTGGCGTTGTGCACGGCTCCTCCGCAGGGGGCTGAGCGGGGAGGAAGGAGAGAGGGGCTCGGGGCGGCCCTTCTCCACCCCCGCCCTCGCTCCTCGGCTGGGTGGGGCTCAGGAGACCCCACGGGAGGATGGGTGTGTGGGCGGAGGGCTTGGAGGAGGCTCGTCTTCCCGAGGGCTTCATCCTGTAGGAGGGACCCCACTCCACCCCGGGGGCCCCCAACAGGAGAGTGTCGTGGGAGGGAATGACGGGATCTGGGCGCTCCTCCACGCCCGCCGGCTGTGCCCCGACTTTTAATTGTACAAGGTCCATCCAGCTTGGTGGTGGCCCACGCCTGTCATCCCAGCGTCGCCAGAGGCTGAGGCAGGAGGATCACGAGTTCAAAGCCAGCCTCAGCAATAGAGAGGCCCTAAGCAGCTCAGTGAGACCCTGTCTCTAAATAAAATACAGAATAGGGCTGGGGACGTGGCTCAGTGGTGGAGTGCCCCAGGGAGTACCCCTCCCTCTTCAAAACAGCAAACAAACAACAAAAAACCCAAACCAAACAAACAAAAAAAATTCACAACCACCAACAAAAAAATGAATGTTCATGGAGAAGGACATAAATAATTCACAAGACATCCAGCCCAGTAACAAGCACGAAAAACATCCAGCTTCACTAATAATAAAAGGAATGCAAATCTCAACTCGATTTTGTGTTGATCCACCTAATTGGTCAAGATAAGAAGCAGTGATCAAAACCCAGAGACTGATAAAGGCCAGGAGAAATGGCTACTTTTATCCTTGACTAGTGAGGATAACAATGGTAGGCCTTTCAGACGGGCAATTAGGCAGAAGAAAGGTGGGACAGTCTGTTCAAGCGCTTTGACCTTGGCATTGCAGTTCTAGGAACCGGTCCTATGAAAGGTCTGGATATTTGCGCAGGATCTAAGAAGGGGTGTGCGTCCATTGCTGCTTTGCTTCTGGAAGGAAACCAAGACACAACCGAGATACCCACTCACAAGGGTTCGGTGGAATAAATACACTCTCTGCAGGTGGTTATCAAAGACCGTGTTTTCAAAGAACACTTACAAACATAAGAAAATGCTCACTACTTTTCAAGTGAAAAAAAAAAATGCAAGACGGGAAATATTCTGTCATGCATATTTCAATGAGCTGTTTGCTAGGATCGGTTGAGACCATGAATATAAAAGTGATTTGCTTCTATCTTCTACACTTTTGTATTTCTTGAAAGATTCTTTAGCAGAACCATATATTACTTTTATCATAAAAATGTAATAAAGAAATATTAAAAAGTGATTTGTGCCCGAGAAAGAGGTACACGGCTCTTGCAGTTCACAAATGAGGAGCCATTCTGATTTTTATGCCCAGGAGATATTGGGTTCTTAGGAAATTGTTTTGTCGTGTGTTGTCTGGGGAGCTGTTTCTTCATTCTGCAGTTTTGCCTCTATAAGATGTGGGTTTCAACTGAGCACGGTGGCCCACACCTATCATCTCAGTGGCTTGGGAGGCTGAGGCAGGAGGGTCGCGAGTTCAAAGCCAGCCTCAGCAACAGCGAGGCCCTACGCAACTCAGGGAGACCCTGTCCCTAAATAAAATACAGAATAGGGCTGGGGATGTGGCTCAGTGGTTGAGTGCCCCTGGGTTCAATCCTCGGTACTCCTGCCCCCCAAAAGATGTGGGGTTCACTAGAGCTGGAACTATATCATCATCATCATCATCATCATTGCAATTTTGTCTTTTCTTGTACACTGGCATGTGCTCAGTGAATATTGAATAAGCAACAACCACTCATTTTGTACGTAAAAGAGGACAAAGAAGTCCAGAGGTGGACAGCCACTAGCCCAAGGACACAGGGCTAGGAAAGTGGAGCAGACGGGACTCAAACTCATGATGCTTGACTCTGGGATCTGTTTCTGAAGCTACGACTCCATCCCGTTTCTTTTCATGGTAATGGTCTACTGGTCTCGAGGGTGCATGGAGTACATTGGGCACTTTATAAACATTCGTTGAATGAGAAATTAATATTTCTTTCTTCTTTGGTAACCATCAGCACCAGCTCCATACTGCACACATAGCAGATGCCCATTGAGTGTTTGTTGAATGACTATGTGACTGAATAAGCTTTTTTTTGGGGGGGGAGGGTCCCAGGGATTGAACACTGAGCCAGGGATTGAACTACTGAGCCACATCCCCAGCCTTTCTTTCTTTCTTTCTTTCTTTCTTTTTCTTTTCTTTCTTCCTTCCTTCCTTTCTTTTTTTTTTTAGATAGATAAGATCTTGCTAAGTTGCTGAGGCTGGCCTTGAGATTGTGATCCTCCTGCCTCAGCCTCCAGGGCCGCTGGGATTACAGGTGTGTGCCACAGCAGAAGAGATGGGTGGATGGACAGTTCTCTGTGATGCGCACCCAAGAAGTTGCCAGAAATGGCCACACTTCTTCAGGACCACGGACAGAGCACAGAGGTCTCCTTTCTGGCCCCAATCTCCGTTCCAGTCCCATCCTGGAGAGATTGTCCCCCAGCCTTGGATTCAAGGCCACTTCCCTGCTGTGCAGGGCACCTGAGGGCTCTGAGCCTTGAGCCTCCCTGCTGTAGAACGGCAGTGGTGATTCTGCCCTCCTCGCAGGACTGTAGAGGGGAATCCAGGAGGTGGTGTCTGTGGATAGGCTTGCTGCCGTGCCTGGCTCAGAGAAGGTGCTCAAAACCTTGCCAGCGTCACTGCGGTGTGGTCTGGAGACGGAGATGGAGGACACTGTTCCCGGTGGGGGGCGGTGCCATCTGTCCTCTGGGCGGCTTTCTGGCGACGCCCCTTGGTCCCCCTCTTGCCTAATTAAGCCGAGGGATGGCTCTTTTTGCCTTTGATTTGCAGACACAGCCCCCATCCATCTTCCTCAGCACAAATCAAGGCTTAATTCCTCACTGATCTCACACATCAATAAAAATTAATGCGAGAGCGGCGTGGACACTAACTGCCCTGCACCTTGGATTATTTTTTCTCCCTTTGTTTGAAACAGAGAAGCATTCTGAAGGGCCTCGGGGGACAACACTGCAGCAATCAAGTCTCGTCACCCATCACCCACTCTGGTTTGCTTTTGTGGCTTCCACCTGACCGCGAGCGCCTGGTGGCTGGAATCCCGCCGTGGGATTCCTGGTGTTCTTCTTGTACGTGCCTCGTGGCCTGGCCCACAGCAGGTGCTCAGCCAATAGGGTCAGCGATGCTTTCTTTCCTGCCCCCACCGGGGCTTTTGAGGTTCTGCGAGGGGTTCTGCTCCGTGGATCGCTGAGAATGGTCAAGGCTGTGCCCACGGCTGCAGGTCGCTGTGCCGCAGCGGCGCTCCCCACCACACCGGCCACCCCCCACGGGGCGGTGAAATGCGGATTCCGATTCCGATGGTTTGGCGGGGCTCAGGGCAGAGCGTGTCTGAGGGCCCGCCGTGGGGAGTGGGCGTGTGGGGGCGGCTCAGGTGCGAGGCCCCCCCTTGCAGCCTGGCACTTCCTCTCCAGGCCCCCCTGCACCCGAGGCCTGGCAGCCCCACCTGGTCACCTTGGTGCACTCCGAGCACCGGCGACCGTCCATTCGCCACACAGAAGCCGGGCGCTTCCTCCTCTGCCTGATTCCTAGCAGGTGTCTGCCACCTCGTCCACCCATCACATAGCCCCAAGACCCTGAGCAGTGGCTGCTGCCCGCTGGCCCGGCCTCTCTGCAGGTCACCTCACTGGTCCTTTCTTACTTTCCCAGACTCAATGGCTTCCTCTCTGCCTCTGGGCCTTTGCACATGCTGGCTCACCTGCCTGGAATGACTGTCCCCACCTCCTACCTTTAGCCTTGTTCCTCCCCACTCTCCGGGTGTTGGTTTTGGAGCGTTCCCTGGGGGTCCTTCCCTGACGCCTCACCCTCATCCCCCGCCCCTGCCGGGCTGGCCCTGCTTCGCACCCCTCCCTGCACACCTTTCCTCCGTGGCCACCCCTCTCGCCATGATTTCAGATGTCCCTCTGGTCCCCACTCACCTGCATGGCCCCACCCGGTGAGTTCATTTCCTGGCACTTGTCACAGTCTCTAAGGTCACCTTGGGTCCCTGCTGGCTCATTTGCATAATGCATTCTGCCCACAGGCCAGGGCTGGGGCTGGGCTCTCTGTCACCGTCCAGGCACCGGAGGCGGCTCCCCGCACACAGAGGTGCTGCCCGGGGTTTGTGGAATGACCATGCGGATAGGAAGGGCTCTGGGCGACAAAGAGCCGCTGGGCTTGGGATTCCCTCTGGCCTCAGCTCTGTCTGGAGGGAAGGACCCGCCCACCTCCCTTCCCTGGCACTAGAGGGCGCCACCTGTGCCGCAGGCTGCCTCCCAGCTCCTGCCTGGTGGCTCTGGGCAAGTCACTTCACCTCCCTGAGACCTATTCATGGAACGGGGGTAGAGGTTCCCAGGATGTGGCGGCAGTCCCAAGTAGCAAAATAAACAACAGATAAATGAGACGTCATCAAAATTAAGCAGCTCCCCCCCGCCCCTGTCAAAATGGCACTATCAAGGAGTGAAAAGACAAACCCACAGAAGAGGAAGAAATATTTGTAAATCCTATGTATTCTAAGGGCTTAGTGTCCAGAATACATAAAGAACTCTTAGACCTCAACAAGAAAACACCAAATAGCCAAATTAAACCCTGGGCAAAGGACTTGAGCAGATGCTTCTTTAAAGAAAATGCACACGACCAATAAGCGTGTGAGAAGATGAAGGACGTCGTCAGTTATTAGGGAAATGTAAAGACCACCAGGAGGGCTGCGATGTGGCTCAGTGGTAGAGCGCTTGCCCAGCATGCGGGAGGCCCTGGGTTCAATCCCCAGCACCACAAAACAAAACAAAACAAAACAAAACAGCACCTTCACACCCGCTAGGACAGCAATGACAACAGCATGGGCATGACAAGTGGGGATGAGGATGTGGAGAAGTGGTGTCCTCGTACACAGCGCTTGGAGATGTAAGACTGCTGCCATGGGAAGATTCCATTCCTGGGTGTCTATCTAAGAGAAAAGAGAACTATGTCCACGTGAAGACTTGCCTACAACTGCTCACAGCAGCCTCATTTACAACAGCAAAAAGTGGAAGCCACTCAAATGTCCATCAAAGAATAGGCGGGTATACGAAAGCTGGTAGAACCATCCAACGGAATATTATACAGCCATGAAAAAAGAATGGAGCTCCCATACAATCTGAAATCTGAAAGAACCTTGCAAATGTCATGGTCAGTAGAGAAGCCAGCCACAAAAATCACATAACACATGATCCCGTGTACATGAATTCCCACATTGCTAGGGGTTGCAGGGAGGGAGGACGGGGAGGGACTTCTTATGAGTAGAGGGTTTCCGCTCGGACAAAGATGTCCTGGAGCTGGACCGTGGTGGTGGTGACACAATATGTGCATACACTAGGCAGTCCCTGCCGGCCGATGGCCCGAGCTGCCCCCTGGCGGAGGCTGGCGGAGGCTGCACTGGCGTACCTGAGCAGACGGGCTCGGGGCTGCTCCAGCGGGGCTTGGAGGCGTTGATGCAGGTCAGCGTCCGGGCGCCCTGCAGCTCGTAGCCCAGGTGGCACTGGAAGTGGGCCACCCCGCCCGAGTGCAGGTCCATCACGGTGACGTCCCCGGAGTCCGGCCGGCGGGGGGAAGTTGCAGCTGAGCATGAAGGCTGGGGACAAGGGCGAGGACAGATGCCGTCACCCGTCCCACCAAGGGGCGACCAGGACCGCAACCCACATCCCAGGGGTCCATTGTGCTGAGGAGACATGACAAGGCTGCGGGGACGCGGGAGGGGCTTTGTGACACTCGCTGATCGTGCGGTGCCAAAGTTCCCGAGTAGCACTTTCTCGGGGCTCAAAACTCCCACTCTGCTTAACTAGTGACAGCAGTTTTGGGGTTGAGAACAAGGTCCCTTGCCCTTCCTCACACGCTCACAGAAGGGCGAGACCTCCCAGGCAGGCTGGCCCTGCGCCTCCCACTGTGCTTGTTTAGATGTCAGAAGTGCAGCCTCTGCAGGAGGTGCCAGGCGTGAGCACCCTGGGGAGGCTGAGGCAGGAGGACCACAGAAGGGCGAGACCTCCCAGGCAGGCTGGCCCTGTGCCTCCCACTGTGCTTGTTTAGATGTCAGAAGTGCAGCCTCTGCAGGAGGTGCCGGGCGTGAGCACCCTGGGGAGGCTGAGGCAGGAGGACCGAGAGTTCAAGGCCAGCCTCAGCAGCAGCGAGGCTCTAAGCAACTCAGTGAGCCCCTGTCTCTAAATAAAATACAAAATAGGGCTGGGGATGTGGCTCTTGGTCGAGTGCCCTGAGTTCAATCCCTGGTGCCAAGAAAAGTAGAAAAGGAAAAAAAAAAAAAAAAAGAAAAAAAAAAGGCTGGAGGTGGTGGAGCACGGGCCCTGAAGGGACACGGGTGCGTCCCTGTCCTTAACTCTCTCACTTGGAACCCACAGGGCCGAGACTCGTCCCCCTGACCTTCCTGCTCCTCATCCTCCTGGGCGTGATGGCGCCCCTCCCCCCATGGTCAGTGCAGACAAAGCGAGACCATGCTGGGGGAGGGGCTGCTGACCTCCGCACTGGCGCACAGTAGGCTTTCAGGCGGTGAGGTGGGGGGGGGGCCTGAGCCATGGCAGCGCCTTCTATTCAAGGTGACGTCAAGGTCACCCTGACCCCACTCCCAGGTGGCAGTTGGGTCCCCCCGGGGCAGAGAGCTCCTGTGTCTTCACTCCCAATGTGTCGGGAAGGAAGTTCAAGTGCATGGTGCCGAGGAGTCATTTCCTCTCCTGTTTAGGATCCGTGGCAACAGCGCAGGGTGGTCTCACTATTGTGAGGAGGTGAACCCCCTGTCTGCAGCCTCCACCTGCTCAGAACCCTCTAGGGAAAAGTTCAAAGCGACTTGTTTCCCAGCTCTCTGGTCCACCAGGTGTACGTGTGCATGGCCCCCCATCCAGATGTGGGGCCCAGGGTTTCACTGTCCAGTTGCACATGTTGGTGACTGGCAAATGTCCACGGGGGGCTCTTAGTTAAGGGAAGTGATGTCTGACATCATGGAGCTGCCAGGAGGTGAGGAAACAGGGCAGTGGGGTGGGAGAAGGGAGGGAGGAAACGCGGGAGGGGAAGAGGGGAGAGAGGGAGACGGAAAGGGAGCCAGAAAAGAAGGGAAGGGGAAGAGAGGAAGAGATGAGCCGGGAGAGGATCAGACAGGAAGTGAGAGACAGAGGGACACTGGGGCCTCAGGCTCTTCATCGGGAGTCCAGGGGAGCCCCGGAGGGGACCCAGGGCCATGGACTTGACCCGGGGGAGTGGCTAGCTTGTCTTAATTAGCCCCTAGCGGCCTGGCCGTCACGGCTGCAGGCAAGAGGGGCTAGCTTATTAGCAGAGCCTGCGAATCTGCCTGAGCAGCCACAGATCGGTTGCTAGCCTCATGGACAGGCGACACCTCTCTCTACACCGCAGCCATCACCGGCAGCGCTAGGAGACAGTGCTGAGCGGGTGCATGAGGCCGCCGCCGGTCCTGGCCGTATTGGACAGCGGTGACGCCGGGGACCGCCCTCTTTGGTGGACCGCGCGCTCTATTCACGCTGTTGGGGACGTGACTTTGGGAGGGGTCTGTCGGCTCACTCAGCCTCAGAGGGTCCCAGGCACAGAGAGTTCGGGAAGCAGTGGGGCCGGGGGCGGCGGGCGCCGGTGCCCCCGCCTACCCTGGTAGTGCAGCTGGAAGGCGCCCAGCCCGTCCTGGAAAGTCCGGAAGTAGACGGAGATGGTGTTGGTGGGGCTGCGGACCACCTGCCCCTCCACCAGGAGCGTCTGGTTGGCCAGGACCGTCAGGGCGGGGCCGTCCACGCCGCGGATGGACAGCAGCTCCCCCTCGGACAGGTTCACGCTCTTCACCTGGGCGGGGCAGACGGAGACGCCGAGCCTGGTTTGAGACAGGGCCCTCCCGGCGGCGAGGGCCGCGATGGGCACCGCCAACGCGGCACCTCCACCAGCCCCTGGCCAGTGGGACCCACAGGCCCCAAGCCCCGGCCCACAGGAGCCTGGAGTGTGTCTGTCCTCTCCTTTCCCCATAGGCCAAGGGGACAGAGTAAAACCAAGCTGTAGGGAGGGGCCGTGCAAGGGTCCTGTGGTCTGAGAGGCACCCATGGCTGTCCTTGCCGGAGGCTCCTGGGTGCTGGCTGGTTGGAGGCAGGGGTCTGGCCAGCTTGGGCTTGAGGTCCACTCTCCAGGAGACAGGAGAGGGCACCTCCCCAGAGTCAACTCCAAGAGGGTGGGGATTTTCCATGCTGCTCAGGGACCCCACCTCCATCCTGGAATAGTGCCTGGTTCATAGTAGGTGCTCAATAAACCCTTAGGGAATGACTGAATGCATTCTTCTGCTCTGCATGCATTGGCAGGTGAGGGCTGGGGTCTCATTTCTTAGGCGCCCTCAGGCCCACACACGTATGCTCCTAACTGGTGGCTCTGTCTGCAGGGCCATCAACCCTTTTCCAAAGAACTGTGCTCTTGCTGGTCTTCTCCACTTTGTAGGATTGGACGAGAGAGAAGGGAGATGCTGTGGTGGCATCACAGGGAGGATGAACAGATGGAGTGAGTGTGTGTGTGTGTGTGTGTGTGTGTGTGTGTGTTGATAAGCAGGATGTCAAGGGCCTTCATTCTGGGTAAAGTGCCTCACTATTTTTCATGGCTGCATGATATTCCAGGGGGCTGCTTGGTTAGGAACCCCTACTCATCTGACAAAACCCAGCTCAAATAGCCCTGGTTAGAGAAGAGGAGATCCACACTGCTCAGGGCGACACCAGCAAGCCGGGCTAGGACCACCCTCCAGAGAGTCCCCACAGGGAGAGGTGGCCCCCGCAGGGTGCCCTCCCGGGGTTACCTGGAGCTCCACCCCATAGCCGGTGTAGACGGTCACGTTGTAGGTGCACTCCAGGAAGTTGTTCAAGGGCAGCGGTGGGTAGTCGCTGGAGTCGATGTACCCCTCGGGGTCAGAGAAGCTCACGCTGCAGAGGGCTGGGGGGGGGGGGGGAGCATGGGAATCAGGACCCTGAGGGCCACACAGCAGGCTCAAAGCCCACAGATGGGCTGCAGGGTGGGACAGGGCTTCTAGGGGAGACCGAGTTTTCCTGTCCCTCCTTAACTCTAGAACGGATATGATCATCAAAGGAGCAATCAAATACCCAAACCACTAAGTGCTGCTAGGTGCCTTCTAACCAGCCTACGGGGGGAACCACTAAGTGCTGCTAGGTGGGGGGAACCACTAAGTGCTGCTACGGAGGTAAGTGCCTTCTAACCAGCCTACAGGGGACCCACTAAGTGCTGCTAGGTGCCTCCTAACCAGCCTACGGGGGGAACCACTAAGTGCTGCTAGGTACCTCCTAAACCAGGTGCCTCCTAACCAGCCTACGGGGGGACCCACTAAGTGCTGCTAGGTGCCTTCTAACCAGCCTACGGAGGACCCACTAAGTGCTGCTAGTTACCTCCTAACCAGCCTACGGGGGGACCCACTAAGTGCTGCTAGGTGCCTCCTAACCAGCCTACGGGGGACCCACTTATCCCCACAGTATCCTCAGGTCCGTTTTAGGACCAGGTCAACAAAAGCTCAGAGAGGGTTCGCGTGTGGCCAAGCTCACACAGCAAACCCAAGTCAGACCCAGAGCTCACACTCTTGAAGGAGGTCCCCCCGTGCTGGGCAGCTGGGGGCCTCCCCACAGGTGAGAGACTGGACTGCGGAAGTGCCTGGTGCCCGGGTCTGGAGACCCCCACAGAGCTGCCCCTGGACACCACCAGAGGTTGCTCCAGAGCTTCCTCAGGTATCAAAGTCCCTCAGGTGGAATGGGGTGCTCTTATCAGAAGACCCTGTGAACCCCACCCTCTGCATACTTCATTCCGACCATTACATATCTGTGTAGACTCATGCTCCTGACTACGCCTGAACTTGGGAAAGCTCATACATGACAGGCGCAGGTGCAGATTTTCTCTCTCACTTTTTGGCACCTGGAATTGAACTCAGGGTCACTTAACCACTGAGCCACATCCCCAGCCCTTGTAATATTTCATTTAGAGGCAGGGTGGCTTAGGGCCTCGCTAAGTTGCTGAGGCTGGCTTGGAACTCGCCATCCTCCTGCCTCAGCCTCTCCAGTGGCTGGGAGGGCAGGCGCGCGCCCCCGCACACGGCTGCAAAAAGGAAAAAATTCCTGACAACTCTCTCTCCGCAGCTGGTGGACTCCACAGACCAGGGCCGCACAGACACGGCGGACGACGTGAGGGTGGGAGGCAGTGGACTTGGGGCTGGGGGTGTGGTTCGGGCTGGGGGCTCGCCTGGCACGCGCGAGGCCCTGGCTCCCAAGCCCAGCTCTGCAAAAAGTGGGGTGGGGGTCCGGGAAAGGCAAGAACCCCCTTTGGCGCTGCCGGGGCGGCCGCTCACCTGGCGCCTGCTCGGTGGTGATGACCGTGGTGGTGACGATGGTGGACGTGGCGGTCTCCTGGCTGTCCTCCGAGGTCAGCTCCTTCTCCGCCTTGTCCGGCAGGGCGGGGGCGGCCTCGGGGGCGGCCTGGGGCGCGGCGGGCTCCTCGGGCGCCCCCCAGGGCTGCGGGGTGAAGGGCGCCAGCGGCGGCGCGGGCGGGGTGGGGACCGCCCCCTCCTCCCGCTCCGGCCAGCCGAGCACCTCCGAGGACGGCTCAGAGGCGGCCACGGGGCCCAGGGCGCCCGCAGGACGGGGCTCCTCGGTGGCGGTGGCGGAGGAGGGAGCCGGGTGCGCGGGGCGGGACCCTGCGCTCTGGACCGCCGCTGCGGAGGTGGCCTGCGCCCGCGGCTGCGCCCGCGCCAGGTTCCCCTGCTGGACGGAGGGCGGCTGCCTCCTGGGCGGGACCCTGCGGTCCAGGCCGGCCTCCTCTGGAAGCAGCGGCGACAGATGCGTGGAGGGTACTGTCCCCTCCAGCTCCGGCTCTCCAAGCTCTTCCCCCGACTGCGACTGCGACTGCGCGGGGTTCGCGGGGACCAGGGTCACCCCCTCCTCGGGGCTCTCGGGGCTCAGACTGCTGCTGTCCAGCGCTTCGGAGGGCAGGAGGTAGGGGTCGGAAGGACCGCCGTCTCCCTCTGGTCCAGCATCTTGGGAAGAGAAGAAAAGACACCAGTCAGCTTGGGTCTGAAGGGGAGGGGGGTCCCCAAGGCTTGCAGGTGGCCTTTAGGTCCTCCCCTCCCAGTCCCCATCCCTCCTCCGCTTTCTTCCTTCCCTCCCTTTTCCTGAAGATTTGGGGTGGCTCATGCTGGGACCCAGTTAAGCATCAGGATTACAGGAACCAAGGCCACAAGAGTGGCAAGGTCTGGTCGGGTATGTGCTGAATGGGGGGTGGACGGGAAAGTAGAGACAATCGTATTTCTAACAATTGCTTAGAGAGAGAAGTTTGTGTGCTAACAGGACAGAGGGGACAGGGTCTTCACACAGTCTGCCATGTACGGTTGCCCATGTGTCCAACACATCGTGAGGTGAAAGTGTGCTGGGTGCATCTAACCTACCCCCAAGCCCGGCAACCTAGCCATGAGCAACTAGAGGGCATGGATGGTCCAAACTGCCCATTAGGTGGCGCCCCGGAGCTGCGGCCCCACCCGGCCCAGCCCCCCAGGAGACGTGGTTCGGAAGCCCATGTTGCATTGCTGTCTGAGTCTCCACGGGAAAAGACATTGCTCGTACCAGAGTCTCCGAAATCGCTGAGTCCCAGGCACAGCTCTACGGCACGGAAGCCACATTGCTCGTACCACGCTTGCCACATTGCTCGTACGGCATCGCTGACTCCACGGGCGTACGGCATCGCTGAGTCTCCACGGAAGGCCACATTCGAAAACGGTCGCTGAGTCTGAGTTGAGCTGAGCCACATTGGTACGGCATCGCGTCAAAAAGTCCTGAGTTGAGCTGAGCCTGGTGGCGCGCACCTGTCATCCCAGCAGCTCGGGAGGCTGAGGCAGGAGGGTCGCGAGTTCAAAGCCAGCCTCAGCAACAGCGAGGCCCTAAGCAACTCAGTGAGACCCTGTCTCTAACTAAAACACCAAATAGGGCTGGGGGTGTGGCTCAGTGGCCGAGTGGCCCTGAGTTCAATCCCTGGGACACCCCCCACCCCCATCACAAAGAAAGTCCTCAGTGAACTCGGGTGACTCGGAGAACCGCTGAGGGATGTTTTAAAGGGCCGCCCCGGCCGGAATCGTGCTTGAAAAGGGCCCCGTGGGCCTCCCCAGCCCCAGCTCTCCCATTTGCTGGCGGGGGCTTCTCCTCTGTGAGCTCAGTGGTCCTGCCTGTCAGAGGACGGCTCTCCCCTGCCCCTCCGGAGGCAGGACCTCGCCTGTCTCCCAGGAGGTGAGGATCTGAGACGGAGAGCAATGGCCCCGCGCGGACTCCCTGCAGAGAGGCGCTCAGTCAGCCGGGCCTCGGGCCCTCCAGGGCTGTCATTTAAATTCACGCGCGCAGCCCTTGGACAGGTTCATTTACTGTCACGGGGCTGGCGTCAGGGGCAACTGTACGCCGGCAACAGTTTGCAGCTGGCACCGACCAGGGTCCCTGCCGTGTGGCATCCATCGGCAGCCGGTGTTCACTCCAGGATGACAGGCAGCGAGAAGGAGAGGGCGTGTGGGGGCGGCAGGGCAGGGCAAGGTCATAAGGCGCCGCTCGGGCTTCCTGGTCCCGCGACACTTGGGGAGGCTTCAGAGCTGGCCTCGGCTCGGGCTCGCCGCCGCAGAGGCTGGAGGAGGCCCTGGGCCTTCCTGAGCCTGGGCTCCTCCTTCTGTAGAATCGAGAGTTTCTGACTTACCTGGTAGGATCGGATCCGATGTGACTTTGGTCTCAAAGCGGTGGCTTTTACCAAAGGGTTGGTGGTGACAGTCTTTACAGAATGTGGGGTGAGAAGAGTGACCCGACAAAGCCGGTGGAGGGGCAGGCCGGGCACCCAGCTCTGGGGACACAGCTGTGGACTGCCGCGAGGAGCTTGGGTGCAGCCAGGCTTGGTGGAGGTCCCCGGAGCCGTCCTGTCCGGGCCACCGCCCACCAGCACAAGCGCTCCGGGTCTCCTCTACGTGTCAGATGGGCAGCCTGCCGCGCGTGACAGAAGGGCCCGTCTAGCTGTGACATTGCTTTTGGAACAATCAAGTGATTGACCGTTACTTTTAGAGCCCTTCGTTAACCCTGCTGAGCTGGGCGAAGTCCCTACCCTAGCTGATACCTTCCGTTGGGTCCTGCGGTCCCCTACGCCTTCCCAGACTCATCCTCTCCATCACGAGGGGAGTGGGAGGAGACGGAGGGCGGGAGGGAGAGAGGGAGAGAGACAGCTGATTAGCAGAGTCCGTCCTGTCATCTGCACGTTCCAACTGACAGAAAGCCGGACATCACACCTTGCCCGTAGCAATAGTGGCATTGAAACAGTGTGCTCTGCTGGCTAGGTGCCCGGCGCGGAACTGCTTTGCATCTGTTACCTGATTTAGTTCTTTCTCAACCTTACTAGGCAGGAATTATTACTCCTATTTTATAGATGAGGCTTTGGGATCCTAACTTTTTTTTTTTTTTTTTTTTGTACTGGGGATTGAACCTAGGGGTGCTTAACCTCTGAGCCACATCCCCAGCCCTTTTTTTATATTTTATTTAGAGACAGGGTCTCACTGAGTTGCTTAGGGCCACCTAAATTGCTGAGGCTGGCTTTGAACTGGTGATCCTCCTGCCTCGGCCTCCTGAGCTGCTGGGATGACAGGTGTGCACCACCGCCTGGCTCTAATAGCTTTTTAAGTTCACACAGCATTTCTTTCTCGGTTTTCTTGATTTCAAAGACTGTGCTGCTGGCTCTTTTAGGAAACATTGGTGTTGCTTGGTATTCTCCTGGACAGTACCTTCTTCTTTCCCTCCCAGGCTCTTATTTTGTTGCTCTGGGTTCTCGAGTTCTCTACAGGATAGTCCTGCCTGTCCCCAAATGCAGACCCACCCAGTCCCAACCTTTAGGAGTGAGTCCTGGGGAGCTCAAGGTTGCCAAGACCCTTCTGGCAGTTAAGAACTTTTGCCAGTTGGCATAATTATCTGTAGCTATTTGGGAGAGGACAATAGGATAATTCAATACATGCTACCATGTGTGATGATCAAATCAGGGTAGCTAGCATTTCCCTCTACTGAAGCCATTATCTTTTCTACGTATTGGGAACCTCTGGACTCTCCTTTTCTTGGTATTTTGAAATAAATCAGGTAGTCAACTATCAGACTCCAGTCACTCTCCCATGCTGTGGACGCTGGGACAAATCCCTCCATCAAACTGTGTCTTGGTAGTTGCTCTGTGACTTTGCTCTGTTCTCACTTCCTGATCCTTCCTAGACTCCAGTGATTATGTTCTATTCTTCTATGAGAACTACATTTTTAGTTTCACAGATGGATGAGATCACATGATATCTGCCTTTCTGGGCCTGGCTCATTTCACTTAACATGAGGCCCCTCGGTTCCAGCTATGTTGCTGCAAATGACAGATCCCTCTTTTCCAGGGCTGTATAGTATTCCTTTACGTACATGCACCATGTTTTCCTTTTCTGTTCACTTGTCAATGGACATCTCAGTTGGTTCCGTATCGTGGCTCTTTTGAACAGTGCTGCAAGGGCAGGTGCCTCTGTGGTGTACGGATCCCATGTCCTTTGGGTACATGCTCAGCAGTGGGACAGCTGGAGCATATGGTGGTTCCATTTTTAGTGCTCTGAAGAACCTCCACACATCCGCCTCTCTGTCGTGGCTGTACGGTGTTACATTTCCACCAGCCGTGTAGGAGAGCTGGCTTTTGTCCCTGTCCTCGCCAGCATCTGTTATTTTTTTTTTTTTTGTCTGTGACAATGGCCACTCTAACTGGGGCGAGGAGACATGTCCTGGTGGTTTTGATTGGCATTTGCCTGACGGGGTGGTGTGGGAAGGTGGGGAACCGGGGGTCTTGCTGACTTGCTAGGGCTCCTCCTTCCATTTGCCTTCTAGGTGCCTAAGGGTGCAGGCGTCAGGAAGCAGGTGTAGGTTTGAGTGACAGGTGGTGGCGCTCTCTTTCCAAGGCCTGTGACCTCCCCTGGTGACCTCAGTCCTCCAAGACCTGAACATCACCAGAGGGAGTAGAAGGAAATACGGGGGACAGATTTCGTACTGGCTTCCCCGCCATAGCCCCGGGGTCCCCAGGGTGGTGGGTGTGAGCCCCCGCTGCCTAGAAGGACCAGAGGGGGACTCCAGTTGGGGACAGAGTCAGCCTCTTCCCAGGAAACCTGCTGTCACCGGGACTTTGGTGCCCACCACTGCGCCCACCGCCCTGGCCCAGCCTCCCCTGCCCTGCCCATCACGCACAGCTCCGACCTTTCTGGGCGGCTGCCGCCTCAGGCTGACCAGGCGGAGGAGCGAGCGGCTGTGGTCCTCCGCCCGCCATTGCTCGAGGCTCCAGACTTCATCCAACTCGGCCTCGGAGCCTCGGAGATCTGGCAACTTAATAACTTGCTCTAATGGGCTGCTTTTTCCTGGGGGCCCCACGACCATTAAGTGAAATTCGGTCCTCTTCCTCAGAGCCTTTAACACTTTCAGTCGCCGCCCGATCGTGCGCAGTCCGGTGTCCGCAGATGCTGTCAATCAACCAGCCCCGGGGGCCCGGCCGCGGGGCGCCCGCTCCCCTCGGTGCTCTGAGACGAGGCCCAGGGATGCAGGGGGCAGACCAGAACCAGAACCACAAATATGCGTCTCGATGTCGCTCTTCTCTCCAGGGACGGGGTCCGGCCACGCAGGAGGCACCTGCTGTCCAAGCTGGGAGGGGGAGTCCTTCTCTCTCCGCCTTTTCTAACTTCCATGGAGGAGCCGGGGGCTTCGGCGGGGAAGCCTCCGCTGTATCTTGGATGCCCGGGAGCGGCAGAACGGCGGGCAGGGTGGGGTTCCTCGCCACGGCGCATGGGCAGGCGGCCAGCGGTGACGGGGAGGGCGAGGCGGCGCCCTCGGCTCTGGGGCTCCGCCAAAGGAGCGAGATATAAAAGTCTATGGCGCGTGCAGAATGGGCTAGAAACAGCCAAGTGAACCAAATTGCAATGCAGAGAGTCGCGTTTTGATTTAAAGATGTCATGCCACTGGTGACGTTTGGCCTTCCTCCTGCTTCTTGACAGTTTTTATTGTTCCAAAACTGGGTATAATAAGCATTTAATACTTCCTTTAATGCAAAAAAAAATCTATTTACCCAAAGAGCCGAGGGTTTTTAATTTTGGGTCGTGTATGTGTGTGTGTGGGGGGGTTACTGGGGATTGAACTCAGGGCACTTGACCACTGAGCCACCTCCCCAGACCTATTTTGTATTTTATTTAGAGACAGGGTCTCACTGAGTTGCTTAGTGCCTTGCTTTTGCCGAGGCTGGCTTTGAACTCGCGATCCTCCTGCCTCAGCCTCCTGAGCTGCTGGGATGACAGGTGTGCGCCACCGGGCTGGCTGAGAGCTGAGGTCTGGTGCTGGCTTTAGCGCCCCCTGCTGAAGACAGTGACACCAGTCCCTACTGCACTGACTGACTGAGTCAGGAGCCCCTTGGGGATGCGATTTCCTGATAGGGACGATGGTGATTCTTCCCTCCTGACTGTTTACTGCGACTGTTTTTAGGAGACAGAACTGGTGGGTGAATCAATGGATGTATTTTTGGGAAACGCACTATAAAAATGTTAGTCACTATTCTAAACATCATTATGAACACCCAATGCTGTAGTTATTTCTGGGGCCTTCAGATTCCACAAGAAGGACTTGCCAAGCCTGCCCTGGTTGGGGGTTGGGGACAAACCCAGAAAGCAAAGTCACATCTGAAAGACCAAGGGGCTCGCAGAGATCCTGGTTACAAACTACCCAGAGAAGAAAGTTCAGGTTCAGAGAGGGGGTAGAGCTGCCTAGGGTCACACAGCACGTGAGTAGCAGTAACAAAATGAGGTTATTTGAGGCTTGAGAAACCACAGAAAAGCACATCAAACAAAACCAAGAACGCACCTAGGAGCCAGGCGTGGTGGCGCACGCCTGTAATCCCAGCACTTGGGAGGCTGAGGCAGGAGGATCACGAGTTCAAAGCCAGCCTCAGCAATGCCGAGGCACTTAGCAACTCAGTGAGACCCTGCCTCTAATAAAATACAAAAAAGGGCTGGGGATGTGACCCAGTGGTCGAGTGCCCCTGAGTTCAATCCCTGGTACCACCAAAAAAAAAAAAAAAAGAACGCACCCAGGGATATCTGGCTACCCCGAAGGCCATCAGTCAGCCTTCGACATCTGACCTGGATTGTTTTTCTGAGGACTAATATGGGCTGGCCAGGACACTGAGCAGCACCCTGGCTTTGCTGAGCAGCCAGCCTCCCTCCACCTACTCTCCACTGTGGCGACCCAAACCAACTCCAAACATTGCCAGATGTCCTCGGGTGGACCGCACAGCCACCGCTAGTTGGCCTAACCGGGGAGGCCTGGCATGGTCCTCAGACCCAGGCAGACCTTCCTTCCTGATTCCAGAGCTGATCAGCTCCGCTTGGCTTGTCACACTGGATTTCAGCATTGGGGAAGGTCTTGGCATGATCCTCATTTTAAAGAGATGGAAATTGGATTGAGTGAGAGCTGGGTCTCCCTGTTCTACTCGTGTTTGACTGTGATTTCACCCATCCTCCCATTCACCATCCAACCATCCACCTATCCAGCCATTCATCCATTGACCCAAAAACCCATCCACCCTCCCACCCCTCCCCTACCACCATCCATCCACCCACCATCCACTGACCCCCCAAATCCACCCACCCACCCCCATCCACGTGCCATTCCTTCATCCACCCAGTCCTTCCTATGTGCCCCCCCAGGTCGACTTTGAGCCGTGGACCGGCACAGGTGGTGAACCCAGCCCTGGCTTCCTGGAGCCAGCACGGATGGGGTCACCTTCTTCACCCAGCCCTGTGGGCACAGGGACCTCAGATAGGTTCTGGGTGCGGATCCTCCCGGCCTCCCTGGGACAGAGAGCAGAGGTGGGGAGCCGGGGCAGGGCCTCGCCCCGGGACTCGGCCCAGCCCTCTCGGTGCAGGCCTGGCCTTCCAGGGTGACCTGCACTCCACAAGGACAGTCCCACTTGTGGTCTCACTCTGATCCCTGGCAATCCTGAGGTGGGCATTTTGTTCCCCCATTTTATAGATGGAACAAAAGATCCAGGCTCAGAGAGGAGAGGGACTTGTGGGGGGTCACAGAGCTCACTGGGGCAGGGCTAGATACTCTCTGGCGTGTTTCTGATGCTCTTTCACCTCCTCTGCACCCTCAAACATTTCCCCCCAGAAAATAGCTTATTAAATGAAAAAGAAGCAAGAATCCCCCAAAGGTAGGGAATTGAAAGTAATCGGCATGGCTTCCCCCGCTGCCCTACCCATCAATCAGCCTTCCAAAGGACACCCGTGTTGACAGGGTCTTGTTGAATCTCTGGAAGAAACGCACCGCAGTGAAGACAGGAATTGTTCGTGCCTCATTGGGGTGGCAGCCCCAGGAGCGTGGGGTGGGGTCAGGGCTGTTCATGTTCTAGACTCAGCCTCCTGCTGACTGCCCTCTCCCTCCTCTGGGCCCCACTGTCCCCATCTGTAAAATGGGCGGCACCAGCTGATCTGTTAGGTCATTGCCACCAAGCCCAGGGCTGCCACCACAGCCTGGGGACCACGCCCAGCACTGCAGTCCCGCCCTGTCTGAAGGTCCTCAAGCTACCCCACAGCCTGTGCTGCTCTGCCGCTAACTCAGGAGAGTGTGCAAAATGTCTCATCTTTCCAGAGGGTTAAAGGTCGAGCTGGGGAGGGCACACCTGCTTAAGAAATGCAACACCGCTGATAGTTACGTCCCTCCCCCATCTTGCATTTTCATCTTTTCCTTCTGGAGATAAGTAAGTCTCTAATTTAGTGTCTAGCATTCTCATTTATTATGTGCATTTTATTATTGTTGTTATTTATGGTCTGCATTTATTTATCATGGAGATCAGTACTTCTGAACTTTTTATGGCATTAAGTGGCATGTTTTAAAACTTTATATAAATATTATCATACCATGTGAATTTTTCTGACAACTGATTTTTTTTTTTTTTTTTTTTGGCTTGGCATTCTATGGGATTTACCCATGTTGATAAGGGTCACTATTGACCCATTTTCTCTGCTGTATAGTATTCCATTACATTAGGGTTCTGCTGCCAACTTTTCACTTAGAATCCATCATGGATACATTTTCATGTTCACACATAGATGATCACTTCATTCTTTTAAAAAGGCTACATTAATATGTAAACATCTATTTTACCAAACCAGTCTCCTATTGATTAGCAATTGAGTTGTCGTCCTGGACCTCGTCTCTCTCGGTAGGACATTGCAATTAGTGTATACTGTCCGTGACTCTGTCCAGGTAATCTCTGCATGCGGTGGCCCTAGCTGTTGCATTCCTCAGCCGAGAGATTTACATATTTAAAATTTTGATTGATGTTGAAAAACCACCTTGCAGAGTGATCTGAGGCCGTTGACCGGCCATCTGCCACTTAGGTGACAGCGCGGCTTCCCCCAGCTTTGTCACTCTGAGCGTCACTCTTGGTGACTCTGAACTGGACCAGTTAAATTGGAATCTGGGGCAGCTGGAGGTGGGCCTGGGGTGCTTCTGAAGAGCCCCTGCCTCCGAGCTGCTCTCTGGCTCCCTCCAGCGGCTGCTTCCTACCGGCAGCTGCGCCCACGTTTTGTCCCAACCCGTCTCCCACCTCACCCCCCTTTTGCTCCAGAGCAGCCAGGGACCCCTGTGTTGAGGCCCTCCCATGGCGGGCAGAGCTGATGTAACAGCCCAGGCTCGGGGTCCTTGGCACAGCAGGGGCGCAGGGGCGCAGGAATCCAAGTCTCAAGAGCAAGAAGGGCGCCATGGAAAGGGCGATTTCTAGAACCAGGCTCTACCTGGTCACGTCCCCAGGCAGAGAGTCCTGTATGGTTGTTGAGTCCTGCTCAGATGGCGCAAGCTGTTCACGACAGAAAGCACTGTCGCAGGAGCAAAAGTCTCGGAGGAACTGCCCGCGCGTCCCTGGGGAACCCGCGGGGAGACAGTGGAGTCGCCCCACGGCCCAGCCGCCCGCGGGCTCAGGAGCTGATAGGGAGCGTGGCAAGGGCTGACCACAGCAGTGCTCCTCCCCCGCGATCAGAGGCCCACACTGGGAACCAGTGCACAGAGAAATGTCCCCAGGTGCAAAGCAGCATGCGCAGAAGGTGCAGTGGCGCAGTGCTGTGGGAACGGGAGGAGACCCGATGCAAACCAAGTCGCCACCCGCATGAGGCAGCCGGTTCTGGACCGCGCAGGGGACAGCCATGCGGCTCTGGGGACTGCAGGGGAGCGATGGCCAGGGCTTCCCGCTTGTGTTACACCAAAGAGCAAGGCACCGTGGGATCTGGGGAGTCCAGCCAGAGAGCACTGGTGCCCAGGGCGGGGCGGGGTTTTTGGTCAAAGGATGCAGATTTCAGCCGGAGGCCAAGAGTGAGTTCCGGAGATCTACGGGGCACAGTGGTGCGCGCCACTGTTACAGTTAGCAACAATGTATCGCACGCACACTTGCAAATTGCAGAGAGAGTAGATTTTAAGCGTTCTCACTACGAAAATGATCAGTGCGTTAATTAGCTTGATTTAGCCATTCTGCAACGTGTGCATATTTCAAAACATTATGTCGCATGTGATAAACATACACAGGTCTTATTAGTTAAAAATAAATACGTTAAGGGGAAAGTGCTGGGGAGTAATATGAATTCATAACATGCATATGAATACATAACAACAAATCCCACCGTTATGTCCAACTATAATGTGCCAATAAAAGTTTGGAAAAGCCAGGCGCTGTGGTGCGCACCTGTCATCCCAGCGGCTCAGGAGGCTGAGGCAGGAGGATCGCGAGTTCAAAGCCAGCCTCAACAAAAGTGAGGTGCTAAGCAACTCAGTGAGACTTTCTCTAAATAAAACACAAAATAGGGCTGGGGATGTGGCTCAGTGGTTGAGTGCCCCTGAGTTTAGTCCCCAGTAGCCCCAAAAATTTTTTGGAAAAAAATATATTAAAAGTGAACCCCAGGCTTCCCTTGGGTTCTGCAGTGTGTCCCTCTCGTTGCAGGAAGAAGAGCAGCTGGGAGCAGCACTGTGAGGACGGTGTCCCCAGGGTGGGAGTGGAGGGGGAGGGGCAGGGTGCTGTTTTAGAAATGAGGGATCCAGTCTAGGGGGAAAAACACCTTCTTTTTCTTCTTCTTTTTTTTTCTTATAAAAATATATTTAGGAAAGCAAGAATAATTTTTACTGTTCACGTAGAACCTGGAGAGAGGACATTTGAATTTGGTTAGTGTACTGCTGGTGTAACTGCAGCCTCTTCCTTTCCCACCCCCACTTTATGAAGACTGTTTAGTCCCAAGAAATAGCAGCTAGCCCGAGAAAACCTGCCTGCCTGGAGGCGCCCCGGTCCCTCCCTGTCCCCTCGCTGAGAGCTAGAGACACCTCACCGGCCCTGTTCTCTCCTTGAGAAGGTAAAGGGACAGGCCCATTTTCCTGTCCCTCCTCTGAGAGACGGGAAGACTGCCTGTCTCTGTCCCCAAGAAACAGACTTGCCTCCCACAAGCTCAGAGGATGCTTGCCGTGTCCGGCAAGGCTAGCCCCCCCCCCCCGGAGCGCGGCCAGGCTTCCGGACTCTGAAGGCCGTGTCACGGGGCGCTGCTGCCGCTGTCCCTCCTCCCTCTGCGCAGAGCGGCCTCGGCAGGCTCCCGACAGTCACCCCGCCTCCATCCCAGGTGTGTGTGGCCAGGCCTGCGCCACTCCCCTTCCGTGTACATAACGCAGCAGCTATGAGGAGTGGCTCGTGCCGGAACGAGGACCCCACACAGACCTTCCCGCGTGTGTGCACGCACGGGCATCGCGTCTCCATGTATGACACCCGCACGTGCTCAGCTGTGCCCTCTGCACGGGGCCTCAGCCGACAAGGGGCCACGCATGTGGCAAGGGCTAGGTGGCTTCGCCCAGGTGTGCAGTGCGTCGTCGGTCAACGGCATATGGGTGTGAGCAGGTGCGCTCTCCGGTGCTCACACCGCAATAAAACCCCCACCAATGCATTCCTCAGCCCACTGCTAAGGATGCCTGACTGTGTGCGCACGTGTCTCTATGTAAAGAGACGATATTATCCATTAAATATTATCCACTAAAAAGCCACGCGACAGCCACTCTGGAAAGCAGTGTGGAGATTCCTCAGAAAGCTTGGAATGGAACCACCATCTGACCCAGCTATCCCACTCCTCGGTTGATACCTAAAGGACTTAAAATCAGCACACTACAGGGACACAGCCACAGCAGTGTTTACAGCAGCTCGATTCACAATGACCAAGCTATGGACCCACCTAGATGCCCTTCAGCAGATGAACAGATAAAGAAAACGTGCTACATGTACACAATGGAATATTACTCAGCCATAAAAAGAATGACTCTGTGAGTTTTGCTGGCAAATGGATGGAGCTGGAAATGATCATACTAGGTGAAATAAGCCAATCCCCCAAAGCCAAAGGCCACGTGTGCTGTCACGTGGATACTAACACACGAGGAGGGGAGGGAAGAGAAGAAGTTCACTGGATCAAACAAAGAGGAATGAAGGGAAGTCAGGGGGATGGGCGGGGCAAGGCCGTAGAGCGGACCGGACATCACCTCCATGCTCACGTGTGAGCGCACGACAGGGAAACGCCACGTCTGGACCACCACAGGCGGGAAGCTGCCCTCCGTGTCTGTAGGACGTGTCAAAACACACGCTGCTCTCACGTATAATTAAAAAGAACAACAACAACAAAAAAAAAAGCCACAGAACAAAGGAAAAACTCAAGAAGAGGACCGCAGGCCCGAGCCAACCCAGTGCCGGGTCAGTCCCGGAGTGACCCGTGTGCTCGCGGCTGTCCTGTGGGGAGGGCGCACGCTGGAGCGCCTACGTGAGGACCCGAGGTGGCGCAGCGTCGCCCTCACCGTGCACCCGTCAGGGGCCCGATTATCCGCACGCCCTTCGGCGGCAGCGAGTAAGACGAAAACTCCGCTTCTTCAGGTTTTTAGCCCCCACTTCAGGCAGGACAGGGGACAGCCCCGGCCTCTCTCCTGGGTCCTCAGGGCTCTGGTTTCCCCTGGGGTGGGACGACCTGCTTCCCTCCAGCGGGGAGTCCCCAAGAGGCACTTGTCTTCCTGTCCATCCGTCCTTCTCAGGCGGGAGTCCCTGGTCTCTGTGGACCCTGCTCCTGGGGACAGCCCTCGACCAGCGAGGGGCGGGTGACGTCCCTTTCCGTCTCTCACTGGGCTCCTCTACTTGTGCCTGGGGACCCAGGTCAAGGCTGCTCAAGAAGGCACAGGTGGGCGTCCAGCTGGGACCTCGGCCCAACTTCACCCGGAAAAATGCTGATCCCACCTGGGCCCTCGCGCCTGTTTTGTTTGAAGTCAGCTGCGAGGACCTGGAGGTGAGCTAAGACCACCCCATTTCCCAGTCTGGCTGACTAGAGGCCAGAGTCTTGGGAGCTCCTTCTACTCGGGCCTCAGTGCCTTTGCACAGGCTAAGCACGGGTCACCTGGACTCCAGTCAGCACGTCCTGCTCTTCCAGAGACGCTGTCCTGACTCTAGATTCCATCAAATGGCCTCTGGTGGTCCTGCACCTTGGGCAAGACAGATGGGAACCTTTGGGTAGGACATTAGGCACAGCAGATTTCTCACCAGGTCCCCCCAGTCAACCCCCAATCAGGATTCACACCAGATGAGCCCTTGGACACGATCAAGGGATCATATTTTATGTTCTCAGTGGAGGAAAAAAATACCCATCAGAGGTGTGTGGGAAGTTCTTTTAAGACATAAATCAGATCATAGGACCTCTTTGCTAAAACCCACCATTGGTTTTCGCCCACACTGAGAACAAGATCAAAACCCTTTAATGGGCTGCGAAGCCTGGACTGTGGCTTTGGACTTCCTCCTCCAGCATCTCTCACCCTCCTGCCCTTCGCTACAGCGTGGCCACACACCATTTCTCCTGCTGCTGCTCAAACTTTCCAAATCCATCTGCACCCCAGGGCCTTTGCACACACCGCTCCCCCTGCCCAGGACCCTCGTGCCTCACATCTTTGCTTGGTGGGCTTCCTCTGGTCCTTCAGGTCTCCACTCAGCTCTTCCAAGACCCTCCTGCCCGCTTTCTGCCTCTTCTCTTTAGAGACCTGACCGCAGTCTCGATTGACTCCAAGATCTGTTTCCTCGCTCTCCACCTGAGTCCACACCACGGTCCTCACCCGGCCGCGTCCCCACTCACGGCCATGCGCATGGCGCATGCAGGATGTCTGGGACTTCCGGAAGCTCTCTGGGAACCTCAAGGCCCCTGTGCTGTGGTCCTGCGTGCTGAGCTGTGGTCCTGCAACTCTGAAAACTAGGTGCAGGAGGGACTGGGCGCAAAATAAAAGTCTGCTAACTTGGTTGCCTTTGCTCACTGTTTTGTCCCCTACCAGGAACAGCAGTGTCCTCCAGATGAAGCAAGCCCATGAGTATTTGTTGGCTTCCCAGGGAAGAAAGGAGGAAGAGAGAGGAGGGGCGGGGTGTGAGGAGGGAGGAGGGAGGGGAGGTTGGCCTGGAGTCCCGCAAGGCACCGCCCACCTGCATGTCCACACCCTGGTGTCCCTTGAATATCGCGGGAGGGGGTGGAGGAGGGAGGATTGGGAGCAAGCGCTTAGGAGCTGATGAAGCTTCCTTCAAATCCGCAAGTTCTAGAACCCTGACCGCGGCTGTGTCCGGTGGTGGAGAGCAGGTGTAGGCTCCGTCACGCGAGCCCAGACGCCCAAGCCCCAGCCTGACGACAGCTGCTCCTTTCTGTCCCCGAGGCTCCTTCCTGGACCCCTGTGCCAGCTCCTTCACTTTTTACCCAGCTTCCTCCTCGGGTCTAACATGCACAGGTTTCTATTCCCTAATCCCCTCGCCCTGGAGGTGGGTTGATTGGCAGTGACGTGAGTGACAGGAAAGGGGAGGAGCCTGGGGTCACTGACGGCCTCTCTGTGATTCCATTGCGAAGGCCCAGGGATGATCTGAGACCCCCCCACCTTCCTCTTCCCCTTAGAGTCAGTGACCCCGAGTTCACCCTTGGTGGGTGGGGAGATGGGAAAATTCTCTCCGTGCTGTTTCTACCAAAATAATCATCTAAGGTGACCCCTCTCGGCGGTGAGGCCAACTCATGACCTCCACGGCCGTCAGATCCCGCGGGCAGCAGAGGTGCCAGGGTTTTGTCCACCGTGGTTGGAGGAGGACAAGGTCAGCTGCTCATGTTTACAAAGTGTCCAAGAACCTGGCTCCCACCAGGTGAGGAGCTAGGAGAGCAGGCCTTTTGGGTCTCCTGTCACTCCGACAGCAGTACTTGGAGATACCCGGCTCTGGCTGGGACCTCACGCCACAGCCTCCTCCCACCCCCTTCCATCCCAGCCTCCAGAGGAGGCGTCTTTGTCAACCCCACCCGCCCGCCCCCAGTTCACTGCCTGGTGAACTTCAAACTCCTTGACTTTCCAAAGCTTTCTGGAAATCTATTCCAGCAAAGTCCCCATCCTCATCTACACAGCCAGTGAATTATTTCAGCCCTATGTTCAACCAATCAATGTCTCTCTCTTCCCTCTTACAGGATGAGCCCTGGCCTGTGATAAATTTTTTTTTGGGGGGAGGGGGTACCAGGGATTGAACTCAGGGGCACTCGACCACTGAGCCACATCCCCAGACCTATTTTGCATTTTATTAGAGACAGGGTCTCACTGAGTTGCTTAGCGCCTTGCTGTTGCTGAGGCTGGCTTTGAACTCGTGATCCTCCTGCCTCAGCCTCCTGAGCTGCTGGAATGACAGGCGTGCGCCACCTTGCCTGGCTGTCATGAATTTTTACCTTGTGATTTTTTTCAGTGTTATGATGATGTGAAAGCGTTAGGTGCATTGTTGACTTACAGTGTTTTCAACTGACGAGGATGGTATTTGGAGGTGACTCTGCTGAGGGGCGCAGGGTCTCCTACCCCGTGCGCGGGCTGCTGTCTCTGCGTGGAGTCACTCTCATTCCCTTAATGATGAAGTCAGAGCACCGTCCTCACTGCCACAGCCGCCTGGCTTCTTCCCTGCGGTCCTGACCAGGAGCGGGTTTCTCGTGCGCAGGGTCATGCTCACCCATCATCCTGTCTCCTTAGAACCTACCCGGTGGCTGTGGGCCTGACACACAGTAGGTACTTAAAACATGTCTACGTAATGAATTGCAAATATGCTTGCAGCGTGGAGGGTGAGATTTGATGTGCCACACAAAGCCCATCACCTCTTCAAGTGACAGGTTGTAGACTTGTGGGCAGTGTATGCTCTATGAGGTTGAGCGTTGTCTCATCCGAAAATTCGAGAAGTGCTCCAAAATTCAGAACTTTTTAAGCATGAACAGGACACCACAAATGGAAGAGTCCACACTACAGAACTTCGTTTCATGCTGGGCACCCTGGCGCACACCTGCCATCCCAGCAGCTCGGGAGGCTGAGGCAGGAGGATTGTGAGTTCAAAGCCAGCCTCAGCAACAGTGAGGCACTAAGCAACTTAGTGAGACCCCGTCTCTAAATAAAATACAAACTAGGGCTGGGGGTGTGGCTCAGTGGTTGAGTGCCCCTGAGTTCAATCCCCAGGACTCCCCCCTAAAAACACTTCGTTTCTTGCACAAACTTATTAAAAATATTGCATAACCTTACCTGTAGCCTATGTGTGTAAGGTACACTTGATGCATAAATGCACATATATTCATAAACGTAAATGGATTTTGTGTTTAGACTTGGGTTCCACCCCCAAGATAGCTCATGATGTACATACAGATATTCCAAAATCCGAGAAGATCTGAAACTCGAGACACTTCTGATCGCCAGCATTTCGGACAAGGGATCCTCACCCTGCCCTAGTTATCGCAAAGTTGGTAAACTCAAGCCTAGCCCCGCACACGCCGGCTTACCAGCAGAGTGCATGAAGTCAGCCTGTCCCCCTACTTCACGCAGTTTCCTGGAGCACTAGGGGACAGAGAGAACCCTGCTGGCCGACTTGCTCGAGGGTCTCTTCCTTTCTGTGGCGTGCCGCGAGATCACAGACAGACACGTTTTGGTGCAGGGTAAGCGCCACCCAAAACACCACAGCAAGGTGCCCGTGGGCACAGACACCCTGGCACTCCCCTCCCCCCAGCCTGCTGCGGAGCCCCGGGTCGCAGGGGGCTTGTAGCGGGTGTTGCGTGGGCGAGCCCATCAGGCAAGAAAAGACTCTTTCAATGTCTCAGCGACAAGCCATTATCTGATAAATGTCCTGTGTGAGCTGGACCCCCTCCCCCCCACCGGCGCGCCTCCTCTGCGATTCCTGTTGGGTTCAGAAAGCCTTGAACATTCTTTGATGTCCCGTTCCCTCTCATCCGCGCACGCACTGGGGCTGGGCGCTGCATCCCTGGGTCCTCCCCGTGAATGAGCCCGGAGAGCGGCTGGCACGGCTGCGGACTTGCCCTTGTCTCCTTAACAATCGGATTAACTGGCGCCGGCACGGGTGCCAGGTGATTAGCATTTAAACGTCCCTCTCCCTCCCCCCCCTCGGTCCCCCACCATGCCCACTCCATTCATATCTCACGGTGCCGCTGTGAGCTTTTGATGGGGGGGGGCGTGGGGGCTGATTTATTTGTGTACAGAAAGAAGATCAGTGAGTCACTGGGGGAGGGAGAGGTTCACACCAGCTCGGAGGAAGCCCTGGGTGGGGCGTCTATCTCGAGTCTGTCATCTACATACTCACGGAGGCAGATGAAATACTTGGAATGATTCCATTTTGCAAGGGAGCCGAGAGCGCGTCCTGAGTGAACAAGTTCTCTTGGCCCTGGGGTCGGATCCGCAGACGAGGGTGAAGAGCAGATTCTGAAGTGCTCACAGGGACACGGTCATCTGGAATCTTAGGACACCTGGATTCAAGTGCTGCTTTTTGCCCCCAGATTGCTACTTGACCTTGAGCAAATTCCATCTTTGAAAGCCTCCTCTCTGCACACCTCTGCCGGGGCTATTTCAGACCCCAGCCCCAGATCTGATGGCTTTCTGAGCTCTGCGAGGCCTTCTAGCAGATCACTGAGGGTGACCTCAGGGGTGGCTGGTCCCCAATAACCAGCAAACATGGGGAACACGTGGATTGGGCCAGGAGTGGGGCCAGGCAGCACCTTGGGCCATGACCCTGGACACCGAGCACGTTAATGGAGAGACACGAGGTAGGTAATAGAAATGCTCCCATTTTACAGAGGAGGAGACTGAGGCTTAGAGGAGTTAAGTCACCGGCCCAAAGCAACCAGCCATGGGTTGGGGTTTAAACATGATTTGAAAAGCACTGGACAGGACAGTCCCCAACATGCCTCCCAGAACTATCGTCTGTGGACAGTGATTTTAAGGGGAAATTTCTCCTTGAGGGCTGAGAGTGCCGGCACACGACTGGGTAGCTTCTGCTGTTCCCATTTCTCTCCTGCGGTCTCAGGTGGCTTTGTCTGTGCCGGGCCAGCACCTGGGGGCTTCTGGGTCAACGGCAGGAAGGACTCAGGCCAAGCGGAGAAGAGCAGGTCCCAGTCTACCCCACCACCGGGTCCCTTCTTGTCCCCTCACCCCGCCCCCCATCCCAGTCCATCCCATCAGCGCGCACTGAGCCCCTGCTCTGCGAGGGGGACAGGGAGGCACCGCACGCCCCTCTCCCCTGCGCCAGGCAGCCGGGCTCTCGGGGTGGCCCTGCGGGTGCGCGCCGGGAAGCGCCAGCGCTTTCTCATGCCGAGCCCTGGCCCCTTCATTCTGACTCCTGGGCCTCCAAGTCCTCCTCCTGGAGTCCGGCCAGCCTCTGCCCGGCGTTAATGAGCTCCCGGCGCCAAGAAGAACAAGGGCGCGGATGTGAGTGGGCCGGGGCGCAGCCGCCCTTCCCTCCCCGCGCAGTGCGCAGGTGCTGGGGGCTGGGAGGGGGGCGAGGAAAGGGGCGCCTGTGACTGTCACCAGGAGAGCCGCCTCTGCGGGAGCCGCACAAAGGGCCTCAGTGCCCCGGCGCCCGCCTGGCCCCCTTCGTGGGCACTGTGCCCGCGCTTGGTGGCGCTGGGCCGTGCCCCTGGGGTGGGGGAAGGACATGCCCTATTCACTCAGCGGCCAGCCCTGCCGAGGGTGGCTCCGCACACGTGGCTGTGACAGAGAAGGAGAGAGGGGGCAGAGAAGGAGCGGCGCCTCCTTCCCCATGAGCGGTAGCTGGAGCTGGAGCTTCATGCGCGTCACCATATTTTTTTTTTTTTCATCATGGCCGTACTGGGTCCTGGTTTTGGCCCTTGGGATGTGCTCAGGGTTTACAGCATTGTCTTATTTAGTCCCGGGAATGAGGCTGCCGTGTGGGGACTGCTGCGTTCTCCAATCCGCAGAGGAGGAAACACACTCACCCAAGACCCCACTGGAGGGACGGGCGGAGCTGGGGTTCAAAACCTGATGTGTTACCCTTGACTACGACCTCTATCTTAGATGCTGTTCAAAGTACTCTAAATGGGTTATTTGATTTATTTTTCACCATGGCGATTTATCTTTTCACTTACTCATTCAGCCATACCCCAGATGGTCATTCAACAAACACTTTTTTTGAGAATCCGATGGCTGCCGGGCACTTTGCTAAGCGATGTGGAAGAAGGTGCTGGAAACAGTTCCTGTTCTCGGGGTGTGTGTGTGGGGGGGTGAGATGTAGGTGAGCTAACCCCAGAGCCAGGGCCCTTCCCTTCCTAAGGCACCTGCACCTGTCTGAGGCTGTCGAACCCAGAGCGAGCGTGCCCGCGGTGAGTCCCTTGCCCCTGCCTGCGCAGTCTGGGTGTCCACCTGGCGTGACTTAAACAGGCGCATCTTGGCCCGTGACCACAACAAGCCTGGAGTTTGGGCACCCAACACCCATGGTAAAGAATGCCAGGGAGACTCTATTCAGAGCATGGTCCTAAACTTATCTTTCAATGTTTTTCGTGAACTTTTACTGAAGTATAACACGCACCTGGAGAGTCCCTCTAATTGTAAGAGCAGAGTTTGAGGAACAGTCTCTAACTGGACTCACCTGGGTCGCTTAGCAAATCAGATCAAGAAGCGAGTCATGGGTAGCACATATGGGGTCTTCTGGTCCACCCACCTCAAGGACAGCCCCTGTGCTGTCTTCCGTGACTGAGGATCCATGTCGACTGCTGTGAATCCCTTGGATCCTCTTGTATCAGCTTCTGTTACTCGGCATTACATCCATGAGGTTGATTCACGGTGTTACGTGTGTTGGTAGGCTGTTCTTTTTTTACAGTTGCATAGTATTCCATCCTGTGGCTACACTGTCATTGATCTGCTTTACTGATGATGGGCCTTTGAGTTGCTCTCAGGTTTTGGCTTTGTAAATGACACAAATGTCAACACTCTGTGACGTGTTTTTTTGTTGTACACGTTTTCCCATTTCTGTGAGGTCTGCTCGTCTCGGGACGTGCCTATCTGTCCTTAGAAGATATAGGCAGAGGGCTGGGGTTGTGGCTCACTGGTAGAGCATTTGCCTCATGTGTGTGAGGCCCTGGGTTCAATTCTCAGCACCACATGTGAATAAATGAATAAAATAAAGGTCCATCAACAACTAAAAATAAAAAATAAAAAAATAAAAAAAGATACTGCCAGAAATTCAGTAAAACACTTCTGATTTGGATGAAAACAATCTCCTCAGCTGCCTTCCTCTGGTGCCACAGCTAGCAGAGCGACAGAAACCTAGTGCTGTTTATATAGATACTCTAATAATCACTACTTTTATTTCCTCCCTCTGTCCTTCCTTTTTTCCCTCTTCCTTTCCTTCCTTCTTCATCAATTCCTTCCTTCCTCTGCTGGGGTGATGCCCAGGACCTTGCACTTGCTGAGCAAGGGCTCTGCCCACATTCTGTGGCCTCCAGCCTTGAGGGACCCGGGCATGAAGACACACACTGAGCTTCAAATGAGAGGTTGGGTAGAAACCCGCACCAACGGACCTCAGAAGAGCCCATCAGACGTCACTACAAGACACATTCCTGTTTTCCGAGGTCCGTCAGCCCCACGGGGTCCTTATTCTGGCGTCGGTGTCATTAATGTCCCCTCCTTCCTCCTCGACTGGGGAGCTGCTTCCTCAGCTCCGGCTGCAGCTAAGAATCCAGGGCCGGGCTCGTCTGTAAGGAGGTCTCGGGGGCTGGCTGTGTCGGGGCTGGGAGGCTGGCGGGCAGGGAGCAGGAGCCCCAGGAGACACCGGCGAGGGTCTTTCCAGGGGGCCAGCCTCAAGCCACCAGCTTTCCTCTGGAGCCCGTGGTCCCCGCACTCCCCGCTGACCTCCTGGCCAGCAAGAGGCACACGGCAGGATCTGATGGTGAAGCTGGGGCGATTCTGCGAGGCCCGGCGCTCCCATCTGTAGAGGGCTGGAGTCCCCCTCCTCTCTGCAGGCATGGAGGGCACCCCCACTCCTGCGCCCCTTACAGTCTGCGACGGCGTCCATGGCTGTTCCTTATGATGTGCCGTGGTCTGGGCTAAGTGTCCCACCGCACATCATCTTCCACATCCTGAGGTGTGTCTTACCGTTTGAGCCCATTTTATAGATAAGGAAACTGAGTTTTGGAAAATCAAAATCGCCCTCCTAAAGCTCTGAAAGCTGGCTTAGCACTGTGCTGGGGTCTGTCTGAGTGTGGGCCAAGGGGCCCTGATCACTTCTGGGGTCCTGCTTTTCCCCAGAGCTCCCCACAGACCCCAGCCTTCTCTTCCCCCCAGGGTGTCCCTGGTCCCCCCTTCTCCTGGCCCTCCCCCTTTGGGCACTGGGCTCCTAAGGCGGAACCGCAGCTCCTGAGCTGAGGCAGCACACCCTGGTGGGCGAGATAATTCAATATGGATCCGCCCACGGGACTCTGTTCCTGGGGCCACGGAGAGGAGGTGCATGCAGGGCCTTGGTGGAGATCGGAGAGCCCTGGCGAGGCAGCAGCTGCGACAGGTGGCCTGCGGGCTTTATCAGCCTCACCACAGGGTCATGCTCTACTGGGATTCTTGATCAGAGACCCGACGACGTAGGGACCACACAAGCCACAAATGACAAATACACTCAGTCGTGGAGGCTGGTGGGGTGGAGGCCGGAGCAGGCCTCGAGTTTCCAAAGGGGTAAAAGTGCAGTAAAGGCCAGAAGCCCATCAGTGAGGCCGGGCTCCGTGAGGACCCTGGGAGGGCGGGGGTGACCTGTTCTTCTGCGCTCTGGGGTTAAGTCCCGACCTTCTTCCAGAGATATCACGTGGAATATTGCGAACACAGCCTGTGGGGTGACTTCCCGAGACCAGAGGGCCACTTGCAGCTGAATCTCCAGGGGTGACTTTGAGAGGCCCAGTCCTGGGCATCATCTAGACCCCCTGAATTAGCTTTCCCCAGGGGGTTGGCACCAAGGAAGCAGCGCCTTTGTGAAGCGCCCCAGGCGGCTCTCATGCCCGTTGGCTTTGAGAACCCTCGGCCTCAGGAGTCCCGGGCACGGAGGCGTGACATCCCATAATACCCCGGCCGTGTCTTTGTGCCGGTCCTTTCCCCTCGGCTGGCGCAACCAGGAATCCCCGCTCCCTTTCATAGCACCTGCTCCCGCAGGGAGCACAGCCCGCGGCGCCCCGCTGGACCCCAGAGTAAAGTCCTTGCAGAAGGGAAACTGTCCCCATCCTGTGGAGGGGTAAACTGAGGCCCGAGAGGCAGAGGGTCTTCCACCCAGTGAGCGAGCCCGATGCCATCTCCTCCCTCACCCTCCTGGAGACTCTTCCTGCCCTCCGGGATTTCTGCACGTCGGCGGTTCTCCGCTGGGGGTGGTTTTTCCCACCAGGGGACCTGGGCAGGGTGCTCCTGGCGTCGAGGGGCAGAGGCCCAGGACACTGCTTCTCGTCCGGCAATACACAGGACAAGCTCCCGGCCAGGGCCAGCCACCCTCGTGTCGCAGAGCTAGGCGGAGAAGCAGCCCGGTGTGCGCCCGGCTCCGCCCCGTGGACTTCATGCCAAGCGCATTGGCAGCCTTCCGGGCCCTTGAGGCCCAAGCAGCCGCGGAAGGATTCAAGTGCGGGACCCTCCGGTACCGGAGGGAGGGAGGCTGACACCGAGGCCGTTAAGGAGGCGCACCCTGGCCAGCCGGCCCCCTTGGGTGAGCCTCGGCGTCCTCCCGGGACACGTGGGCTGAGAGGCCAGGCTCCCCAGAACCCCTGCTGCGGCTCTAACGCCGTGCTGTGACCCACTTCCAGCTGGCTGTCGTTGGCCGGGGACCTCCTCTGGAAGGGGAGGCTGGCTCCCGGCAAGACAAAGTCACCGCGCCTCCTGGCCCAGCCATCGTCCCGCCTCGCCAGCCGGTTTTTGCTCCCTGATATAAAGGAACTCCCAAGGCGTAGAAGGTTTTGGAAGGAAACTGGATTGGAATTTAATTGATGGCCCGGGCGACATGCCACAGTCATTAACTGCCCCGAGAGCCAGCCCATTGTTCTACACAGAAGCTACACGGCTTTGTCTGCAAAATCCCACGAGCGCGACCTCACCTGCTTCACGCCGCCCCCGTGAAGCGTGGGCTGCTTTGTCGCCAACAGCCTGAGTGGCAGCCCCGGGCCGCACGCACCTCCGCCTGAGGTCTGGGATTCAGCCGCGCTGACCCTGCCTCTGACCCTCGGCCACTCTCCCGAGGTCCCGCAGAGGCCTCTCCTCCGCGGGGCATTCCCTGCCTGATCCCTCTGTTGTCTCTGCCAGCAACCCCCAAGTTCACGACTCTGTGGGCAGTTGGGAAGGATGACACAAAAATAAGTTGTAGACACTTTATCCTTGTCCCAGACGGTGGCAGTGCCTGCCTTCCCGGCAGAGCTCTGACGGCTCAGGAGACACTGACCTACAGAAGGAAGTTCATCAACATCATTTCTTTCTTTCTTTCTTTCTTAGGTCCTGGGGATTGAACTCAGGGACTCTCGAGCACTGAGCCACACCCCCAGCCCTATTTTGTATTTCATTTAGAGACAGGGTCTCACTGAGTTGCTTAGGGCCTCGCTGTTGCTGAGGCTGGCTTTGAACTCGCGATCCTCCTGCCTCAGCCTCCCAAGTTGCTGGGGTGACAGGCCTGTGCCACTGCACCTGGTTGGAAGTTCAAGATCTTGAGCCTGGGATTTTGAGGTCCCCACAGAGAGTCCTTGTCTCTATTTCCAACCCCCTCTCCAGCCTCCCAGCACTCGCTTTGCAGCTATGTCAACCCCTTTCCAAACTTCATAGTGTGGAACGCAGGTAGGAGAAACCAATGGTTCCAGCCACACCCAGAGTCACAGAATCCACTGAGAAGTGTTTCCCACATTCCCTGATAGTGGGAGTTAAGAGAGTTTACCACCCTGACCTCAGTCTCCTTATCTGTGAAGTGGGTATGAGCAGCACCTCATGGGTAGTCATGAAAATCACAATAGCAATCACACAGGCAGAGCCTAGAACACAGAAGACACTCCGTGAGCATCAGCTCTGGGGTTCCTTCTGTCAACGTGACCTTGAACATGCCGTTCCCTTGGCTGGCAGCACCCGCCCTCTCACTGGTCACTGGTGAACCTCCAGCTCATCCTAAATGCCTCGGCCCTGACATCATCTCTCTGCAGAGACGTCTCCACAACCCTCTGGGAGAGACAGGAGCTCCTCCCCGGCGTGCCTGCAGCACAGAGCTGTTCCTTCACTGTCCTAGCCATGACTTTAATTTGGAGGGAGCCCTCCCTCTTGCCGCCCCTCTGCCAGGCATCGTGGGCATGGCAGAGGCAGGGCTGACCTGGTCTCTGCCCTGAGCCTAGAGGGAAAGCCAGGCAGGAAACAAACACTGTCACAAATAATGAGCTGTGACCAGCAAGAGAGCAAAGAGGACACTTTGGGGGTGTTGTGGTTTCTAGTCTCTGAGTATGTCGCATTTTAATAGCTTGTTTTCAGGCACGAGGTCCTCCCTGGCCTGGGAGCTCCTTCAGGGAGCAGGAGTGAGTATCCACCCTGTGGAAGAGGCCCTCGAGATGCTTACTGAATCAGGAGGGGCCCGGGGCAGACAGGCTGGGGCTGACTCTCGTCTCCCCCTCCCTTAGCCACACCTGCGCGGTAATGGGACATTAAAGACAGCGCCTACCCCCCGCAACCCTCCTCGAGGAGGAGAAGAGAGAATGACCTGGTTTATTCTATTTGAAGAACTCAGAGTTCCCAGCACTCTGGGTGCCTCTCAGAGCTCCATTTTTATATCTTAAAGAAAAATAATAAACCAGGTTAGCTCCAGAGAAGATGAATTGGAACCGAGGCAGGCTAATGGGCGGTCCGCGTCTCTCCGAGGTGCTTTCCTCGCCGGTTCCAGTGAGAGGGAGAGAGAGAAAGACACAATTCTTCAAATAGCTCTTCTCTTTTTGAGGAATATGTAATCGTCTCAATTAAAACACAGACCAGAATATTTAATGGCATGGAAATTGATTTTGATGCTATTTAAATAATCTGCCCCTAGAGAAGACGGGTATTACTTGGCCTAATTTGGTGGAAGCATTCATTTCCTTCCCGGCCCAGAACTTGCACGCACGAGTGTCTGCCCAGACAGGGCAGAGCTGCGTGCTCCTGCGGCAGAGCGCGGGCGGAGGGGGCTCAGGCCAGCGAGCTGTGCAGGGACCATCTCCATCTCCTCCCCTGGGCGTGTCTGCAGGAGGACCAGCCTCACGGAGGGTGTCCTCAAGAGTGGGGGCCAAGCGGAGGAGGGGGTCAGCGGCAGGTGGTCCTGCCTGCGAGCTTCCTACACCCTCAGACACACCAGTGCAGCATGCATGCAGCATGACCTGTGAGCAGGGCGCCCCGTGGTTGTCTCCCAGTTGTCCTTCTGGGAAGAGAATAGGAGGAAAGGGGGGAGGGACCCTGTCTCATCGCCTGGCAGCTACTCTCCTGGGAACGCAGCTACGGCTGCTCCATGGACATTCTAAATTTCATGTCCCTGTCGTTCCCCTTTCCTTTTGACAGCAGAAAGTCCAGGGATGTAAAGCAGGAATTGGCAAACTGCAGCCCATGGCCCACATTTGGCCCTCCACTTGATTTTGTAAATAAAGCTTTATTGGCACACAGCCATGTGTTTTTTTTTTCTTTTAGGTATTGTCTCTGGCTGCTTCCAGCCTACAGGGATGGAGTTCAATAGATGCTTCAGAGACTAAATAGCTCCTAAAGCCTAAAATATTTACCATCTGACCCTTTGGAGAAAAGTTTACCAACCTCCAGTTTGATGTATCATGCCATGACTATTTTCATAGGTTAAAAGGATAAAAAGGTCATGTGGGTAATTAATTTTACAAGGTTCATTCTAATGCCCTATTTTGGTGTTAAACCTTGGAAGATGTATAGCTTGTTGTATCCATCTTCCTCATTGGTACTTGTATGGGGGGGGGGGGGAACAAAACAAAACAAAACAAACAAACCCCAGAACTGAAGTTCAGAGAGGTTAGTTGGCTTGCATAAGGTCACACAGCTGAAGAGCAACAAGAGCAAGACAGCAGCCCGAGGGCCCGAGTCCAAGATAATGCTTCCTGCTTCTGGTGCTTCCTTCCAGCCAGCTCTGGTGGAGTCTGCACTCTGATGCCAAGTCCCATGCCCTCACTGTCGCCAGATATTAACTCCACCCCTGCCGTGCCTGCCCTAGCGAATGTATCTCAGAGCTTGCCAAGAATCCAAAATTGGAACGACCCCGGGTTTATTCTTTGTGTCACTCGCGCTCTGTTTTGTGATTGGAACCCCTGTTCTGGGAGACAGCCAATGACTGTCCACCGGGGAGGGGTTGGACGCGTCCCAGGAGCCTCGGGGACAGTTTAATCACGGTGGCAGAGGAGGCCTGACCAGATTTATCAGGGTCCCTCGGCTCCCAGGCTGGAACTGGGAGAGTGTGAGAGACTGCAGCAAGGGGAGGAGTCCGGGAGAGAGGCGGAGCCACGGGTCTCCATGGGGAGGGGATTGAGGGCAGATCTGGGTGGGATCAAGACATCCGGGGACTGGTGGGGGGGGGCAGGGGCGGGGCCAAAGCCGACACCCAGGCCCTGCGGGAGGCGGTGACTGTCTACTGTGGACGGTGGTTGGGAAGGTTGAGGGGGATGTTTGCGCAGAGCTGACCTGTCCCCCTGTGTCCTCCATGCATAGTTGAAGATGAAAGGGACCAGCAAAGGACGGGGAGAACGTGGGGTCTGGCGTCAGAGGCTTCAGTTCAAATCCACAGGTCCCCATTCGCTCTCCATGTGACCTTGAGTACCTTATATCATTAATCTGAGTCCTGGTGACATGGACATGGGTGAGGAGGAAATGCCCCAAGTGGTCGACTTGAATATTACCTTTAATCCTCACATGCACCTGGACGGGTAGGGGCTACTACCAGCTTTGTCTTACAGATGAAGATAACAAGGATCAGAGGGGGGAACACACTTGCCTTAGGTCACACAGTAAGCAGTGGAGCGGGATTTGGAATCCAGGTTTGCAGACCCTGCAGTAATGATAGTACCAAGGTAATAATGTCTGCCTCCAATGTGGTTGTGCGGATGATGCTGAGGGAAGGGCTACATAATGTGGCATCCAGCACCCAGGAGACCGTGGGCAGCATGGGACTGCTGGCTGGCACCAGGAGTTCTTGCCGTGGGAGTTTGGGGAACCAGACGACGGCGCCCAGGGAGGCTTCCTAGAGGTGATGGCATCGGTGCTGCAACAGAAGAGTCATCAGTGTAGCAGGGAAGGATTAGGGGAAGAAGGGTGACTGGACACGGCCACTCAGCTACGGGCTGGGTGCGTCGTGAACTGAGAAGGAAACCAAGTTCTCGCGCATTCCCACGGCCTTTGCATCTGCACTGAGATTCTCAGGACCTCACGCTGGACTCTCCCTGGGGGCTGAGCCTTGTCTCGACAGACAACGTGAGCCCCGTGTCTTGGGCTTGGGGCTTCAGCCGCACGCGCTGGTCCTCCTTGGGACCTCCGACCGCTCCTTCTCACGCAGGCTTCTGCCTGAACGCCGCCGTCACAGAGTCCAGACTACCCCAGCCCCCTGCCCCATGGTCCCTGAGTGCTCTGACCTCCTGATTACCTGCTCAGCCCCGCATCTGTGCCTCTGACTAGGGAGGAAGCTTGAGAGTGGTTGGGGTCTGTGTGTACAGGACTAGTGGTGTCAGCTGTGATGTCGGTGCATAGCGGAGGTGAAATGAGCTCTTGAACAAAAGGATGGGTGGATGGACGGACGGATGGACGGATGGGTGGATGGATGGGGGTGAGTGTCTGGAATTGCTTCCCGGTTCCCTGCCACATCCAGCTCGGCATCTTTCCCTTCCTTGCCTGGGGGTACCTGCAGATCCCCGCGAGGAGGTGTGAGGTTGGGTCTCACACTTAGCCACACAGGTCTCCCAAGAAGGATCTCAACTTTCTATTTTAATATGTCTCTGTTTTACCCCTTGTCACCAGATTACTACTCTCAGAATTCCTCTCTTATGGGGTGCAGCTCACCTGCAAATGGAGACAGAATCCAGCCGACTCGACTAGGTTTCTAAGAACCTCTGGAGCTGAGTTGGACACGCCTGTCCAGTCTTCTTTCCCTCTGATTCCTGGTCATCTTGGACCACCCTTCCTCACCTCTAGGACACTCACCTGACTGGTACCCACTGGTCTCTTTGTTGGTCCTCTGACCAATGGCACTTTTTCCTCAAAGCCATTCCCAGTTCACCCCAATCCAGTCTGATGTCTCTCAAATGCCCTGTCTCGGAAAGACCACTGTCCTTTTGATCTGACCCACTCTCTCTGTTGTTTTATCTGTGTCTACACCACCTTCGCAACTATATTCTTTGAATGGAGAGACATCACCTTGGCCAAATGACCAATTTCATATTCTTTTTATTTTGGGGTACCAGGGATTGAACTCAGGGGCACTCAGCCACTGAGCCACAACCCAGCCCTATTTTGTATTTTATTTAGAGACAGGGTCTCACTGAGTTGCTTAGCACCTTGCTAAGTTGCTGAGGCTGGCTTTGAACTTGTGATCCTCCTGCTTCAGCCTCCCGAGCCACTGGGATTACAGGCATGTGCCACCACACCTGGTGCCAATTTCATATTCTTATAGCACATCTACCTTATGCCCAGTAGGCACACACCACTGGTCTTCTTTGTATAAAAATATGTTCTCCTCTAACTCATTGCTCAATGTCTGACTTCCCCATTAGGCGGTAAGTTTCATGAGGGTGGGGAGCAAGTCCATCTCTATGCCCTTCCTTCCTGATTCCTTGAAGTACAAAAAGTGCACAAGAAATGTTTGTTAGTTGTACACACTGAACACAGCCCTCAAACTGATGTTTATCTTTGTATAGCTTATAACTTAATTTTTCATTACATCCATAATGCCTTAAGCGTGCCCAATCAGGACATAGGGAAAGATTTTCTCACTCAAACTTCCAAAGGGAAAATACTTTTGCAATTATTGGAAACATAATCAGATGTTGATAAAAGTAGATGCCTATCTAGTCACACCTAAGTCATGACTCGGTTTTTTTCTTTCCCCGACAGCACAGGAATCACAAACTCTTCATCAAGAGATTTCAAGAAATGATAAACCCTGGGAGAGATGGGACAGATGTGCTCAGCCTCAGCATTCCAGGATTAGAAGATACTTTAAGCAGCTTAGAACGCAAAGAGGTTTCAGGACAATGGACAGCGGCTCACATGGGCACTTCCTGTAAACGCTTGAGACATTTCTGTGCTGGACAGCGACCTCCAGAGATCGTGCCCTTAAAAGCTCCTACAGGCCGGGCGCAGTGGCGCACGCCTGTAATCCCAGCACTTGGGAGGCTGAGGCAGGAGGATCGTGAGTTCAAAGCCAGCCTCAGCAATGGCGAGGCACTTAGCAACTCAATGAGACCCTGTCTCTAAATACAAAAAAAAAAAAAAACAAAAAAAAAAAAAAAAAATCCCTGGTACAAAAAAAAAAAAAAAAAAAAAAAAGCTCCTACAGCTGTGTGAATACACCAGAGGGTATCTTTCCAAGTCCCGTCTCCCCCTCTCCCCTCTTAACCTCTTATCTTGTCACACTTGCATTTTCATTACTTGTACTCAGTTTTTGCCTCTTCTGACCCCTTTGGATGTGTGCTTTTGTTCTTTCTTGGCAGGGTGAGCTAAGAAGGAGAGCTAGTTAGAGCAGAGTCTTCCAGCTGTGAGTCCATGGATTCCTCCTCTTTCTTTGCTCCTCAAATTGCCCATCGAGGCAAAACTCTATGTTGAGATCATCACTGTGATTATAGAATATTTGCCCCCATTCTTTGCAAGATTTTTAGTATAGAGGGAGGTAAAAATAATGACTACCCTACCTGTCTTGGCGAAAGACATTTTATCCTCACATGATAGTATTCAAATTGCACCTAAGGCTCTTTTCTTTTACTATTTTTGGATGAAAAGAGAATTTTCTTCTCATTTCAGCTATTGTGATCATCTTATTTGCAGCCCAAAGTCTGCAAATATCCCTTCCCGCTCCCTCTGTAGCCACTCAGTCACAAAGTCACATTCATTCTCTCAACATTATCACTTTCTTTTCCTCTTAAGTTATTTTCATCTCTAGTCTGGACCCTTGCCTCCCCACTGGCTGCCCTGATTCCCATCTCTCCCTCTCTCTCCAGAAGATCCACCTTCCATGACGATTTTTCTAAAATTTGAATATGACCATATTACTCTCTTGCTTAAAATCCTTCAGACTTTACCCTCAGAATAAGGTCTGACTCTTTTTGATTACTGGAGACTGAACCCAGGAGCATTCTGCCACTGAGCTAGATAACCATCACTTCTTATTTTTGAGACAGAGTCTTGCTAAGTTCAAGTTCAAGTTCAAGGCTGGCCTTGAACTTGAGATCCTCTTACCTCAGCCTCCCAAGTAGCTGGGATTACAGTATACATCACTGAGCCTGGCATAAAGTTTGCAATTTGGCTTAAGGCTCCTCAATTCCAGTCCAGACTTGCATTTATAGTCTAAGCTCTTCTCCTTACTTCTGACATTTTATAATTCAATTGTCCAGGCATACAGAATCATATATCAGTTTCTAGAGAGATGCATCACGCAGCATAGTGGTTAGAAACATAGGTCGGACCATAAGGCTGTCTGGGTTTGGATCAGTTCTAGAATTTGGTAGTTCAATGTATGTCCTTCTACTCCATTTTCCTCTTGTAAAAAATAGGAAAAAGTACAATAGCACATATACCAGAAGGTTGTGGTAGTGTAAATGAGGTAGTTCCCACAAAAGTCTCAACATCAGGCCTTTTTTTTTTTTTTTTTTTTTTATTAGCACCAAATGTGCCAGGCTCTCTGAGCGTGGCTCCTGCTGGTGCCTTGGCCATCCTTCCTGCACCTGGTTAACCCTAATTTGTCCTCTTCATCTCTCATCTCAGGCTTTGCCTCTTCCAGGAGACCCCTTTGGACACTTGGGCTGGGTCGGTGACTCCCTATTCTATTGCATGCTTCTCTGTAACCATTGGCATATATGACACATGCCATGTGAGTGTGGGCTGGGTATTTGCTTTCTGCATCCTCGGTGCCTGGCACAGCGGGTCTGCTCAGGTGGCATCTGTCGAATGAATGGATGTGTGAGAAATCCACTCCTAGGAGCCCGTGCAGATTTCAAAGGTAGGGGCTGAGCTTCCTCTCCTGCCCCCTGGTCCCCGCAGCTCTCCACCCGGTCCTGGGCAGCATGGATGCTCACAAAAGGCTTTCTAGTTGGAATGAATGGAAGATGCAGAGTGATTGCCGGAGTGATTGCAGGAGTGCTCGCGTGGCCATCGTGATGGGCGGCAAGGGGCGGCTGGCTGGCAGGAGCAGGCAGATAAAGTGGCCAGAGTTGGTATAAGCCATTTATTCTCCTGAAAGAACTCAGGCTAATCTTTCATGAGCAGTCTGGTCGGATTCTCGTTTCTAATACAGATGGTATCAGGGTCTGAGATGTGATAAACTCCCCGGGGTTTCTATAAGACTCTGGCTGCTGGCTGCAGTTAAATGTCTGTTTCCCTCCAGATCAGGGAGCGGCAGACGCTGTGCTGCAGGGAAAACCAGGTTCTTCTGGAAGCCTGGAGTCGCCTGGAGGGCGTGGACCCTGCACGGCCCCCTCCCGCTCCCAGGACCTCCGTCCTCACCGGGATCTCAGTAGGAACATCACCTCCTCAGCACAAACACCTTCCCCAGCCACCTGAGATCAAGAAGTCCTCCTAATGACACTAGTGTCATGTTTACCGTGAGCTCTGTGAGGACAGGGGTCATCTGCCTGGTCTGCCATGGGTTATGTCCTTCCTGTCACCATGGGACTTTGGACCCAGCACATCTTCAGCAAATATTTATGGAATAAGCGAGCAGATTGGAGCCAGGAAGGAATTTCCTTTCTCTGGCTTGTTTCATTTTCTATAAAATGAGGGTGTTGGAGAGGATTCTGTGGGGTCCCTTCCAGGTTCATCACATGATTACAGGAAGGTCAAGAAGAAAACATGTCACATCAGGGGCTTCTCTGGCGAGATGCCAGCGTCACGGCGTCATGGATCTAGGTTGGTGCTTCCCAACTTCCACACTGTTGGAATTTAACTGGAGAAATCTTTGGGGAGGGGGCCGCCTCTGTGCTGTAGGATGATCAATGGCATCTACAATGCCAGAGTGTGCCCCTTTCAACCCCAGTCCTGATGACAAAAAGTGGCTCCAGACATCACCTGATGTCCCTCAGGGGCTCCCTTACTCCCTGCCCCTTTGAGAACCACTGGCCAAGACCAGGGTGGCTCTGATTGTCACAGGGGGAGCCTGCACTTGTCCTTGGCATCTAACCTGCAATTTCTCTGCTGTAACAGGAGATACTTCCCCTTGAAGGAATCTCAGCAGAGGACATGTTCCCTCCGTGCCAGTGCGTGTCAGACGTGAGCAGCATCAGAGTCACCTGGAGGGCTTGTTCGACACAGATGGCTGGGATGCCCCCTCCCCCACCTCCCACCGGTGCTCCCAATTCAGTCCATGCGGTGGTTTGAGTGTGTCTCTCAAAGTCCATGTGCTGCAAAAATAGTCCCCAAGGCTGGTGTTGGGAGCTGGGGCCGTGAAGAGGCGCTTAGGTCTGGGAGGATGTGGTGACTGCTGGGTGGGCTTGGCGCTCTTGCCTTTCCCTTCCGCCTTCCACCATGGAATGAACCAGCACGTGGGCCCTCCCATCCTGGGCACCCTACCTTCCAGCACGATGAGCCAGACAACTCCTCTTCATCCTGAATTACCCAGTGCATGGCGTTTGTCATGGATTATTCCAGAGGTCCTGGGAGGGGTCTGAGACTTTGCGTCTCTAACAAGGTCCAGTGATGCTGTTGGTCCAGGCCCCAGACCGCGCCTCTCGCCAGTCATTCCCAGCCCGGTGATTGCGCAGAGCCTCGCAGGGACCTCTGGACAAGCTGCGTGCCTGGGCCACACCCCGACCCACTACACCAGCCCCCCAGGGGAGGCCCCGAGGCCCCAGGTCCCTTCAGCTTTGACAGCGCTACCGCCCAGGCTGCCAACTATCCCCGACCACACCCAGCGAGCCAGGAGTGTCTCCTTCGGGTTTTTACTTTCTGTTCCTGCAAACTGAACCCTCTGGCCGTTTAGGCCCCAGAGAGATGTCGCAAGGGAGGAGAGCTGCTTTTCATTCGCTTGCTGCTTTCTTTCTTCTCGCTCTCTCGGCTGATCTCCTGGCCCTCACGTCTCTGCGTCCACGGATTCTTCCGCGCACGTTTCCCTGTCTTCCTTGAGTCCCGCCTGCTTAACCGCTGCCCGCTCTTCACCTGGGCTCTTCTTTGTTTCTTCACATCCTTGTTCATCCTCCTCCCCGTTTTTATCTCGGTTCCTCCATTTTCCTGTCTCTTTTGTGAGCAGGGAGGGCAGGGGCAGACCACTAGGACCACTGGCTTTTCTTCACATGTGGGACGCTTGCTCCCGCTCCCTCCTCTCCTAGGCCTCCTTTGAACCTCAGCTTAACCTTAGCTCCTTGGATGCCCTCCCCCAGCCCCAGCCCCTCAGAGACAACGCCACAGCTCTCAGGTGCAAGCTTACACCATTTGTCTGTCCCCCGTGGCTGCGTGCGCCATGAGGGCAGGTCCCTGTTTATTTCTGGATCCCGGGTGTCTGGTTGCTGCCTTCCCCACGCGGGTTTTCAGGATGCTGCTGCTGACTGCATACCGCCAGGCACACGGACACCTGCTGCAGGTGGCCCTCACCTGTCTGCCTCTGGCAAGGCCCTTTGTGTTGGAGACGGTCGCCATGCCAGAGTGGCTTGTGAGGTTCTGGCTTCTCAGGCTGACGTCATCTGGTGGCATTTGACCCAGGCTCGCAGAGCACCCAGAGTCCTCCTCTTCCACGTCCTGGGAGGAGGAGCTCGTGTCCTGCTGGGACATTTCAGATGTGGAAATCCCAAGGGTCTAGCATTCTCCGCAGCGAGTCCCCAGCTGGGGACGCTGGTGGGGGTTAACGTGGGTGGGGGTGGCGGGGAGGGCACGTTCCCGAGTGCGGCGTCTCGGGCTAGCTCCACAGCGATGAGCACCTTCATGCACGCCGCTCTGCTACCGCGGAATCCACGTCCGAGCGCAGTCCCCTGGGTTGGATCGCGCTGGTCAAAGGGCGCCAAGGTCTTCCGGCATTAGCTGGGTAGAAATGCGGACGGCTTTCCTACGAGATCACGCAAACCACAAAACAACCGAGCTTACCCATGTCGCAGTCCCCTTACCAGTGCCACGCGGTACCGATTTAAACATTTTTAAGCTGATTTCGTCCATGTAACGCGGTCTCTCCGGGGTCCTCTCCGCTGCGTGTGCTTGACCTCCACGGAGGGCGAGCGTTTCGGGAGCCTTCCGCTTGCCTGGGTGAAGCGCTTAATATGTATTCTGTTTGTGTTTTGTGATCTGGGTTTTTTTTTTTTTTTTTTTTTTTTCCTTTTAAAGTTGAACTTTGAATGAATTTTATTATAAACCTGTGTGTCAAATCTTTTTTTAAAAAAATATCATTATCACTCACTTGGGAGCCCTTTTAGATCATTTTTTCCATGAAAATTTAATACTGCGGATATTCTGTAGATGCACTGAATATAGACCTGTGTGTCACACATGCAGGAGGCCAAGAACCAACCCCTCTGGGAGGAAATAGTGTCCTCATTAGGAAGGTGTGCCATAAATTAAATCCAACTAAACAGTTCAATGAAGTGATAATGAGCTAATGGTGACGGGACTATGTAACAGTGGAGCTACATGAATAAACAAAACTTGACCAATAGTAACTGGGCACCTACCATATGCAAATGAGAAGCCCACTCACTGTGGATTCAAAAATAAAGATCTTGAAGGTCCTGAGATCTTTTCTTATGGTATTTTCAATACGGCTTGAAGAAAAGTCTGGGGACAGTTAAACTAACTAAACAGTAGCCCCACCAAGGATGGGAGAGAGGGGTGAGCAGATGTGTTCCATACAAGAGCAGAGAGCTGGAACCGAGGATTATGTTGGATTTTTTCTGATGCATAAAGATGAGTTACCTTGTGGTCAAAGAGGGGCTTGTTAACAGAAGGACCTGGTTCAGGGCCCAGCTTGTAACTCACTGGCCATGTGGCTCTGGGCCAGCAATACCATTTCCAATTCCAAACCCAGAAATGGGGAGGAATAATGATGCCCACGCCTCCAGGGAGGTGTGAGGATTAGTGAGATAATGCTTCTGAAGCTGTCACATGCCCGGCTCACAGACTGCTTGCTGTTGTAATGAGTATCACTCCCTGTCCATTTCAAGGAAATTGCATGTGGTCAGACACATGGGGCTGAAGGGTTGTATTGGTCAGCTTTCCATCACTGTAATGAACTACCTGAGGAAAACTAACTTATAAACAGAAAGGGTTTATTTGGGCTCAAAGTTTTGGAGCTTCTGATCCAAGATCAAGTGGACACATTGCTTTGGGCCACTGGTGATTGTGCTGGATGGCCTTGTGGGAGCACATGGCAGAGCTAATCCCCTCACCTCATCAGCTGGGAAGCAGAGGGTTCCGAGAGAGAGAGAGAGAGAGAGAGAGAGAGAGAGAGAGAGAGAGAGAGAGAAAGGGAGAGAGGAGGAGGAGGAGGAGCAGGAGGAGGGGGAAGAGACTGGGTTCCCACAGTCCCCTTCAAGGACACACCCTCAATGACCTAAAGACTCCCACTAGGCCCCACCTCTTAAAGAACCCATCTCCTCCCAATAGCACCACCTTGGGATTAAGCCTTTAACACCTGGACTTTTGGGGGTCATTCAACATTCTGCATAGCAGGGATGGTTCTGGCAAAAGGTTTCTCAGGGATCTCAAGTGGAGTGTGACCTTCAGACATGAGACCCCAAATAAGCGCAGACGTCACGGGAGCGGAAGCGGCTGCCTTCCCGTGTTCCTCTCCCCCAGTGCTTCCCTTGGGCTCAGCCCAGCACTCCCTGAGCTTGAACGCGCACAGGCGTCACCTGGGGATCTTGCCACAAAGGCAGATTTTGATTCAGTGGCCCTGGGATGGGGTCCAAGAGCCTGGGGTTCTAAGGAGCTCCCAGGACATGCTGCGGCTGCTGTGCTGCGGTGGCAGATCAGCCGCGGGGGAGATGCTGGCGCGTGGGTTTCGGGGGAGGGGGAGGGGTGGCAGGTGACCTACAGGCTTGGGTGGGGGAGGGGGGAGGGGGTCGACAGCAGAGCCCACCTCCTGCTGCAGGATGAGTAGCTGCAGCCTGCAGACCCCTGGGCATGATCTGAATGTGGGTCTGGGGGCGGGTCCAGCCCCCCACCCAGCTGGGGGCGGGGGGCTGCGTGTCTGCCTGGCCCCGGGTGAGACGTGGGCCATGGAGCTGTCTGGGAGACGAGAGACCAGCCCTCCTCAAGGGGCAGAGTCAGAACAGACACCTGCCTTTCTTAAGAAGGGTCTCCCAGCAGTCTCCCGGCCCTGCGGCCCGGCTGCTCCTGCCAAGCCTGTGGTGGGATCCCTCCTGCAGGATTCGTGGCCTCACACCGGAGTCCTTTCCCGCCTGCTGACGGACACAGATGAGATGGGACCCACATTTTATAGATCATCTGCCTCATTGCTCTGGGTTCAGAACCCACCCCCACCAACCCGACCATCCCATCTCCTAGCAGGAAGCAGGAGCCCAGTGACCTTTCTCCCAGAGACGAGGGGCATGGGATCCAATCAATTGCAGTGAGTGAACATGAGGGCCTACTGTGCGCCAAGCACTCAGACTGGGGCAAGGCCAGGGCCGGGAGTGTGGGGGTGGACTGACCCTGGTTGGATCGCAGTCCTGTGGCAGGAGGAAGGACTCTGCCACCTCAGGGTCTGACCCGGGGACTGACTTTAGGATGGTGGAGAAGTCTTCCAGCCAGGTCCGGAATGCCGGAGGAGAAATGGGTCAGTTAGTAAGATTAGGACAAGTGGATCTGGGAGGATTAACTTGTCCGTTACGTGTCCCCACGCAGAGCCATCCTGTCCTGGTGCGTGGATGGCACCGTCTTTCATTTCACTGACTATTCCCACAACTGTGTCTCAAAAGGGGGAGGAAACGGGACTGCGCGCATGCTCTGGCCGGATGGCTCCATCTCCTCACCAAAGTGGGTGACTCACAGATTCCTCCCTGTCGTGGCAGGGTCAAGGCACAGGGGTCCTAACGTCAGGGACAGTGGCAGCAACGGGAAGAACCAGGGTGGCAGTCAGGGCGAGGCTCCTGCGGGCTCAGGGGGCTCCCGGTGGCGCACGGGGATGGAGAGGTGGGGGAGCGACTCTCCCAAGTCACGGCTCCGCTGCAGTGGCCGGGGAGGAGGGCCTGGGCTCCAGAGAGAGCGGGCGGGCGTCCCGACCCGCTGCCCGGGCCGGGCATCGCGGGGGCGGGAGGCAGTGACTGCCCCCCCCCCCAATCCCGGGCGCAACGCCCGGCGCAGGGAGGAGCTTGGGAGGCCCCGCCCAGAGGGGAGGGAGGAGCCGGGAAGGGTCCAGGGAGCGGCAAGGGCTGCCCGGGAGGCCGCAGCCCCTTCCAGAAGCTCCGTTTGGACCCTCTTTCTGCCAGCTCCAGGTCCGCGGGTGCGGCCTGGGGAATTTGCATAGTTACCGAGGCACAGGCAAGCACAGGTTGCCATGGAAACCCCTCATCTCTTCCCAGGCCGCAGCCCGTCCCGCTCCCCCGGGTTCTCCATCCCCCGCCCCACCCCACAGGGCGGAGGGGGCCACGGAGCCTCACGAGGGCCGTGCGCAACGGACCTCCTGTGGAGGCCGACCAGCCTCCCCGGCCCTGGCCTCCTTCAGACGCACCCTACGCCGGTTGCCCCGAGGATGAGCTCAGGCCCGGGCCAAGGCGCGTCAAGCCTGCGCGGCTCCCGTGGTCTGCAGGAGCCGGGCGACCCCCGACCTGGCATGCACGTCCCCCTCCTCTTCCCAGTAAACCTGCACGGAGCAGGGGGCCCCGGGCTGTGGCGCAGGAGGACCCTGCAGGTCTCCTTCACCGCTGTTTCCCTCCCTCGGGCCTACGCAGCTCCGGCCATAGCTGGCACCTGGGAAGGGGAGAAAACAAGAGAGGAGGGAGGAAGAACAATACCAGCGGGGGCCGGGGCCGGGGCTCGGCGTAGTTAGAGCGCTGGCCTAGCCAGGGGAGGCCCTGGGCTCCTTCCTCAGCACCACTAAAAACGAATAAATAAAAACAAGGCACCGTCCAGCTACAACCAAAATAAATAATACCAGCCGACTCTACTCTCAATACACCCTTGGTTTCCATGGCCCAGGAGACAAATAGGAGTTTGACAATTGGATCTTCCCCTAGGTTCCTTCTCCAAGACCAGGCAGGGGCAAATCTCACTTCCTCTGCCAAATCCTCCCCAGGTACCAGGTCCAGCTCAGACGCCGCCTCCTCCAGGAAGTCCTCCCGGGGCTCTGCGTTCCAGGCTCACCTCCCTCTCCAGTGTAAGCCATGGGTGTGTCAGAAGCCTGCTTCTGGGTCCCCAGTGGCCAGGGCTTAAGGCCACACGGTGCGCAGGGAACGAGGAGGTTTGAATTCATCGTCACCCAAAGCTCCAGCTGGGTGTCTGTCATTCCAGGGCTTTGTCCTTGGGCCCAACCTTTGGCAGAGTCCGATGTCTTTACAACACACACAGCCTGAACGAGCTGTCACCGGCTGGGGTTTCGTGAGTCTGGAAGAACTTCGATGCTCTCCTCTTCCTGTAGTTGCCCTGTTGACACCCATCGCCTGTACAATCCGCTCTCCATGTGTGATCCTTATAATGTCAACCCCAACAAGGTCATTCCATGGCACAAAACCCTCCAGTGGCTTGTCCTCTCTTTAGGAGTAACAGCCAAAGATGATTGTCCTGCCTCGTCTCCTCCCTTCCCTCCGTCATTTGCCCTGGCACATCCCAAGTACGGCCCTGTCTCAGGGCCTTTGCACCTGCTCTTTCAACTTTGATGTTCTTCCCCCATTTAGCTGCATGGCTTGTGCCCACATTCATTCAGCCCTTTGTCCTCAATGTCACCTCCTCACAGAAGATTTCTCTGCTCATCCATTGCTTGAAATTCTCTTTAACCCTGCTTAGCTTTCTCCGCGGTAGCCACCACCTTCTGACAGATTGTGTTACCTTCCAGATCTTCGCAGTAGGTCAAATTGTCTTCCCCCGCAACCCCTCGTCCTGCCCCCTGTGCCTGTGGCTGTGACCTGCTGGCAGAGTCGAATCTCGGCAGACACGATCAAGTTGAGAGGAGCTCCCGCTAGACCACAGTGGGTGGTCCTAACCCCAAGACGGGCGTCCTGGTTAAAGAGGGAAACCTGGGGACGCAGCCAAGGCAGGAGCAGGCCACGCGGGGCAGGGCAGAGACAAGAGCCACGCCTCCACTTTTCTTTCTCGTCAACAAGCCATCGAGCTTGAGAGGGACTTGCTGTCCTTGCCCCAGCCTCGCCAACGAGGAAGCAAAGGCTCAGAGGGGAGGGAAGTCTGTCCAAGGTCACCGGACCAGGGAGGGGCGTGGCCGCCTCTCACAGGAGGAGACAGACCCCAGGTCCCGGAGGATGTCAGCGGAGGAAGGAGGCCTGGCAGCGGCGGCAGCATAGGGGTGTGTTCACGGAGTGCCTGCTGCGCGCCCTCACCCGCTTGTTGGGCATGGCACGGGGCCCCAGGTTCGAGGGCTGAGGCACGGGGACCAGGTGCTGTGGTCCCACCCCAGGGTCTCAGGCACGCTGAACGCCAGCCTCGGGGATTCAGCCAAGGGACGCTCCTTCTGAGCTTAGGGACCTCCACCCAAGAAGTGGACGTCCACTGAAGAAGTCAGTGCTCACAAGCCTTCAGTGTGATGGTCCTCGTGAACACGCACCGGTCCCTCGACCGGGCTCCGTCACAGCGTCTCACTGTTTTGGGAGGGGCGGGTACCAGGATCGAACCCAGGGGCCCTTGGTCCCTGAGCCACGTCCCCAGCCCTATTCTGTATTTGATTTAGAGACAGGGTCTCACTGAGTTGCTTAGGGCCTCGCTGTTGCTGAGGCTGGCTTTGAACTCATGATCCTCCTGCCTCAGCCTCCCAAGCGCTGGGATGACGGGACGGCAGCTCACTTTTGACAACTCTCGAGGAGACTTAGCTTGCCCCGCCGTGTGTCCCTTGCACCCAGACACATGTGACATTCAAAACTCATGACACTTATGGAGCGGAACAGGAGCCTGCAGCAGGAGCCCAAGGCCCAGCAGCTATTTTTAAGGAAGCTCTAGAAGTGTTTGTTTTTCAAATATCATGAAACGGTTATTACCAGCTTTATTTTTTTCCCTCCTGCCTTCTTCCCAAACAGGTGCAGTGAGATTAGTGGTAATTTAGAAAGCAGGATTGCCTCTGTGTCAATTTCCTGCTAATGAGCAAAACACCCCATGTAATTGCGCTGTATTGAAGGAGGCGACAATAGGTTTCCCAAGGCAGCTTAATAGGCCGGGGCTTGGGGTAGCAGATGTCCCAAGACGAGGCGCCAAGCTAAGGGGACACGTTGACGCCTTCCTTTCTTTCATCCAGGGCTGGGTCCCTCAGAGGACGGAAGGCGAAGCCGGGTGTTGGTGGGGCGGAGCTGGCGCCGTCCTGCCGCCTGGCTGGGGCACAGCCTGTGCTGCCGTCTCTCACAGGGACACCAGCTTCTGGGACATCTCAAGGTCCTACATTTCCCTTGGACTCCCAGCTGGCCAGGGCTGGCCCTGCTGCACTGTGGGCTTCCTGTGCGAGTTTAACCTCCGAATCTCAACTCTGTCATCTCTCGGGTGGGGTCAGTCGTATCCGCCGCGTCCCACGAGGTCCCCTGCCTGGATGCGCCATCAACCTGTCCCCACAGTCACTCCCCACGCCGGGGCATAGACAGTCCTGCAGGTGGCCCTCCCTCCTCCATCGGACTCTGGCCGGGTCCTTTGTGCTGGGATTGGTGGACCTGGGGGTCGGCGTCACTGTTGGCGGGAGCCTTCCTAGGTCACCCTGTTTCCTGTTCCCTTTCTTAGCACTGGGGGCTCCCAAAACTGTGAGTGTTTAGGTTTGCTACGACTGTGGATTCTTATCAGAACATGAGAATGCAAGGCACTGTTCTTTCTGCCCATGAATGCCAAGTGCTTAGAACAGTGCCTGGCACATGATAAGTGTTCAACGAACACTGAACAAACGATGCATGTCGAACCCTTCACCTAATGCCCACGAACACAGTAGTAGCTCAATAAACAGCAACAGCAGCATATACGGTATTGTTTAAGTGACCTCAGTCACAGCGTTTTCACACTGAATTCGATGTCCCCTGTCTGCAGGGCATGGATGGAGCCAGTCCCTCCAGCCACCAAGTGGGTACCATTTGATGGAGACCCGGGGAGATGTCCTGACCTGCCCACACACATGCATTTGCCAGGAAGCAGGGGCTGATTCCACATCACCCTGGCCTGCGTCCCACGTCCCCTTCTCAGGGCCAGCCCTGTCTCCCTGGTGCTGGACTGGAGGGGTCGCCAGGTGAGTAGGACCTGCCTTCCTTCAGGGAGAAGGGCTCCCAAGGCCGGAGCCTGTGCAGAGAGGATTCAGACACCAGAGAGGGTGGGGGGTGCCAGGCAGAGGGGAAGCGTGCGCAAGGTGTGGTGCGCACTGGGTGTGCTCCTTGTGCACCTACTGTGCGTCCAGCCCTAGGCGAGATGCAATGAGAGGGTGCGCCAAGAGGTCCTTCCCCGCCTCGGCAGGAGCAGGAGGGAGAGCAGCGTTCGTGAACGGTAAAGAGGGGCGGGCACGGACTCTGCGACTCAAGAAGCATCCGCAGCTCACGGAGCCCCAGGGCCTGGCTGGCTCTGGGGAACTGAACTCCCTGAGTTATGCGGGGGGGTCTGCAGGTGAGGGTAGGGGGAGCAAGGGGTGGGAGGGAAGAGAGAGAGGTGAGAGGATGCTCGTGGTAGTGGGTCTGCACCTGGCAGCCCAAGGTCACGGTGATGGGTTCGGGGTGCATTCTGCCTGTGGGAAAGTGGGAAGAGAAGGTTTTGCCCCCAGGGGCTCTGGGGCCAGAAACCACAGGGGTTCCACGCTGGAAGGGACCAGCGTGGGATAAACTGCCCTTGGACCTGAGCAAGAGGCAGCCCTTGGCATCAAAAGATTTGGGGTCTGAGTCTGGGCTGTCGAATCAGCACTTGAGGAGGCTCCAAGGTCAAGGGAAAGAACGAGGGCTTCAGAGCCCTGGGGCCTTGGGTCTAAGTCTGGGTTCCATTTCTCACCAGCCTCCGTTTTCTCCCTAGAAATGAGGATCCTCACAGTCTCCACGGAGTTAATGGACAAAGTGATGCTCTGTGAGAGGCAAAGAAAGAGAGGCCTAAACCCGAGAGGCTCCAAGATCTTTGGAAGAACCTGTCAGTCAACTAGCAAGTGCATTGACCACCTACTATGTGCAAGCCCTAGGGCATATGTTGACCACCTACCCTGTGCAAACCCTAGGGCTTATGTTTGTTGACCACCTACTATGTGCAAGCCCTGGGACCTGTGTTCATTGACCACCCACTATGTGCAAGCCCTAGGGCATATGTTTGTTAACCATCTACTATGTGCAAACCCTAGGATATGTGTGTGCTGAAAACTCACTATGTGCAAACTCTAGGGCATAAGTTCATTGACCACCTACTGTGTGCAAACCCTGGGATATGTTTGTTGACCACCTACTATGTGCAAACCCTAGGACATGTGTGTGCTGAAAACACTATGGTTTGTGCTAGGGATGGGGGCTCTAAAGTCACCGCCAAGGGCTCATCCCACCCCATTTATAGGAGTCCTACTGGGCTTCCTGCAGTTTCAACCCAGCAGTTTAAACTTGGCATTGCACTTCTCTGGAGAGGCACAGCACTGGGGGTTCCAGCGAGAACTGGTTGGAATCTCGACGCCTTCCCAACTGCAGGGGCTCAGCCACGCGGCCACCCTGCCCGCGCCGTAGGCTTGCTACTGCAGGCCAAGGTCAGAGCAGGTGCCGCCGTGCCAGCCGTGGTGAGGACTGGGTGAAGACGGCTTCCCGGCCTGGCCGCCGTCCCCGCCCCGGCCACAGCAGGCGTGACCATCTGAGCTGTCACTGTCGTCACTGCTGCTCTTGGTTCCGTGCTTCCTCTACGTGGCCCCGAGGCTGCCCCCCGCCCCCGGGAGCAGGGGCTGCGCCTGCTCTGCCTGGCGTCTGCGAGGGGTGGCGCCCTGCCGCTCCTCCTGGGTGCTGGTGAACGGCTCCGCGGTGAAGGGAGGAGAGGGTGCGCGATGCCACCCTGTCACGGGGCCACCTTTATAAACTCTGGGCATCTTCCAGATGGAAAGCTTCGTGCTTTGCTCTACGGCAGCTCACAGTAGGCGCTTGTGAAATGCCAGGGTGCGACCTTGGCCTAGCGCCTGGGCAGAGCCGCCCTCATCCCGGCGCCCTCCTGCCCTCGGCCGCCTCCCCGCCTCCTTAACTGATGACAGGGACACCGCCGGCTCCGGCCCCTGCTCTGGCCATGCCTGTCCTAGGGACCAGGGACGCCCCTGCCTCTTCCGCCTCCCCTGGGCCACGCGGCCCAGCGGCTCCTCCATCAGACCCCCAAGCTGAGGCCTGATACCGGGAAATGAATATTCTGGCTGATTTTCAGCTTCCAGATTGATGGGGGACAAACGGGACTCGCCCCCCTCAGCCAATGATCCGAGGCAGTCGGCCGTGACGGGGTGGGAGATGGCGGCCGCGCTCTGCCCACCAGGAAAAAGCCCAAATCCTGAGTCTCCAGTCCCCCCGCCGAGGGCTGGGCTGCGCGGGGCGGGCGGGGCGGCAGATGGGGCCGCCTCGGCAGCTGTCCGCGGTCCATCAGTGACAGTCCCCGTCCTTCTGGGCATGGCGCGCTGTGAAAGGGATCTCGTCTTCTGTGCTGCCTCAGCCAAGTGACAGATCACCCCGGTCCCTCGTGTCCTCAGCCAGATCTCCAGAGCGACGCTCGTGTGGCGTCCACTTTGCACCAGCACTTTGCACGTGGGAACGTGTGCCGACAAGGCCACCGGAGGGACCGCGGAGACCCACGCGAGCCGTCTGAGGCCCAGAGAGGTGGAGACACGTGCCCAGGGTGGCCCAGCTCTCCAGTGGCTCCGGTTCAGACACGTGCCCAGGGTGGCCCGGCTCGCCAGTGGCTCCGGTTCCACGTGCCCAGGGTGGCCCGGCTCGCCAGTGGCTCCGGTTCAGACACGTGCCCAGGGTGGCCCAGCTCTCCAGTGGCTCCGGTTCCCTCTGACTGTGGATTCGTTCATGTGGATGTTTATGGGGAGTCTCCCAGCTGTTAAGCGTCACCCCGGGTTCTGAGGATGAGGGAGCCAAGGCCCGATCCCCACCCGCTCTGAGAAGCTGCAGGAGGCAGACTTGAAGCGGTGGCTGAGGTTCACCGGGGAGCAGGCCGGGGCGCTCGGGGCTAAGGGGCTTCTCCGTGAGGACCCCGTGGGTTCTCGCACTGGCAACATGAGGGGACCTTGGCCGTCTGGGACACCTGGGGACTGAGGCTCAGGCAGCTGCTTCATGCCGTAAGCGGCCGAGTCTGGATTTGAACCCGGGTCCCACTACCTCGAGGGGCCTTGGCATCCGATCTGGCCAGGGGTCAGTGGCCCTCACCAGGAGCAGGAGCCGGGCGAGGCGGGGATGAAGGGGGAGCTGAGAAGGGGCTGACGGAAGGTTCTGGAAGTGCGGGCGCCTGCAGGCTGGGGCTGTGAGTGGCAGGACAGAGGCAGGGGAGGAGCCGGCAGGGACCTCGCCACGCTGGCCCCAGGGAGCACGCGGGTGTCCAGCAGGCCGGGCTGCGGGGCTCGGAGCTGGGACCCTGGGCCTTGGTCAACAGAGCCGGCTCCGTCCTGCTGAGCGTGTGGCCCCCGTCCAGGTCCTCGAGCCCCTCAGCTTCTCTCCCAGCTTCCCACCCCCGGCACCCCTTTCAAGGACGGGGGGGTCATGCGACCTCCGACCCTCACGGGTGGTCTCGTGCCTGAGTGCCCGGGTGGGGGCCCCCGGGAAGCCCACGTCACCGTGGCGTGAGTCAAGTTCACGCTCCTGTTTCCACCTGGAGTCCCCAACACATGCGTCAACCAAACAGATGACAGAGCACGGTCCTCTCTGGAGCGCCGGCCGCCGAGCCACCGTGGGGGCGGACCCCAGCGGCCCGTGGCGCTCCAGCAATGCCAGGCTGGCCCTTAGTCGGGTCTGGGAGGCCTGAGGCCAGCGGCTCCAGCTCCCGGAGGTGGCCCCCAGCTGGCCTTCAAACCCACGTCCCGGGGCCTCGGGGACAGGTTCAGTGGCAAGGTGGACACAGGCCCTCCCACACCAGCCCGCAGGGCCCTCGTGCCGGGAGTGGGGGGCCGGCAGGAGGGTCCGGGGTGGCGAGGGCAGCCCCCGGGCAGGGCCCACACAGGGAGGGCCTCCAGCGTCCCGGGGACGGTGCGGCTGTGGGTGGCCTGTCCGGCTCTCTGCCATCAGAGCTCTCCTCTTGTTTAATGGAATCACTTTCTTCCTCCTGAATCCTCCCGCGTCCGCCCATGGCCCCCGGGGTCAGGCACGGACTCCTCTGCCCGCCCCTGTCCTCCTGCGCTGCCCCTCGGCAGACCTGGGCACCCGGGGGCAGGGCTGCTGCCCCCAGCCCCGGGCCAGGCCGGTGGCCTCTGCGCTGACTCGACGTCTGCTCGCCCGTCGCCCGGCTCATTGCTGTGCCTCCTCCTCCAGGAAGCCCGCAGGACCAGGCCGCCCCCCATCCCTGGTGCCGTGGCTGTACCCTCAACGTCACTGAGCCTCTCGCGCCCACCCCTGGCCTGCAGTCCGTGTCCCCCCCACGCTCACTGGTCACACGAGTGAAGACCGGAGCTCGTGGTGGGAGACGGGGAGGTTTTAGGGTGGCGGTTTCCAACCAAGGGCAGGGAGGCTTGGTGATGCTCAGGGACAGGTCTGTCACAGCTCAGGACGGCGGAAGCGGTCCTGGTGGGTGGAGGCCAGGGGCACTATTACTGTCCTACAGTGCTCAGGCCGTGTCCCCCACCGTCCACCCTCCTTCATCCAGGAAACCCTCAACCCGAGAGGGGGGATGGGAAGGAAGGGCTTGAGCCCCTCCCCCAGCAAGTGTGCAAGCTGGTCAGACCACAAGAGTGACCCCGGGAAGCACAGCACAGGGGTGCTCATTGAGTACCCCTAGGATCAGGCCAGGGCAGAGTAGTTATTGTCAACCGGGAGAACTCCTACTCAACCTTCAAAACCCGTCTCAGCATCACCCTTCCAGGTAACTGTCCCTGATGCCTCCCAGGCTCAGTCTGCCACTTCTCCCCCTGTCCTGTAATTGTGAATGGGACCATCATCCCTCCTGTCCGATTTATTGTGATTTCTTTGGTGCTCAGAGAACATCAGAAACAGGCCAGGGCGGCCGTGGCCTCGCGCCTGCAGCCGGGGCCCGCCACCTCCTGGCACCTGGAGTGGCTCTGATGAGAGGCCAGCCCCGGAGACAGCTGACCCGCCGTGACCTCCCATGGAGGAGGAGGAGGAGGACAGCCCGTTCCGAGCCATCAGGACTTTGTCATTGACTTTGCTGCCAAGCCAGAGAGCAAGACGTCCTCTGCATGCGCGCGTCGACTCAACCAGCTATAAATTAAAAAGGAGAAAAAAAGATCTGCTAATTCCAGCCCACTCTATTTTTTCCTCCCAGCTGCTCGGGAGGACCGCACTGTGACTCTCGGAGGGAACGTTTCCCTGGCGCAAGCTCCTCTCCCCCCGCCGCCCCGTCACCTCCCTCCCCGGGGTCCAGCCTGGTGCAGCCTGGGTGTGGGGCTCCCACAGACCTGGGTTCAGGTCCTGGTGCTGTTACTTCTTAACCTCGTCTCTCTGAGCCTCAGCATATGCCCCCACTGAACCCCAGTGTGGGAAGCACGGGGGTCCTTGGGGGGCGAGAGCCTCTGGTGTCTGCAGGAGGACCCCGGAAGCTTTTCCTTGCCTCGTTGCCAAGGGAAACAGCTTCCAATTCTTGGCAAGGGGATTCCCCCTCTGCCTCTTTCCCCCAAGGTGCCCTTTCTACCTTCTGAGAATATGGATGCGCTGATCCAGCCAGGAGAAAAGCTTCACACGTCACCTAGCCACGCTACTGCCCCCCGCACACGGGAGAAACTGAGGCCACCGAGGGGCGGGATCCTCAGCAGGGCCTCACAGAGCGGGATGCAGAGGCGCCAGCCCTCCCAACCTCATCTGCGGCTCTGCGTATTTTTTTTTTGCATAGAATAACAGAGGCATCTGTCATTTCTCAAGAGCTTCCTCGTGTGCCAGGTGCCGAATCATCCTAACATCCTATCAGGGGAAAAAGCACCCATAAAAGGAAAAATGGATACACTGAACCTCATTAAAATGAGAACCTCAGCTCTTTGAAAGATCCTGTTAAGAAAACAGAAGGACAAGCCACCGGGTGGGAGAACATCTTTGCAGATCCCGTATCTCATGAAAGACCCGCGTCACCCACGCACAGACCATTCTCCCAACCAGTAGTAACAAGACAAGGGGAGAAGACGGTGAAAGAGACCCGGCTCAGCCTGGGCGGGCGTCGGGAGGGCCGTGGCCTCACCAGGAGCGCCCGGGCGGCCTAGAGCAGCTCGGGCTCAGGGGAGAGCACGGGCTGGCGGGGAGGGGCGGAGCTCCCAGGGCCCGGGTGCCACGCCGTGCGTCCAGCTTGGCAAAGGGTCTGGACGCTCCTTAAGCGGCCACACCTGCGTGTGCCTGAAGTCCCACTCCCAGGCGGTCACCTAAAAGGAACAGAAACGTCCACGCAGAGACTTGAGCAGGACCACGAGCAAAGACAGCAGCTCCGCTCACGATGGCCAAACAGCAGGACCGGTCCAAATGTCCACCCAGGGACGAGGAGATGCCCTGCCCAGGGCACTTTCCCATGGTGTGATAACAGGAGGGACTGTCCACACCCACAGCGGCACAGAGGAGCCTCCAGGAACACACACGGAGCGAAAGAAGCCAGACCCCAAATAAGGCCGTCCCACCCGACCCCGTCCCCACGGGACCCTAGGAAACGTAAACCCATGTAGGGGGACAAAGAGTGGATTTTCAGGGCCTGGGGGTGGCGCGGGGAGAGGAGGCTGGGGGAGGAGCCCCGCAGGCGGGGAGGCTTCGAGGGCGACGGATACCGTCATTATCTTGATTGTGGTGATGGCTCGGTGGCTGTATATATCCAGGTACGTCCCCATAATACACGCCCACTGATAGGTCTTGAACGGTACCGCACTGCACGTTCCAAACACGGCTTATGGAAAGATGTAGGAGAAGGCTGTCCAAAATCCTACGCGGTGAACGCCGTGACCGTTTCCCCCCTACTTTACAGAAGAAGAGGTCCAGGCACAGAGAGGTTAGGTCACTTGTTCAGGGTCATCCAGCAAGGACGAGGGCAGAAGAGAGGAGAGGGAGACAGTCCCCAGCAGCGGGGGACAGGGTGGGCGGCTCCTGACACTGGCCGACCCTGGCCCTCCACGCTGTCCTCAGCTCAGCCGGTCAGGCCGCACAGCTGCCGACTTCAGCCCCGGGACTGCTCCTCTCCCGCCTGGTTTTCCGTGAACTGGAAGCGCAGCTCCCTGGGGCCTGGCCTCCCCAGTGACGGGTGGCCTCCTCCGGCTCCCCACAGCACCCACCCCAGGTGCCTCCCGGGTGGCCAGTGCCCCAGTCTCCGCGCACTCACTCCAGGACAGCACACCTGTCTTCCCCTGGGGCGTCCTGGCCTGCAGCGGGGAACCTGCCCCCGGTTTGGGGAGGAGCTTCCCTAGCCTCACTCTAGGATACAGACACCCCCAGTCTGCACCACGCAGTTGGAGGGGTCCTCAGAGGTGTCGGGTAACTGACCCATGCCCCCCAACCCTGTGTCCTTCAGTTGCACCGAGTGTAAGGTCGAACTCCTACAATGGCAACAGAGCCCTACCAGGACAGCCCCTCCCGACTCCCGGCGGGCCTTCCATACTCCTGTCTCCATTGGCCACGCCCAGCTAAGGGACGCCCCCAGACACTCATTTACACCCCCTGGGTAGCCAGGGTGCTGATCTGTGCCCCCTCTGTTCTATGTTTAGATCGGAGGCTGGTATTACTAAGTGCTCAATGAACACAGTCACACTCTGCAAAAGGTCCTGTTGGTCACTGGTGGGCCGCATCTACCTCCGCATTCCGGTAAGATTCCACAGCCCAGAGGCGTCATAGCCATCTCTGCGAGCACTCTGTGATGCTGGCAGGATCACAAAAAAAACCTCCTAATGACACATTTCTCAGAGAGCATCCCTGTCATTAAGTGATGCAGGACCATAAATGTGGAATGAGGGAGTCATTGTCCCACCGGCACATTCACCCTGAACTTGGAGAATCAGGGACTGGAAGGAAGCTGTGTGACCTTGGTGCAAGTGCTTGACTTCTCTGAGCTTTAAGTTCCAAATTGATAAAATGGGCATAAACTTCCCTTCCTCTTGTTGGGGGGCTTGCAGAGCTGTGAACATAGGATAGCCCTTCCTTGTGCGTGAAGGAGGGGACTGAGGACCGGGGGAAGCCGTTCCAGGGTCCTTCGTGGTCCCCAGTCCCCTCCACCATCCGCCTTCCAGCTGCTGGGAGGAGCAGAGTCCGGGAGAATCTGCTCGCCTGCGGGTGGGCGGTGGCTCCGTCTCCAGGCCCGGACAGGGGAGGACTCTCCAGACAATGTCTAATTTGTATTCACCACACAGGCGGAAGGACGCCGCAACTCTAAAAAGGGAACAATCGGAGATTAGGGACGATTGCTGGGAGAGAAAACCTTGTTTAAATCCATTACTGAACAAAACCGGCTGCCAACGCTGAATGGAAAATTTGTGTTTCTCCCGGGTCTCCGCCCGCGGGGGAGGGCTGAGCTCACTGTGGCGTGGGGGCCGCGGCGGAGCCCCGCCTTTCCAAGACCCTGCGTCTCGCTCCTCGCTCCAAAGCCGCAGACCACTCTGATGCGGCGCTAAGACCATCCCCAGTTTACAGAGGAGGAGACTGAGGTTCAGAGGGGCCACCTAGCTCGGGCAAGGTCACAGTATCAGGGAAGGTGAGGCTGCCTGTTTCCAGAGTCCCTGCCCTGGGCCTGCCCTGGGTGCAGGTGTGCACCCGTGTGCCTGCACGTGACCTAGTGCTCTTCAGACAGGAGGGACCTCGAGGCCAGCTCCTGTGGCCATTCTTTTCATAGACGGGGAAACTGAGGCCAGGTGGGAGGAAGGCATTCTCCTGGTGCAGTCCCTCGCTGAGCCCGGGAGAGGCTGGGAATAATGATTAAATGAGCACATACTAGTACCAGGCATCGTCCATCTGTCTTTCCAGCCTGTCTGTGAGGTGCAAGACACTGGAAGCCCCGTGGATGGCTGGGGGACACCACGCTCCGTGGGGCTGAGTCACTGCTCAGGGTGGTGGGCCAGCGGGTGCCAGAGCCAGGACTGGCCACCATGTGCCTGGGTGCTGTGTGGGAGCCCATGCCAATCACAGGAGGACAGGCCTGCTGCCCGGCTTCCTTCTCCCTGGCACTCACTCGCTGGGCCGGGCATGGCTCAGGGCCACAGCCTGGGCTGGAATTTGGATCCACTTGCTGGGCCGGGCCTGGGGGATTCTGCATCCTGGGGGTGGAGGAGGAGTTGGAGGTGGCCGCGGTGGACACCTGTCTGGTGGCTTTTGACCCACAACCTTCCGCTTTGAGGCAGCTCTGAAGGGGATGACAGCCCCTCTGGGCAGCAGGTCCCCTCTCTGGGGCCACTCTTCCCTGGAGCAGAGCTGGACCCCCTCGTGCCAACCTGAGGGCACAGTGACCACAGGCTGCCACAGTCGGCTCCCTGGACCTGCAGGGTGGGCCTGGCCTCGCTCACCCCGGGTCTGCAGCCGGGGCTGGGCTGCTCCTCCCAGGGGACACTGGAGCAAGGCCACGGTCAGCTCAGCTAGGACGGCAGGAGTCTTTATGGCGGCCAGGAGGTTGCTCAGGGCTCCCGCCACGCGCCCCGCAGGGCGCTGCCACCGGCGCCGTGGGCGCTGAGGACGGCTCAGGGGCAGCGAGCGTGGCAGGGCCTCGGCCTGACCCCGCAGAGCCCCCCGTGGGTGGGCATCTGCACCGGCTCCCTGCGGCCTCCGTGGGTGTTGGCGACAGGGCTCCTGGGCTCGGCCGTGGTCCCCAGTCCTCCGAGTCACCTGCAGGAGCGCCAGGAAACCACCCATGGCAGCAGCCCCCACTCCCGGAAAGGCCGGCTTGGGGCGAGGCCTGGCCTGGGGCGAGGCCTGGCCTGGTGTGTTCTAGAAGCTCCCAGGTGAGGCTGGACTGCAGCCACGGGCAAGGGCCACAGGTCACAGGCAGGGCGAGGTGGGGTGGCGCAGCAGGAATCGCCACAGACGGCTGCTGTGCCCCGGCCGCGGGGTCTCACCCCTGAGCTGTGGGGGGTCGCTTCACCTCCCTGAGCGTCAGTCTCTTCACCAGGATGGTCCCTGTCCCCACGCTACTGGAATCACTAAAGGACATGACCAGAGAGTGCTTGGCTCAGAGCGGGTCCCCAAAGAGCCGTGGCTGGCCGAGCATCAGACCCACTCCATCCACGCCGTCTTGGTGGTTGGCCGGGAGGAGGCAGCGGGCTGGGAAGGTAGGTCGGTGGTTTCCCGCTGCTGATAACACACCGCCACAAACCAGGTAAGTTATAAAGAAAAGAGGTTCGTGGTTTTGGCTCACAGCTCTGGCCTTCCATCCCCCCCCCCCCGACTCTGTTTATTTTTTTAGCATGGTTTTCCCTCAGGAACTCCGGCACTGTCTCTGGCTCATCTCCTCCCCTGCGGGAGCTCGATTGCTCCTGCGCTTGCTCATTTAACCCGTTGTTCCAGCAGGTAACATGTTCACCCAATCCCCCAGCCTCTGTGCAGCCTCCCCGTGCTACCCCAGCCCTCGGTGGCCCCGGGTAGGTGATTGGCACGTGCTTGGTAGCTGGGGGAACAGGGAGGAGGCCGGCTGCTTGCTTCCGCACGGTTCCAGGGACAGCTTTGTCAAAGCACGTGAGTTGATCCTTTCCTCCGTCCTCCTGGGGGTCTGCGCCACCTCTGGGGCCACTGGCCCATCCCTACTAAGTGGCACCGTGAGTTCTCCAGGCCTTTGTGCAAACCCCGTGCCCACGGAGCTGCCCGGCCCTGGAGGGCGGAGGTCACTCTTGAGGTCTTTGCCACCTGTCACGAAGCAGTCCACGTCACCAGTGCTCAGAACGGCAGTTGGAGGTGACACCCAATCCCTCGTGATCGTGACGCCAACAGCTGCTGATCGAGCCTCTAGCCGGGTCTGTCGCCACCGTCGGAGTCACCTTGTCTGGTTCTTCCCAGGATCCCTTGAGGTGGCGTCACGAGCCTGGTTTCACGCTCGGGGAAATGGGGGCTCAGAGAGGTTGTCGTGGTCCTCGTCTGCAGTGTCCCCGAATGCCCACGTGTTGACAGTGTGGTCCCCAGTGCAGCAAGGTTCACAGGTGGGGACTTTGGGAGGTGAGAGGATCCTGAGGCCTCTGACCCCACCCAGGGCCAGCTGAGTGGACTGGGGAGATTGGATCTGGTGGAGAGCGGGTCGCCGCAGGCCGAGTCCTCTGAAACCTGAGGCCATCGGCGACTCCTCCTCTGTGTGGCTCTGTCAGGAACTTCGGTCACAGTGACACGGAGCTGAGGGGCCACACAGCCAGGAGTGGCGGAGCCACCATCTGAGCCCTCTCTGCGGCCACTCCCTCAACCACGTTTGCTGAGCAGATGCCACATGTCAGCCATGTCCTGGGGACGTTCAGGGGACAATAAACACAGTTCAGGTCCCTGCGGAGCTTGCATTGGGTAGAATCTCACTGAGCCGCTGGAGCAGGGAAGCCCAACCCAGTGGCTGCGAGAGGTGGCTGGTGCCGGGCGCGGTGGCGCACACCTGTCACCCCAGCAGCTCGGGAGGCTGAGGCAGGAGGATCGCAAGTTCAAAGCCAGCCTCAGCAAAAGGGAGGCCCTAAGCAACTCAGTGAGACCCTGTCTCTAAATAAAATATGAAAATAGGTCTGAGGATGGGGCTCAGTGGTCGAGAGCCCCTGAGTTCAATCCCCAGTACCCCAAACAAACAAACAAACAAACAAACAAACAATACCATTGAATTTTAACCGCAGTGAGGGGAGAGATCATGCCCATCTCTCAGATGGGGCCACTGAGGCTTGGTATACAAAGTTACCCAGCACTTGGGAGGCTGAGGCAGGAGCATCGCGAGTTCAAAGCCAGCCTCAGCAACAGTGAGGCCCTAAGCAGCTCAGTGAGACCCTGTCTCTAAGTAAAATACAAACTAGGGCTGGGGGTGTGGCTCAGAGGTCAAGTGCCCCTGGGTTCAATCTCTGGTCCCCCCCCCCCCCACTAAGAAAAGAGGAGACGGGCGAGTGGACCAGAGCTGGGCAGGTTGCCCTACAGTGACGGGGCCTCAGTCCCTTTCCGGTTGGCCCATCCTGGCTGATGGGTGTATCTCAGGGGGGAGAAGTGGGAAAGGGGGGCGGTCTCCAGGTGGGCTGGCCTCTCTCGAGCCTACCCAGAACCGCTTCCTGCAGGCGGCCTCCATGGCCTTCCTAGGTGCACGGGAGGCTGGGACGTCGGCCTCCCAGCCTGGAGGACCAGGTGGAGAGCCGGGGTGGGTCAGCACGGAGTGAACTCAGCTGGGGGCTGAGGAGGGCTCGGGCCAGTGTGGCGGTCAGGGATGGAGAGAAAGGCGCTGCTGTGACAGTGACAACCACGCGGGGGAGGGGCGAGGCTCAGGGCCTGGGGCGGGTGGGGGAGGGCGGGAGCCAGGGTGACGTCCAAGGTCTGGTCTGGACGGAGCCACCACACGTGTCCCCATCTCCAAGCCAGCAGGTGCGCAGGGAGAGGCCAGGTCTGGCACGGGGGCTGGGAGTGCGGGGTCACCTGGGGGCCACCCTTCTCTGCAGGTGCCAGGCCCGCGTTCCCAGGTCAGCCGCGTGGGCTGAGCCCCTGGCCGACCTCCTGTCCAGGTGGCAGATCGCCCCCTGGGATGGTGACGGTGCCCCTCTGCTGCAGCCGGACGCCTTCCTTCCGTGGCCAGGAGCAGCCTGGGGGCGCCCCCGGGGCCCGCCCAGCCCCGGCCTGGCCTCCGCCTGTTTTCTCCTCTCTGAGGTCAGCTCGTCCTGGAGAGCAGCGCCCCGCCCTCTGTGTCAGAGTCCGCCAGCACCCACGTCCATGGCAGTGACCCAGGGAGGACCCCGCTGCACAGGGACAGGGACAGGAGCAGAGCCGGCATCGCGGTGGCCGGTCCGGGTGCTGTGCCGACGGCTCTGGTGAGGGGAGGCGAGCCGGCCTCTCTGCTGAGCTGGCGTCCTGACCTGTGACAGCTCCTCCTGGGCTTGGCAGCACAGGCCACCCGCCCGGGGACGTCCTCGCCACATGCACAAAAGCTCATCAGAAAACTGGAATTGCTCGAGCCCGGGAGGCGCCGGCGCCCACGCCTGCCTCTCAGCTGCAGGATGGCTGGGACACCACATCACCACGAGTGCCTGTGGCCTCCCTTCTTCCCCCTTTGTTCAGAACAGCTTGTTTTAGTGACTTTTTCATTTTAATCAAGTGCCAAAGCAAAACATGTTTATTGTAGAACTTTTGTTGTAATAAGAGCTAGTGGCACGTCTAAAGCCAGTTCCCTAATTTGAACCTGGTAGAATTGCAGATGACTGCAGACTCACGCTGCTGTAGTTCTAAGACCCTGACTGAGAGCTGTGTGTCACGCAGCATTATCCCAGGAATAGCTGACTGATGCACATGTCAATACCACTGGTTCAGCACCATTGCAGGGAGATCCTTGTTGGCACCCCTTCTCCTTCACCCTCCACATTCCACCCATCAGCCCCTGCTGAGGCATGGGTAGGGTTTGTCTCCCAAGGGCTATGTGCTAGAAGTTTGGTCCCTGGTGTTGGGAGTCAGCGGGACCGTTAAGAAGTGGAGTTTAGCTGGGTGCAGTGGTGCACACCTGTCACCCCAGTGGCTCAGGAGGCTGAGGCAGGAAGATCGTGAATTCAAAGCCAGCCTCAGCCAAAGTGAGGCAGTAAGCAACTCAGTGAGACCCTGTCTCTAAATAAGATACAAAATAGGAGCCGGGCACGGTGGCGCACACCTGTCATCCCAGCACTTGGGAGGCTGAAGCAGGAGGATCGCGAGTTCAAAGCCAGCCTCAGCAATGACGAGGCACTTAGCAACTCAGTGAGACCCTGTCTCTAATAAAATGCAAAAAAGGGCTGGGAATGTGGCCCAGTGGTTGAGTGCCCCTGAGTTCAATCCCCGGTACTTAAAAAAAAAAAAAGGTGGAGTCTAAGGAAAGGTGATGGGGTCCGAAGGGGCTTGGGCCTTGGGATCACGTAGGTCTCAGGGGACCCTGGTTAGCTCTGCGACAGTCAGTTGTGGGTGAAGAGCTGGGACACCCCCGCTCTGACTTCCTCCCTCGCTGTGGGAGGCTGATGAACCCACAGGTGTGTGCACGCAGTCGATGGTCCTGGTTCTCTGGAGAACCCCGAATATGGTGATTCTTGCCAACTTCTAAAGCAGACCTCGTGTGTGGTTGGAGTGTGTCCCCCAATTCGGAAACGTGATCCCCAGATCCTCAAGTTCATGGTGTTTGAGAGCGGGGACCCCTGGGGGGCGGGTTGTAAGGCCCCGCCCTCATCAAGAACTCACGGAGTCATGGAAACCAGCCCGCCCCTGGCAACCCGCCTGCCTCACTGTGCGATGCCCTCTGCCATCCTGTCACAGCAAGGAGACCCTCCTCAGGAGCCCAGCATAGCCAGGCACCGCCTCCTGGGCTTCCCAGCCTGCAGCACAGGGAGCTGGCTAAGCCTCTGGTCTTTGTGCCACTCAGTCTGTGATATTCATCTAGAAGCAGAACTGACCGAGAGACCCCAGCGTACGCGTCTCTCCTCCACCCCCTCCACCCCTCAGCCCTGCATGGATCCCCTGTGGACGTTCACCCAGATGACGACACCAGCTTGCTCTCCCACTGGCCTTCTCCCCCTATTCTCCAGCCTGCTGCCAGGGCGAGTTTTAAAGGACCATGTTAGCTGGGCACAGTGGTGCACACCTGTAATCCCAGGGACTTGGGAGGCTGAGGCAGGAGGCTTGCAAGTTGGAGGCCAGCCTCAGCAACTTAGTGAGACCCTCAGCAGCTGAGCAAGACCCTGTCTCTGAATAAAATATAAAAAGGGCTGGGGTTGTGGCTCAGGGGTTCAGCGCCCCTGGGTTCAGTCCCCAGTACCAAAAAGAAGATAAAACTAAATAATCATGCCAAGCCACTCCCTGTCGCAATCCCTACTTCCCAGGGTGAGGACGCTCAGCCGGAACTCTCGGCGGTGGCCTCAGAGACACTGGTCCTTGCCTCTGCCTGTTTCTCTTGCACCTCCGGCTTTCTCCCCCGAGCCAGGACGCTGGCCGTGGCAGGAGCTGGGCCAGGACCTGCCAAGCCGACTCCCAGCCTGGTTCTCTTCTGTTCCAAAGCATGACCCCTCCTCGGGGTCCCAGGGGTCCTCTAACCTCCCTGCCTCCCCCTTGATTTCAGAACTGCCACCCACTGAGACGCTTCTGGGAGACCAGCACAGTGTAGCTCTTCCTGGGCTCCCCTGCTACCTCCCCTTCTGTCTGTAAAGCTCTCTCGTGATTTCGGGGCTCCCTGGGTTGACTGTCAACGTCAGCCAGTGTTATTAGGGACACTTTGACCGGATCCAGGGTGGGGCATTGATTCAGCTTGATAAATTTTACCTTGAGCCGTTTTCCTCTGTGACGATGACCCACGGAATCTGCCATCGATCCCCTGATGCTTCATAACCAGGCCACTCTCATAGTAAGCAACTTCATTATTGAATCTATTTTCACGAACGCAGAACTGACGGATCAGATTTAGTGACTTAAAACCGACCGGGTCCAGACTGCTCCAGCTCTGATTTTCAAATGCTCAGTGGTCTCCAGACTCTCCATTGCCCATCTCCTCCCTGTCCTGGGACCTTGTTACAATGATGACGAGGAAGCTACTGGCGACGATTGTCTGCAACCCGTGAGTGAGTTCCACGTCTCAAACGCTGCGCGCAGGGTCTCCGCGCCTCATCAGACTTCAAACACACGGCAAGCTTTCCACCGGGTTTGTTCTCCCCCCAGGTTACAGACGAGAAAACCGAGTCTCAGGGAAGGAACAGACTTTCCCAGCATCCTTTGGCTCATGAGCAGCAGGGCCAGGTTCAAAGCCGGGCGGATGGTAAGATCTGCCTCTGCACCCCTTAAGCAGTACTTCTTGCCCTCAAGGGGGAAGCCAGGAGCACTACAGGCCTCGCTTCCCAGTAAGCTTGGGAAATTGAATAGGCTCTAATTAAAAGTCGTGTTTGATGCAGAGGAATTTAGAGGCTTCTATTGCAACGTCTCAGCCCACGGGGTTTCATCCACCAGGCAGGGGAAAGCAAGCATCTGAAGCATCATGAACTTTGGAATCAGACTTGGAGCCCAACACCGGCTCTCACCTGTTGCACGATCTGCCAGGGGACTTTGTTCACGTGTGACCTGCTCCCTCTCTTCTTCCACCCACTCCGGCTGATGTGCCACCCTAATGCACCCATTGTGTGGATGGAAGGTGGAACCGCCAAGGAGAGTCACGTGACCCTCGGGTGGCGGGAACTGGTGGGCATGCTGCCCCCTAGTGGTGGAGATGGGTACAAAAGACGGTGGAAAGTCGGGCACCCCTGTACTGAACGGGGCACGGTGGCACTCACGATAAGGACTCCTGTCGCGGGGATGTCCTGTGCATTGCAGTGTGTCCTCTCCTCACTGCGTGCCCACTGTGACAATCAAAGAGGCCTCCAGACCTGGCCAGATTTCTCCTGGGGAGCTACCCCCCCACTCCCACCCAGCTGAGAACCTTTCTATGGATAAAATTCCAACTGTGGTAACAAGTCACCAGCTAATGGACAATTTCCCACGGGGCTCAATATATAGCACACTCCGTGTACATGAACTAAAATATTTTTCATGTTAAACCATTTTAAAATCATTCTCACCACTAGTGTGATGCAAAGCTTCCCTCCAGTGTTTCCCTGTGATATCGAGATTTGTCTTGTGCACAGCAGGTTGGGTTTTTCATCAAGGAGGGTGTTTTCTCTCTTCAGGTCTCAGATTCTGCCTCTAGAATGATGGGCATAATAATATCTACTCCTTAGGATTACTAGCAGATCTTACTTATATCAAGTGTCCAGTATGCAGTAAGAGCTCAATAAATGCTAGTCATTTTCTTCTCGTACAGATAACAAGGACTCCTTCCAGAGGAAGAGGTATGTAGTGCAATGGAGAAGACCCAGCAGGGCAGTGAGGCCTCTGGCTTGTGTTCCAGTCTTGCGGCTGCCTTGCTGGGTGGCTTTGCATTGGTTGCTCACCCTCTCTGAACCTCACTTGCTCCTAACTTCTTCCCTCTGCCCCAGGAGGTTCTGAGGCAGGCCCTGGCTCTGGCAAACACTGTCCTCTCTGCTGCTGATAACCTAGCAGGGAGATGACATCAGGGAGCCCTCCCCCCTCCCCGCCCAGGCTGCCTAGAACGTGGACCCCCATGGCTATGCCCTGTCCTCTGGTGTCCTGTGAGGAACTTCTGGGAGGTCGGCCTGGCCGAAACCCCAGGGGAATGGGGTCTCGCCTAGCGTTGGTCTTTGGCAAGGGAACGCCCTGGGCCGGGGCCAGCGGACCCGGATACAGCTCCGGATACCCTGTCCTAGGCGGGGTGTGGGTGCACACAGTGTGGCTGCGGGAGACTCAGCCCCAGGCGCAGGACAGTCGCGGAGGCAGGCCCTGAGCCAGCGCCCGCTCTGGCCTCGCGGCCCCTCCGGCAGCCGCCGATCTGGACTGTTTCTCACGGGGGCCGGGGTGGCGTGGCTCTCGGTCACTTCATTGGGAAGTGGCCTGGCTCTGGCCTGTGACGCTGACCACGCCGCCTGGCGCTAACGGGTGTCCCTCCTGGCCTCAGTCAGGAGAAGCCCCGGGCCTGGACAGTGGCCAGCAGGTGTCTCCCCAGTGACTGGCCACTTCCATTCGCAGACATGCCACCTGTGGCCCAGCAAGGTGAAGCCACTGGCTCGTGTCCCCCCCCTCCGACGCAGGGATCTAAGCAGACCGCCACACTCTGGTGCCCCTGTCCTTCCTTTCCTGTGAGGCTTCGTCCCACCACTGAAGTGCACTGGCCTCGCCCGTCCAGCTGCCTCCTCACCCCCCTGGTGGCCTGCTGGATGGACACTGTCCTCCCAGTGTCACTGCGCGCCATGTGTCCCTTTGTGCTGAGGCCACATCTGCCCAGTTCACACGGCGTGATGCTTTACGGAGCCCTCCTTGGACCTCTCCCCTTGACTGATTTCTTTTTGGGGGGTTGAACTCAGGGGCCCTCGCCCACTGAGCTGCGTCCCCAGCCCCAGTGTGCACTTTATTTAGAGACAGGGTCTCATCGAGTTGCTTAGGGCCTCGCTGTTGCTGAGGCTGGCTTTGAACTCACGATCCTCCTGCCTCAGCCTCCGGAGCCTCTGGAAGGACAGGCCTGTGCCACCGCCCCAGCTTGACTTCACTGAGGAGCGGGGGGTCCCAGGACCCTCACAGGAGCGCACACCCACAGATGCTCCTGTGCGCCTGTAGAACAGCCTCGTCCCCTGCACGCCACCTGGGCGACCTGGGCGACTGTGAACCATCTCAGTATTGACGCTATTTCTCACCATGCGTACCACAGTCGAAATGCTGTGTCAATAACAGTCCCACTGTACTGCTGAGAGAATAATACCGACAATAAAAGCCCCTCCAAGCTTAGTACAGGTGCAGTACTTTCACCTGAATGTTTTCGACCCGTGGCTGGTTGTACCTGTGGATCTAGAACCTGCGGACAAAGATGGCTGCAGATTCCGCGGGCACCACGAGGGCTTTGTTTGGGCTGACAAGGTGGCATTTATAAGGCGCTGGGCGCGGCCGATGCACGGCACAGCCTCAGGAGTGACGTGTCCATGGCAATTGCTGTTCTCCTCTCTCTACTTAGGGCTCTCTCTGCGTCTCTTTCCAACTCGCCCAGACCTTCACACAGCAGGGAAGGTGGCCTCCCGCCCCTGCCCTCCAGCCCCCACCCCAAGACTGGCTGGACAGGGCAGGGTCTCTGGGACTCCGCCCCCAGGGGAGGAGCCAGGCACCCCTCCCCCCTTTCCGTCAGGCCGGAAAGGACTCCCTTGGCGGGGGAGGAGGGGCTTGTCATCTTTTTTATATTAGAAAAGGAACACTGGGAGAGTGGGGAGGGCTTGCTCAGAGTCACCAGACAGGGTATGGACGAGCAGGGACTTACGCACGTTGTTAATGTGGGCTCCCCGGTGGACAGGTAACAGAGGAAAGGGGAGGAGCTGTGTGCAGATGCAGCCTTAAGTGAGACCGGAGGAAGTGGGCCTTGATGTGGCTGAAGGGCAGAAAAGGGGTTGCCAAGGAGATGTCTGAAAAGGGGCAACAGCAGGTGCAAAGGCCCTGTGGAAGGGAAAACCTCAAGAAGGTCGATGTGACCGAAACAAAGAGAGTAAGGGAGGATGTTAGTGGAGGAGAAGCGGGGAGGGCTGGCGGGGCGCGTCTTGCAAGTCCCAAAGAGGAGTCTGTTTCGTGTGAAAAGTGAGCGTGCCATAGGCAGTGGGCTTGGCACTATCAGTGGTGTCAGGAAGGGGCGGATGGGTGCGTGCGTGAGCGGGTGTGCATGCTCCTGGATCTGGTGAGTTGCAGGAAGCGTGGTGACACTCGTTTTCTGGGTTGCTGCTGTCATCCTTGCCCAAAGAGCATTGGTCCATAGAATAAAGTCCCGGGTCCAAATCCCAATTCTGCTCACTTGCCCTGCACTGGGGCAGGAGAGCCCAGTGGTTAAGCCATGCCACCTACCCGCTAGCCACGTGACTTGGAGCAAGGGACTCTGCCTCCTGTGCCTCCGTTTTCCCACATGCAACCTGGGGACCGTGATGGCAGCGCCTGCCGCGGTGGTGGACCGACCGCCTGCGCCGGCACGTTGTGGCCACTGTGATTATCATCGTGGCCGAGTTGGATGTCCGCCTTGGGGACAGGGTATCTGTACCTGCGGGGCAGGGTGATCTCTCAGGACAAGTTCTGAAACAACTCAGGACGCAGGTGGTGGAAAGAACTGGACCCGTCTCCACAGTCGCCCGCGGGGGTGTCGCCAGACCCCAGCTGGCCCCGGGGCCCTGTTTCTGCCTCCCTGGGGTTGCGTCCCAAGAGGCGCTGTCCCTGTAAGCTGCTTGGATGGTGGCGTGCTCTGGGTGGGGGCGGGAAGCGAGGAGGGTGGGACCCTCTCGGATCCGACATCCATGCTCCTGTCACAGGACGAGGGGAGCCAGGACCTCAGCTCTGCTCCTGTCAGCGAGAAGTGGGGACAGCTCAGCGCCGTGCAGGGCGGGGTCCCTGCGGCGGGAGCCATGCGCCCTGCTCTGGAGAGAAGGTCCAGCTGACCAGAGATGCCCACCCCTGCCGAATGACCCCCCAAAAGTCACCAGGATTAAAAACCTGATCAAAGCGGGACGCGGTGGCGCACGCCTGTCATTACAGCAACTCGGGAGGCTGAGGCAGGAGGATCACCAGTTCAAGGCCAGCCTCAGCAACAGCGAGAACCTAAGCAACTCAGTGAGACCCTGTCTCTAAGTACAGTACAGAATAGGGCTGGGGACGTGGCCCCCGAGTTCAACCCCTGATACTCCCCTACAAAAAAAAAACCTGACCAAAAGTCACCACAGGCAGCTGGGGACACCGTTTTCAGACCCTGAAAGGAAGACCCCGGGATCCTTTCTGTTCGTCATTCACTTCTGTGGGGCGTCTTCTCGTCCTGTCCCCTCTCTACCTTCCACAGCGTGGCTTTCCAGTGTCCTCGCGGAACCCAGTCTTCCGTCCCGTGTCTCCACGACGGATCCGTTTCTTCTGAAAACAAGAGGGGTGGCCACAGCCATTGGGGGCCGCCATTCCGAGATGGTGGGGACCGACCTGTCGAAGGAAGTTCTCCAAGCCCAGAAAAAGAGGCGCAGGGCGGAAGCCTCCCTTAGGAGTCAGGGGTCCCACGCGAGTTCCAGTTTACCAAGTGGGCCTCGGCGAGCGGCCGTGGGACCCACGTCTGTGACCGAGCCCCCTCTCTTCACCAAGTGCCACCCACGTACAGACGGTCGGCAGTCCAGCTCTGAGGAGTGGCTTTCTCGGGCCACTCTGTTCTGCAGCTCGGGAAACGCTCCTCCGCGCCTGCCCACTAGCTCCGCTGGAGCCCCCTGGCGTGGCAGGGTGCCCCGCGGGGACCTCACTTCCTCACTGTGGGCGTCCAGCCATTCAGAAGCATTTGTCCATCAACACGAGACGTTCCCAGAATCTCTTGCCTCCCCAACGCCCCCCCAGGCTGCTGCCACTCCCCGGCTGTGGCTCTGTGTTCCTCTTTCTCCGTCTCCTCTCAATCTCTTTCTGACTGCCGGCTGCCCCCTCTTTCCTCCGCCCCCTCCAAATCTGGGCCGGCTGGCTCTAGAATTCTTTTGTTAAAGCTTCCGGAAGAACAAGGTGTTGCTGTCTGTCTGTTCACACCTTTCTTCCGGGCCAGCTGCTTCCCTGCGGAAGTTCCACCTGAGGTCTGGCCAGTGGTTCTCATAGGTAATACTCCACGAGATGTTCCTGCTTTGCATGGTTCGGCTTCTTTGAGGACTTCAAAGATTTTATCTCCCTCTTCTTCCCCATCAGGGAGTCCGTGACCTTTGATCCAGGGTGCCACCGAATGTTCTATCTGGGATGAAAGGCAGGGATGGGGGTAGCTAAGAATAGCTGACATTTCTTCTTTTCCCGGCGCCGAGCCCCCACGCCAGCTACTTCTCCTGCACCCAGTTCTCAGAATAGCTCTGTGAGGCAGGAGATGCCACGGCTTTCATCATTCGGATGGAGACACTGGGCGCAGAGAGGGGAAGCAACCTACCCAAGGACACACAGCTGAGTTTAGAGCCATGTTTACTCCGAAGCCTCTGTCGTAGCCACCGGACTTTACAGCTTTCTCTCCCCAGCTGGTTGAGGACATCGCTGGCCCTCCGTGACGTTCAGTGCTCCGGAGTGGGTGGCCCCTTCTAGTCCCCTGAGTGCAACAGAGTCACCAGCAGCTCCGGGCAGCGGCGGTCACCGGGTAGCCGGTTCCACCTCCGCACCTGCGCAGCCTTGGGCTCATCACGCGCCCCATGCTGAGCCCAGGTTCTCACCGAGCAGCTGTAGTTGGGTCCAGCTGTGCGCTGGGGGGCTGGGGAGGGAAGGGACGTCAAGTCTCTGTCCTCAAAAAAGGAAATAAACACCCAGTAAGCAGGAACAGCCAACGGTTCTCCGTTCTTCCCCGTCCCGGTGACAGGACGGCGGCCCGCGAGGCCCCGCGAGGTCCCACTCTGACGCTCCACCGGCCGCCACGTGCAGTGCTCCCTTGCGGGTGCCAGGCCGGCCTTCGCTCCCTCTTCCAGAGGTGGCTGTCCTCCCACAGACCCCTCCCCACCCCCAGGGCAGGTCTGCGCACTTCAGAGCCCTAGACTTGGAGCATTGCTGGGACACTGGTTTTCCGACTTTTTAAGCTGTCGGATCTTTTATTTTGCTGGGAACATGACCATGAGTCTAGGGTCAAGAAGATAAAAATGGAGTCTTCTGGGGCTGGATGAAGCTCAGGGCGGAGGGCTTGCCTAGCACGTGCCAGGCCCTGGGGTCATCCCCAGGAATTGCCGGGCAGAGAGGAGTTTCTGGCTGACACCAAAGGGCTATAAAACCACGAAAGTCGCCTTAGGATAAAGACCAGGCCTCTGTCATCCCAGCACTTGGGAGGCTGAGGCAGGAGGATCGCGAGTTCAAAGCCAGCCTCAGCAACAGCGAGGCCCTAAGCAACTCTGTGAGACCCTGTCTCTAAATAAAATACGAAGTAGGGCTGGGGGTGTGGCTCAGTGCCGAGTGCCCCTGAGTAATAAAAATATAAAAAAGACCAGGCCCACAGCAGCGTCCGGATCTCCCTGTGGGCCTGGAAGCGCTCACCCGCTCACCGGCCTGCTTCCAGTTCTCAGACTGTCCCCGTTTCCCCACCCGGGGCTCTTCAATCTGCCGCCCTCTTTCTCTGGAGTCTCTACCCACGCTCTTTCCCCCACTTTCCATCTTCTTGCCTCTCTGGAAAGGCCTCCCCAGCCCCGCCCGAGCCTGGCTGGGGTGGGTGGGGTAGGCACACAGGCCCTCGACCCTCTTCCCTCCCTTGGGTCTGGGTGACGCATGGTGAGTGGCGGTTGGCTTTGTCCCGTTACCTCCTGATCCGCCTGTCACGGAACAGGCACTTGATAGAGACTTGATAAATGTGTGAACAGGATGGGAGTCTCAAAGGCCCTCTGACCTGGACACGCGCTTCCTGATTTTCCCTGGATCCTCGTGGAAAACCCCCAGACAGAGTCATTTGTAAGGGACCTCTGAGCCTAGAATCCTGCAGCACTCGGTGCACATGAAACGGAGCCGCAGGGTATGCAGGGGCGGGCTTGGGTCCATCTGCTTTTGGACTTGATCCCCTGGGCCCAAGGCCAGGAGCGGGGTGAGCTTGGGGCGCGCTCCTGCCCAGAGCCGCGGATCCAGATGGCATTGCTCATTAGAGGAACGACCGAGGTTCCTCAACGCCATTAACAACCTAATCTCATTCCAACAGGCTCCATCGACCAAGGGCTTTGGCAGGACTGAAGTCTGACAGTAGCAAAACCTTGGAATGATAAAAGAGAAAAAGAATCTTGAACTGGTTCTTCCTTTCCTGGGGTGGAAATTTCCATTCTAACAGCGGACATCAGGAGCCCTCGTGGTTCTCTTCTCCAAGAAATGCAGAGACCTGGGCAAGTCTACAGATAAAACCAGGACTCTGGGGATTGCAAGGCTTTCTTTTTTATTTTTTGGGGGTACCGGGGATTGAGCTCAGGGGCCCTTGACCACTGAGCCACATCCCCAGCCTATTTTGAATTTATTTAGAGACAGGGTCTCACTGAGTTGCTAAGTGCCTCGCAGTGGCTGAGGCTGGCTTTGAACTCACGATCCTCCTGCCTCAGCCTCCCCAGCTGCTGGGATGACAGGCCTGCACCCCTGTGTGCGACGGTTCTGAGTCTTAGAGGTAGAATTACTAGGGGAGAAAAAGCAAATGGGTGAAATGGAGTTGACTGAGTTCTTGCCAAACACAGGGGCAGGCGACTGCAACCCTGCCTTGGTCTCCGCCTAGAGCACAGACGTGTGTTCCGTGCGGTCCCCCCTTCTGATTTTTCTAAGGATGCCTGAAATTGGGTTGTTGCACAAAATCTGAAATTTAAAGTCAAGGACTGTTAAATGTTGGAATAATGAATTTTAAAATGTTGTGAAATTGCTTCTAGGCTGAACCCCCAGCGCACGTGGGCTAGCTTTGGCTCCTCGCTCTCTGCTGATTAGGCGTTTGGAAAGATCTCCAAGGCCTTGCGTCTCCCCAGGAGTCCCCTGGATGGTAATCAGAGACCCATGGTGTGAATGGAGCCGCGAAGCCGAAGCAGGAGTGTCCCTCACCCACGCTCCCAGGCACACACAAAAGAAGCCACCCCCGGGGACCGGCCGTGATGGCATGTCACCGATGTCAGAATTGCATTAAATTATCACCACATGAGTGCCTTCCGCTGTTGATGTTTGTGTTCCAAAAGTCCCAGTGAATTCTAAAAGGAGCTCTATGTTCCCTTAAAGAGAGAGAGAGAGAGAGAAACCCTGCTGCTCTGCCCTCTCTGAGAACCCCCTCAGGAACACGAGCTTCTGAATCCCAGTCCCCTCCTTCCCTCTGGGGGCAGAGAAGGAAGGAGGGAGAGGTGTGACGCCTCGTGATCAGTCCCCTGAACAGAAGTTTTCTCTTGCTGTTATTGTCGCTTCATCTTTCCTCCAACAGAAGCCCGACAGGACTCAGATCAGAACTGGCGGGAGCGCCGGACAGCTGGGGGGGCGGGGAGGAAGGCCGCGGCCGGCTCGTGTCTGTGAATCAATTTCCGGGTGGTTGGAAATGGATGTGTGGTATTTGCAGCTTCACAGGGCAGGCTCTTTATCATTGATCTCTCCCTCTTTTCTTCTCCTTTCCTTCCTGTCTGCTTGCCTCCTTCCTTCCTTTCTCTCTTCCTTGATCTACCCACCCATCCATCCATCCACCCACTAATCCATTCATCTATCTATTCATCCATCCTCCTATTTATCCACTAATCCATCCATCCACCATTGGTCCATCCATTCATCCATCTTTCCACCCACTCATCTATCCATCCATCCATCCATCCATCCACTAATCTACCCACTAATCCATCCATCTATCTATTCATCCATCCTTCCATCCACTAATCTATCCATCCATCCTTCCACTAATCTACTCATCCATACACTAATCCACCCACCCATCCATCCATCCATCCACCCATCCACCCATCTAACCATCCATCCATCCACCCCTCCACTAATCCATCCACACATCCACCTACTCATTTATTCGGTAAGCATTTGCTGAACATCCTACATCTGCTAGACACACGGACAGAATGGATAATAGAAGCACCACCTGAGCCATTTTAAGTCATATTTAAGTTGAAGGCATTTGTTGGCTTGTGACGGAGTCACCACCAATAAGCCCACCATGAAGTGAGAACACTCCAAGTCAAGGCTGCATTCAGTGCACCTGACCTCCTGAACACCAGCGCTCAGCCCGGCCTGCCTTAAATGACCTCGGGACACGAGCATTCTCCCACAGCTGGGTAAGACCATCGGACCCCAGCGCATGCTGTCGCGACGTGCTGCACAGCTCCCATTGTGGGTCGGGGCCATCTGAACGTGAATGCATCCCCACCAGCCTGGGAGAAGGGTAAAGGGCTTGCTCGTTTGGCTTATCATTCCAAAGAACCCGTGGCTACCAAGAGCCAGCGCATGCCAGGCGGTGACTGTGGATCTGCCGCGGGGAAGGCCGCTGTTCTAGGTCATCAGTGTGCACCAGTAAGAAACAGCCAGCAAGCACTGTGGCCTCCCCAGCGTCTCGTCACAGTCACCAGAGTCCGAGCACCTTGCTCTACTGAGGGATCGTAGGCCACGGCGTGACCCCAGTCCTGGGTTTCCACTAAAACCCGTTTCCTTGCCTCTGGGCACCAAGCTAGACTAGGCATCCCAGACGCCTTTGCAACCAAGTGCTGACTGACATCTAGGGATGAGGAGGAGCGTGCTGGCCCCTTACAGACCTGACCGTTGAGAGCCCCGCTGTGATCCGCCACGACTGTCCCTCCCTCCCTGGTCTTCCACACGATCCTGAAGACCCATCAAAGAACCCGAAAGCCAAGGATGGTGGCGCGGCAAGAAAGAAGGAATCTCACGTGTGAATGATCATCAGGAACATCCCTGTAGACTTGAGATCTGCACATTGTGAGGAAGAGGTCCATGTGGCCACTCCAGGTCTCTGAGGTTTGGGGCTTTATTTGTTCTAGCACCTTGCGTTATCCATCCCAACATACCCACTGTGTCACCAAATGAAGGCGTGAAGATCTGCTTCAAGACTGGATTAAAACATGTTCCCCTGGGTGGGTGGAGAGGGGGTGGGTGGTCCCCATCACACACCAGAACCTCACGCTGTGCGAGTTTTGCCTTGTGAATGGACGTCAGAGCCTCGTTTACAGCTCTGAAATGACTTTTGCCTGTGGAGCATGCTCTGGGACAATTCACAGATGCGGCAATGATGTGGTAAATAGAGGAAGTGAACACTTCAACTCCCACCTTTCCAACAGACATTACACAGTCAGTTTCAGTCACACGGGCCATTTCCGCACAGATAGGATATTTGCTTGGCCTTCACTGCCCAAGTGATTATAGCAAGGAACATTTCTGCATTCTTTCAGAAATCCACCCAGTCCTGCCCTGGATCACAGAGGAGCTCAGTTCACCTATGGTTGCAACCCTGGATTCTACGTATTAGCTGCCTAAGTCTTATTCCAGAATTTCACATGTGTGGTAGAGAGGAGACAGGAAGCAGTTCTGTTAATGACAGGAGGTCTGACCTAAGTGTGCAGTTGTCACACAAAAGGCAGATTTTGGTTAGAGTCTAAATCAATTGCCAAACAAAAACAAAAACATCAACCTCTTCAGAGCAATAAAAAAATAAAAAATCTAGCCGGGCGCAGTGGCATACACCTACAATCCCAGAAGCTTGGGAGGCTGAGGCAGGAGGATCGCAAGTGCAAAGCCAGCCTCAGCAAAGCGAGGCCCTAAGCAACCCAGTGAGACCCTGTCTCTAAATAAAATACAGAATAGGGCTGGGGGGTGTGGCTCAGTGGTCCAGCGCCCCTGAATTTAATACCTATTACCCCTCCTGCAAGGATTTACAGGATAATATCAAAATGTCTGATATGCATGTAATTTGAGAAGAGAAGCTGGTGTCTGTCTCCAGTAATTTGAGACAAGAAGTAAAGAGAAAGGGGTATAGAAAATGGACTTAAATATATGATGACTGAAAATTTTCCCAATTTGGTGAAAAAGCATGCCTTTACAGATTTGAGGAATTCAGCAAATTCCAAACAGGATAAATATGAAGAAAAGTCTGCCTGGGCATATCATACTCACACTGCTGAAAATCAAAGATAAAGAGACAAATCTGAATGCCTTTGGAGAAAATCAACACATAATCACAGGAGGTATATGGACACATGCCTGGTATACCATCTGTGAGTGACAAACTGACATTTCATGAATGTCCCATTGTAGACTGTGGAGACCAGAAGTCAGTGGACCAATCTCTTTAAAGTGCTGAAAGGGGGGAAAAGGAGTTTCGAAACAGAATTCCATATCCAGCCTCCAAGAACATGAGTTTAGCAAAGACATTCTCAGATAAAGGTGACTGAAACAATTTGTCACCCAGCAGAACTCAAAAGAAGCTCTTTAGGATGAAGGGAAATGACACACGTGGAAACTACCTTCCTCAGAAAAAAAACCAAGTGCATGGAAAATAGCCAATATTTGAACGTAAGTAAATAAAAATTTCTCTTAATTAAAAAAAATATGCATGAGTCTTTAAAACAAAAATTATACTTTGTCTCGCGATCTGGTAAGTGTGGATGTAGTCTACCTGACAGCTGCAGCATGACTATGGGGGCCAAGGGGACCAAGGTGCGGTCAATGGTTGCCAATTTTCTCAAATTTATGGAAGGCAGTTCAAGAACAGCTCTAAGTGGAATATGAAGAATCAAGGACCTGTGCTGTAATCCCCAGCACAACCACAGAAAATGCAAACATTTACAGTAAAGACAGGAATGAATAAAATAAAATTTCAAAAAATTCAAATGATTTGGAAAAAGAAGTTTGGAGAAGGGGAATAGAGGAAAGGAAGACAAGACACCCAGAAAGAAAATAGTGAGGTGGAAGATTTATACGGACCCTTATCAGAAAACGCACGAAATGTTAATATGATACTAGGAGCATTTACTGAGCACCTATTCTGCCTTATCTGAATCATCTCATATGATTCTGATAACATCTTTGTGGGGTAAATATTCACTTTCATCAATGAAAGAATGGAGGGCCAGGAAGATTAAGTGCCTTACCCAAGGTGATATTAAAATCAAAATAACTCATGATGAAGCTTATAAACATTCTATACCATTCTGCCTCTAAGGTGGCAAGCAAGTTTTGTGATATTAGCACAAGAAGATTGGAGGACTGAGGAATCTCCGTACTGCTTTCCGGACTGGTTGCACCAATTTGCAGTCACTCCTTAGCATCTACCCAAAGGTCTTAAAATGAGCATACTACAGTGACAGCCACATCAAAGTTTATAGCAGCTCAATTCACAATAACCAAACTGTGGAATCTTCAATATGGGTCTTTCAATAGGTAAATGGATAAAGAAAATGTGGTACATATACACAATGGAATATTACTCAGCCCTAAAGAAGAATGAAATTATGGCATTTGCTGGCAAATGGATGGAACTGGAGACTCTCATGCTAAGTGAAATAAGCCAATCTCCAAAACCCAAAGACTTAATGTTCTCTCTGATATGTGGCTGATATGTGGATGCAGACTCACAATAAAGGAGGGTTAGGAAGAACAGGAGTTCATTGGGTTAGACAAAGGAGAATGAAGGGAAGGCTGGCAGATGGAAACGGTAAAGACAGTGGAATGAATGAATCGGACATAAGTTTCTTATGTTCGCATGTGAATCCACATCCAGTGAAACTCCACATCATCTACAACCACAAGAATGGGAAGTTATGCCCCATGTATGTATGATACATCAAAATACTCTCTACTGTCATGTATAACTAAAAATAACCCAAAAAATTTAGAAAAAGAATGAAGTACTTTGGTGCTCCCCCGCCCCACAGCAATTACCCAAGCACCTTGTTAAAAACACAACAGGAGAAGACACCTGCCCCATGCCTGTCTTCCACAAAGGTGACCCTGTATGCCAACCCCAAGGACAGCTAATATCGAAGTTCATGCTTTGAGCTTTAAATGAAATTTTAGATGCATTAAGAAGGAAATAAGTGTTGTCTCAGTTCAAAATAATGCTAGATTATTCCAGAGGTCCTCTTTAGGAATAAATCGTCCCCGGAGCTTTCAAAATAAATTACTGTGGCTTCATCGGATGAAGAAGATCAGCTTTGAGTCCAATGCTTCAATGCCGTCTTAGATTTTCTGTTCGGAAAGCGATGGCTCAGTTTCTCGGGTCTGTCCACCTCCCTCTGATAGTTTGGCTGAGAACAAGTTTTCCTAGTTGACGTGACAGAGGCTCAACTGGGCACTCTTCTTACTTCCTAGATGCTTGGACCGCTGGGAACACTACCCATCAGACAATGCCTTGTGGTCCTGCATCTTGCTGGACCATCGCCTTGTTGGACACAAACCAGGGTCAGTCTGTGCCTTCTGGGGTTTTGAGATTTTTGTTGTTGTTGTTGTCACTACCAACTGTGTAATGTTAGTCAAATGACCATCAGTTTTGAATCTTGACCTTTTCTTTTTTTGCTGGGGGTGGGTGGTGAGATACTGGGGATTGAACTCAGAGGGGCTTAACCACTGAGCCACATCCCTTTTTATATTCTGAGACAGAGTCTCCCTAAATTGCTTAGGGCCTCACTAAATTGAAGAGGCTGGCCTCAGACTTGTGATCCTCCTGCCTCAGCCTCCCAAGCCACTGGGATCACAGGTGTATGCCACTGTACCCAGCTTAAATCTTGACTCTCTCTCTTAATAAGTGGATAACTGACTTTTTCACTAAAGTAGGCTTAAGTCACTTCATTTTCAAAATAAGGATCATAGTATTAGTACTTCCTGCATATGATCTCTGAAAGCTGGGTAAAATAATCTATACAAAGGACACGAGGCATAGAGCAAACTCTTAATTAGATGGTTAGAGTTGTGTGCTCTGCAGACCTCTTGGACTATAGAGAGAGAAGCTACTGTTTCTGCCCTGGGGTAGGAATTGGGATGAGGGAGGAGGTTCTGGAAACGGTCTCAGAGTAGCGACAAGTTTGGTTTGGGTCCTGAAGGTTGAAGAGTAGTTTTCTAAGGGGGCAAGATGAAGAGAATGTTCCAGAACGGACCAACGGCATGGGTAAAGGCTCGTGTGGTGGAGTCTGGGCTGGAAATGTGGGAAGGGGGGCTGGACTGTCTGACTGGCCAGGTTGAGGGGGAGTACTGTGGAGGGGAGGATCTGGGGACTCATCTGTAACACGGGCCACCAAGGGATTTATGCAGAGAGCAACACATGTAGACTCTTGGGGGGGGGGACTCCTCCCATTGAGGGTGGAGGCTGGAGTCCGGAGGCCGGTCCTGGAGGGCTGAGGCCCGGGTGGGGTCCAGCAGGTTGGTTCCCATGGACACGGGTGGAGGCTTGCAAAGGGTGGAGGTTGTGGGGACTCAGAGGGGACCGGGTCTCAGATAATGGCAGAGAGGATCAGTGCTCTGGGGAATGCTCGGAATTCTCCGGAGGTGGGAGAGACCCCAGGAAATCGGTTCTGGAAGGAGCTCTCAAGAGCGTTCAAATGAACTCGAGGAGAAAGCCATCGGTCAGGGCTCGGAGGGGGGTGAGCTGCCAGCTCCAGGGCCCCCCACCCGGAGGTTCCGGTGCCCAGAGTCTAGGATGGAGAGCGCGGGACCAGCCCTCTGCCAGGTGTCCAGGTGAGGCTGGCCTAGGCGGGCCACAGCTTGGACTTCGAGAGGCAGTGGTCCGGGGGAGGGAGGTGGCAGGTGGGGTGGGGTCGGGAAGCAAAGCAAGACCCTGGTGAACTGCAGCCCGTCCGCTTCCCGCGAGGGCTCCGTGGGACGGGCGGTTACGGAGGACTCTGGAAGGAGGTAGAAGTCTGCTGAACGACTTTTTCAGGGGCCAGTCATTGAACTCAGGGCACTGGACCCCTGAGCCACATCCCAGCCCTTTTTTTCAGCTTTATTTTATTTTAATTGGTAAATGATCATGGCACACATTTAGGGAGCAGATCCTTGTGCTGTTCTAGGTCCATTTTACAGATGAGGAAGTGAGTCCTGGTGAGTAGGCTTCTTCGCCAAGGTCACACCCAGGGGAAGTGGGGTGGGGGCTTCCCAACCCTCTTGGGTCCCCTCCTCCCCCCCCTCCAGCCATCTCCACCCTCTTTTAAAAACCCTCCTTTCCTGGAGCATCAAAGTTCTGGAGATGTGTGTGTGTGTGTGTGTGTGTGTGTGTGTGTGTGTGTGTGTACGTATTGCGCGTTATGTGCGTGCATGGGCTGCCTGTTGCGCACATGCGCACACGTGTGCAGGCGGGCAGGCGCCTCCTTGCTGGCTGCTATGGGCCAGGCTCAGTGGTGACACAGCCTCTGCTTTCTCGGGACTCATGAGCTGATGACAAATCCTCCCTCTTTCCTCCTTCTCACAACAGGTCGGTGGCAGGGCACGTGGGGGGACCAGTGGCCACTCCTTCCCCACAGTGGCTTTCCCGAGCCAGGAGCTCCCCGCGTCTGCGTCTGCGCAGGCGCAGTGTCCTACTTGAGAAGCGGGGTGGGGAGAGCCGAGGAAGGCAGGTGCCCCCAGCAACCCCGCACAGCCCAGCTTGGGGACCGCAACTAACTCTGAGGCCAGCTTGGCCACCGCTTCCAGGGTGCCGTCGGCCTGCTGGGCAACCTGCCTGGCTTCCACCTGTGCTGGGGCCCTAGTAACAAATCTCACCTTCAGTCTGGGGACTGAAGCCCGGGGCACCTAACCACTGAACCACATCCACAGCCCTTTTTGTTTTTTATATAGAGACAGGGGCTCGCGGAGTTGCTGAGGCTGGCTTTGAGCCCGCCATCCTCCTGCCTCAGCCTCCCCAGCCGCTGGGATTACAGCTCATCTTTTTTTTTTTTAAATATTTATTTTTATTTACTTTAGTTGTACACAACGCAATGCATTTATGTTTACGTGGTGCTGAGGATCGAACCCGGGCCGCGCACGTGCGAGGCGAGCGCTCTGCCGCTGAGCCACAACCCCAGCCCTACAGCTCATCTTATTCTTCTATCTGCTCTTTGCTTGAGCCAAACAGGGTGGGTCACTGTCTCCCAAACACTCCCAGCCTGTCTTCAGGCTGGACCCTCTGCCAGCACCTCCCCATCACCTGCCAATCAAAACCCCACCCAGAGTCCCAGCCTGATTCATAGAAGCCCAAGCCTCCCCAGGTTCCCCCCAGCAGGGCCACGGCCGCCTTCATGACTCCCCAGGGCTTCCTGCACCCTTTATCATATTTCATCCAGGTTTCGCTCCTAGGAAGAATGTTCTTCATGAAGACCTATACACTCTTCCAAAGACAGTATGTTTTTTCCAATGTTTTTATTGGTGCATTATATTGATACATAAATAGTGGGATTCATTTTGACCTAATCATGCATGCATGCAGTAGGCTTGGCTCCATTTCAACCCCCAGTACAGGGTGTTTCATCTGACCCTGAGTCCAGAACCTGGCAGACAGTAGACACTCAATAAAAGTTAACGTAATTGGTTCTAATGTGGCTGGCAGTAGTAAGGAAATGTAATGTTCACAGCCTGGGCTTTGGCAGTGACCGCGGTGGGTTCCTGCTTCCTTGTCTTCTCTGAGCCCTGGTTCTCTCCTCTCTGAAACAGGAAGGACAGATCTGTTTTGCTGAGTCGTTGACATTGGCTAAATGACCTAACACCCCCCAAATATTTTCATAGCGTTGAGTTGGAAAAGAAGCCCAATAAACGGTAACTGGGTCATTATTATTGCCATTATCTTCTGGAAAGGAGCCGTAGCTGGGGACTCAGATTGTCCGATCTCCCTCACACCGGTGCCAATGCCCATGTGGGTATCCCTTTAAACAAATGGCTAAAGTTTGAACTCATGTTGAATCAGAACCTATTGCTAGGAGAGCCAAGGTCACACCCCCAGCCTCCGCAGCCACAGAAGGTGCAGTGGAAGGGGCATGAAGGTTCTCACGGGTCTCCATGAATTTATGGTGGCACATTCTCTAACAGGAAGGAGGGACCGGCTGTCCTGGGAATGCACCTGGCCCTTGAGATTGATGGATAGCAGGCTGCCCGCCTCCCCCCCTGCACACTCCCTCAGGGCCACCGTCAGACACAGCATCCTGAGCCTGTGGGACAGGAAGGTGACAGGGGTTAACTCTGATATTCTTCTCCCCGTAAACAATTCATCAATTTTATGTCGTACTGGTTTTATGATGAGGTTCGTGGGGGAGGAGAAGGGAAGTTTAATGATGATGTGGGTGGAGGCGCAGGTCTGCTATTCAATCACAGTCACACAAAAATAGCAAGGACCTTTAGAGGAGTGATTGGCCCTTGGAGGATTTAAAAGATTCTCCACTAATTCTTATCAAGCTTGCATGCAAAGAATCATTAATCACCATTAACCAACATTTAATAGAAATAACAACAAAAAAAATAGAGTTAATCCGGCCATCAGGTTCCTTAACTGTAACCTTTACTAGCACTATTTAGTTTTCCAGTTTGAAACAAAGTTTCCGTCCCTGGCGCTTGGGGATTTTTAATTCATCCAGGAGGGGCTCCCACCGCAGCGCCCCCTGGCGAGCAATTCCTGCAGTTGCCCCGCGGAAGGTAGCTGGACCACAAAGCCACCTGTGACTTGGAGCCTACCTTTTTTTTTTTTTTTTTTTTTTGTACCGGGGATAGAATTCAGGGGCATTCGACCACTGGGCCACACCCCCATCCCTATTTTGTGTTTTATTTAGAGACAGGGCCTCAGAGTTGCTTAGCGCCCCACCATGGCTGAGGCTGGCTTTGAACTCACGACCCTCCTGCCTCAGCCTCCTGAGCTGCTAGGATGACAGGCATGCACCATCACGCCCGGCTTCGATTTATTTTGGAACAGTCAAGGTGTCAGTATCTAGAACTTCTCTTTAGACTCCTTTAGGTACATACGCACGCCCCAGAGACGTTTGTTGAAAGCATAAATGAAACGGGCTGTTTGGATCTGCTCATTTCTACCTCCTCCTTTGCCTGGCACACCCTCAGCCCACCCTGAGACTCTCCAGACTGGGTTGGGTGAGGTCCTTGTGCTCCCTTAGTCCCAGATACGTCCCTTCACGGGCAGCAGCAAGGACGCATGTGGTCATTATTTCATCTCTCTCTCTCTCTCCCGCTAGTCACTGAGCTCCTAGGCATGACGGCTATCTCGCCATCGACAAGCAGCAGACCTCTCTCAGGCACTGGGGCTGAATCCTGGGTGCGTTTTATTTAGAGACAGGGTCTCGCTGAGTTGCTTAGGGCTTCCCTAAATTGCCACTTGCTGTGTTCTTTTTGTCACATCCCCTCCCTCATCGGGACAAGTGCCCTGTGTGAACTAAGGAGGTGGTAAACGCAGCTTGTAATGATCACATGGTCTGTCCCAGGCAGCATGTGCTCATTTAAATCCCATGAGCATGCCAGGACAGGGTCGTCCCATGACCTTCGTGCTCTGAGAAGGAAACTGAGGTTCAGAGAGGCGTGAGCTCTGGACCGAGATCCCAGAGTTTGCCAGGATCGGAGCTGGGAATCTGCACCTCGCGGGGACCTGCAGGGAGGGGTGGGAGGGTCCTTTTGGACAGGCTGGGACAGCACAGGCCCCTCAGGACTAAGAACAGCTGGAGGGGAGTGGGGGGGGATGTCCGCTTCCCTTTCTGATCCTTCCCACGAGGGCGGTTACTGTCACGGCTGTTGAAAATCCAAAGCGTCTCCTCAGGGGTCCCAACTCTTGGGGCACCTTGATTTCAGGCCCCGTTGTGCAGCCCTGGCACCCGCTCTGCCCGCGGCCTGGAGAAAGCCCTTCCCAGCAGCCTGTCTCCTTGCTTTTCCTTCCACAGAGGCTGTCATTCAACCCACGTTTGTCACACCTGTACAATGTGCCAGGTACTGGAGTCACCGCAGGGTGTGACACAGACGTGGTCCCTGTTGGGACTTCTGATCCACACGGAGGAGCCTCAGCCCCAATCCTAACTCCCGTTCTTGGAGCAGGGGGTGGGGAGTGGAGAGGGCTCTAAACTAACGGTGGTGAGATCTGAAGGAGGCGACCGGTGTCAGGCGCCGGCACCCGTCGCGGCTCCTGACGAACAGATCACAGCTCCGCTCTCCGGGCCTGGAGACGCCCGTTGGCAGCCCCCTTTCCTTCTCTGCGGCTGTGTGGCCGCCTCTGAAGGCCGCGGGGCTGCAGATCTGTGGGCTCCCAATCTCTGCCGGCTCCACGGGGCCTTACCCACTTGCTGAAAATCCAAAACAGCCCCAGGAACGCATCAGCCCACTACCAAGCCGCAGCCACGCTGGGACGTGACCCCCCGCCTCCCGCCCCACTCCTCCTGGCTTAAGTTTTGCTGCATAAACATGTTTGGGAACTGTCTAGAGGTAATGGGACTTCGAATAGCAGAGAATCAATTAAATTAGCCTCTCTCCAAAAGCATCAGGTAGTCGAATCAAACCAATGTAATTAAAGAGATTGCTTTCGCCTCTCCCTTGGGTGATCGTTTTGTGCAAAGTAGCTTCTGATGTCACCAAACCCTGGGCTCCTCCAGACACAGGGTAAACAGACCCCTGCTGAGACATCCCCTCCCCCAGGCTCTCTGCTCCGGAGAGTAGCTGGAGACCAGCCAGAGGTGAGCCTCGGCTCAGCCAGAGCTGGGCTGCCCCTGTGCCCCCGCGCGGCCTGGGCACCTCCGGGGCTTGACAAGGCCCCCCTGCTTCATTTATTTATTTATGTTGGGTGCCAGGGATCGAGCCCAGGGCCGCGCTACCACTGAGCTACATTCCCAGTGCTCTTTTTTCTTTTTCATTTTGAGACCAGGGGTCCTAACTTGCCCAGGCTGGCCTTGAACCTGCGATTGCCGTCTTTGCATCACGGGTTCGGGCATGGTAATGGGAGGAAAAGCGCGGTCAGTGGTTGGCAGCGGGACGATTCTCTCCATCGCTAATTTCCAAGTCATTCGTGCCAAACTTTCCCCCCTGCTCTCTGCCATAGTGTTTGTCTTTTTGATGGGCAGAAGCGTCTTGGTGTGGGAAACTGTCCACGGCAGACGCCCCCGACTTACTAGATTGACTAGTATCTGATTGCCTGGGTGTTTCCCGGGTCTTTGAGAATAACTTCCCCTGGAAGCAAAGGCAAGATTGCTAATCGTTCTCAATAGCCTCCCCCACACCCCTTTAAAAGTAAGGCCTCCGCCTTTTGGCCTGGAATCCACGGTCATGTGTTCTTAGCCGTGCTTGTCAGGAACAGACCATGTACAGCCCAGTGGTCCCACGAGGTGCTGTCTCCTCCTTACGGTGGAACCACTGTGTTGATGGAAGTGCACTCAGTGATGTTCACACAGACAAAAGTGACTAAGAGTGCTCTTCCTGGAACATGTCCCCATCGTGAAGGGGCACATGACTGTGGCACAATACTCTGCCTCTCTTGAAGGTGGGTGTGGCCTGGTGGTAACGTCCTGGCCAATGTAAAGCAAGGAGAAATGATGGATGTGATTTCCAGGGAATGTCTTCAGGAAGGAGTGCCCACCACTTCCCCATGCCCTTTCCCACTGCCTGGAAGGTGGATGTGAGGACTGGAGCTGGAGCAGCCACTTTGATGATGAGAAGGAGGCTGTATGTAAAGGATGATCGAGCAATAAGTTAGAAGGAGCCTGGGATCCTGATGATTGCAGAGCTGCCTTGCTAGCTTAGGCTGTCCACACTGATGCAAAGGAAAAAAGACTTCTGCCAGGCGCGGCAATGCAGTCCTGTCATCTCAGGAGGCTGAGGCAGGGGCATCACTAGTTCAAAGCCAGCCTCAGCAACTTAGTGAGGCCCTAAGCAACTCAGTGAGGCCCTGTCTCTAAATAGAAAACAAAATAGGGCTGGGGGATGCGGCTCAGTGGTTAACTTTCCCTGAGTTCAATCCCTGTACTAAAAAAAAAAAATAAAAAGAGAAACAAACAGATTTCTATCTTGCTGATGTTATAATCATATTTTGATATCATGATTATATTTTGATCTGCATTAATTAGCATGTTGGTGCAGTTGTTTCAATATTCTAACTAATACCACCTATAAATGTGATTGTTGTGGGGTTGAGGTTGTGGCTCAGCGGCAGAGCGCTCGCCTCGCACAGGCGCGGCCCGGGTTCGATCCTCAGCACCACGTAAACATAAATGAATCGCATTGTGTACAACTAAAGTAAATAAATAAATATTTTTTTAAAAAAATGTGATTGTTGTTTTTACCCCAAAATCAGATTCTGGAATTGTATGAGTAAATGGAATTATAGTGACTTAAATTACAGTTGTCCAGGCACTTAGAGAGGCAGCATCTTGCCGTGGCTAAGAGTAGGATTTTGGAGTTGGAATGAAGTCCCAGGTCTATTACCAGCTGTGTGCCTTTGGGCAAGTTACTTAGCTTCTCTGGGCCTGTTTTCTTAATTTATAAAATAGAGGTGATTCACAGCATTCCTGTGAAGGTTAATTGAGATAATGAATGCAAAGTCCTTAGTATGGTGTCCGGCATATGGTAGAACACTCTGTATGTGTTCAATGGAATAATCTGGGGAGGGGAAAGAAAACGTTTCAGTGTTTATCAGCAGGAATTCTGAGTCTCTTGCTATTGAGTGGGGCCTGGGCATCCGTGCATTTTAAAACCTCTGGAGGTCCTCGGGTGGTTGAGAGTGACAGAATTACAAGGCTCTCGAGGAGGGCTTTCCAGAAGTCAGCTCTGACTTATCTACCATGCAAATTAGACCCACTCATGAATAGTCACAGAGGTGCTCCGCGATGACCTGTCAACACCTGTGATCTGAACATTTGTTCAAAATTCAAACTTAAGCCCCTGTGTGACGGTGTCAAGGCTGGGGCCTTAAGAGGTGATTGCAGGGGACGCCTCGTGAGAGGGACCAAGGGGGCCACGCAGACCCGTTTGCCCTTCTGACTTCTGCCACTGCCACAGCATTTGTCCCCTCCAGAGAGCGCAGCGCCTTGGCCGCGTCTTGAGCCGAGAGCAGCCGCCCTCAGCAGACCCCGCCCTGCCGGCCCTTCCTTGAGTATGAGTCACCTGGTCTCTGGCATTTTGGAACAGTGGCCTGACCTGGCAGACACTTCCTGCTTATGTCCCGTGGTCTCTCTGGACGTGTCGCTTTGCCATCACTGTGTGTATGTTGTGAGGCTCCAGAGGAATCCCTCATCCAAGTTCATAGACTCCGTGTCATTCCAGCGACAGCCAGCGGTCACGGAGCTTCAGGCACTCCCTGAGGCTCTGTCACATGCATCATGCACTGATCTTGACTGCAGCCCTGCAGCGTTCTTGCAACTGGATTTATTAACACATCACCACCACCATCACCACCACCACCATCACCACCATCACCACCATTACCACCATCACCACCACCATCACCACCATCACCACCATTACCACCACCATCACCATCATCGTAACCACCACCACCACCACCACCATCACCACCATCACCACCATCATAACCACCATCACCATCACCACCATTACCACCATCACCACCACCATCACCACCATCACCACCATTACCACCACCATCACCATCATCGTAACCACCACCACCACCACCACCACCACCACCATCACCACCACCACCACCATTACCACCATCATCACCATCATAACCACCACCACCATCACCACCATTACCACCATCACCACCACCATCACCACCATCACCACCCACCACCACCATCATAACCACCACCACCATCACCGCCATTACCACCATCACCACCACCATAACCACCATCACCACCATTACCAACACCATCACCACCATCACCACCATCACCACCATCACCACCATCATCACCACCACCATTGCCACCATCGTCACCATCACCACCACCACCATCATCATCACCACCATCAACATCACCACCATCACCATTGCTACCACCACCACCACCACTAATCATCACTATCATCAGCACCACCACCCTAACACTATCACTATCATCACCACCACCATCACCACCACCACCATCATCAGCAGCAGCAGCACCACCTCCAGCACCATCACAACCACCACCACCATCATCACTACCATCATCATCATCATCACCACCTCTATTTCACAGATGCGAAAACTGAGGTTCAGAGTGGTTAAGTAATTTGCCCAATGGGAGCCAAGAGTTGAACTAAGCTGTCTGCTTTTAAAGCTTGTGATTCACCCCTAAACTCTCTGCCTCCCTAGTACTATTCCGTGATTGTCGAATGAGTCATTTATTCATCTGTTCAATACACATTTGTAGTCTCAAAAACCAAGAGGATGGGTAGATAACTGCATGAGCTAATGAAACCCTGGGTGGACCAGTAGTTAGTTCTCCCAGTTGCCCAAACCCAGCTGTTAGTTTGGGGAAACCTCTAGGGAGATCTGATGCCACCAAAGCCACCTGGAGAATCCAGAGGCAGACCCGATCACACCAGAACTTGCAGGGAACTCCTTGTGAGCGGAGGAGCGGCCAGATGCCCACGAGCCCCTTCTCTCCATGCAGCACTCTTCAGATGGGCACTTGGGGGCTCCCCGGGTCCACAGGAGACAGGCAACATCGGGGTGCAGTGCCTCTGCCACCTAGGAAGCTGCCTTCCATCTGTGGGGGAAAGCGGTTCTCTCACACCTTATGTAACTCCAGGGAGGCGGTTGCCTAGCAACTGAGCGTGGCTGGGCTGGGAGTGGTTATTGACTCTTCCCACTTCCCATGACCCTGAGTCTTCCTGGACGGCCACCAGCCGCCTCATTTCCATAAGAGAAGCTCATGCCTTGCCTTTGTCCCTGTGCCGGGACTCCACACCTTCCTGGCTGTCTCCTCACTAGATCTCCAGCTCTCTCCGCGGGCGGGCACCTGCAGGTCACCAGGGCAGAGCAGGCTCAGGTCCCCCATCCCGTGGAGAGGACCCATTGAGCGCCCAGCTGGCCATTTAAGGCACAGGAGCTGACACCCAGCAGGACATGGCAGTAGCGGGTCCAGGTGGGTTTGGGGAGAGAAGCTGTCTGGGAGTGTTTCCAAGAGGAATTTGTGAGTGCCTACTGTGTGTGCGCCAGCCCACAGCTAGGCCCGGGGACTCAACAGGACAATGCCCCACACTCTGAACCCCACATTCCCCCCAGAGAGAGTGTGTGCCAATACACAAATGACAAGGAAAGAAATAAATGAAGGAGATACGGTGGTGTCACGGAAGGGGCTTCTTGCATGGGGGCGAGGGGCGTGTCTACCCATGGCTATCTGCCGGCACCTCTTGAAAAGCAGCCCCAGCTGCAGATGCCACACCGTTGCCAGTAGATGCTGTCCCTCTGACTCACTGTTGCAAGTGCCCCAGAGCACAGCTGGGCTCACCTCCCAAGTCTTTCCCTTCGGAGCCAAGGCCACCACCCCATCCACCCGTCACTGGAGGAGTGGCCAGGTGGACCTCCTCGATACCACGCCCCTTCTTTTGCCCACACAGTAACCACAGCGAGTCTACGGCTTTGACCTTGAACTTGTCCCAGCCGCTTCTCCCTGTCTCCCCAGTTGCGTTCAAGTTCAAGCCCTTACTTTGCCTCTCCGGGAGGATGAGGTTTCCCAGTTCATGCTCCACCCAAAAGCCAAACTGCTTTTTGACAAATGAAGCTCAGACCCTGTCACACTCCGCAGCGTGGGCCGCAGACACGTCCTGCAGGGCCCTGCGTGTGTCTGCAGCCTGGCCACCGCGTCCTCCTGTTTCCTTCGCCATGCTCCCGCCATGCTGCCCGCGGTTCTTACTCCGAGGGCTTTGCAAAAGCTGCTTCCTGTGCGCTTGGTCTGATGAACTTCTAGACATTCATCAGATCTCTGTGTAAAGGTCCCCTCCTCTGGAAGCCCTCCCTGACTGCTCACTACCTCACTACCCCTGACTACAGTGCCTGTTGATGCCTCGACAGCACTTATTAGTGTTTGTAATTACACACACACACACACACACACACACTAACTTGCCTGATGTCTTCTCTGATGAATTGAGCTTTAAGAGGACAAAAACCATGTCTATTTGTTTGCCGCTATATTATCAGCATAACTTCCTGGGTCAGACACATATAGGCAATTTTTAGAGTTCCATTTTGTTTGATAAATGAATAACTATGACATAACAGAGCAGCTGGGAGTTACCGAATGCTCACCCCATCCTGAGCACAGTGCTGAAAACTTCACACATTATGATATGATTTAATCTTCACCATAACCCAGTGAGGCAGGCATTAGCACTCCATTTTAGAAATGACTAAACTGAGGTCCCGAGAAAGAATCGCTGATGAGTCTGAGGTTACGTAGGCAGGCAGCGACTAGGCTGAGACCAGGACTCAGCTAAATCGGGGCTGGGTGTCAGGGCGCACGCCTGTAATCCCAGCAATTTGGGAGGCTGAGGCAGGAGGATCGCAAGTTCGAGGCCAGCCTTGGCAATTTAGGGAGGCTCTCAGCAATTTAGTGAGACCCTGTCTCAAAAGAGAAAATAAAAAGGACGGGGGATGAGGCTCAGTGGGAAAGTGCCTCTGGGTTCAATTCTAAGTACAAACCAAAAACAAGAACTCGGCTTAATCGGACTTTCGAAGCTGGGCTTCTAAATCACGATGTCATTCCCAAACTCTGCAGAGCTTCACAACACATTTCTAGCCCCTCCTCTGCTTCGCTGCACAAGGATGGCATCACACATTGGCAGCAGGGTGAGAGCAACAGCAGCTGAGCCCAGACAGGCTGGTCTTGCAAAGTCCAGTTATCTGGGCAACCAGCTCAGAGCTGGCAGAGAGGGAGCCCAGATCCCCCCACACTGAGTCATCCCGCCGGTGCTGGGAAGCCGGGCAGGGCATCTGGGGATGCTCACAGCACGTGGCCTCTCCCTCACTCTCCACGTCCAGACCGACTGTTATTAAAAGGCATGTGTGAGTGGAGGCAGCTGGCCTCAATCGGTCCTGGAGGCTGAGGGAACTTGGTTTGAACTAAAATAAGATAATACAAGCTGCCAGCATTTGCCGGGCACAAAGGGCGTGCTGCGTGTCCAAGCAGGGTCTGCTCCTGCATCGGGACGTGCGCCAAGTCCCTCCAGGTGGAGCCGCTCCTGGTCTCATTTGCCCAGCGAGGACTGAGATGTGGCTAGCTCCAGGCTGCACGCCTCAGAGTGGCTGTGGCGGGTCGAGTCTAGAGGACAAGTGCTTCCCAACTGTGTGGTGTCCTAGACACCCCCAGGAGCACCCCTGCTCCAGAATCCCCAGTTCCTCCCTAGGACAGCGTTGGAGAGGGTGCTCCGTGGTTGATTTGCATTCAACCAAAGATCACCAAAGATCACCAAAGATCACCAAAGATTCCCAAAGATCACCAGCTCCGTCAGGGTGAGGCAGTCACCCTGGATCACAGATGGCTGATGCACGGTCCGGTCCTGCCCGTGAGACGGCAGGGTCTGGCTTTCTGAGTTCAGGAGCGGATGGAGCTCTGGGCACAGATCACCCCCACCCCCTTAGCACCAGGCGCTCTAGTTACAACAAAGACTTGCAGATGATCGTCCCGGACATCCACTGTCTTCTGTAAAGGCCAAGAAGGACAACAGAGGGAGCCAGCCTGAGTGCTAGCACCACGGACATCAAAAAGACCTCTGCTCCTCCACTCAGTGCATAAAGATCATGAGCTGGTTGCATCTGATGTTGCTTTTAGCTGCAAACTATTTTGGAGCTTGCAATAGTTTTGCTTTTTTTTTTTTTTTTTTTTGGTACCAGGGGTTGAACTCAGGGGCACTTGGCCACTGAGCCACATCCCCAGCCCTATTCTGTACTTTATTTAGAGACAGGGTCTCACTGAGTTGCTTAGCGCCTCCCTTTTGCTGAGGCTGGCTTTGAACTTGCGATCCTCCTGCCTCAGCCTCCCGAGCCGCTGGAGGCATGCACCCCTGCACCTGGCCTGTTTCCTTTTTCTTTACTTTGCCACGTCTTACTCATTCTTTGGGATGTGGCTCAGGAAGCTGTCCTGAGTGTCCCTGGTCTTCTGTGGCTTTCCCTCCCACAGGACAATACTGATTTTTTGTCAAAACGGATTGTTTACGTATCCTACCAGCCTCTGAGTCTCTTGGGGGCAGGGAGTCTGTCCTAGTTGACTTTTCTCCCCAACAGCTAGCACAGTTCCCGAAGCCCTGGAGACACGGATGCCATGCATTGTGCACTGGGCACCACGACCTCCCGCGTGCTAATTATTCCTGGGAGACGCTGGCCCAAACAGCCACAGGGGGGTGCGCAGAACGAATGCTGCGGAAAGCCCAAACATCGCAGAGACTGGAGAAACAGACAAAAACGTAAATTACTTTTCAGCATTGTAAGGAAGAGAAGAGAAGATTCATACAGGCTGTTGACGCAGGGTCCCTTGGTGCGACAGGGTGGGGATGATATAATTAAACTTTCTCTGCACATCTCCCAAATGTTCAAAAAATATATATAAAATATATATATATATATATTAAAAACAAATCGTTACAACGAGTAACTTTTTCATTCACACATTTCCTCTACTCTATTAGATAACCTGGCCCAGTGTGATAGGAGAAAGGCCTCAGGCAGGGCTGGCTGTCAGTCTGGACACGAATGTGCTGTGTGATCTTGGGGAGGTTGCCTTCCCTCTCTGAGTCACACATCCTTCATCTTTAAGTAAGGGAGACGGACTAAGCTATCCACCAAGGGTTCTGATGCATGTGCACCCCTCAGGCACTAAGCTACGGTTTTCTCACATGAATTTTTTTCTGGTGACAAACTGATTTTATTTTTTTATCCCTCCCTGGTAAATTCTCTCTTTTTCCCCCCCCATGTTCAGACACACACACTATTCACAATTCCCTACTGTTGTAAGAGCCATTTGCCTTCATTATTTTAAACCTTTCACCATTTTTTGAAACCTCCTTTTTATATGGGAAAAAAAATACTCCCAACGTGATCACAGGAGATAAATCTGCTATTTCACATTTCAAAAAGTAATCAACATGCTCCTTGCCGGAGGAGGCGCTCATTACAATTTACGGCGAGTGCTTGAGACTGCCTTTATCTCCCTCACTCATCTGTCCAGAATTACTGTTTCTATTTGGGACAGGAATGCCTAAAGGGTGCAGCGTGAACGGGAAGAAATCTCCTCTGTGTGGTGTTGGTAGGTGTGGGCGCCTTTAGCCTGTTATCTCGGGTTGACCAGATAGCTCTGCTGCATCTCATTCAATTAGGATCCAGGGAACGTGGCCTAGGGAAGGACCTGGGAAATGGACCATTCTACCCATTAGGCCCCGGGGCCTACAAGCCTTTTAAGAGCCCATGAAAATGTCTGAGAGCTGAAAACAATATATTGGCTCCAAAACTGTCAAAAGAAAACTGCATGCGTGAAATTAATAAAGGCTTAAAAGAAATGCTTCCACAATGTACCATTATGCCAACCTCTGTGTTTTTTCTTTCAATTTAGTGTTCATAAAAGTTTTACTATACGTGAAAAGAGTTTGATGGGTTCGAGTCTCATTTTGTAAGAATTCCTGAGCGTGCTTTTTGACTCTTAAGAAATTACAGATAAATACAAATTGAGGAAGTTACTGGTAGCAAAATAATTTCACATAATGTCAATATTTCTTTTATAATGTTGCAGTAAAATGCTTTTAATTTTCATGGTATGATGTGAGTGTGAGGCTCCAGAATAAGACTGGTTGGGGACAACCAAGGTCTGGCCATGGCCTTGCATAAGATGCATGGAAAGGGTGATGGATAGAGAGAAGGGTGGATGGACAGATGATTGGATGGACACATTAACAAGTGGGTGAGTGGAAAGATGGTGGTCTAAATGGACAAATGTACGTAAGGGTGGGTAAGAAGGTGAGTGGGTGGATTTATAAATGGACGGACTATTGAATGGATGGATGGATGGATGTCTGGAAGGATGGGTGGGTGAAGTGGTAGTCAGATGACGGATGGATGGATTGATGGATGGATGGATGGTGGGAGGATGGATGGATGGATGGATGAATGGATAGAAGGATGGACAGATGGAGGGTAGCCAGAGAGATGGACAGATGGATGGATGGATGAATAGACTTGCTCGGTGTCACTCAGTGAGTAGATGGACTCTGATTCTCCGCTTTCAAACTCTCATTAAAGACATTTACATTTAGTTGTAATTCCTTGGTCCTTCCTGTCTGAGTATCCTCTAAGATGTCATCTAGTCCAACTTGTTCATCTTAGAGATGAAGGAACTGACCTTCAGGGAGAAGAAGGGACTGGGCTGATGGCGCGTGTTCTTTATTCTCACTGACCGAGAGGTCGCTGTCCCAGTGATTGTCTCTTGGCCACCTGGCACAAGCCCATTTCCCAGGCACTCTGTCTCCTGGGAGGTTGGTGTCTGGACTGTGAGTGACTTGCTGCTAAACTCAGAGGCCTCCGTGGAGCCAAGCCCCAGGCCCTTTCCTGTCCCTCCCTACAGGGTGGAGACGGGCAGCGTTAGGCCTGGTCCGGGCACTCGCTCAGCTGCTGAGGAGAAACGCGTCTGCTCAGGTCACGCTCCAGTCCTGTCATGTTTGGGACATGCTCAGTCCCTTCCTGGGCTCTTCAAATATTGATTGACACATGGCAGGAACAAGAATGCACGGAAGCTCCTGGTTCCGACATGTGGGGCTTCTCTATGGCTTTTCCTTGGAGAAGCCCCAGCTCCTTCTCTTGGTCCCCCTGTGAGAGCCCAGGGTGCCAGGCAGGGCCTGCATGGCGCCAGCCCCAGGCGCAGGTTCAAGGAGGAGCACGTGACCAATCTGCCTCTGGGGGTGCGGAGATGAGCCTGCACAGCCCTGGGAAACAGGCACCATCATAAAGTCACCGTGAAGACACAGAGGCACAGAGAGATCAGCGTGCCTGAGATTACGCAATTAAGTGGCAGAGATGGATTTGAACTCAGGGAATCTGATTTCCCAGTGAGCATGTGTAGCTCTGTACTTCCTGCCTTCAGGAAGTTGATGTCACCCAAAATTCTGGTGGATGGATTCGTCACAGAGGCTGAGAGATGGGAGTGTCCGCTCCTACCAAGCACAGAACTTGTAACTCCGAAGTGAGCTGATCCCGAGGAGAACTGGACTCAACGACCTCAGCTCACCTCATGCACCTGACAGCTGCTTACCTGCCAGTTTACTTCCGGGTAACCTTGGCTATATGGAAACTGTCAAGAACTAGGAGCAGGGGAATAGTTCTTGCTTCCAGGTGCTCAGAGAACGGGGTGTACGCAAGAGAACGGGGTGTACGCCGGCAGGCGTTATCCAGAGCTTTTGCACACTGCTTTTGTATGACTGTTTTCTGTTTTCTCAGTTCAAAGTGATTTCAAAAATGGTGATCTGGGAGCAAGTTAGTGCTGTGGGAAGAACTGTGGACTCCTGAGTGAGACCAGTCCACAGGCAGATCCTAGCATGAAACCAACAGTCACAGGATTTCTCCTCTCCGAGCCTCAGTTTCCTCATCTGTGAAATGGCAGCAGTCCTAGCATCTGCGTCACAGCATTGCTGCACGGAGGAAATTAAACTGTTGGTACAAAGTGCACAGAGTAGGTCTCTGGTAGATGATGTGCACTATGATTCACTACCAATACGCGAGTAGATGGATCCCACTTCAGCCTGTTTCTTCATTTATAAACCATGGATTACTGCAGAAGTCCTCCTGGGACATTTTATAAGGTTGTTGGATAGAGTAATAAGGTAATAGAAATAAAAGCACATTTTAAATGGCCAAATGCTGCCTAAGTGCGAGGCAGTATTCTATGCATTAGTGCCAGAGCAGCAGGGATTATATTGTTGTTAATGTTACTGCCATTATTAATCATCATTATGATGACCACCATTATTATTACTGCTGCCACTAGAAAAGCACACTAATATTGGCCCTTAGATTCCTGCAATATTTCACAATAATCTCTTGGGTTCGGAGGGACTCTATCTGGAAGGGACACTCGGGGCTATGACTTTTCTATTGAACTTGAACTAATTACAGCATCTTTGATGCAGAAATGACCGAGACAAGAGCTCCCTTGCATCTGGAAACACAGACAGGAATGAAGTGACTGGGTCCAGTGTGGCAAGTACCTAGCAGAGTGCATCCCAAACATGTCATAGAGTTATATCAAGAGTAAGTAGCAGGGCTGGGGGTGTGGCTCAGTGGTCCAGTGCTTGCCTCGAATGCATGGGGCACTGGGTTCAATCCTCAGCACCACATAAGTAAATAAAATAAAGGTATTGTGCCCATCTACAACTAAAAAAAAAAAAAAAAAAAAAAAAAGTAAGTACCAAACCGGGCTTGGTGGCACACGCCTGTCATCCCAACGACTCGGGAGGAGGCTGAGGCAGGAGGATTGCGAGTTCAAAGCCAGCTTCAGCCTCAGCAAAAGCGAGGCGCTAAGGAACTCCGTGAGACCCTGTCTCTGAATAAAATACAAAATAGGGCTGGGGATGTGGCTGAGGGGTCCTGTGCCCTTGAGTTCAATTTCCTGTACCGCCCCGCCCCCTGCCCCCACCAAAAAAAAAGAGTAAGTGCCAGAGAGAGCTGTTACCCCCAGCCTTGGCCACGCCCCCATCAAGAGCGGTGCTCCTGCGGGTTCCCTTTCCATCAGGTTGGCCCTGTGACTTGTTTGGACTATCTGAATACAATGTGCAACCCCGAAGCGGGCCCTCAAGTGACCTTCAACTTTGACCTTGGCTTTCAGAACGTTCCTCTTTAGAATCGAGATGCCGCCCTGGGGGGCTCCCTGGGGGGACACACAGACCCTTCGGGGCTCCAACAAGCAGCAGCTCAGGCCGCGGTCCCCGTGCTCGCCCCCACCACTCCCCTTAATCCCAGGGCAGCAGACAGTCTCCCCGCCGAGCCCCGACGTGCCGCAGAGTGGTGTCGGAAGAAAGGAACGCTTGCTTTTTCTTAACCAGCCACGCTTTGGGGTGGCTTGTTCCCAGCAGTAGAGAAATGAGAGGGAGAGGGCGCCGTGTCCCGCGCGAGGTTCCCCACGCCACGCAGGTGGGCAGGTGCGCGGGCGGCTCCCTGGACATCTCGCGAGACTAGCGGGCCATGCGGGTAGGAGGCGTGCCACCTGTCAGTCACACATCAACCTCCTCTCCACCCGGTGGGTTTGAATCCCAGGCAGGTCAGGGGCGAGGAGCAGAATTTCAAACTCTTCTCTCACCTGGTTGATTGTTTCTTCTCCTGGGGGATCAGCCCCACTTCCCTGCTTTAAGTCAAAGTGACGGGACCTCCGAATTGGTTCAGGTGCTCACGTATTTTGTAAAAAATGTCTTTGCTGGAACCGGCTTGGTATGTCTAATTTGTGCCCCAAGCACATTTTTAGAGTTAAGCTGTATTACAAGTGTCTTTTAATTTACCCAGTAATGTCAGGCCCACATTAAACCAAGAGTCAGGGAGAAATGTGTGTGTGTGTGTGTGTGTGTGTGTGTGTGATTTTTTTTTTTTTTTTTTTTTTTTTTTTTTTTTTTTGCACAGTCTGATCAGGATTTTTATCTGGGAGGAGGAGAGGGATGAATTTATTCATCGTTTGCCCAAATTTATATTCTTTTTCTCCCGTCTTTGCTGCTCTGTCTGTGCTCTAGGAACTATGGGAAAGAAAAAGGAAAGACTTTCCAAGGATCTGGCCGGGTGGCAGGGGGCAAGTCTGTGGATGTCTTTGGAGACTCTAAATGCAGCAGAAGGGTCAAGGGCTGGGGATCACGTGGCTCCCCCGCCCTGCCGCCAGCAGGCTCCCTTCCTTTGCAGCTGAAGAGAGACCACACCAGGAGCGCAAATGGTCCCAGACCTTGGTTTAGCCAGGAGGCAAGAATTATTGAACCAGCCCTGTCGTGGGCAGCGCAGGGGTGAGAGGGGAAATCGACTCCTTCCAGTCCTGTCCCCAGGGCCTCCTTAAGGACCGCTTTCCCACCTTCAGTGCCTCTTAGTTCCACTCTATAAACAGCATTTCAAACCCAAACAGGCCTCTCCCCTGCTTCTAGATGCGGCTGAGAAAGAGCTCTGGGCATCTCCTGGCATGGCCTATCGGGCCCTCGCCCTCCACCATGGCCAGGCTATGCCCAACCCCCAGCAGGTCTTAAGCTAAGACCCTCTTAGGTCTGTCTGGCCAGCACGCCCCTCACCCTCCAAGATCATTTCCCCTCCACCGACCTCAGCTCTGTCCCCTGGCTATAAATTCCCCCTCACCCACACTGTACTCTGAGTTGAGCCCCATCTTCTCCCCCACCACGAAATCCCACTGCCGTGCCCTGCTGGTGGCACACGCCTGTCATCCCAGTGGCTCAGGAGGCTGAGGCAGGAGGATCGCGAGTTCAAAGCCAGCCTCAGCAACAGCGAGGCCCTAAGCAACTCAGTGAGACCCTGTCTCTAAATAACATACAAAATAGGGCTGGGGATGGGGCTCAGGAATCGAGTGTCCCTGAGTTCAATCCCTGGTACCTGACTCCCCCCAAAACCCTATCACCATGGTCCCTCTCGCGGATGGTGACGGTCTTGAATAAAATCTGCCTTTCCCGGCTTTCACCAGCATCTCTGAGCACTCTTGGCCACCACCTGCGAAGGTCATTTCTCCTGCTTCCTTCTCTGATCTCGATGTTGTGGCCACAGTGGCTTCTTGTCCCTTAGTCAGATGCCCCACACTCTGGTGAGGTATTCCTGGCCAGCCGTGCCCCCGACCCTGGCTCAGCCAGCCCCCGCCAGCAGGAAGGGCTGTCGGCACCGCGGTCTGCGCCTGTTCCCCGGAAGCCCGGGGGCCATCGATCACACACTCCACAGGGCACGTTTACTTGGTTCATTAGAAGCGTTAACTGGATTTTCCGGGAAGAGAGGATCCAGGAGACCGAGGCGCCCTCCGGGGGCTAAGCGAGAGGGCCTCCCCCATTTCTAGCAGAGCCAGTCCTCCAGAGTCGCACGGATCTGGGTGTGCAGCAGCTCTGGGTCTCCCTCACCTTGTGACCTTGACCCTGTCACTCAACTTCTTCAAGCCCCAGGGGCTGCTGCTGTAAAATGGGGGAGTCACCTCCCAGCACCTGGACAGAAGGGGACTTGAGTGAGACAATGTACTCAAGGGTTCAGGATGTGGCTGATGCAGAAATGGCAAGCAAAAAGGCCGAGGAGCCAGACCATCCGGCCAAGTTCGTCGATGTGTCGACTCGATCTAGGAAGCAGTGGGTGGAGCTCAATCATGGGCTTCGGGTCTCTGAAAGCGTCACAGGTGATTTTAACTCATAGTTCAGTTTTGGAAATGACTGATTCAGCCCAGGTCCTTAAATTTGGAGACAGAAATACTGAGACCCAGAGAGGGACAGCAACAGGCCCAAGGTCACACAGCACATTGTCATCAGTGATATCAGTTCCAGGGTTTGGGTCTCAGACTCCCGGTCAGGTGGTCTTTCTACTGGTCAATAGCAAGAAGTTATAATAGAGCAATAGAAAGGAATTACGATAGGGCCATCAGGTGACCCAGAGCGAGGGAGCGGCGCACAGCTGATGTTCTTGGAAGTTCTAGACGTTCCTGGAGCCCCAGTCCTCTTTTCAACCCCTTCCTGTACACAGTGCCCGCGAGCATGTCTGGAACTCTCTGGAGACCCTCTAGTTCACCATTGTCAGTGAGCACACTTGACCTCTTCTCTCCCGCTGCAGCAGTGGGCCGCCATCTCCACCCCATCGTGCAAACGCTGCGTGGTGGGTGTGTCCAGGGGAGCTGCCCAGGGCCTGGAGTGGACGTCCATGGGGAGGTTGAATTGGCAGATGATGAAAGATGGATCCGGGGTATAAAGTCACTGCTGGTTCTCGTCCCCGGCCCGGGGTGGAGCCTCGCTACTTGATATCATTAAACATGTTGTCTGGGGTCGACGCAGCGACTGCGCCCCTGATTTCTCATGGACAGTGGAGAGGGCATGCATAGACCCACACCAGAAACAGAGCACGCTCGTTACTGTGCAGAGGCGCCAGCCAGAACCGTGGCAGAGGGGAAGGGGCATCTCAGACTGGACCCCCCAGAAGGGGGTACGGGGGCACTGCTGTTCTGCATTAGAGACTGGGGTGGGAGGGAGCCCAGGAAGAGAGCCTGGCCAGGGGTATTTCTGGGACTTGTTCTAATCATAGGAAAGAGGACTGTAAAGGCAGAACGTGCCGGGTGCAGTGGCGCACGCCTGTCATCCCAGCAGCTCGGGAGGCTGAGGCAGGAGGATCGCGAGTTCACAGCCAGCCTCCGCAACAGCGAGGCCCTGAGCAACTCAGTGAGACCCTGTCTCTAAATAAAATAGAAAATAAGGCTGGGGATGTGGCTCAGTGGTCGAAGGTCTCTGAGTTCAATCCACAGTACCCCACCAAAAATAAATTAAAAACAAGCAAACAAATAAATAAAGGCAGAAAGTGAGTTACAGACCAATATGGATGCACGCTGCCATTTTGTAAGAATCAGAAGTCCCTATGGCCAAATTGAAGATCATCCTATAAAATAATGGGCCTGTGCTCTGTAAAAAAAATGTCAAGTCAGAAAAAACGAAGGACAAGGAATGTTCCATCACGGTGTCTCTCTGACCCTCAGTTTCCTCATCTGAAAATAGACATCGTTTTCCATCGTACCAGGTCCCCATTTGTTCATGTCTGACACAGCAGTGGACGTCCTCTACCCTGTGCCGTGCCTAAGCAATGACCGTTTTTATTACTACTTACAATAAAACTACCCCAGGACCTGAAATGATCAATTTGGTTTTGGGCAGACCTCATTAACCATTGTCCAAGATCACGCTTTATGGAAAGAGCGTCCTGTTACTGATGTATGCACACACACTTGGTGGCGTCCGTGTCGCCATCCGCGGAGCTGCTTGGGACGTCTTTTCCCATGTGTGCGCAGGGCTGACTCGCCAACCTGCCGTTGGGATGACTGAAGTTGGCAGCGCGGCTCTCAGCGGGCCCCTGGTGCCCTCCGCTGCCTCTGGGAGGCCTGGGGGGTGTTCTTGGAGGTTCTCCTAGGCGATGCATTTATTTTTCCTATTAAAGGGCATCAAGTAGAGTATCCCCCCCCACACACACAAATGCGGGTAAAACCAAACCAATTTGCTTTGCTTAGAGACCAACCAGGGCTACAGGCAGTGGTGCCCATGGTGCCCAGCCCTGGTCCCTTGGGTGGATCTGCCTTCTATCTGGAAGCCCTCCCGTCCACAGAGGGCAGCAGAGAGGAGAGAGGAAAGGCACGTGCCTTCTGGGGTCCTGGCTGAGGCTGAGGAATGGTTAGATGTCAAGTTCTTTGGAGACAGAGAGAGGTTTTGTTCCTCTCTGACTCTAGCTCCTCCTAAGGACTGGTGCAGAGGAGATCAACTCTTTTTTTGGGGGGGAGGGTGGCTACCAGGGATTGAACTCAGGGGCACTCGACCACTGAGCCACATCCCCAGCCTTGTTTTGTATTTTATTTAGAAACAGGGTCTCACTGAGTTACTTAGGGACTTGCTAAGTTGCTGAGCCTGGCTTTGAACCCTCGATGCTCCTGCCTCAGCCTCCTGAGCTGCTGGGATGACAGGCGTGGGCCACCGCGCCCAGTGAGATCATCTTGAATAAAGAGAAGGTGGGTCTCGAATGGATGAATAAGTGAATCTGGCTTCACTCCCAGTTAGCCATTTCCTACTATCATCCAACAGCAGGAACAGACACCTTTGAAGATGCCACCAGTGGTTAAGTGAGATACTGGAAATGCAGCCCTAGCAGAGATCCTAGTGCAACCCAGAACTTGCTTTCCGGCTCATCCTCGCCCGGGTCTGCTCTCCTTGGAGCTAAGGAGAGAAGAGGCTGTCTCTGGAGGGCCCTACCTAAGAGGCTGCCCCCAGGCCATCCGTGCCCCTGTGTCTGGGAGCGGGGAGGACAGGTCATCATCCAGGGTTTGGTGGCTGATCTGAGATGAACCTTGGTCATAAGCCGGCAGCCGGTGAGTGACAGATTTGCTCACCTGGTCCCGCCGTCTGCCTGGAACCTTGACTTTATTAAACTCGATAGTAGAACACCTCCAATCGGGGAGCGGAGCGTAGATGTGGTTGTCGTAAAGTTAACACTGCTCCTCAAATTCCCACAAAACGCTTTTGTCGATGGGGAAGAGTAATAAAATGGTAAATTCTGTTCCAGATGGTTATTATACGCCGAGGCCCGTTCCTCTCCCGGGACTCGGGAACGTCACTCACCCATTGTTCCATAGTATATCTCCACCAACGACCTCATCTGTGGGTCCGGTACTGTGCTAAGCTCTGGATGGAAAATTCCTCCCGTCCCTCACCACTCCATGAGAAAAGCACAGTTATTCTCCCCGTGTGCTGTTCCCATAAAGCATGAATAACGTGCCCAAGGCCGTCAGGCTCAGCAAATGATGAAGCTGACTGCCAGCCTCAGGCCTCTGTGACCTTCAACTTCACACTCCAGGTTACTGTCACACACGGACTAGGCACCGGCTGCCGGCCCCAGTGGGCCATGCTCTGGGCTAGCTGTTGGTGACACGGATGAGAAGAGCTACTATTCGTGTATATGCTAATAAGAAGCATTTCCCGCATGCTAATTAAGAATGGTGGCACTAGGCAGCCATTCAGTCAATAAGGCTGCATTTACTGAGCTACCGTTATCTGGGGTGTGGAGTAGTGACAGGTGTGGGCTGAGAGAGGGAAGACCTCAGAGTCCAGTAAGGGGAGATGACTTTAGAAAATGTGTCTCTATGGGGTAGTGATTAATAATGATTATAATCCATTTCTTTCTCTTTCTTTTCTTTCTTTTTTTCTTTTTTTTTGGGGGGGGGGGTTCCAGGAATCGAACCCAGGGGCACTCGACCACTGAGTCACACCCCCAGCCCTATTTTGTATTTTATTTAGAGACAGGGTCTCACTGAGTTGCTTAGTGCCTCTCTGTTGCTGAGGCTGGCTTTGAACTCGCGATCCTCCTGCCTCAGCCTCCCGAGCTGCTGGGATGACGGGTGTGTGCCAAGGCGCCCAGCTATAACCCGTTTCTCTTGTGCAGTCTCACATCTCATAACCGGGCATGTGCTGTGTTCTAGCATAATCCCCAGGTTCTGGGCTCCAAATAACGCCACGTGAGTATGCAGTGGTATTACATCCTTTGGAATTTTCTGGAAAAACACGTGCAGGATCTGATCTATTGCTGAGTTAGTGACGACGATGGTGACAACACGTAATTATCTAGGGCATAAGTTCCAGGGGTCTTAGGAGCTTTGAGGGTCCACCTCAGGAGGCTTCCCTGTGGTCCTGTGTTGAGGTCCATTGATCAGTTTCATTTTGCATTTGGGGAAACTGAGGCTCGGAGGAGTTCAGTGACCTGCTGGAGCCCACCCACCTGGGTCAACAAGAGAGACGGAAGGCTTTCTTTAAAAACAACAACGAGAACCACAAGAAACAGAAAACAAGAACAACGCTCAGTTTTTAACCCCAGTTGAAGTAGTGATATGCAAATCAGCTCCAGCACGTCATTTTTTATTTATGCCATAAATTAGGCAAATTTCCCTTCCTGAAGCCCTGGAAAATGAGGCTTGATTCCACATATTTTGCATTAATTTCCAAAGCAGTTGGCCCCAAATTAGCTTTACAACTTGGTAAACCTGCTTTAAAAGGGGCATAGAAAGCAGAGGGCCGATCAGAAGTCTTTAGGGAATGAGATGTGGGAGGGACGCTGTCCCCCTCCCTCTGCAAATTGATTTGGAGTTGAGTGGTGCACTTCCATATCCAAGATTGCCCAGTACAGCCGCATAGGTTGTGCACTGCTTAATTTGGGGGGGGAGGTTGCGTTCCATTCACAGATGCTGCAGTCCTAATAGGTCCCCTGCAGCCCTGCAGGGAGGTGGCCGTATGCATTGCACTCTCTCTGTGCACCCTGCTGCACAAGGCATGGGAAGTGTGAGATTCTGTCTTGGCAAATAAAAACTGAGGCTTGAGGAGATTAAGTGACTTCCGCCAGCATTACACAACACGGGGTGGCAAGCTGGGATCCGTGCCCAGGCCTACTCTAATGCAGCGTCCACCTCGCTCAGAAAGTTCACTCCCAGAACACCCTTCTCGGCCGGCACCTCCTCCCGTCCCCATACGGTGAAAGCTCTGGGGAAATGTTCACTAGAACCACCCACAGAGCTCGTCCTAGGAGACGCCACTGTCCCCACGCTTGTTCCTTCAGGCACTGCCATTCCAGAGGGCCCTGGGAGGGACCAGTCCTACAGCTTCTCTCCACTTTGAATCAGAGTGGGCCCCCTTGAAACACCCCCAGGCATGCTCGGGGCTGCACCCTCTCCTCTTGCCCTGCGCCACCCCCAGCTCCCACGATAAGCGCTGTTGACCAGATGATGGGAAGGTCATGCGTTTTCTGCAGATGCTTTACATCCTCTGCCCAAACACTGTGGGTCTCAGTGGAAGGCTGCGAGCTCGTCACTCACACCTCACTCGCTCACTCGCTAAAACAGCTGAGACTAGAGAGATAAGGAGGCCCAGCCCGAAGCCCAAGGATGGCACAGTCCAGAGGGAAGGAGCCCAGCAGCAGGCGGCCCAGGCTCTTCCGGGCTCTCTGGCTGCAGTTTTGGTGAGGCCCCAGCCTGGGGGGCAGGAGGTGCTGGCCTCTTCCACCTCCCCCCAGCAATGAGCAAAGCAGCCAGGGCCCAGCAGAGCAGGGCAGGAGATGGCCTCCTGGCAGTGGGCTCTACCCAGACGGGGTGGCCTGTTCTCTGGCCTGTTCACCAGCCCAGCCAAGGTGGCTGGCTTGAGGGCCAGCCGCTGACCACCCATCTATTCCTGGTGGGAAGGAGCAGGCGACACAGACCGCGTTCCTCTTTGCAACCTGAGGTGGGAAATAGGAGGAGGCTGAGTGTGAGAGAGAGGTGGGCACCGCGGTGACCTGGAATAGAACTTTCTGGAAAGACGGAAACGTGTGTTCACTCGACCTTGTCCAGTGGCAGCTGCTAGCCACGTGTGGATATTGGGTGCTGGTGACTGAGGAACTCCAATTACATTTTAGCTGATTTAAGTAGCCCCGCGTGGCTAGCGGCCGCCCTATCACACAGCGCAGCGGGGTTCAAGCTAGAGGGGTCCCCATCTGGGGCCGCGGGGGAGAGAGGGGCCAGAGGAGGGAGAAGCAGGGGCCACCAAGGGGAGGGGCGGCGACGGAAGCAGGTCCCTGGGACACGCTGAGCGCAATAGCTTCAGAATCCTGCAGCAAATGACCCGAGTCTTGGGCCCGGTCTTTGTCCTCCCTTAGTCTATTTGGGCTCCCATCACAAAAAAAACCACTCACTGGGTAACCAACAAACGTCGCCCGTTTCTCACCCATCTAGAGACGGGCGAGCCCCGGGCCACGGCGCTGGCCGACGCAGGGTCCCCCAGGACGCACAGCGCCCCTTCCCCTCGCCCCAAGCCCCCCCAGCTGGGACTGTGGGCGGGGCCGGTCGGCAGACCCGGAATCCAAGCCAGCGCCCACCTGAGAACGCCAGGACCGGCCCAGAGGAGCGGCTCCGATTCACCACCAGGGTGGTGCCCACTACCGCCCCCCGCAGCGCGTCAGGGCCAAGTGACTTGGCTGAGGTCTCCCGGGGCTGCGTGGGCCCTGCACGCGCCCTGCGGCTGGACCCAGCGGGCTCGCCGCGTCCCGGCTGGGCTCCACTGGCCCTCTGAACTCCCCACGGTGACTCAGACTTTGGCAGGGCCACGGCTGAACCGGGAATGGGGGCGGCCAGATAAGGACGGGACAGGCAGAGGCTCTGTCACCAGGCTCCCTTTCCCTCTAGGCCATCCTAAGCTCCAGCCCACGGGCTGGACTGTGCCCATCACCTGGCTCTAAACGAGCCGATGGTCCTTGGCGTCCAGCCTCTCTCTCACCCAAGATGGGCATTGGCCACACGGCAGCGCCTCCCTCGCCCACCCCTGGTTCCCCAGCCCCAGACCCCTCTGGGCTCCCCAGTCAGCCAATGGCCATGGCCAGGTCAGGGCGAGGTGCCGCTGGCCCTGGGCCTGGCCTCCCCCATCCTCCCCCTCTCCTCTTGCCTGCTTGACTTGGGCCATCTGCTTGCGTGGCACCATTTCCAGGTGCCCTCGAGTCAGGTGCCAGCTCAGCGCGCAGGGCCCAGGGCTGGCTCTCGGCTCCCGCTGACCGTGTTTCCTGCAGTTACTGGACCATGGCTAGGTGATACGATTGTCCACCACGGATAATGGAGGCCAGAGGCCTGCCGGGGACAGAGGCTGGCCGGAGCTTCTTGGCCATGTCCCCTTGGATCCAGAAGGACGCTTGGGGAGAGCAAGGAGGCTGTGCTTCCTAAGATCACCTTAGAACCTGAGTCAGGAGCAGGAAGGAGGGGCTCCAGTCCTGGCTCGCATCTAGAGGCCCTGTGGGACTTCGAGGAAGTTCTTTCCTCATCTCTGCGTCTCTTTCCTTCATAAGATGAGAACGTCAGGGAGAGGATGGAGCCAGGTCCGTGGAGGAGCACTGTGACCGGATGGAGGTGACCTCTCCATGCCAGCCCCTCCCCCACAGCACAGCCCGGCAGGAGGGGGCCTGAGCACAGCCCATCCCCCCTCCACAAGGTCCAAATGCCAGCTCAAGGTGACAGAGTGGCTTGCCCAAGGACACCCAGAAGCGGCAGACTTTAACTTATGTCGTTTTGACTCTAAAGTCTGTGCTTCTGACTTGCTTTGCTCTCTGCACCCAAGTTTTTTTTTTCTTTTGGGGGGGGTGGGGTAGTACCAGGGATTGAACTCAGGGGCCCTCGACCACTGGGCCACATCCCCAGCCCTATTTTGTATTTTATTTAGAGACAGGGTCTCACTGAGTTGCTTAGTGCCTCACCTTTGCTGAGGCTGGCTTTGAACTTGTGATCCTCCTGTCTCAGCCTCCTGAGTGCGGGGATGACAGGCGTGTTCTACTGTGCCTGGCTTCATCCCCAGTTTTCAGTTGGGCATTTGCTTTTGTGTGTGTGTGTGTGGTAGCTGCCTCAAAACCAAATAAAATGCAGATCATAAAACAACCTGTGCTGTGGTGTCTGGAAAGTTTCTAGTTTGAAATGAATTGAGCCAAAGGGTGAAAAACTGCACCCAGCATCACCCTTGGAAAGAAAGATGGCTTCAGAGAAGACCCAAGGAAAGGCCCGTCTTGCGTCCATTTGTGCAAAGGCGTATTTTCCCGCTCCCATTGTGAAGTGCATTTCTCTCCTCCTCCATCTTTTATTTTCCCCTCCTCCTCCTTTTCTTACAGAGCTCCTCAGTGATTCCACATCTGTTATCTCATCGATTTCCCGTGCAGTCATCCTATGAGGTAGGACCCTGTTATTAGTCTCTTTTCAATGAAAATTGAGGCTTAGTGAGAGACTGCCTCAGACCACATTGATGTAGGAAAAAGAGTTGGGAATTAAATTCAGGTCTTGGGACTCCAACTCCGCCTCCCCACAAGGAAGATTAAGATGAAAGGCAATTGAACACAGTTAGATCCAGGCTAAGGGAGATAGGGATGAGTAAAAATACATGTGAGACTCTCTCAGAGTTCATTGTCCAGGAGTAAGGAGGCATATAAACTGATCATCCATCAATCACCCACAATAGAGGGATAAAAAGGCGGTGGAGGACCAGAGGAGGAATCACTGGCATAGGAGCGTAGAGGTGAGAGACATCTTCAAGATCAAAGAAAATTCAGGACTGGGTTTTGCAGGGTGGATAGGAGTTCGCCGGTGACTAATAATAGCAATAAGAGCTAATTTTTATAGAGCGAGCACATGCAAAGAGCTAGTTACATCCACACCTGCTGGTTATCCTTAATAACCTTGGGAGGTACATTTGGCCCTTCCACTGGACACATTAGGCCAAAACAGGCTCAAAGAACTAAAGCAAATAGTTTGAGATCACGATGCTAAAATCAGCCAGCTGGGAATTTAATCTCGTGTTCTCAAAACAACCAGCTATATATTTTCCTAGATGACAGTCTAGGCGGCAGGGGTGGCATGAATAAGACCAGAATGATGCTTCCTCTGGAATCCGTCAGCGAGCGGGTGTGGTAGAGGAGGAGGTGGACTGTTTTCTGTCTTGGCAAGCTGAGCCAGGACACCTGGCATTTGCCACCAGGTGAGAAAGCACCTCCCCTCGGGGGTGCAGTTGGACTGCCGTGCTCTCCAGGCTGGCCTGATACCCACCCTCGCACCCTGTGTCTAGCTCGAGCCTGGGCTTGTGGAGCCCCATGCCTTCACACACGGTCCACGAGACCTTGAGCAGGTGACTCTTGCTTTCCTTATTTTTTTTTATTTTTTGGTACTGGGAATTGAACCCAAGGGCACTCGGCCACTGGGCCACATCCCCAGCCCTAGTTTGTATTGTATTTAGAGACAGGGTCTCACTGAGTTGCTTAGCGCCTCCTTGTTGTTGAGGCTGGCTTTGAACTTGCAATCCTCCTGCCTCAGCCTCCCAAGCCACTGGGATGACAGGCGAGCACCACTATGCCCTGCTGGTGCCTGTCCCTTCCTAAGCCTTGGCTTCCTCCTCTGTAAAATCGGGTTACCGTGTGACGGAACTGGATGTGGAACCAAACAGTGACTGCAGGGTGAGTACACGGAGTCCCCTGGCACAGTGAGCTCAGGACAAAGGGCAAGCCGCGGCATGACATGCCACATCACTCTCTTATGCAGCGGGGTGGGGGAGGTGGCCTCCTCAGCTGCCCATACCAGCACCCGTCTCCCGAGTCTCCATTCCCTGGTGAGTACAAGCCACCTCCATTCCCTGGTCCCATCCTCATCCTGCCAGAGGGCAGCTTTGTGAGTATGATAGTAATTTTTGTGACCCGTTTTATGGATGGAAAGACTGAGGTTCCCAGGTAGGAAATGGTTGGGCTTAGGTCCTGAAGGTAGAGGCTCAGAGAAATCAGTCTTATGCAATGTGCGTTCCCCATTTTTGGTGGGGCGGGGGGACCCTGCAACAGGAGACATGACCAATGGCCAGAGTTGCAGCGTTGAATAATGAACCAGATGGACAGCCCCCCATCTTTCCAGAAGCCTTCTCCTTCCCTTGCCTGGGAAGGATGATTCCCTAAGTGCATCTTTTTGGAAGCCATCGAGGGCTTGGGATAATTCTAGGTAATTTCGGTCTCTGTTTCGCTGGCCCTTGGGGAGCCGGGTGTGGAACCCCCCTGCTGGCTCCTCCTTCGCGGTGTGAAGGTGGCTGTCCTGTCCTGTACAGTTCAGAAGCAAGAGCAGGGTCCAGCTTGGAGGCTTCTGGAGCTCACGCGCTCGCGGTCAGCCCATCTGGGTTCCACGCCGACCTGGCCATTCCCTAGCAGACTTTCTCTGAGCTTTGTTTTCCTCATCTACAAGCTGGAGGGTGCAATTATGAAGATCAGATAAAATAACCAATGTAAGCATCTGACATCTATTAAGTGCTCATTAGCTGCGATCATCATGGATTAATTACCTACAAATAAAATGGCCACCTGTATCACTTTCTGACTCGCTTCAATTTGACCCGCCTTACTCAGGGGCTCACTTTATGCCAGGAACTCCGTTAGACTTTGGGGGCACGTTTGACCTGCATCTGACAAACATTTATGACCCCTTCCCCCACACCGGCAAAATCTGTGCCTGTGCTTGGAGGGCACAGGTTGGCAAAGGCACTGGGGGACTCCGTGTCGAGAGTCTGTGTTGTGTGCAGGTAAGGTGTAGGGCAGGGTGCTGTAAGATGCACATTTATGTACAGATACGCACATAAATAGTAAAATGGTTACTATGGTGAATCCAGTTAACATATGCATCCCTCATATAGTTATTCATTCCCTACCCCCACCCCCACGGCAAGGACAATTATAACCTCAGCAAAAATCTTGACTAAAATATAGTCAGTTAAAAGATTCTGGTGCAGGATGAGGTTTGGTGCAGGACTGTAACACCTTCCTGGCTTCATGATGCTGGGCACCATGCTTAACCTCTCTGTGCTTCAATTTCCCTGGGATAAGAACTGCATCTCTCTGGTGGAGCTGTTGGAAGGGTTCTCTGCATGATCTATATAAACACTTATCACAATGCTTAGAACAAAGCCGGGTGTAGTGGCGCATGCCTGTCATCCCAGTGGCTCCAGCTCTGGAGGCTGAGGCAGAAGGATCGGGAGTTCGGGGCCAGCCTCAGCAACATAGTGAGGCTGTAAGCAACTTAGAGAGACTCTGTCTTAAAATAAAAAATTAAAAAAAAAAAATTGGGCTGGGGATGTGGCTCAGGGCTAAAGCGCCGCTGGGATCCACCTCTGGTACCAAAAAAAGAACAAAACCAAAAAACTTTGAACAAAAAAAAATCAACACACAATAAACGCTGTTTTCATTGCGTGACCGCAGTCCCCTCGCAGATGCAGCTCACCCTGTCCCCTGGGTCTACTGACCTCCTTCCAACTCACCATCCTTTCCCTGCCCAGGAAGCCCTCGGGTTCCTGCTCTGCTCCCTACTGTCACCACCACAGAAGGACCAAGCCTGAGGATCTACAGTCCCCAGAGAGTTACACAAATATGCAAATCCAGGAAGTCTGTTTCCCGGGCTGCTTCTCAGCACCTGTCCTCCTCCTCCCTCCTCCAGAACCTCTTCCCACCATCCATGGCAGCCTCTAGTGGATGCGGTGCACACCATGCCTGGTGGTCCTTTGTTTCCGGTCCCAAGCAGGGAGCTCAGGGGGCGGAGGGGGCAAGGGGAGGGGCGGCTCCCCTGGCCGGTTTTGAGGGTGAGCACGTGCACCCGCCTGCTTCGCCTCCCACTCGATCCTGAGTCCCTCTCTCTCCAGCTGAGAATGAAACGTTTTCAGGATTTTTTCACTACCCTGTTGTAGAAATCTCTCCTCTGGCTTGGTGGTACCTGTCACATCTTGTCAAGGCCAGCTCAAACGCTACCTGCTCCGGAAGCCTTTGTTGACTGTCCCTGGTGAGACGTTTCTCAGCTGTGGGGGGTGGTAGCTCTCCGGAGTCCCTCTACCTGCAGATCTCTCTTTCCAGGCTGCAGTTCCCGGGAGAGGGACCTCAGAACGCGACACAGGGTCTCCTACATGCAGGGTGCTATGGAGTGAATGTCTGTGTCCCCCAAGACTCCGTAGGATGAAGCCCTAACTGCCCCCAGAGCGATGCTACGTTTGAAAGTAGTTGGGTCTAGATGAGGTCCTGAGGGTCGGGCATCCGCAGCGGGATTAGTGCCCTTATCAGGCGAGGAGATCAGAACGAGGGCTGGGGCTGCAGCTCAGCGGCAGAGCGCTTGCCTGGCACACGTGAGGCCCTGGGTTCCATCCTCAGCACCACGTAAAGATAAATAAATGAAATAAAGGTATTGTGTCCATCTACATCTTAAAAAAGGAGATGCACATGCGCTCTCTCTCGGCCATTCAGCTAGAATGTGAACATCTGCAAACCGGGAAGAGAGCCCTCACCTTGATCTTGGACTTTCCAGCTCCCAGAAATGTGAGAAATAAAATGCTGCCATTGACGCCATTCAGTCTAAGGTATTTTTGTTACAGCAGCCTGCAAAGACTGAGACGTGTGGGAAGTGCCCAGCAAATGTGCATGAGTGAGTGAATAAATAACTTTTCCCCAGGAGATTCTCTTCTTAGTCCTTTTCCCCAACAATTCACCTGCCATCCTGCATCTCTGGTTCTATGAACTCTGATTTCCTGACAATGATATCGAAGCTCAAAGCAGTACACCATGCGCGTTTGGAACAGAAGGGCCTTCGCACCGGGAACGGCAAACTTCTCACCTGCCAAATGCAGCAACTGGAGCTACTCACTACCCCCTCTTCTGCTTCTTCTACTTTGGCCTCCATTATCTTAATCTTTTTGCCAACATCTGCTTCCCACCAACCTCAGGGAGTTGCTTTCTTGGTGCCTACTCATCAGAGCAGTTTGCTCTTTGGAAAGCAGGAAAGCATTGCGTATGCACCTAACGTGTAGCAGGTGCTTTTACACGAGTTATGTAAACCTTAGAACCGTCCTCCTGGGCTGGAACCATCAGACCCCCTTCTCCTCCCTCCATCCACAGATGAGAGGAGGGAGGCTCAGAGAAGGTGGTCCCTGTGGAGGTCACACAGTCCCCAGCACTGGAGCTGGCCTCTGGACCCAGGTGGCTCTAATTTCAAAGCCACATTTTTTTTCCCCCTAAAAATCAAATTCCTGCGCCCAGCTCATTTGAACTTTCCAGAATGCCTTGCTGAGGCCTGTTTGATGTTTGGCAATTCGGCTCCAAGAAGGAAACTGGGAGCTGGTGTCCAGGGGGCGGTGCAGCCCTGCATTCTAGGGACGCCCTCCGTGGAACATTCTTCCGCCTGCTTTTTGTTTTTGTTTCCTCTTTTTCGCTGCACATGTCAAGCCACCAACAATTTCTCTCCCCGAGAAATAAGAACCACGTGTAGTAAGCAGACAGAGGGAGGCGGCAAGGCCATCCCGAGGCTGGGAAGAGCGGCGTTCTGCTGACGCTGGGCATTGCCCGCACCTGGTGGCTCCTGGGGCAGGCTTCGCCTCCCAGCTCCTCTCCGTCACTAACCGCAGCTTTGAGCGCCCCTAGTGGAGATCTGCGGCATGGGCGGATTGCAGAAATTGTGGACCAAATAGGAGAGCCTGCAAAGCCAGCGCGTTGGAACAGCTTGCAGGAACAGACTCGTGAGCAAAAAGCAGAAAACAAGCCACTCTGATCAGGAAACATTCTTTTGCCTTGGAAGGACAAGGAAATGAAAGGAACGTTGATTTCCTAATGCCCAAGTGAGCCACGTGAACACAAAAAGAAACCCTAGAGCTTGGCTTAGGTGGTACCTGGCCGGGGAGGGGCGCAAACTCCAAGCCAAGAACGTGGAACCATAATGAAAATAGTCTTTAAGTGGATCTAAAAACAATGCCCATTAGAGACCGGGGGAAGCTGCAAATTCGAGTCTTATTGAGCAATATTGAATTTGCCTTATTAATTCAAGGGAAAAAAAGAAAAGAAATTACACTGGAGCTCTGCAATCTTAGCACGTAGTTACAATTATTCCCCATGTGCAAATCTCAGACAATAAGGAGCCTCTTCAAAAACAAGTTATACTTTATACTTATTCATGCCTTACAGCAAAATGGCCCAGAGAATCACGTGCCCTGCATAAGAATGTAGCAACAAGTTCCTTTCAAGTACTTACAAATCCCCTCCCTCCAGTACAGACAGAGGGACCAGTCTGCAACTCTGGATGACATGACAGTCCTCCCTCTGACATTAGTGGCCCTTCCTTAGGCTCCAGGTTAAAAATAGAATTTATGGCAGAAGGTCAATTTTCTCCAAATGTACCATCAGGATTGGCGATGCTCATTGGCTACCCGCGAGTCCTCCTCATGACTCAGAGACTCAGAGTCAGGGCCACATGGTTATTAATGAGCCTTCTGAAGTCATCCGTCAGTTGACTTTAATTTGGTGGTGACCCAAAGTTAATTAAAAATATATACTGGCTAGCCATTGTGTGGAGCCATCCGAACAAGAGTGTGGAATGTCTTAAAATTTAAAGCACACACACACACACTCACCCCCTCCTACACACACACACACACACACACACACACACACACACTAAAGGAAATAGCACATGTTAGAAGCCTGGTCTTGTATAACAATTCAATCTGTGTGCCATTAAGACAGTTTTCCTGGGAGGTCGTGTGTTGGAGAGTATAGACCCCAGAGGTAGACTCATTTTAGAAAAGCCACCACGCTGCTGGTTGTGTGTGTGTGTGTGTGTGTGTGTATTAGTCACACACAGATTCAAAAGGGCCATGGAGGAGGGAGATCTGGACCTCGTTCAAGGCCACCAAGCCATTGTGGGATAGAGACAGCTAATTAAGAAAGGGCTTGCTGTGGTGGATGGGATTTATTTCAGCCAAATCTCTTCCCCTATCTTTCTCAGGGGAATTGTCTAGATCTTGCACATTGTGAAATCTCATTGCCTCATAAGGGGGCTTCCTAATGATATGCTTTGTTAAGCAAAAGGTAATGAATTATTTCCTTTGCCCTGCACCGGAGCCTCCACATTTAAAGAGAAGGTGTTGGAAGATAAAATGCCTGGTTTCTGCTGAGGAGGGCACTCCAGGCCACGGGAGGAGGAAGAGTTTTAAGGGAGAGGGACCCAGAGTTGGGGCCCAGGGCGATGAGAGCTGTCCGAGGCCTTCGGTGCTGAAACCGGGTGTGCTACTGGGGCGGAGGGGAGAAGGGGGGCAGAACTCCTCTCAGAGAGCGACCACCGCCTGTCTCCTTAACTCCAGGTCAAGATGATCCAAATAAGATTGGACTCCAGCTAGGCAGGGCAAACGCCCTCCTGCTGTCTTCAGCCTGGGCGACACTGCAGCTGCCTGCTCCCCCCCCTCCCCATCGTGAGGAGTGAGTTTCTGGGAACTCGAGTTAGACCTTGCCAGCGTGCAGGTCAAATGGACCAACGGTGTTCCCCCCCCCCCACCTCCCCAAGACGCAGATGTCTTAGTGTTCTGGGTTAATCCCGCAGCCCTTGGGATTAACTTTGGGGTGAGTTGGGCATCTCGTTCCTCTCTCCATCGCAATCCATCCCAACCCCCACACCACAACTTTTCCTGGGGGACCTCGGCATGCTGGAGAGAGGGTGCCGGCTCCAGTTCTGGGCAAGAGGGGGTGCCGACCCGCCAAACTCGGACCCCTTTTCTCACCCAGCTAGCACGTGGCGGGTGGAAGTAGCGCCCCCTCCCCTCCTAACGATGATCAGAGATGCTAGGCTTTGGGAGGGGAGAGAAAGAGGGAGTCCACTCAGCCCCCCACCCCCAGCCACCTAACATCCTTTCTCACTCCTTTGCCAAGTTCTGGGGCCCCGGAGCCCCTTCCACCGACCTCAGGCAAAAGCCACACCCAAGTCCTGTTTCCTGCCCAGGCTGGGATCCACCGAGGGAGCGGCCGCTCCGGGCAGCCCGAACCCCGGGGCCACGGTGTCCCAGACGTGCCAGCTGCCTAGACCTCAGGTGCCGCGGGTCAGCTGCCCCCGCCCCCGCGCTCTCCCCGGAGGGAATCGTCTGGCGCCCGGCCCCGGGTGCGGTTGCCGAGGGCTCGGGGCACCTGGGGCTTGCAGGCGACGCCACTCCACGGGGCTCCTCGGGGGCCGCCCAGGGAGTGAGCCCACAGCCGGGGAGAGGGAAGCGAGAGCCCGCAGCCACGGCCGGGAAGCGCCGGAGTCCTCAGACGCCTCCCCGCCTCCACGCTCCGTCAGTCCGGGCCAAGGGGACGCGGCTCCTCGCCGGGTTCGGGCAGCCGCCTCCGCTCCCAGCCGAGCCCGGCCGGGGACGCACGAGCCGCCGGTTTTCCGCGACCCCCGCCGCCCCGCACTCGCGACAACTTCGCCCCTCCCGGCCCGCCCCGGGGCGCTTACCTCCCGCCGGAGCGGCCGCGGGGCTCCCCCGCAGGAGCAGAGCGACGAGCAGCGAGATCGCGCCGAGTCCCGCGGCGGGCGGCCGGGCCGCGGGCATCGTGCTGCGGGGCGCGGGCCGGGCGCGGGGCGCCGGGCGGCGGGCGGGCGGCGAGCGGGCGGCGGCGGGGGCGCCGGGAGGGGCGGCGGGCCGGGGCAGCCGCCGGAGCCCCGGGCGGACGCGCAGCCCCGCGATGGCTCTGGCCGAGCTGCGCCGGGCGCGGGCGGCGGGCGAGTGAGGAGGAGCCGGCGAGCGAGCGAGCGTGGAGCGGCGCGGGGAGGAGGGGGCTGGGGCCGCGGCTGGGCGGGCGGGCGAGTGCAGGGAGGGGCGGGCGGCAGCGCGCGGCGCCCGGCGCCCGGGGTGGCGTGCCAGCCTCGGCCTCTGGCCACCCGCCCGCGGCCCTGCAAAGTTTCACGCCAGTTCCCCCCGCGTCCTGCGCGGCCGAGCCTGGCCGCGGTCTGCTGATGCTCACGGCAGCCCTGCCCGGCCAGGCGAGCCGGGGAGCGCCTGACCATTCTGCAGAGGGTGACATGGAGGCCTGGAACCCGAGCCTGGCCAGTGCTCTCCGAGGCGCAGCCTTCCAGAGAGACCCCAGCTCCGCTTCCCTCCAGGCCCCTCTGCGCCCCCCGCTGCCCTCTGCCCAGCCAGTGTCCTGGTGCTCCTAAGTGAGGCTCCATCAGCTAGGACACCAGACTCAGTGGCTCTCCTGGGACAATGCCAGGGCCACAAAATTGGGCATCTAGTGCCAAGCTGTTCTCCACCCTTCTGCAGCCCAACCAGCCTCTAAGTCAAGATGAGTCCTGCTCTGGTCCAGTGCCATCTCCCCTGGCCGTTTGTCCGCGGGGCTCTGGGGCCGGGCCAGGCTTCCCGCAGTCCAGCCTCCTCCAGGGCCGTCCCCTTTCCCTGTCTCAGCTGGGGTCCCAGGCTGCCCTCCACTGTGCCCTTGCCCGGTTCTGATTCCCAAGCAACTCGTCTTTTCTCCACAAATAGAGGGACAGGAGATGGAGGAGACAAGAAGCCACTTAGGGAGAGGGCCAGGTGGGGGACACACTCCAGGGCACCGAATGTCCTACCCCGTCTTACTGGACAATCCCAGCTGGCTCCGAGGCCACTCACTCCAATCTGGACACCCTGTGCTCCCCACCCCACCTTGCCACACCATCTGCACAGGGCAGCCTGAACAGGCACAGGAGCAGGGGAGGGAGGGTGCAGGCAGCCAGGGGAGGAGGGAGGGGACCACTGGGTGCAGGACGCAGGGAAGAGGGGGCAGCCCCCTGCAGGCCTCCAGGAGACTCTGCACCCAGGCCTCCCCACTTGCTCATTCGCACAGCACTGTCACAGGCTGCTCACGTAGGCCCAAACCTGCATCTGCCTCCGGGGACAGAGAGTCCCCTCCCCCATCAAACCCAATCCCTGACTGCAGGGAGCTCTCATTCCCAGCAGCAAAGCCAGTTGGGATTTCCAAAGAGGGAGGCTGAGGCAGGGGTGCAGAAGGGCTGGTTGCTCCTCTGGCGCAAGATGGAGCATTCCACGGCCCGGCTCTGGAAGGAGCGGCCTTGTCTGTCTTGTGGGCCACTATGAACTCATGGTTGCATCACGAACCAGCAGGGAGTGGGCACAGTGATCCTTGTTGAGCAGGGACATAAAGAAGCAAGGAAGATGGAGGAAAAGGGAAAATGAGTGAGGGGGAGCCAAAGGCAGGCCACTCCACCCCGGGAGGCACGGAAACCAAAGTTGATAAGCACCGACTGTTTGCTGTACCGCGCAGGACACGGCTTCTCGTTTTGATCCCACGATGATCCTGACAGTGAGCTGTGGTCCTCTCCATCAACATGGGACCCCGAGGAAGGGGCCCAAGCTGGCTGAGGTCACTCAACTCACTCGTCACCCAGGAAGTGACAGATGTGGCAGGTGTAAGGCCGGATCTGAGACCAGAGCTGGGCGATGGCTTTCACCTAACGTGCCACTTCCTGGGCATTGGGGGGCTGCCTCTGTGCTGTGATTGGGTGGCCATCGCTGGCTCTAGGACACCTCTTTGTGACCACTAGGCCACCATGACTGAGGTCCGTCGTTACATTCTGTCCTTATTCAGGACACCAAGCCTCCAGCCGGTGTCTTTTATGGACAAAGTGACACCATAAGCTGGTAATTCACAGACTGCGTGGGCTGGGACCTACTCAGTCCCTGTGCCTGCTACCCAGACCTGGTAATCTGAAGTTGTGGAGAATGTAAGCGGATCACCGAGGAGGAATGTCAGGGTTATTTTTTCCTTTGCGAGAAGAAATAGCACCAGAGAACTAGAATCATGTGAGGGACCAGAGCAGCTGGTGGCTGAAAATCTTCCCCATGGCAACTTTCATGCCCATTTTTACAGATGAGAAAATCATGGCTCAGGAAGACAAGGAGCCTCGCTCAACAACGTGTTTGGTTTTCCCCTTGAACTTGACTCGCGCTCTCTGGACTACCACCGGCCCTTGTGGCCAGGGCTCCTTCCTCAGAGAGGCCCTCCTGCTACCCAGCCCTGCTACCCACCGCTGCCTGGGAGAGAGGCCCCGCTTCCCTGTGGGGCAGACGATGTGCGTTCATGAGTCTGTCCACCTCTGTGCTGCCACGTGACAGACTGGCTCTCCCGTGGTTAAATTTAGTGCGGTGCAGACAAAGGGTTAGATCCCGGCCTCCCTCTTCCCTGCGGGAGGAAGAGGGCAGGTTACTGAGCCTCTCTGTGCCTTATTTTCCTCTTCTGAGAAGTAGGGATAAAAATAACCCTTATCACACAGAGGGACGGACACAAGTGGGTCACACCGGCCTTGTGGATGAGGGGATGCCGGGCACGTTTTGCATAAGGTTAGAGAGAGGACCCCCTTGAATGGAGGAGCCAGAGCGACCAACGCTGCCCTCCTTGGTACAGAGACTCTAGGAAAGCCCCCATTCTCATTCTGAGATGTTTGGCGTTAGGAGAGAGTGACGGGAGACGGGAGTCTGGGGCCGATTCCTCCTCTGTGGACTTGCTGTGTGACCTTAGGTGAATCATCAGTCTCTCTGGGCCTTCATTTCCCTATCCATCTATCCACTTATCCAATCACCCTCCACTCACCCATTTGCCCATCAGTCCCTCGCTCCCTCCCTTCCCACTCCCTTCCTTTGTTCCTTCCATGCATCCACAGATCTTCATCATCATCCGTCCATCTGTCCAGTCCGCCCCCTCTATTCTCCCTCTACCCATCCACCTATCCATCCACCCCTCACCCGTCCACCCACCCACGATCCATCTGCACCTTTCACTGGAGCTGGTGTTGCTTGCTGAACGGCCCCTCCGTGCCGGGTGCCCGCGTGCAGCAGGTTCCACCGCTTGCTCTCTGGGGCTGACCGTCTGGTGAACTCTGACCCCACAAGGGCCCCAATCCCATTATTCATGTCCAAGGTCAGTGCAGCACCGTGGTTAAAAGTCTGGGCTTTGAAACCCCACGGGCTCACCTTGCGTGCTTTCTCTCCTAGTCACAGCTGTGGGACCCTGAATGACAAACTGACCCTCTCTGAAACAATCTCGATGAACTGTCCTTTAGGGTGAAGTGAGATAGTTGGTATGAACACGTAGGATAGTACATGTGAGCTCTCCGCCCATCCTTCCATCAGATTTGAGCCTCTTCCGTGTACCAGGCGCCAGGGCCGTAGGAGTGAGCAAGGCGGGCGAGGTCCTGTTCCTCCCGGAGCTTAGCTTGTGCAGGCGAGGGCTGACGGCGCCGCGTGTATAGACGAGGGCTAAGTCCTACGAGGAGGATGAGAGCAGGATGATCTCAGAGAGCAGGGGACGAGTGCTTTTGAGTGATGGGAACGACCCCTCGGGGACATCTAAGCAGAGAAGTGAATGGTGGCGGGAGACAGGTGCAGGTGGGGTGCGTGTGCCCAGGTAGAGGACAGGGCACAGCGAGGCCCACAGGGAGGCTGCAGTTAGGGTAGCCCGCTCTGTCCTCACCACAGGTCACGATCATTCAGGATTTCCAGTCCATCAGGCAGTCTGCCCTCGGTGGCTCCTCTTTCCACCCACTGGTTCCCACCCCCGCCCCACCCAGGCCAGCGTGGTAGCTCCCGGGGACATCTGGTGATTGGTTGAGAAGCCCTTCATCACTGGGGTGGGGGTGGGGACCAGAGAGGAAAGATCTTTTGTCTTGGAGAAAAATAAATGAAACACAAAAGCAGACATCTGATGAGAGAGGGCAGGGTGGGAGGGAATCAAAACAGAAGTCCCAGCAACAGGGAGGCAGGTGACAAAGCCACCGGGGATCTGGAAGGGAGGATAGAGAGGCCCGGCCAGCTCCTGCATCTCTTTTCAGTCTGGTCTTTGTGACTTGCACCTCAGCGCTGCAGGGGGCTGCGGCTCTGGCCAGCCGCGAACAAGAATGCTCAGCCCCATCCGGGCATCCGCCCTACCTGCAAGGGAGCAACTGTCCCTTTGGTTTCCTTGGAAGGGCCTGACCTTTCCCGCCTGCCTGCCCTGGCTTCCGAGAGATGGCCCCGCATAGTAGAGGTTCCACGGGACGCCGCGTCTATGCTCAGCCTGAAGGTTTGCAGAACGCTTAGTGGCCTGCGGTTGGATTTGCATCTCCAGAGACAGGCCAGGAGGGAGAAGCACTTTGAAGGCTCCGAGGCAGTCGCAAGCGTACAGCATCCCACGGCCCCACGGCTGAGTGCTGCCACGGCAGCTGGGAGACTCTCCTGACTCAGGCTTCTGTGCTGGGGTTTCAGAGGTGAGAAAGAAATCAGGTACAGACTGTGCGTGTTTATGCTCTGTTTGCATTGTAAACCAGGGTGGGCACACTTTTCAGACCACAGAGGGCAGCCCCCCGTCAGCGTAGACCTGGGGATCTGCAGACCTGTGCCCGTCTGTGGGCTGCACCTGTGCAGGTTTGGGGTCACCAGGTGCATCGGTGTCCTTTGAATCCAGTAGGTTCCTCTGGAGTTGGACAGACCTGAATTTGACCCTTTCTGGGTAAGTAACATTTAATCCTTGATCTCCTTGTCTGTACAATATGAATAACATTTGCAGCTACTTCATAGGGTTATTTTGGGGAGAAAAACAAAAGGAGGGCATGTGTTCAGTGCTGACCTGAGCTCCCAGTGGGTAGTGGATAGGTGCTCAATTAACGGGAGCAATTACAATGTGTCATATAATTGCAAGTTAAAAAACAGGACACACATGCTATAAAATCTCTTCTCTCGAAGGGTTTAGTAAGTGTCTCCATGTATACCTACAACGAGGAGAAAGTCCAGCTGGGGCTAAAGGTACAAAATAAGTAAAACTTCCAAGCCCATCAGGGACTCAGTCAATCTAACCGATTTTTCACGTGGCTTGCTTCACGCGGAATTAACCGAGACAGCGCTGTTCTGTTCAATTCCAGAAACATTCTTTAGCCCTGAGCCTTTCTCTCAAACCTCACCACTCTCTTCTGTAAGGAATTCTGAAAAGGCCAGGCTGGGTGGGGTCCCTGCTAGTCAATGTCCTGTCCTCCCTCCCAGCTCCCCAGCCAAGCCCAGATTCTGTGGCCAGGAGGACAGAGGAGGGAGGGCTAAAGAGGACAAATGTCTGTGGACCCTCTGAGGCTCAAAGGGAGATGCCACAGACCAAGAGCACCGTGTCTAGGGTTTTCCATCATCCCACACCGTTCCCACCCCCCACCCCAACGGGAGCACTGCCCAGCGTCAGCAGAAAAGAAGACAAGACATCCCCCTTCGAGATTCCAGCACGGGCTGCAGTTCAAGAGCCCAATGCACAGGGGGTGGAAGTTGAAAAGTCCAGAGCTTCCCCTGCTAACTCCTGTGTGACTTCTGTAAGCCCCTTGCCTTCTCTGATCCTTAATTCACCCATTTGCAAAAGTAGAATGATTAAAAAAAAAAAAATCTCTTTAGTTCTGAAATTCAATGATGGTGTCAGCTTCGTGCCCAAGAGACGGGTTCTTCTAGAGCCATCCCACATTGTGAGTCAACCAAAAGCTGACAGGGTCTTTTATCGCAGCTGAGGCTGCTTTAGAAGATCCTTTACCCTTTGCTAATTCATGGAATGGAAGCCTCATAAACACCCAAAGGGGTTATTATTATTATAACCCAAACTCCTAGCCTAGCCTGTGGGTCCCTCCAGATCTGGCTTCTCTTTTTGGTTTCAATTTTCCTCATAGCTCCCTTTACGAAGCTCCAGCTGCAAATTCCCACTCTCAGACCCTCCAGGGTCTCTTTCCTTGTCCTGCTCAGAATGTGCCCCTCCCCCCTGGTATATAAACAGCCGGCCCCTTCCTAGTCATTCCGTGATCAGCCAGCATGCAAAAAGGACTCCCTCGGTTTTAAATCTTTCTTAACATATAAAACCATCTAAAATTGTCGCTCCTATTTATTTGCCAGCTCGCAGGTGCATTATCTGTGTCTTCCCACTAGGTTCGAGGCAGCGTGAATCCTAGGACCTTTTGCAGCCAAGCTCATGGGAGGTGTTCAATGAAGCCTTGTTAAATTTTGAACAAATCCGTGAATGAATCATGCACTCCGCAGGTGCAGAAACAGAGGCTCAGGAGGGTGATGGATTTACCCCCGTCACCAATCAGGAAGGGTGGCAGAGCGGCATCTCAAACCCGGGCAGCCAGGCTCGGCCAGACCGCCTGGCAGATCTGGGGACAGGTGACGGCTGCAGCAGGAGATCCTGAACCGGCGGGAGTCCCCAGCTGGGGACGTGATCTAGGTGCCAACCTGAATGCCCGTGAGCGTTTCAAGTCATCTCAAGAAAAGGGGCCGTCAGCGGCGCCATCGAAGCCCTGCTGCTCCCCAGCCCGTCACTGCCATCCCCACCTGTTAAAATAATCGCACGGAGAACAAACAGCCCCTGCCTGCGCCACTCCGGGCGCACTGTTTGTTTCTCCTGCCGTTGCCATGGCGCCGTGTTCTCGGGATTGCTTCGGGTTCCTGCATCCTGGAAGAGAATGGAAGTGCTGGGGAAATTGTCAGACAAAGGTTTTTCCTTCCACAGATGTCCCACACCCTGGCGCTCCCCGGCGGCCACACCCTGAAGTCTAGCATGGGATCAAGGCTTGACCTACAGCCTCCCTTAGCTCTCCAGTACCATTGTGATGAAGGCCTCAGCCTCACCATGCTGTAAGCAGCCTTTGGCTTCCTCTCCTGCCACAGGGACCTGTCTGTCCCTCCTGCTGCCCCTTTCCCTTGATATCTCAGGCCACTGCGTATCTGCTGGTGCCACTGGGGCACTGGGGCTACTCCTTTTCCTCTCATTTCTCTGCCGGGAAAGTTGCTACTTACTTTTGATATGTGGTGGCTTCGATGTGACCTGGCAACCTCTTCTTCCTCACCCATTTTCTTTGGGGGGGACTGGGGACTGAACTCAGAAGCACTCGCCCTCTGAGCCACAGCCCCAGCCCTATTTTGTGTTTTATTTAGAGACAGGGTCTCACTGAGTTGCTTAGGGCCTCGCTTTGGCTGAGGCTGGCTTTGAACTCGTGATCCTCCTGCCTCAGCCTCCCCAGCTGCTGGGATGACAGGCGTGCGCCACTGTGCCCAGCTCACCCATTGTCAGCTTTGCCATGGCCAAAAGACCACCAAAGCGACACAGAGGAGGGAAATCTTGTTTGGCTCACGGTTTCAGAGGTCTCCGTCCGCGGTCGGCCACCTACCACAGCTCTGGGCCTGAGGCGAGGCAGACATCATGGTGGACGGGGTGCCGAGGACGTGCCAGGCAGGAGACAGGGAGAGCTCTGCTCACCAGGGACAAAATATGCACCCCAAGGCAGGTCCCCAGTGACCTATTTCCTCCAGCCACACCCTACCTGCCTACAGTTACTGCCCAGTCAATCCATATTAATGGATTAATCCACTGATTGGGTCAGACCTCTCATAACCCGTCATTTCAACATTCTTCCATGGTGGATGGGGGTCCTGCTGTGTGCTCAGCCTGTGCCTGGTGACAAGAGGCTTTCCGTGATGTCACGGTCCTTGTTTTAACCCATGGAGTTGGTACCATTGAATTGAGACTACTCAGGAGCTTTTGGGGGACGCGCACTCCTAACCATGACACCCCAGGCTTTACTGGGGTGAGCTGCCCTTTCTCCTCACTCCCATGCCTGGGCCCCGCAAATATAGTTTTTCCATTGCACTGCAACCCCAGCTCCAAACTAGGGCAGGCGCGTCTCGTCCAGTGTCTGACCTCGTGCCTGCAACACAGCACCCTTTTCTCTTGGCACTCACAGGGGGTCGGTTCCAAGAATCCCCTTCCCTACCCAGATCTTCTGTGCTCAAGTCCCTTGCATTTGCATCGTGTTTGCATAGAATTTGCATACCTTAGTATTTGCATACCTGCACGTTTGCACAGAACCTTGCCCATCCTCCCATGCACCCTGTGCCCTTCTCCAGATGACCCACAACACCCGGTACAGTGTAAAGGTCAGTGCTGCATTATTCAGGGAGTAAGGACAAGGGAAAGTCTGTGTGCGTTCATTACACATGCATTTTTTTCCCCAAATATTTACAATCTACTGTTGGCTGAATCCAGGGATGTGGAACTCGCCAGCACCATGGCCAGCTCAAGATACTGAGCAAACACTTGTCAATCCAGATTAGAGACCGATCGAGGCTCTGAGAGGCTGCGGGGAGAACGGCAGGCTTCGGGCGTCTCTCATTCTCTGGGGAGAGACGTGGGGGATTGCAGTGAGCACCCCCAGCAGGGCTTCCCGAGCTCGCTTTCAAAAATCCTGGTGCCCACGCGACGCCCAGGTTCCTGCCTCTGCCGCTGTGGGAGTGGCCGGGCGTTGGCGTGGCTCCTGGGGTTCAAGGTGATTCTAGGGAGCAGCTCAGGCTGACAGCCGCAGGGCTCCGGGGTCCCGTTCAGAGCTGTCCCTGCTGCTCTGGGTGAATGTGAAGGGACCATGGTCTCCGAGGACCCAGACCTGAGGCTGAGCCTGGATGGGGCCTGCCTGTGCTCAGCCGGTGATGAGGTGATGCTCAGCCGGTGATGAGGTGACCAGTGACAAGGGGCTTCCCGCGATCACACCCATCACACCGTGGTCCTTGTTGTAACCGGGGAGTGGGTACGGTTGAACTGAGACTTGGTAAGATGGCCCAGGTTCACGGGCAATGGCTGGGGCAGAACCTAACCTCAGGTCCTCTAGTCTCACACCCACGCCCTTGAGCATTTCTCCAAGGTCAGCAGGCTGGGGAAGGGGGGGGGAAGCAGCGAGGGGCTGGGGATGGTGGAGGTCGCCGCCCTGGGACCGACGCCCATCGACCCCTGCAGAGGGCTGGAGCCCCGCCCCCTCCCGCCCGTCGTGGGCGCCTCCTGCCTTCCTGGCACCTGAGCCATCCTCTCCCCTCCCCTCCCTGCTTCCCTTTCCCTCCCCTGCCCCCCCTGAGCCCTGGCGGGTGGGGGGGGCAGGCAGCCTCGGGAGCTGCCGGGGCCTGACTGGAAGACCCCGGGGTGAGGTCTGCTGGCGTCCCCTGCCCGCCTCTGCAGGTTCCTGGCTCTGCTGGGGCCCCAGGGCTGGCGGCGAGCGGGGTAGGGGGCTCCCTGCCTGCTACAGGGGTGACCTGGCTTGGCAGGGCAGCTCCTTATTGTCAGGTTCTGTTCCCACAACAGCCCTACAAACCAAGTCACCTGCAAGATGGAGTTTGGCGACAAGAACAGAACCAGACGCTCATCCAGGGTTGGGACGAGGCCGCCCGAGGGCAGGGAGGCCGGTCTCTTCGGTTAGCTGCTGCCTGCCACCACCAAGCTCACCACATTGGTTTGTTGATTGAATAAACAAAAATGCGTTTTCTTCTTCTCTGAGGCATGCTGACTTGGTCAACTTAATTACATTGACTTGGTTTGTGGTTATGTAACCGTGGTCCACTTTAGGCTTTGAAGGTAGCCCTGGCTGCTCCCCACTGCAACTGGCTTTTTTCTTCTTCTTCTTCTTTTAATATTTATTTATTTGCTTTAGTTGTACACAATGCGTCTGTTTTTACATGGTGCTGAGGATCGAACCCGGGCCGCGCACATGCTAGGCGAGCGCTCTACTGCTGAGCCACAACCCCAGCCCGCAACTGACTTTTAAAATGGACATGTTTTCTTTCTCTTCCTCTCTCCCAGCTCTTCCCTAATCTCTCCCTCTTCCTAATCTCTGGGGAAACCCAGGATGACCCTTCTCCCCAAGTTAGGCAAAGTTATCCGTCCTTGAGCACACCCACCGTAGGAACAAGTCATCCAGACGGTGGGGAAGGCACCAGAAGATCTCAGAAATGACCGTCTCCCAAGTGCACACGTGACTCACCTCCAGACAGAGGACACGGTGCATGGAGCCTTTGAGTCACCTCTTTAAAAGCCCCTGGTTCCTGCTGATGGGCAGAACCACAGCCCCTGGGACAGGAGTCCCCCGTGCTTCTCCTTTCCTAGCAAAGCAATCAACCGTTTTCCTCTTTCTCCAAACCGTGTCCTCATAGTTGGATTGGCATTGGGCACAAGGACGGAGCTTTCAGCAACAATCGTGTTTCGGTCGAACATGGAATGCACCCACACCTAGCACAGCAAAGTCCAGGAAGGAACCCGGCCTATGATAGGTGCTGTGTTGCTTCTGGATGCGATTCATCCCCTCCCGTCCTGGTGGAATGATGCCGAGTGCGTGCACCTGGGGAAGGGGCAGGCGGCCGGGCTTTGTTGGGAGGATCGGTGCATCTCAGAGGGCAAAGGAGAGTTGCAAAAATGGAACAGAGACGGTGCCAAAGAAGTTCTCAGGCTGGGGAAGCAGGGAGCCTCCCCAGTGCTTTGAAGGGGTCGAGGGCAGTATGACTCTCTGCCCAGGTTGGGCCACGTACCCAGTTCTTGGGCAGAGGAGGACAATCCACCAACCTTGCATACAATGAGTGGTTTCTCAAAGCCAGACTACCGTCACTGTGAATGAACCATCAAGGGCCTTGATGCTTGGGGCTCTCTCTGTTCTTTGCTTTCAGCTCCCTGAGGCATCTGCGGGGTTCAGGACCAGCTGCAGGTTGCGTAAGAAGGCACGAACCTTGTGGAAAATCTTTGGATTTAGAAATCCCAGGTCAATCTGTTCTGGAAGCAGGTCCATCAGTCTGATAGTGGGCAATAGCCAGCAAGCCATTAGTGCATTCAGAGCAAGAGGCCCAAGCAAAACAGTGGACTTGACTGTGATGAAGACCAACTGCTGTAATAGGTATGGGTTAGGTTATGCTGCTGTAACAAAGAAACCTTAAAACTTCAGTGTCTTAGCAAAACAGTGGTTTATTTTCCACTCACAAAAGTCCTTGAAGGTTTCAGCTGCTCTCCAGGATAGCTGTCTTCCTGCAGGGACTTGATGATCAAGGTCACTTACGTCTGCAGTTTTGATATTTGTATGCGTGGCTTCTTGGCCACTGTTCTTTTCCTTCCAAATGGAAGTGCTATATTTCTGCTCAGCCTGTTGGCCAGCCATCACCACATGGCCTCAAGCCAAGCAGAATGGAGGTTGGGAAATGCATGAGGACAGGTGGGACATTTGAGGAGTTCTGCTGTCTCTTCCACATGCACAGTGACAGATATACTTCCCAGCGATCAAGGCCAGGCCAGAGGGACGTGGACCTTGAAGGAGGCAATCCTGACAAGCCAGCAGCTGACGAGGGAAAGCTGCTGATTAGGAACCTGGAGACTCTTTATTTGGTAACTGCACTGGCCTGAGCTACAGCAGCCCTACAACCATCTGTCAAGGGTTCGAGACATTGGAGAGAGGGCGTTGGCATTGGCTAAATGGTGCGCTCCATGCCAGGCACCATCTGTACCCTGCATTACATCCCCACCACCCTGTTGAAAGTTGAGTTCATTCTATGAATAAGGAAACAGACTCAAAGGAATGATTTACGTGAGGGTGCAGAGGTTATGAGAGGCACAGGCCGGAGGCTCCCCAAATCCAGAGGCCTGCCATCTCTGCTGCACCAAGGAGCTCACAGAGCCGCGGCAGGCGTTGCAAGAGTCTCTTTAACGGGGTGAGAATAATAACGTTGATGGTGATGGTGAGGGTGACACCTGCAGCTCCTAATGACCACTTAGATGGTAACTGAAGGCATAGATTACAGGTCAGGCATCCCTAATCCAAAAATCCGAAATCCAAGATGCTCCAACATCTAAGCCCTTTTGAACACTGATGTGAGTGCCCAAGTGAAAGCCCACACCTGACCTCAGGTCACAGTCACAATGCAGGTGCCCCGGAAGTATGGTAGAAAGTCACCTTCAGGGTACGCACATAAGGTGATCCTGAAACAAATTTGAATTTCATGTTTAGAGTTGGGTCCCATCCCCAAGGTATTGTATCATGTGTATGCAAGTATTCCAAAGTACACACACACACAAAATCTGAGCAGGGCGCGGTGGTGCACACCATAATTCCAGCAACCAGGGAGGCTGAGGCCGGAGAATCGTGCGTTCAAAGCCAGCCTCAGCAACTTAGTGATACCCTGAGCAACTTCGTGAGGCTATCTCTGAATAAAGTATAAAAAGGGCTGGGGATGTGGCTCAGTGGTTAAGCACCCCTGGGTTCTATGCCCCCCCCCCCCCCAGGAAAAGAAACAAACAAACAAGAAAAACAAAACCTGCCATCTGGACCAGTCCTGGTCCCAAGCATTTTGGATCAGGGATCTCAACCCCTACTGCATGCTGCTATATCCGAAACCCTGCTCAGCCTCTGGTTGCCCTGTGAGATGGGTTCTACTACAACCCCATTTCACAGACGGGGAAACTGAGGCTCAGGCAGGACCGATAAAACTCTTTCAAGATCACACTGCTGGGAAATAGCAGAGTCAAGACGGAAGCCCGAGGTGGCTTGCTTTCCACCACTGCACCCCGCAGAAGAGAGAGCGGCTCCGTGGATTACTTCCTCTCCACGTCTCAGAGGCGCCAGGTTCAATGAGACGTTTCTCTTTGAACCAACCACTTGCCGAGGCCTTTCTTAGACGTATCTATGGCTTGCGTCTTCTTCCAAAACAATTCCTGAAAAGGAATGAGACCGGCGTGGCCGACCGCTGATTAGGTTGCTCTTCAAAATCCACATCACCACCTCACGGTCCTGCACAAAAGACAGATGCTAATGAGAGTTTCCGAGAGAGCGTTACAGGCTCAGTTTTAATTATACCAGATCTATCTGAATTTACCGTAGCCCTCTGATGAACAGAGGAAGAAAATCAATAAGCATACCGAAAAATTTGGATGTGTTATACAGCTAATTCCAATTTTATGTTATAATCATGTTTTAATGTGGGTCCTAATTACCATGATTAAGCTGCCTGTGACAGCGCTGGCTGGGACAGAAGCTGTTACTATTCTAAGATGACTTGTCAGAGGCTTTTCCCAGATTTTGGGTGCATTTGCCATTTGGCTGGTTTGGGGTGCCATGGGAGTGGGAACAGCGTGTGCGTGGGTGAAGGTTCCTGGAACCCTGGCTCTTCCCAAGAAAGCCCTGGATCTGAGGCTAAAGCGAGACCAGGAGCCGTGCCTGTGTCGTGTGCTTGAGGTTCCATCAAATATTTATTGAGCACTTACTATGTGCCAGGCTCTGCAATGAGCACTGGGAATGTGAATGAGAGCTATTGTTCCAGGGGGAGGAGCCAGCCATTAAAGGGCTAACTGCATAAGCGGGAGGGCCCAGGTGCTAGGAGAGGCATCCGGGGGAGATTTCCCGAGGAAGCAAATTCTCAGCCAAGATGTTGTACAGGGTGACACGAGATCATTCCCGGCCAGGGAAACAGCACTTGTGAAGTCCTGAAGCTGACGGGAGGCTGGTGGGGCGTATCAGAAGAAAGGGCTTCCGTGGTGCCGAAGGAACCGGGCCTGAGCAGGGGCCTGGTCATGGGGGTCTTACGGGACCATTTATACATGCTCAACGCCTGCCCACTTCAGGCTTCAAGACTCTGAGGCCAAGGAAAGGACAGGTCGTCGAGCACAGGCATCTGTGGGCATCTGGGGCCCTGTCCCCTCAGGGACTCTGATGGGCAGTGCCATCGCTGGTCTCAGACTTCTCACTGGAGGGTGAGGGGTTGGGGGCCTTATACTCCGGCTTCAACCAGGTTGGTTCCAGGACGGCTGGAGGTCAGGAACTCGCTTCCTAGGACCTCTGGTTTGCACTTGAAGGCAGTAGAGACAGCTTGGGGCAAAGAGAGGCAGATGCTAACAGCTGAGGCCCTAGAAAAGGACTGAAGGGACCTGGGACATGGGGGGGGGTTGTCACTCAGAGCATCTACACAGAAGCATTTAAAGTACCTATGAGGCACCAGGTGTCTGGATTTTTGTTTAGTGACATGCAAGTCACCGCCCAAGTATCTACTGGCCACCACCGCGGACCGCGCCTGTGTGCCCACCGGCTGCCTCTCACTCGGCGTTCTGTGTCCCTCACCCGCTGGGTGCTGGCTTTTGGCGTGCGGTGGACACTCTGGACGCCAGCCTTGATCTCAGGCTTCAGGAAGCAAAGACGGGTCCCCAGCGGGGCTGTGAGGGGAGCTGGCGGCCCCCTGGTGCAGGCTGGAGGCTGGAGCGGCTTCCTGCCCTCTGCCCCGCGCCGCTGCTCTGGCTTCTGCCCGTGTGTGTGGGAGGCCGTGGGGCGGCAGCTGGGCAGGGAGCCCGGGCCGCAGAGGCTCCCGCGGCCTCAGAGCTGCTGCGGACACTGAGCAGGAGCAGGCAGGAGATGGACAGGGGTCCACCTTGCAGGACGCCGGGCACACACCTGTGACTCCCGACCTTTCCTAGTCCACGGCAGCACCTGAGCTCCTCGGGTGAGCGAGACCGCCCAACCAGCGTCTGGGTGACGTCAGAGCAGCTGGTCCCCAGGGAGACGGGCGCAGCGTCTGCAGTGGAAACTGAGGTCCTGGGGAGACCCAGCTGCAGCCGGCGATGGGTGTAAGCTGCCTGTCGTGGCCAGCCACAGACCGCGGGAGGAAGACTCGGAGGCAGAGCAAAGCTACTACTACTTTTACTTCTACTTTCTTAGAGAGAGCTTAGAGAGAGAAAGAAAGATTTTTCTTCTTCTTAGAAAGAGCTTAGAGAGAAAGATTAGAGATAGCTTTTTCTTCTTCTTCTTAGAGCTTAGAGAGAAAGAGAGCTTGAAAGAGAGAGATTTCTTCTTTAGAGAGAGAGAGAGCTTAGCTTTTAGAGCTTCTTTCTTCTTTGTTCTTTCTTCTTTCTTCCTCGGGAGCCTCTGCCTAACTCTGACCAGCATTTACTTCTTCTATCTGGTTTCTCTTCTGTAACCGCTCTGCCCACGTTCTGGCCGCTCTGATTCTTTTCTTCTTCTCCGACCCGAACTCTTCTTCCGACCGAGCGACTGCATGACTGACCGAATGAATTCATTCTTCTCCTGACTCCAACCACTTTCACCCGGTTATATACCTTTAGCTTTGCGGGTACCTCACGTGCATTTACAGGTGCGTCACATACATACTTATTATCAGGTGGAACTTATGGCTTCCAGCTGACCGCAATAGCCATCTCCCTAATTGGGGCTCCTTCAGATGGGACCAGGATGTGAGCCCTCCATGTCACCAGCCAGGGCTGCCCTCCCCTGGGAGAGATGGGGCAGCAGTGCTCCCAGGTCCCGGGCAGGGCAGGCCACGCGTTATTGACAGGGGCTAATGGGGCTGATGCCAGGTTCACCCGACGGCGGCAGGTAAGACCTAAAGAGCCAAGAGGAGCCTCCTTGATGAAGACCGTCTTCTCCACCGCGGAAGGAACCCGCCTACAGCACCGGTGGGGGCGGGCACATCCTGCCCAGCCTTCCTCATTCACTGAGCTGTCAGGAACAAGTACCTCAGAGTGCTCATAGAATACACAGAGTGGGTGAACCAAGGACACGTCGAGTCCCCAGCCGTCGTGTTTGTGTGCACAGAATGGTGTTAAGCACAGATACAGGTAACCGCTCACCTGTCCACATGAAATGGTCACCTGGATGGAAAAGCAAGAAAAGGCATGAAAAAAAAAATAAAATAAAAGTCATCAGGATGACATAATACATTGCAATTTGTTAATTAGATACAGAATACGAAATTCTGCACTTACATTACTACAGAGGTGTAAAGACTGGAAAGGGGCAGCTCTACAAGTCCTAAAAAGAACAAAATAGGAAGGAAAAATAATTTCAGGTAATTAGGTGTTTTTGCAAAATCCCTCCATCAACACACATAAACGGTTGAAAAGAAGTTGAGGAGGGATGTGAGAAGGGACCTCAAGAGAGTAGGAAGAAAGAGAATTTGTGTTTGGATCTGAATGCCATTGACCAGGATTCTGGAACTTTCTTGGGAATTGGAAGTGCCCAGAGAGTTTGTTATAGTGCAGATTCTCAGACCGTCCTCAAAGACGCTGATTGGAATGAGCTTCTCAGGCAGCGCTGATGTGCGTGCTGATGGGAACACGATTGGACTATAGGCAACGATGCTGCTCCTCTCCCACCTCGACCCACACCTGTGACTCCAGTGAGAATCGATTTCTTTTAACAAGACCATGTTAAGTGCAATCTCCACTGAAACTGTCATTATCACCACACAGGACGAGGTGACTCCTACCTTTAGACCCTTTCCTGAACCTGGGTTCATATACCAAGAAGAGCAGATATTTTTTGACCACTTTGTGTGGGGCTAATGCTCTCCACAGCTCAGGTGAATAGTACTCTGGATATTCCCATTTTTCAAATGAGAAACCTGAGGTACAGAGAGGTTAGGTAATCTGCTCAAGGTCACACAGCTAGGAAGTGTTAGAGGTAGGTTTTGAACACACACTGTCTTATAATATGAGAATATATACTACCATTCCCCCAACAGTTATATATGACTCAGAGGTCTAAAATGAGGGGGGAAAACACATCAAGAAAAGCTAGGGTAGAAAGCAAGCCAAGCCCAATGACCACATTTCCTAAGCCAAAATTCTGTGTGTGGCTAGACAAAGAGGGTGCCCTTTCCACCTTTGAAAATGTATGCAAATATATAAACATGCACCAAGCTTTCTTCTACTCTTAACAGGATGTGCTCCTTAAAGTTACATAAGTACAATGGGCATTTGGGTTGTTTCTACTTTTTGGCTACCACACATAAAGCTGCTACCCAGATTCCTGTCTAAGTCTTTGCGAGGACATAGGTTTTCATTTCTCTTAGGTAAGTACCCAGGGGTGGGGTGGCTGATCATATATAGTAGTGAGTGCTTAACTCCTAGGGGACTGCTGAATGCTTTGCAAAAGGAGTTGCATCATTTACAAGTCCACTGGTGTTGTGTGACACCCAGTCACTCAATTGTCCTTGCTATGCTTTGTATGGCCAGTTTTCTGAGTTTAAACCATGTGCATGGGTCTGTGGTGGAACCTCATGGAGACTTCAGTTTTCCTTTCCTTAAAGAATGATAACGTTGGGCATCTTTCACATGGTGATTTACCACTGGCATATCTTTTTTGGTGTAGTATGAGTTTTTATGTTTATCTCATTCGTGTGTGTGTATTTTTAAAAACTATTGAATTGTAAGAACTCTTTATATATTATAGTGCCAAAAGCTTTGCTAGATATGTGTCCTACAAATATTTTCTCCCAGCTTGTGGTTTGTCTTTCCATTTTCACAAGTGCATTTTAAAGAGCAACATATTTAAATTTTGATTTTGTCCAACTAATGAATGTTTTCTTTTATAGTTTATGTTTGTTTCATATTTTAAAAAACCTCAGCCAAATCTGAAAACACAAAGACTTTCTTTTATGTTTTCTTTGGAAAGTTTTATAATCCTAGCTCTTAAACTGAGGTCTATGATTTGTTTCGAGTAATTTTTTGAATACGGTTTAAATAAAAGTCAAGTTTCTCTCTTTCTCCCCCTTCTCTCCTTCCCTTTCCCCTCCTCTCCCCTCCCTCTCCCTTTCTCCTCCTTCTTCTCTCTCTCTTGCATATGGCTATGCAATTGTTTCAGGACAATTTAATGAAAAGATTGTCCCTTAACCATTGAATTTCATTGGCAACTTTGTTGAAAATCAGTCACCCACAGACGTGCGGCTGACTCTAGACTCTCCTCTGTTCTATTGATCTAGATGACTGTCTTTTCGCCAATACTGCACTGACACTGTCTTGATTACTGTAGCCCTACAACACATCTTAAGATCAAACTGTATCAGTTTTTGTGCATTCTGTTCTCTTTCAAAATTAATTCTGCTTTTCTAGATTCTTTGTCTTTCCATATACATTATATAAGCTCTTTGTACAGTCACACACACACACACACACACACACACACACACACACACACACGTACGCAGACCTGCTGAGGTTTTGATTGCGATTGCATTGGGTCTGTGGATCAATGGGGTCACTGGCAACTTGACAATGTTAAGTGTTCTGACTCACAAACACAGAGGCTCTCTCCATTTATTTATGCCTTCTTTAATTTCCCTCCAGCGGTATCTTCTAGTTTTGAGAATTTAGGTCTCCACTGTCTCTGTCAAGCTCATCATTAAGTATTTCATAGCTTTTATTGTTGGCTTCAGTTTCCAAACGTTTGTTCCTAGTTTATAGAAATAAAATGCATTCCTTTCTTTTGAGCATTGATGTTGCTAAACTCATTTATCGCTCTGACGGCCTTCTTGGTAGATTCCTTGGAAATTTCTACAGAGGTTATAATGCCTTCTGCTGAGAATGCCAGTCTCACTATTTTTCTTTTTTGGTACTGGGGATTGAACTCAGCGGCACTCGCCCACTGAACCACATCCCCAGCCCTATTTTGTATTTTATTTAGAGACAGGGTCTCACTGAGTTGCTTAGCTCCTCACTATTGCTGAGGCTGGCTTTGAACTCATGATTCCCCTGCTTCAGCCTCCTAAGCTGCTGGGATGATAGGTGTGTGCCACCATGCCCAGCTTTTACTTTATTTAAACTCTCTCTCTCTCTCTGTATGTATTTATACATACTCTTTGGGCTCCATTTCCCTGTATAATGTTGAATGGATGGATGAGGTAGGTTTTCTTGCTTTTTTTTCCTTTCACAGGGCAAAGTACCCAGTCCATTGCTATTAAAGACTGGGTTAGCTACAGGCATATATATAATATATTACATGTGATATATATTATATATACTAATATATATATATGGTCTATGATTTGTTTTAAGTAATTTTTGAATATGGTTTAAAAGTCAAGTTTCTCTCTTCCTATATAGATAGATGCCCTTTATCAGGTTGAGGAAGTTTCTTTATATTCCTGGTTCAATAAGGGCATTTTAAAGAAAATCAGGAGTGGATGTCCAATTTTGTCAAATGCTTTTTTTTGCCTCTATGGAGGTCAGCTAGCCTTCTTGTTTTAGTCTCTTAATATGGTGAATCCCATTTATTAATTTTCAAAATTTAAGCCAACCTTTCTCTGGATACACCCCACTTGGTCATGACGTATTATTCTTTATAATATATGTTGTAATTGATTTGCTAACATTTTGTTTAAACTATCTGTGTCTATTAGAAAAAAAAAACCATATATATATACATATATGTATTTGGTACTGGGATTGAACCCAGGGGTGCTTAACCACTGACCCACATCCCCAGCCCTTTTTAAAAAATACTTTATTTAGAAACAGGGCCTTGCTAGGTTACTGAGGCTGGCTTTGAACTCACAATCCTCCTGCCTCAGCCTCCCAGAGCGCTGGGATTATAGGCGTGTGCCACTGCAACTGGCAATATGAGGAATACTTTAAAAATAATGTTACTGTATACTTACACTTCCTTTAAAATTTATTTTTACATGGTGCTGAGGATGGAACCCAGTGCCTCACACGTGCTAGGCAAGTGCTCTACCACTGAGTCACAACCCCATTTCCCCAGTGTGAGGAATATTGGTCTGAAATTTTCTTTGGTTGTCATGCCCCTGTCTGAGTTTGGTACGCAGGCCAGGCTGACTTCAGAGAATGAATTGGGAACTTCCCTCTTCTCCCATTTTTTGAAAGATATTTGTATCTAATTATCTTACTTCTTCCTTAAATATTTTGTAGAATTCACCAGTAAACCAATAGGGACTGGGAGTTTTCTTGGTTGGAGAGATTGAAACACACGTTTGAATTTATCACACAGATACAGGGCTATTCCCACAATCTATTTCTTGAGTGAGTCCCCGTCTCAGTTGGTATTTTCCAAGCAATCTATTCATATTATCCGGGTGGTTGACTTCACTGGTGTAGGCAATGTTGTTCACAATATTCTCTGATCAGCCTTTGATCAGCTGTCCTAGCGATACTGACAGTTTGTGTCTGCTCTGTTTTTTTTTCTCGATCATTCTGGCTGCAGATTCTTCTCTGCTGACTACTTTTTCACAAGGAATGGTCTTTGTTTCCATTGACTCCATTGTGCGTAGTTTTCTATTTTACGGACTGGCGATCTGATCTTTCTTACTTCCTTTCTTCTGCTGACTCTGGGCTTACTCTGACCTCCTTTATGGAGTTTCTCCAGGAGGAGGCTGAGCTCCTGGCTCCAGATCGCTCTTTTGCTAGCACCACATCAGCACGTGAAGTCAAAAAATTCCCTCAGCTTCACGAGACCCATTTTGATACGCTGCATTTTTAAAACCATTCAGTTCGAGCATGGTTTTGTGTCCCTTTTGACTTTTTCATTGTTCCACAGTGATTGGGAAGTGTGTTCTTAGATTCCAAATATTTGGTGATTTTCTGGGTACCTCTTATTAGTTCCTCATTTCATCCCATGGTGGTTAGAGAATATGCTTTTAATCATTGCAACCATTTTGTATTAACTGAGGCTTGTTTTATGACCTGTAAAATGATCTGTATTGGTAGAATATTTCCCCTGCTCTTGCACTATCTGTCTCCCGCCAAAGGTCAGGTAGAGCATTCTGTCGGTTTCCATCAGGACCTGTTGGTTGATCGTACTTTTCAGATCTTTAGACCTGATTGATTTTATGTTTACTGTTCTATCAATGATTGGGCTTGGGGTATTGAAATTTATGACTATAATTGTCGATTTTTATGTTGCATGTAGTCCTATCAGTGTTGGGTTCATTGATGCTTTGCAAAAGATATATACATATTTACAATTGTTAGCTGCTTCTTCTTCTTCTTCTTCTTCTTTTTTTTTTTTTTTTTTTTTTTTTTTTTTTTTTTTTTTTTTGGTGCAGGGGTTACATAACCACTGAGCAACATTCCAGCCCTTTTAACGTTTTATTTAGAGACAGGGTCTCACTGAGTTGGCTTAGCCCCTTGCTGTTGCGATCCTCCGGCCTCAGCCTCCTGAGCCCCTGGGATGACAGGAGCCCACCGCCGTGCCTGGCTGTTATCCCCTCCTAATGAAGCCTCATTGCTACAGCGTGCCCCCACCCCCACCCCTAGGTATTCTTCTTTCCTCTGAAACCTACTTTGTCAGGACACCCGCTATTCCTCAAAACCACAGGGGAGAAGTTTCAGAAGGGATTCAGATTGGCAAAGACCTAGGTGCATTATGGAGGATGAAGATGATGGTGACGATAAAGAAGGAACACTTGACACTGTGCACTGTTGACTGCCTTCCTGGGAACTCTGGTCTCTGTGCGCCTGTGGGGCAGAGCGGTGCATTCTGGGTCTCCGTACATCCTCCTGGGCTTTGTGGTTTATGCTCCAGGTTCTTGATATTTGCAGCATCTTCCGGCATTCAAATAGGGGGCCTCTATGCTTTTCTGCTCTGACACTTGACATTTCAGGTGACACCATGCCTTCTGATGCCACTTTGTACCCCTTCAGTCGCGTAGGAAGGCTGCACTTTTTTTTACCAGCACTTGCCAGGTCTCTTTGACCTACTAAAAAAAAAAAAAAAAAAAAAAAAAAAGGCACTTCACAGGATGATCTGAGACACCCAGGTGAGAGGTAGCAGAAATCCGATTCAAATTCACATAGACCCGACAGGCAAACGCGCCTTCCTGTGGCTAGCGCCCTTTCCCAGGGGGAAGTGTAGCCGGGTCTCCCGCTCGGGGTGCCAGCCAGGCATGCGCCCATCTCAGAAACCCTTTCCTCCTTGTCCCCGTCCTTTTGGAGGCTGGCGGGACCTGCAGATTTCTGCGGAAACTTAGCTGCAGAGAAAGGCCCCCGCCCCCGCAGGCCTGCTGCTTGCAGGGACCCAAGCCGAAGGCAACCTCTGCCCACCTAGGCGTGCCTGCGCCCCCGCGCGCTTCCTCCTAGATTGGTATTCAGACGCGAGCTCCACGTAATGCATCCCCCATAAATTGCAAGGTAGCTTGTCGGAGTCGGTTACTGCGTTATTGTTATAAGAAATCCTTTGTTAGGTTTGCGGAATGTGTGCTGTTACCTGGGGGAGGAAACAATACATGTATTTACCCAGAGCTATTTATCAGAGCGGCCACTTTCCCCAAAACAGGTTATTTTGGAAAAGCGTCCTGACACCCCCAGGCCCCTGCGCGGGCTCTGCAGAGCGCGGTGGGGGCGGGGCGCGCTGCGCTCTCCGGACGGACGCGGGACTGGAACCCCGCGCCACCGCGGGCGGTTTCTGCTGGTCTTTGGGGGAATGAGAAGAATAATGTTGAGAGCGTGCTCGGAAAGCCACGCTTATTTAATTTACAGGGCTCTCCTGCGTCCTGGCGTTATGTCCTTCCCCCTGCCTTTTAGGTGGAAGAGCGGCTTTTCTTTATGAAATTACAGTAGTAAGAGACGGTAGTCGTTTTTATAGAATGTCTGATTTGGCAAAATATAAAATGGGATATGCGGCATCCGTCTTTCTCTGTAGATCATTTAATTATTTTTTTTTTTTCTTTCAACTGACAAAGGATGTTCAAATACCGGGAAACCACCGTCCTGGCGAGGACGTGGGGGTGGGGACAGTAGCATTAAGCCCACTCTCGCAGGCAAGGCGCCTGGTTGCCCAGGCAAGTCTGCCGTTTTGTTGCAATCTGGTCTCGGGTGGTAACAACAAAGACAGGAGCAGACCCGAAAATCATCATCGCTCCAAACTCTGGGCACTTTGTGCTCATGAATCCGTTTGTTCTCTGGAACACCTTGCGGAGGTGGCCCAGGATGGTCCCCACTTTGCAGAGCGGGGCTCGGGAACACAGAGGGACCTCCCCAGCCACTGGCAGCCCGGCTGGCTCTTGGGGAGAGAGAGGAGCCGGAGTTAAGCCATGTTGGTTACTGTATCTGAGTTTCTTCATCAGTAAAACAGCATTAGAACTACTTAGGGTTATGGCGGATAAATCAATGTGAAAGGGCTCAACACTTTACTCAGCTTATGGTGTGTGCCCAATTAGTATGACTATTTCCCCTTAGCCTCCCTCCCCTCCTCCTCCTCCACCTCCTCCTTTCTTTCTTTTTTTTTTTTTTAATCTCTGGGCAAACCCTCTCTGTTTCTCCTATAAGGCAGGTTAGCTGGTCAAGAATCCAACAGACCCAGATTTTAAGATGTGGCTCCTCAGTTTCTTGGCTGTGAAATCCTGGATGAGTTGCTCACCCTCTCTGGGCCTCTCTATCCTCAACTGTTGCAGATGGAGGGCAGCTGAGGTCATTTTTCTCTGTGTGTGGAATATTTAGCCCCTGACGGGTGAAAAGATCAGAAACCAGAGGCTGAGAATCTGCGCCTGGATTCCACTTCTCCTCCTGGACCGGATCCACCACAGCCTGCAGTGGTGTGGGGCTCAGACTCTCCCTGGCGGCTGGCTTCCCCCCAGCCCCAGGGCCCAGCCAAGCTCCTGCAGGATGCCAGCGCTCACTCCAACAAAGGGAGGCCTGACCAGCTGCAGCGGAGCGTTAACGACAGCCTGAGTCAAACTTCATTTCCTTTTGCAGAGGGAGCTTTGCCCGCTGCAGGCCAGGTGCCAGGCCGGAGTGCCACTGGCAGAGACGTGGCGCTGCGTGACACTTCTGCTCCCGGGGTCCCGTGGGAGCCATCGCTCAACAGCTGCCCTCTCTCCTGCTGTCACGAGGCTCCAGAGACCCCTGTCTTCAAGGCCATCGTGCAAATGGGGAAACTGAGGCCTGGGTCATTTTTAAAAACATCCCAGAGTGAAAAGTGACACTCTGGGTTTGATTTCCAAGTCTCTTTCAATACTGCCTGTCTTTCCTTGTATGCCATTATTTTTTTTCTTGCTTGCTCTGAGGTACAAATGACTCATTAGCAAAACTCCAAGTGTGATACCCTCCGTGGAGAGCTGCCTGCAAAGACATTAGCAGCAGTTCATGCAGGGGAGGATTTTAGTGGCTCGAGAATTGTCCTGCAGAGGCTGGTACGGCTCTAAGTACCATCGTTTGAGCATCTAGGCACCAGTGGCTGGGCTTGCCATCTATTATCTCATTTAATCCTTACAATACCCCATAAGGTCACTATTCAGGGTTCCCATTTTGCAGATGCAGAAACTGAGTCTCAGAAGCAAAGGAAGGTGTCTTAAGATCACAGAGCCAGAGACCTAGGCTTGGGACTGGGTTCACACTCAGGACAGTGACTTCAGAATTGATTCCTGCTGTCCCCAAAGGTCAGTCCACATGGCAGCAACATATCCATCCTGTGGCTGGCCCAGGTGGTATGCTGTACATGCTGGGCACGTCCTAGGCACTGTCTCTCCTGCACATGCAGCACATGAAGATGGTCACAGAGGACCCATAGATCACGGCAGAACACCATTTCTCCAGTGGAAAGTGCTGAGCTGGTAGCAGGGGCACCTGGCTGTGTTCTTGGCACTGCCACTCACTTACGCCTCTTTAAGCCTGTCAGTCAAGATGGGGGGGAGGGGGCAAAGGATTCCAACTTTGTGCCCGTTCTGGCCATTACATAGGTGGTCTCTGTCCAGAAAAGAACTGTTAGGCTCAATGATCGATTAGTGATGTCTGTCACTGAAGGGGCAGCACCTAAGTGCTATGCATTTGCAAATGTTGAACCAGAGTGTCTCTAAAATCTCCGAAAAGAACCCTGACCCTAGCTCAGCGTGTGCTGCCTCCACTGGAGCACCAGGCGAGGGGGTCGAGAGCGTGGAGTCATCAGATCAAAGACAGGCACCCTGCATTCCGCTCGCTCTGCAGGTCTGCTCTGGAAGATCCGCGACTGGAGAAGGTTCCAGAACTTCTCGAGCAGCTCCACTGATTCTCAACTTTAGCCACAGCTCATCTCCAAGTCATGTCGGGGTCCAGACTTTTGCACACTTTTTCCACTTTATGATAAATTCAGCTCAGCTTTGAGCCTCTTTTCTACCTGCAAACGGAGAGGTCTGGGCACCTTGCTGAGCCCGGGCTGCTGGGCATCCCCTGGTTAAACCTCGTCTCTGGGCACAGCCACGCATCATCGATGACATGGCTAGGTTCTGAGAACCGCGTCTTTAGGTGACTTTGCTGAGGTGGCTCAGGCAGTCTGTGACAGCTGTGGCACGGTTGGAGATGGGGTCTCCTGGACCTCCGTAGCAGGCACCATCTGGCATTGAACTTGGCTGTGTGGTGCGTCATGGCGATCACTTTGCCACTGCAGGACTCCCTTTCCTGTCCCCTTTCCTCCCCTCCTTGGTGGCATCTGCGTTCAGTGAAGGCTCTGTCCTGGCTGGCTGTGCCGACTCAGGAGACCGCCCGCACCTTGCTGGTGGCTGAAGCCCATCAACACCTGCAGTGTCGGGCCGAGTGGCCACGGTCCTGGGTCCTACTGAGAAGCCACATGAGGAAGAGGCTTTGGGGTGCCTGGGCACTCTGAGGGGCTTGCTCAGGTCTGATTGACTCCCTCCCCTTGGACAGCCAGTAGCCTGGGAGCCCGCCTCCACGTACCTGGGGTCTGGCTTGGCCTCAGCCTTGGGGCTCCCCGTGGCCCCCTCTTCCTTTCTGCATGAATGGCGGGGCCCTGGAGCCCTTCCAGGGGACCCCTGCAGATTCTTTTCAGTCAACTAACATAGAAAAATAGATGATGCCTTAAGACTTTCTTCTACATGCTGGTGTATTTGAACCAGCTCTGGCTTTAGGGAATAAAGGTTGGTTTTTTTTTTTTTTTTTCTCCACCTGCTCAAACACTTGACATTTTCTGTTGAAATCCACGGCTTTCAATACCATGGTTTCTGTCACAGATACACAAAAGCCTACTGAAGAATTCCAAGCTAATACTTTGATTTTTTTGTTGTTGTTGTTGTTACTGAGGATTAAGCCCAGGGGGTGCTCAACCACTGAGCCACATCCCCAGCCCTATTTTGTACTTTATTTAGAGACAGGGTGTCACTGAGTTGCTCAGAGCCTCACTAAGTTGCTGAGGCTGGCTTTGAACTGGTGATCCTCCTGCCTCAGCCTCCAGAGCCTCTGGGATGACAGGTGTGTGCCACCCCACTCCCAGCAATACTTGATTCTTCTTCTTTTTTTAACTCCCCTTCCCTGAGGGCAGTTTCATGCCGTCCCTCCCTGATGCTAGAAGGGTAGGCAGAGGGCGGGGCACAGTGTTCAAGTCAAAATGGTTCTGACCCCCGTGCAACATTCAAAACTCCCCTCTGCGAGCTCCGTTCGGTTCACTGCCAAGCCTAGTTACCCGACTGTGCCAAAGGGTACCACCCCAGGCACCCCGGTCCTGCGCTCCGTCCTCTCTCCTCTGCGTTCTCCACGCTCTCCCGGGTGCTGCTAACTGCTCCTCTGCTTTCTGTTCCTCTGACGTCCAAGGTTGAGCTTCCGCATAGAAGTGAGAACTCACAGCATTGTCTTTCTGTGCCTGACTTATTTCACTTAATGTCACGCATAGTTATTTCTTTTCTCTTCCACTTTTTTTTTTTTTTTTTATTAATTGGTGCAACATAGTTGTATGTCTGGATGGCATTTGTTGTTACATAGTCTACGTGCACACAATGTAACGATAGGATGCGCCAACATCACTCCCTACCTTCCCCCTTCCTCCCTGCCTCCCACACCTTGGTCCCTTTCCGGGGCTGATCTCTGATTTTTTCTTTTTTTAGGAGATCCACCCCCTCCCCTTTCTTTTTCCTTTTCCTCTCTAGCTTCTGCATATGAGAGAACACATACGACCCATAACTTTCTGAATTTAACTTATTTCATTTAACACGATGGTCTCTAGTTCCATCCATTTTCCTGGAAATGCCATAATTTCATTCTTCTTTATGGCTGAGTAAAATTCCACTGTACATATACCACGATTGATTTCTTTATCCATTCATTTGATGGACGCCTAGGCTGATTCCATGGTTTGGCTATTGCGAACTGTGCTGCTATAAACATGGGGATGTGTGGTTATTTCTTAAACCTGTGTTGAGTTTGGAATCCAACAATGGACAGACCACAGACAGCCTATGTCCTTGCGGATGTCACACATAAGTACACAGCCTGTCCTCCCAGAGGCTCAGGAGGCTGAGGCAGAAGAATTGGGAGTTTTAAAGCCAGCCTCAGCAACTTAGCAAGGGTCTTTGTGAGACCCTGTCTCTAAATAAGACATAAAAAGTGCTGGGATGTGGCTCAGAGGTTGAGTGCTCCTGGGCTCAATCCCCAGTACCAAAAAAAGAAAAAGGACATAGCACATGTAGACACACTCAGACACACTCACTCTCACACTACACATACACTCTCCTGCACCCTCTCACCTGAGTCGGCACTTGCGTGTGCTAGCCGGCTATGAGTGTGTGTGAGTGTGAGCGCGGGTGGCCGAGCGCAGGAAGCTCTTTCAGATTCACCGCTGTCTCTCCAGCTCCCCCCCAGGGCCTGCCAAAGAATCCATGCTCAATAAATGCTGGCCACAGACTTGAAAGTTAAAGATCTCTTGGACTGGGGTTGTGGCTCAGCAGTGGAGCACTGGCCTAGCACGTGCGTGGCCCCATCCTCAGCACCACGGAAAAAATAAAGGCATTGTGTACAACTAAAACAAATAAATAAGCCGGGCGCGGTGGCGCACGCCTGTGATCCCAGCACTTGGGAGGCTGAGGCAGGAGGATCACGAGTTCAAAGCCAGCCTCAGCAATGGCCAGGCACTTAGCAACTCAGTGAGACCCTGTCTCTCATAAAATACAAACAAGGGCTGGGGATGTGGCCCAGTGGTCGAGTGCCCGAGTTCAATCCCCAGTAAGAAAAACAACAAAAAGAAAACAAAAACCCAAAACCCCAAAATAAATAAATATTAAAAAAAGAAAAAGTTAAAAGATCTCTTAACTGCAGCAGGCAGCATCTGTGTGAGCGTGCCTGTGAGTGTGTGTTTGTGAGTCTGGGAGTGAATGTGTGTGAGTTTTTTGTCGGACCCCGTGTGAGCAGATGACTGAGCACGTGAATGAGCATGCGCATGTGCGTGGGGGCGGGCCGAGACTTCTGCCACCTTCAGGGATGGGTGGATCCAGCTCTGCCTGGCTCCTTAGGAGGGCGGGGCTGCGGATGGGGCAGGGCTGGGGGTCGGGCGGATCCCCACAGCCTGAGCTGGCGGTCTGGCCTGGCCACGTGGCTGCTCTTCTCCGCAGGGGCGCCTGGTCCAGCAGTAGAGCGACGAAAACGCTTAACGTTTAAAGCAAAAAAAATCTCTTCGCATCAGTGTTCAGCGTCAATAACTAATTATTTCATGGGCTTTTAATGCCCAAGTTGGGAAGTTAAAACAGGAGTGGGCCGACATTCCCACCGCCGCAGGAACTGCACCGTGAGCCGGTCGCTGGTGCCCCTGCGGCACCTTCTCACGGTTAGTCGTTGACAAGCATTTATTAGGCACATGTTCTTTACCAGGCCCCGCGGGAGGGACTGGAGATAGGAGGGTGAGGGCGGAGAGCTTCGTTCAATCGGCCATCTCAGTAAGGTCATCCATTCATCAATTTTCTGACTCCTACTCTTGGTTCTGTAGCAGAGAGCAGCATTGTCATCTCAAATCACACGGGGGCGCCCACGCCTGTCACCCCAGGGGCTCCGGAGGCTGAGGCAGGAGGATCTCGAGTTCAAAGCCAGCCTCAGCCAAAGCGAGGTCCTAAGCAACTCAGTGAGACCCTGTGTCTAAATAAAATACAAAATAGGGCTGGGGATGTGGCTCAGTGGTCGAGTGCCCTGAGTTCAATCCCCAGTATCGCCCCCAAAGCAAAACAAACAAACAAAAACCCAAATCCCAGATCCCACGGGGCCTCTACTGTGAGCCGCACAGTGACCCCTCACTCATTCACCCTATACTTATTGGGAGCTGTCGCAGGCCGGGCCATTTCTAGGTGCTGGGGATGCAGCAAGACAGACCAGGTCCCTGCCTTTGGGGCATCTTGCAGGGTCACCCCTGTGTTGGTGGCTTTAGGGAGTTAGGAAGGCCAATGGAGAGAGACCATTACAGGTGATGGGACTGACAGGCTCCGGGGTCCCCTGAGGGCTGGGGTGGGGACAGGCTTGTGTCCTCTGGTTACCCAGAGTGTTGGATTCTAGGCAGAGGCTGCACCTCCCAGGCAGAAGGCCACACCTCCCCAGGTACCTTGTGAAAAACTACAGCTCCCAGGATCCTCAGCGTGACCAAAAACCTGACCAGCAAGTCCCCTGTCCACCACCCCCCCTGACCTCTGCTGGCCTATAGGACAAGGACTCACTCCAAGGGGGTTTTATGGCCCCTACTCTATTTAAGCCAGCCCCGGACTGAACTCTGCCCCTTTCCTTGTTCCTGCTGCCTTTTGTTCTTGCTCTCTGTTCCTGCCTGTCCCTATTCCCCTCCATCCCTTCCCTACCCCCCCTTCCCTTCCCTACCCTTGCCCATGTGGCACCCCAATAAACCCTTTTATTTCACTAACACGGTGTTCCCAGCTAAGTTAACTATGTTTCAGCAGTTTTCTAACACAGAGGCTGTCCAGGTAGCCTGTGCCAGCATGCAGGGCCCCTCTGCCCACCCAGGACGGGCGCCAGCACTGCCCTGCCTGCCTCTCCTGGCTCCCTGCACTTCTGCCTCCAGCCTGTGCGGGGCTGCTGGAGCTGTGGGAGCACTGTCCCCACGCACCCTCCCCTCCTCTCTCCCCTCGGCAGCGTGGAGTTGACGTCCAGCCCACACTTCTAATAATGCATTTTGTCATTGTAGTCAAAGCCACCTGCCCCAGCCTCAGCGCTGAGCCCCAGGGCGACCTCTCCCTGGCTCCCCTCCCCTAGAAGCCCCACCCTGTGGCTCCCGAAGGACGTCCCCTCTGGGCAACTTCTCAGGGACTCTGTGGCTTCTTTCTGCCTGACCAAGCTGATCTTTTCCTCCTCTCCCTTATTCTCTCAAGGTTTTGTTCTTGGCACAGTTGCTGGAGATGCTGTGGCTTGCAGTGAACCGAAATGTTATTCATTGCAAAGAGAAAAAAAAAAAAAAAAAAAAAAAAAAAAACATTCAGCAAAGTAAAGACTGCAGCTCCCCATAAAATAGGTTTTTAGCCATCAGGGAAAAACTGTGGCGAGGAGTGAAACCCACGCAAACTTAGCTCTTGTGATAACGTTCTTGCTATTTGCTTAAAGGAGTCCACTTGGCTCCTGGCCACCAGGAGGCTTGTCAGGAAGGGCATGGAGCTGGGGACAGCTGGGTCCAAGGGGTCTCCAAACAGCAGTCAATTGATGGGTGGTTCTTTTTGGTACTGGGGATTGAACTCAGGGGCACTTGACCACTGGGCCACATCCCCAGCCCTGTTCTGTATTTTATTAGAGACAGGGTCTCCCTGAGTTGCTCAGTGCCTCCCTGTTGCTGAGGCTGGCTTTGAACTCGTGATCCTCCTGCCTCAGCCTCACGAGCAGCTGGGATGACAGGTGTGTATCACTGCACCGGCAATTGATTGATGGATCAATTGATTGATTGATTCATTCAATAAGGATTCATCAAGTATCTCTGGACCAGGGACTATGCTGGCTGCTTGAAATACATTGAGGATCAGGGCAGACAGGCGTCAGTCCTTACACATCCTACAGTCATGGGGTAGAGCTGGAGTGTCACAAGTCACCCAGCAACCCATGGAATGGGAGAAATACTTGGAAATCACACATCTGATGAAGGGTTCCGATCCAGAATAGATAAGTAATTCCTTCTACTCGACCACCCAAGAAGCCCCAAACAACCCAATTTAAAATTTGCGTCTCCATAGACATTTCTCCAAAGAGGCCATACAAACGGGGGGGGGGGGGGGGCAGGAAGTGTGGGAACAGAGGCCCAGAATCTGCGACCACCAGGGACATGCAGGCCCAGAGCAGCGGCTGTGTTGCAGCAGGCCACTCAACTGTCCACTTCAGAATAGCCAAGATGGCAAAGGCCTAGGGACGTTCCTCAGCTCCTGAGAGTCCCCCGCCTGGCTTTGCAATTTAACAAGTGCCAGGTGGGAACTTGGACCAGGGACAACAGGGAGCCCACATCCTATTCCATGAGTGGCCAGAGGAGGCTTGAAGCTTGTGCTGACGAGGAGGGTCAAGACCACCCAGGAGGGAAGGGAATTCCAGAGGGAGCAAAGGCTCGGGTGGCAGATTTTTGGGGTTTTTTTTGGGTACAGGGGATTGAACCCAGGGGCACTCGACCACTGGGCCACATCCCCAGCCCTATTTTGTGTTTTATTTAGAGACAGGCTCTCACTGAGTTGCTTAGGGCCTCGCTTTGGCTGAGGCTGGCTTTGAACTCGCGATCCTCCTGCCTCAGCCTCCCAAGTGCTGGAATGACAGGCGTGCGCCACCACGCCCTGCTTGGTGGCAGATTGAAGGAAGCTGGATGTCACATCCGGGGGAAGGCTGACGAATATTCTGAGCAGACCGGAATATCTGTCTCCGTCTAAGGTCTGATGGAAAAACCGCTGGACTATATAATTAGAGCAGACGCAGGCTTCATTAAAAAGGTCGCTCTCTGGCAGCGTGGACTGTAGGGGGACAGGTCAAGGGAGGGAAGGAGAGATGGTGGGTGGCAGTGGGGTGGAGACAGAATCCAGCAGCTGGCCACATGCGAGGGGCAACAGAAGCCAGAGCCTCTGGTGGGGCATGTGTGCCAGGGTCTGTTGAGCTATTCAGGCTATAAATGGAAATAAGCCAGGAAGCCAGGACTGGAGACAAGGAAGGCCACGGCGCAGAGGTGCGGGCTCTGGAATGAGCCCCCTGCCGCAGGTCTGCTGGCGAGGACTTCCTGGAGCCAAGGCGCGCCCCACCCCAGAGCCTGGGGAAGCTGCCGGTATTTACTGTAGTCGCAGCCGTCCATTCTGTGAGCTCACAGAAGCTTCTAGCGGGACCAGCAAACAGCAGGCTATTGCTGAACAACTCTCAGGCCCGACTGTGCAGAGGGGGAGGCTGGAAGTGCACCTTTCTTGTCACACAATGCCGCGCTCAGGAGAGCTGATGATTACCTTAAGCTTCCCGTGCTGCTATGGTAACCAGCCCGCTTGGCAGCGAGACCCCGTGAGAACAGAGCAGACGGAATTGTCAGGATCTGAAAGCAAGATGGACTGCATGACCTTGGTGGAAAAAAAAAAAACAAACCTCTATTTAGGTTTATTAAAAACTTGCATTGCTGTTCTATGATGAACATGGTCTATTTGTATAAGAAAATAAAATCGAGGGGAAAATACACTGTTGGGCTCACTCATTGCCACAGGTCATGTGTGTCCACGCAAATGCCTGCAGAAAGCAATGGGGCGGTGAGATACTGAAGTTCTTTGAATTGTTTATGACTTTTATTGAAATAACTATACTTCTGAGATTCCTCCTTCATGAAATAAGTCTCAATACGAAATAAAAGCTTTATGGATAGAAGCATGTTTGCTCTAGTGTTCTTTGTAACATGTGAAAAATTGAAAACATTGTAACTGTCCAATATTAAGGCCAAATAAATTCTGTGCTCGGCTACTCCTCGGAATAGTATGCAACCATGTAAAGAGATGATGACAGAATACATTTGCCGACCTTGACCAGGCTCATGACACAGCTGAGTGTGTGTGCAGTTAATCTCAACTACAAAAAGCCAGATTTAAAACAGCAAGTATCACATTCAGAACAAACTAGAAGGAGAGGTATCAAAACATGAACCACCTGTGTGTTATAGCAGTGGAACTGAATACTTTCCTTCATTTTCTTTTCCTTCTGTCTCTCTCTCTCTCTCTCTCTATTTTTTTTTTTTTTTTTTTTTTTTTTTTTTTTGGTACTGGGGATTGAACCCAGGGGCTCTTAATTACTGAGCCACATCCCCAGTATCCTTCATTTTCTTTTAATTTACAAGGCAAAATTTCTGCAGTGCCTGTCAGATGGTCCTTGACGTACCCTGGTCCTTCCTAGGATTCTTCACCTTGAGGTGCAGAAGCAATATGTAATTCATAGAGACAATTCCTTTCTTTCCATTTTAATCTTTCCCAAGGTTAGCTGTGTGTGGCGTGTTTCTCTTTCCCAATGCCAGACAATGACTTTGGGCCATAGTTTTGCTAAGTGAGCATGCTGAGTAGGTTAGGGGTGCCAAATGCATTCACCACCTAAAATACTTTCAATCCATGCATATATTGGGACCTGATACCATGTAAGCCGAGGACTATCTATCTGTATTTGGTAATGCAGGAAGTTACTTTTTTTTGGCAGGGGGAGTACGGAGAATTTAACTCAGGGGCACTGGACCACGGGGCCACATCCCCAGCCCTGTTTTGTATTTTATTTAGAGACAGGGTCTCATATGAGTTGCTTAGTGCCTCCCTGTTGCTGAGGCTGGCTTTGAACTGGTGATCCTCCTGCCTCAGCCTCCCCTTGTGATTATAGGCATGGGCAACCACACCTGGTGAAAGTTAGTTTTAATAAGAAAAAAAAATGTTTCCAATTAGCTTAATATTTGAGACAGGGCCTGAGTCCTAAAAGAAGCCGAGTCTTTAGGGGAGGGAGCAGATGATGGGGGGGGGCGGGAAACGTGTGTTGCATGGTCCTTATGAACTTGTCCTGGAGCTTGGGGTTGGACAGTTTATGAGTCCTGGCTGGGCCGTTTACTGACTGTGTGACCTTGTACAAGTGTCTCAACCTCTCTGAGAGAGCTTCCCCCCTCCCCTGTGACATGGAGACTTATTTTAAACAATGCCAGTGACTGCGTGACCACGGGCCTGGCGAGCGGGCGGCCCTCGGTGAACAGCAGCCATTCTTAATGTCCTCACTGCCGACGGATTATATTAAAGAGACATTCGTAGCAACTGTTGACAGCTAAAGAACCCAGATTGCGTGGGTGTGCAAGAAGCAGGCGTTTAGGAGAGGGATTGTTGCCGCCTGAAGCGATGGCCGCTTGGAGCAATGAAGCCGCGGGAAGAAGTTCAGAGACGAACTGGAAACAAACAGCTTTTTATTCTGATAACTTTTCTCTCTGGCTCTAACAACGACTAACACGCGCCACACACACCACCAAAATGGCGCTGACCCAATCAGCAATCTCGGCCAAGTTCCGTGAGACTACGGAAGGCAGCAATGCCCAAAACTCCATGGCCCATAGTCAACCGCAATTTAAGCCATCTCCCCAAACAGGGCTCCTGCAAGGGATGTGTTCGGGGAGTCTCTGGGGAGCCGGAGGGGAGTTCCGGGAGGCTGCCCAGGCAGGGCTCAGGCTGGGGAGGCGCTGTCACCACCGCGCTATGGAAAGATGACTGACTGAGGCCACTTCCTCCCAAGTGGACCTTCCTCCAAGTCCAGCGCCACCCCAAACCCTTTAGCATAAGTTCCTCGCTGCAGGGTGGCCTGTGTTTGCTGTCTCAGCTCACGCTGCACACCTTTCACCCTTGGGAGAAAGTGAGCACCCAAACTCCATTTCAGGGTCCACATTCTTCTTTGCATCCATCCAGTCGTGGGGCTTGATTTTGCACGTCTGCAGCTCCTTCTCTCTGCGCGCTCACCTGCCCTCTGCTTCCGCCTTCCGGTGAACTCCTACTCATCCTTCAAAACCTCCCCCGGAAAGCCCCTACAGAGCATGTCCTCCTGGAGTGACTCCCTCAGGAAGCAAAGCCTTTGTGTCCGGTAGGGTAGAAGGACACATGCCTCTACAACCACCTATGCTGTGCTTGTCCTCAGTAGCTAGTGGTGCTTGGCCCCCCGCAGTTCTTTCATCAGCATTGGACGCTGTTTCCGACTCCATGGACAAGCTCTGCTCGGGCAGAGGGGACCTTCTGCCGGGGGCGGGGCGCTGATGTCCAAGTTCTCGGCTCTCTCCCGGGATGTTCCGGGTCCTCTTCCTCAGATGCTGTTGGCGGACGAGCCCTCCCTCAGCCAATGGCCAGAGGTGTGTGGCGTAAAGACAGGTCACCCGGCCAATCGTGGGACAGCGCCGAAGGGCCATGGGAGCCTGGTGCCTGTGCCGGCGGTGGCCAGGGCTGGCTCTGGTCTGTCCCGGGGCTTCTCTGTGAGGCCCCCCTCCTGCCCGCCGCTCCTCTGCAGGCTGGCCCAGGCGCTGCTTCCCTGAGAACCTGGCCGGCAAGGTCTTCGTCCCCGCGCAGGAGGGGGACACGGATTAACGCCTCATCAAATAGTCCCCAAGCGGATCCATGGAGACGTGGATCCCCGCGGGGCCGAGCGCCCCGAACCAGGAGCGTCCAAGAGAAGCCCCGTGGCCGCTTCACATCCCTGACCCCGCCGCCTGGCACTATCCCAGGCATACAGCAAGTGCTCAACAGATGCTGTAGGACTGATGGCTGCATGAGTCCTGCAGGAGGACAGGATTAGGCAAGAGAATGTGGACGGGTCGCAGCGGCGGCCAGGCCCAGGCGGCAAGTTCCAAGCCGGCGCTCGGGGGGGGGCTCTGCCGGGTGGGCCGGGCTGCTCTGAAGAGCGGAGGGACCGGCGAGTGTCCCGCTTCCTTCCTCAGAGGCCCTGAAGGGCACCGGGATCCCACCGGCTCAGGACACGACTGGCCTTGCCATCAGCAAGGACCCAGCTCCTGCTGCCTCGACTTGAGGCTCCCTGGCCACAAACGGCCTCTCCACAGATGGATTCTGGCAATTAACGCGGCTGTTCGTAAAAGCCCAGGCCCAGGAGAGGCTGACCCTCTTCGGCAGCCTGAGCTGGGCTGGCCTGGTGACCACCAGGGTGGAGAGAGGCCTCTGGGCCTCAGGGGGCACCCAAGGGCCATTTCCCAGCTGAGTGATCTCATGCAAATGACTCACGCCTCACAGCCTCAGTGGCCTCCCCTGGAAAATGGGCCCACTCCAGGCCTCCCCCAGACCAGAGAAGAGCAGCAGCATCTCAGGACTGTCGCCAGGGATGTGCACAATCCCTACCCCACCCCTGGAAGCTGGCTAAGGCCTGAGTCCAATGAGGATTCAAGCTAAATCTGGAATCACATACACAGGGCCTGAATTGCCCCCTGCCTGTGTGACCTGGAGCAAGGTGCTCACCCTCTCTGAGCCGCAGAGAGTTCACCTGTAAAATGGGGCTAATAAAGCCTATTCTTAGAGGTCCCTGAGAGAATTCAGCTGTCCTCCGTAACCCATTTAGGCCTCTCCCTGACTCTGAGCCCAAGTTTGCCTCCGTAATCTTTTCAATTATGGATGCGGCTCTATTGCCAAGGTAATTATTTTGGAGCCTCTGTGAAGTCCACAGAGTGGCTGGCAGAGGCTGTGCCACGTCCCCATCTCTGGCTGGCCCAGTTATTTCTTACCAGTCTGTGTCACTTTTTTTTTTTTAAACATGATACTTCAATTTTTTTCTGATTACATAAGTAACACATGCTCATTGTAGTATATTTGGAAACCACAGAAAAGCACAAAGAAGCAAATAAATATCACCCCGAGATAAACACTGGTAACACTCTGGCGTATTCTCTTGCTGTCTGTATTCTGTGCTGCATCCACATATGTGTATGTATATAAATATTGGCGCTCCTCCCCTAATGTGGGTCATATGGTATCGCTCAGTATAAATCAGATTATAACCTGCCTTTCCCACTTGATAGATCGTGGGCATTTTCTGTATAATAAAATATCCTTTTGTAACACAATTTTTAATCATTTCCTGGCTCCTGTCTGATGCATGCATTCTTTTTTGTGGCTGTCTTTGACTTATTTAACCATATCCCCCAATATGGGTTCCCCTCTCCCCAAATTTCATTATTATAGCCCAATCTATGATGGACACTTTTGTGCTTAAATCTTTGTAGACCTCTTATGTTATTTCCTTAGCATAAATTCTTCAAGGGGAAAGAATTCCCGCTTGAGAGGATACACATATTTTGAAGCAGGACTCATACCCAGGATTTCTGTGGCATAAGATCTATTTACATGATTATATGCTTATTCTTATTAGTATAACATGATTTCCAATTGTTTGGTTGCTAACTACCACTCTCCTGAAAAGGTTTACCGATTTGCATGGTTTCCAATTAGCGTATGAGCGTGCTATTGTCTCATACCACGCCAACATCGGCTACCGGCATTTCATTTTTAAAAAAGCTTTCTCACACACACAAAAAATATCAAAGTGAACTCCCTCCATCCTCAATTCCACCACAGACTTGCTGTGAGACCTTGGGCATGTCCCTGCCCGCTTGGGACTTCAGTATCTTTATCTATCCAGTGACGGGATGAGCTTACATCTTCTGATTATTTTGGTTATAAGTGACAGAAGTCAAACTCAATTGGCTTAAGGCAAGAATGAATCACTGATTGGTTCATATAATTGTGAAGTTCAGGGAGAACTTCAGGCGCAGCTGCATGTAGGACTCCTAGAATCATCAAGCATTCGTTTCTTCTGCATTCGGGGTTTCTACTGCTGTCCCAGTCCTGTGTCCCCTCTCAGAATAGAATCCCAAAGTTCATTTTGATTGGACTAGCTTGCCTGTCATGCACTCACTACAGACCAATCACTGTGGAGAAGGGGCGGGACTATGCTAATTAACCAGACCCAGCCCTCAGGATCGCCCTGCAGTTGCCAGAGATGGTTCCCTCAGTGGACACCAGGGGGCGTGGCCAGAAGCTGGGGGAATGAACACAGACCTTTCTGAGGAGGCTTCTGACCATGACCTTCCAGGAGTCTGGGAACCTCTGGTTTCTCCAGCACATTTCCTGCAGAGGCTTTGCATGCCTGGTTTCTCCATGGCCAATGTCTCCTGCCATTAAATTCATGGGTGACTCGTTTCAGTTATCTTTGCTCTGGGAGTACCGGAGTGGAGGGGAGGTAATTACCATATAGATTTATAGACCTCTGCTCAACCAACAGGGTCCTTTCCCTGCCAAAGCACAAAGCCAGCCTCATAAATATTAATCAGAAGGAAACAGCGATCAACTCAAGTGGGAGAGGAAATGGCAAATTGCTTTTCCTCTCTAGGACATAAAAGCAACGTTCATTTATTGCATGACCAGAGGCTGGCTGGCGGGCTGCCTGTCTCTCCCAGGTCTCAATGACAACATAATAATAATAATAATAATAATAACAACAACAACAACAACAACAACAAAACCACAATGATGTTAGCTACTACTTAGGAAGTACCTACTATCCACTACACATAAATGTGGCACTTCTTGTACAGAATTTATCTCCCATTCTATAGATGAGGAAACCGAGGCTTGGGGAGGTCAGATCACTTTCACAGGAGAACACAGTCTATAGATAATTAAGCCAGGATTTGATCCTGCCCTCAAAGCAGATTCATTTCATTTTTTCTCCCCCCTCCCTTTTTTTAGTACCAGGGATTGAACCCAGGGGTGCTTAACCACTGAGACACATCCCTGGCCCCCTTTTTATATTATATTTAGAGATAGTGTCTCACTGAGTTGCTTAGAGCCTCACTAAGTTGATGAGGCTGGCTTTGAACTTGCAATCCTCCTGCCTCAGCCTCCTGAACTGCTGGAATTACAGGCAGGCACCACCACGCCTGGCTTCGGAACCATTTCTGCTTAACAGGATTTCTGGAAGAGGGAGGAACTCGATTGTCCTTTGTCGTTTGAGTTTTGGGGATTCTATAAATCAGATTTCTATTTTGTCTTTTAGGTGTCAGGGACAGTAAGTAGCAAGGGGCTGGTTGTTGCTTTATTTATTTATTTTTATTTTTTGGTAGGGGAGGTTACAGGGGATTGAACGCAGGGGCACTGGACCACTGAGCCACATCTCCAGCCCTATTTTTTGTATTTTATTCAGAGACCAGGATCTTGCTAAGTTTCTTAGGGCCTTACTAAGTTGCTGAGGCTGGCCTCCTGTCTCAGCCTCCTGAGCTGCTGGGATTACAGGCATGCACCACCACACCGGGCAAGGTTGTTGTTTATAGACCTTGAAGGCTGAAGCTCTGCAAAGATCCACTCCTGCTCTGGCTTTGGACGGGAACCAGGTTTATATGTTTTGCCCTGACTTCAGGTCCATAATCACTTTGCCTTCGTACCAGTCTCAGACCCATTGTACAGACAAGAACACTAGGCTGGAGGGATGATTTGAGACCAAATCTCAATTTTCATTCATCTGTTCCATGACTATTTAAGTAAACGCTTAGCGGACTCTTAGATTCCTCCTAAACCACCTCAAGGCTCGCAGATAATCTCTTGCTCACTCGGAAACTTGATGACTGAGGCCCCCGGACTACTGGGGGCCAGGATACGTGGCACACTGGATCTGAGTTCCTGCGTTTGTTCCCAAGTCTGTTTATGCCCGTTGTACTTGCTATAGTCACACAATTAAACTAAGCACACCAATTCAATTAAATGTAGTGTGCAAAGAGGGAAATGGTTCTCTGAGTAGGAACCCGGATGCTACATGAAGATTCCCCGGGCGAGCGTTCTTTGGGGGTGGAGGTGAGGAACCCGCCTCTGTGCAATCGGGTGTGGGAGGAGCCTGTTGAGGTTCGGAGCCTGAGCACCCGGAGGGCTTTGCAAGACGTGTGCGCCTTCCCGACTGCCGAGACCGCTCTGTGAAAAGTGCCCCCTTCCTCTCTTAAGATTAGTGCACCCATGAACGTGTGTTTCAGGGGGAAAAATGTTAAGGGATTTATCATTTTTGTTGTTGTTGTTCTTAGTTTTAACCAACTTCCTTAGGACGGACTGACCTGTTCCTGGTCCTGTGTGTACTGGGTGCAAAGCCTGCCTAGTGTGCCTTCCACCATCCATCCTTTCCTCTCTTCTGTTCTCCCTCCTTCCCCTCCTGCCTACAAATATTAATTGAGTGTCTACTACATGCAGCCCTTGGGCTGACTCTGGGGAAATGCTAGCGGTCCCTCCTCTCAAGCAACTTATAGGCTAGAAGAGAAGACAACCACATCAGTCAACCAGGAAATCCAGCGATAATCAAAAATGACTTTAAATGCCTTGAAAAGGAGAGATAGTGAAAAAGAACCGCGGAGGAGGCTGCACTAGAGGAAATCAGGGAAGGCTTCCAGGAGGAGGTGACACTGAAGCTGAAACTCCTTTGACAAGAAGGAGCTGGGGAGAAAGCCAGGAGAAGATGTTCCATGGAGAGAGGAACCATAAGGGAGGGTTAGAACCAGCTGAGAAAGGGGCGGGAGGCAGTCGAGGGCAACTGGAGTCTGAAGGATGGGGAGGCTCAGGATGATCTGAGAGGCCGGCAGGGTCTGGAGGCTGAGATGGAGACTTGGATTTGATGAGACAGGAAGTAGGAATCTTGGAAGAGCTCAACTGGGGTGCCCGTCCTCGCGCTATCTCTGTTACTTTTAAAATTGAACCTTTCATTCTGGGATGATTATAGATTCGTATGAGCTGTAAGAAATAACGCAGAGATTCAATGCACATTTTATCTGGTCCCTGTTGTGGGACCATCTTGCAAAACTATGGCACAATATCACAACGTGGATGTGACCTTGGAACCATCAGGATCAGATCACTCCCATCACCACAGAGAGCCTTCCTATTGCCCTTGAGAGTGACTCCACCCTCCCTCTCACCCCCACTTCCCCTCGATCCCTGGCAAACATTTCCTCATTTCTATCAACTTTGTCATTTCACAAGTGTTCTACAAATCAAATCATATAACCCTTGATCTTTTGCAATGGGCTTTCCCTCACTAAGCACAGTTCCTCCAGAGTAATCCAAGTTGCTGAGGGTATCAATGTTTTCACCCTTTTCTATCACTGCGTAGTATTCTACAGCATGGATATACCACAGGGGCTCAACCAGTTACCCACTGAAGGACACCTGATTGTCTCTAGTTCCTGGCCATTACAAATAAAGCTGCTATAAACATCCCTGAACAGGTTTTTGTGTGTATTTAAATGTTTTTTTACCTGGGATAAATGATCAAGTGCTCAATTTCTGGGCCCCATGGCATTTGCACATTTTGTAAGGACCTGTGAAACTTTTCCAGTGTGGCCACCCCACTCGATGCTCCCATCTGAAATGCACAAGTGATCCCATATCTCTGCGTCTTTAGATGCCAGCCTTGTGCCATGTCACTATTTTTTTTTTGGGGGGGTGGGGATCTCTCACTGTGGTTTACGTTGCACTTTCCCAGTGGCTCACGATGTCCAGCATTGATTTCTGCAGGTGACCATTGCCATCTGCGGATCCTCTCTGGTAAACCAATGCTCTTTTACAAATGCGTCCCTCTGCCTTTATGGGCCAGCCCTTGTCTCCTCATGGACAGTGAACTCCTTAAGACCTGCTTCTGACCCACACATGATGCTCCGTAAATGCTCCTCCAGTAAACAGATTCAGGACTAGGGGCCTTGTGAAAACTTGGACCTGGCCAGGCACGGTGGCACACACCTGTCATCCCAGCGGCTCAGGAGGCTGAGGCAGGAGGATCAAGAGCTCAAAGCCAGCCTCAGCAACAGGGAGGCCCTAAGCAACTCAGTGAGACCCTTTCTCTAAAAAAAAAAAACCAAAAAAAACAAACAAACAAACAAACAAAAAAAACCAAATAGGGCTGGGGTGTGGCTCAGTGGTCCAGTGCCCCTGAGTTCAATCCCTGGTAGCCCCCACCCCCCAAAAAAAATCAACTTGGACCTGGCTTTCTCTGGGTCAGTGTCTCCTTTATTGTAGCATAGATTCTGTCACCAAAAGCATAAATCTCCCTGTGCACACAGGCGTGCAGTGGGTGGTGTCGGTACATTTCATCTAAAAAGGATTCAATGCCCAGAGACTTGCACTTGCTGTATAATTAGGTCTAGCAAAGCTTATGAATGTAGTCCCAGATTATAATCACTTTTTAATTATATTTACCTTTGTCGGCAGAGAGGCGAGTGTATTATTGGCTCTGGGAGGTAACAATTCCAATCTTCATCCAAAGAGGCAGGCGCCCTGAGGAGCACCTACGGGCAGGAAAAAATGCCTGGGAAGGAACCAGAGAAATTAAAACAGGTCTGCAGATGCAGACCCATGGCTTCTTGACGGTCCTGGCTTCTGCAGCTAGACCCCAAAGGTCTTAAGGTTATTATACCAGGGATTTTACACCAGGGGGTTGGGAGACCAATAGCAGGTCAGCTCTGCAGCATTGACTACCTTCTGGGGACAACGCTGAGCACTTCTTGTATCTCATTTAATCTGCACCAGTAGCCCTGGGCAGTACCTCTTTGTCATTGTCATTACCATTTTTTTTGGGGGGGGGGTGTGCCAGGTATTGAACTCAGGGGCCCTCGACCACTGAGCCACATCCCCAGCCATATTTTGTATTTTATTTAGTGACAGGGTCTCACTGAGTTGCTTAGCGCCTCACGGTTGCTGAGGCTGACTTTGAACTGGTGATCCTCCTGCCTCAGCCTCCCGAGCCGCTGGGATGACAGGAGTGCACCATTACCATTTTACAGGTACAGAGGCTACTGAGGCACAGAGAGGACAAGTGGCTTGCCCAAGGTTAGACAGCCAGGAAGAAGCCAAGCTAGAATTCAAATTCAAGTTCAGCTCTGTCAAGGATGGTTTAGCATACGCAAATCAATAAATGTAAGTCAACACATAACTAGAATTAAGAATGAAAATCCCACCATCACCTCAATAGATAACAGAGGAAGTCTTTGAAAAATTCAGTCCCCATTCAGGATGAAAGCACTGAATAAATACCATATTTTCTTTATCCATTCATCTGTTGACAGGTATCTAGGCTGGTCCCATAACTTGGCTATTGTGGATTGTGCTGCTATAAACATTGATGTACAGGAATCACTATAGCATGCTGATTTTCAGTCTTTTGGATAAATACCAAGGAGTGGAATAGCTGGGTTGTATCATGGTTCTATTTATTGTCTTTTGAGTAATTGCCAAAGTGGTTGTTAAAAAAACATATAGAATAAACCAGGGATAGAAAGAACTTACCTCAACATCGTAAGGGTTCTATATCACAAACCCGAAGCCATCATCTTAGTGAATGGGGAAAAACTGAAAGCATTTCCTTTAAAATCTGGAACATGCAAGACTGTTTGCTCTCACCACTCCTATAGGACTAGAAGTTCTAGCCCGAGTAATTAGGCAAGAGAAGAAAATAAAAGGGCTAAAAATAGGAAAAGAAGAAGTCAAATTACCACTGTTTGCAGATGATTATGACCCTATACTTAGAAGATCCAAAAAGCTCCACCAGAAGACTGCTACAGCTAATAAATTCAGCAAAATAGCTGGCTGCAAAACCAACATACAGAAATCAGTAGCTTTTCTATGCACCAACAGTGAACCTGCTGAGGAAAAAAAAATCAGAAAAACAATCCCATTCATAATATCCTCAAAAAAGAAAAAAGAAAGCAAAATGAAAAGAGAAACAACCTAGGAATAAATCTAACCAAGGAGGTGAAAGACCTCTAAAGTGAAAACCACAGAACACTAAAGAAAGAAATGAAAGACAATAAGACATGTGGAAAGACATCCCATGTTCATGGATAGGCAGAGTGAGATTGTTAAAGTGGCCATGCTACCCAGAACAACATACAAGTTCAATGCAATCTGCACCCAACTTCCTATGACATTCTTCACAGTTCTGAAGTTCATTTGGGAGAAAAAAAGACCCTGAACAGCCAAAGCAATTTGAAGACCTAAAAGGCAATGTGGGAGGCATCGGAACACCTGATTTCAAATCATACCCCAGAGCTAGAGTAACAGACACTGCACAATACTGGCATAAACCAGACACACAGACCAATGGCACAGAATAGAAGACACAGGGACCCACACCAATACAGTCCACGGATCCTTGATGAACGTACCAAAGCATTCATTGGAGAAAAGACAGCCTTTGTAACAAGTGGTGCTGGGAAAACAGGTTGTTATTTGTAGAAGAGTGAGAGTAGACCCTTGTCTCTCACCCTGCACAAAAGTCAACTCAAAATGGACTGAAACCTAGGAGTTAGATAGGGACTGCGTCTCCTAGAAGAAAACGTAGGGTCAGCGCTCCAGCACATCGGCAGAGGCGAGGACTTTCTCGGCAGGACCTAAAGCTCAGGAAATAGTGCCAAGAGTTAATAAATGGGACGTCATCAAATTAAAAAGCTTCTGTAGCAAAGGAAACAATCAAGAATGTGAAGAGAGACCCTACAGGACGTGAGAGCATCTTTGCTAGCTACTCTCCTGGCAGAAGATTAATATCCGGGATCTATAAACAACGCCCCCCAAATTGACTACCCCAGACCCCCAAGTAATCTGATTAATAAATGAGCAAATCAACTAAATAGACACATCTCAAAAGAAGAAAAACAGATGACCAATAAATATATGGACAAGTGTTCAACATTATTAGCAATTAGGGAAATGCACGCTGAGGCCAGGCGCGGTGGCTCACACCTGTCGTCCCAGCGGCTTGGGAGGCTGAGGCAGGAGGATCATGAGTTCAAAACCAGCCTCAGCAACAGTGAGCAAGTCAGTGAGAACCTGTCTTTAAATAAGATACAAAATAGCGCTGGGGATGTGGCTCAGTGGTCAACTGTCCCTGAGTTCAATCCCTGGTACCAAAAAAAAAAAAACAAAACCTACACTGAGATACCACCTCACACCAGTCAGAACAGCAGTCATCAAGAATACAAATAATAATGAATGCTGAAGAGGATGTGGAGAGAAAGGAGCACTTTTACACTGTAAATTAGTGTAACTGCTATGGAAATGAGTATGGAGGTTCCTCAAAAGACCAGGGATGGAGCCACCAGAGGACCCAGCTACATCCCTTCTTGGTATTGACCCTGAAGAACTGAAGCCATCACCACAGTGACGCCGGCACACCCATGTTTACAGCGGCACGATTCATGATAGCCAAACTATGCGACCCGCCCAGGTGTGCATCAGCGGATGAATGGGTAAAGAAAATGTGGCCAGTGTGCACAATGGAGCTGTCTTCAGCCACAAGGAAAAGTGAGATCGTGACTTGCAGGATGATGGATGGGACTAGAGCGCATCATGCTCAGTGAAATAAGCCAGCCCCAGAAAGTCAAGGGTGCCGTGTTTTCTCTCCTATGTGGAAGCTAGAGAGAGAAAAAGGAAAATAAAGGTGAGGGGTGGGTGGGCAGGTCTCACAACATACAAGAGGGACCAGTAGAAGAGAAGAAAGGGAGCGGGGGGGGGGGGGGAGAGAGGAAACGGGGAGCCACGGGGCCTGATCTTGACCCGTGTTGTGAGCTGTCGTGTTCTGTCAAGTGCGTGTGTGAGTACGTGACAAAACAGATTCCGAAAACTGAAAAATGTGTATGATTATAATCCACCAATAGAGAGGGAAAGAAAATTTTGCTTCAAAAAATTTTTCAGCTCTGAGCTGGGCGCAGGGTGGCGCACTGCCTGTCATCCTGGCAGCTGCCTACGGGAGGCTGAGGACCAGGAGGATCGCGAGTTCAAAGGCAGCCTCAGGGCCACATATTCAGGTGGAACTTATGGCTTCCAGGCAGCCCTTCCTAATTAGGGTCCTTAAGCAACAACTCAGTGAGACCCTGTCTCTAAATAAAATAGAAAATAAATAGGGCTGGGGCTGTGGCCCAGTGGTGGAGCGCCCCTCACTTCAATCCCCCGTATACCCCACCCCAAAAATTCAGCTCTGCCAGATGTCAAAGCCCTGGTAGGGAGCCCTGGGGCTGCAGCCGGCTCTGACCTTGATTTCCTGTAGGCGGACCCTCTGCCTCACATCCCCCCGTCCCGCCCCCTCTGCTCAGCCTCTCTGGCTCAGGAGGTCTCGCTCTGGACAGGTGTGGTGGCCCTCGCTTCCTCCCCATGGACAGGAGACCTAGAGTCCCCCTCTCACGACGGCCTTCCCGGTCCCCATGATCCCTGCTGCCAGCAGCATCCAGAATCCCTGTCCAGAAAGTTCTCAGCCCAAAGCACCCTGCGATGGCAAGGGTAACGACGATGGTCAGACACTTATTGAGCACTTACTGCATGCTGGGCACTATGGAAAGTTCTTAGTGATTTTCAGAATGTGGTTCCTTGGCCGGCAGCCCCGACATCACTCAGAAGCTTACAAGAAATGCTCAGTCCTGGGCCCCGGTGGCCCCTGGTCTACGGAGTTGGAAGCGCGGGGTGTGGCCCACTCTGGGGACACTGGTACTCAGCTCTGAAAGCCACTCTGTTAAGTCACGGAAGTTCCACAGCTGCCCGAGCAGGCGCTGTCTGCTCCATTTTATAGATGAGGAAGCTGAGGCTCAGGAGGGAGGCCACAGGCCCACGCCACAGCGCCGGCCGCTAGGTGGGGTCGTGCCTTCCTCTCCCTCTCTGCCCCCAGCCCAGCCTGTGGCTGCCCTGTCCTTGAGGAATCCTGGGGCGAAGCTGTATCCTGCACCCCGTTTGCCCCTAGAGGGTCTCATCTGGAGAGGCTCAGCCTCGTGCCGTTGACCTGGACGAGACGACTTTCTCGTGGTGGACTCTTGTGCACACTGGAGGGAATTCTACAGCCTCCTTAGATACCAGTGCCTCCTCCTTCTCCATTCCGGTTGTCACAACCAAGCACTGCTAAAAGTCCCCGCAGGAGAAAAATTGTCCCTGCCTGACAAACTCGGGTCTAGATCTATCAGCTGCTTCTTTCCCAGATGGAAGGAGACATCCAGCTTCCATAGTCCCACCACTTCCCTCCCCTCCCACTGGGCTTATTGTGCATGAATTAATGTCAAGGGAAAGTTTTGAAGTTAAGATACACCCGAGTTCAAATCCCTGTCTTGTAGCTGCAGTGTGACTGTGACTCACTGTGCCTCTCGGAACCTCAGTCTCTTCCTCTGTAAGGTGAAGGGGAGTGGGGAGACTGTGCCACCAGGCGGTTGGAGGATTAACTTTTCTGTAGCATCAGACAGACTTGGGCTCAGTTGCACACCTCCTTATTAATCAATGATCTGTGTGGCTTTGGGACAGCTGCTCATTTCCCTTACTCCTTAGTTTTCTTATCCGTTCGGGCATATCCCTATGCTTCGTTACAATGATTAGCCCCTACGGAGTGCATAGTGCACGGTCATAGGTGGGGAGTCTATGCAGTGCACAGAGCAGCACACAGTGGGCGATTAATAGAGGTTCAGGCCGGGTGCCACCCTTGAACCTGGGTCTGACTTCCCTGATTGGCTCTCCCAGGAGGGACCAGACCTGCCGTCCCTGCTGGCAGGTGTGTCGGAGCTCACGGGCTGTCCCCACCCAGGAGCCCCTGCCTGTGGGCTGGCCCCACCTTGCCCTGTGCCCGTCTTTGCTGTGTCTCTTGGGCACTTGGGACCACAGACCATGGCTCCCAGTGGTGACCAGGGCCGGAGGGAGTTGGCTTCGCCACTTTCCCAGTGTCGGGGATGAACACTGACCACCAGGGTGCCGGGTGCCGGTCTGACACCTTCCCCTCTGTGGTCCCCTGGCGGACGACATCTTCTCATTTCACCTCAGCTCGGTTTCCTCAGCTGTAAAACAGAGGACAGACGTGTAGGTGTCACCTTGGTCCCTCTTCCCAGAGACCAATTCTGTCCATCGGCCTCTGTGGGATTTCTTCTTGCCTTCCAGACTGTCCCGGGCTTCGCTCGACTCAGATGACCGCGGCTGACTCCTCTTCCCTTGCTCACCAGGGGCGTTTCCTATGTTTGCAGGGCTTCAGGGCGCACCGTGACGTGAAGCCATGACATCCTCAACTCTGGGCATGTTTCCTCCTAGAACAGGTCACTGGTTTCTTAAGAATATTCTCTAAAGACTTCAACCCATCTATCTACCTGTCCATCTCCCCATCATCCATCCATCCATCCACCTATCCATCCATTCATCAATACTTCCAACCTCCTACTCATTCATTTATTCAACGCTCCATCTGTTTATCAATCCATTCTTCCCATCGAGCCATTGATTCATGCATCCTTTATGTATCCATTCATTCAATTGCCTGTCCATCCGTCCATCCATCCACCCAGTCATCCACCTATCCATCCATCCATCCATCCACATATACTTCCACTAATCCATCCATCCACCAATTTACTCATGTGTTCATTAATTTACCAATTTGTTTGTTCACTTTCTGAATCACAAAGGATTTTTGGCTTTTGCCCTATGAAATGATTAATTTTCTTTCAACTTTGCAAGACCTTGCTTGGCATGCATATAATTTAGTTAAGGCAGTCTGAGCATTGCTGTGAATGCATTATATTTTTACATCAATGATTCACATTTAAGTCAGTAGATTTTGAGTCAAGCAGATTACCCTCTATAATGTGGGTGGTCTTCATCTAACTAGTTGATGGTAGGCTTAAGAGATAATAATAAAAAAAAGACCGAAATTCCCTGAGAAAGGGAATTCTGCTTCCAACTTCCACTGTTACCTTAACTATTCCTTTTATTTTCAGACTGGCCTGTTCTGCAGATTTTGGACTTGACAGTTTCCCCAAAGTATGAGTTGCTTCCTTAAAATCAATCTCTCTCCTCTCTCTCTCCCTCTCTCTCTCCCCAGTCATCCTCCCTTATCTGTGGTTTTGCTTTTCTTACTCTGAATAACTTCTGACCAACTGTGGAAAGATAAGTATAAAATGAGAATTCCAGAAATAAACAATTCAGAAATGTTAAAGCTACTAGGAGCAGTGTGATGAAATTGCACTCTGTATCAACTGGGACACGAATCATCCTTTTTTCCAGCATATCCATGCTGTATATGCTACCCTCCTGTTATCACTTAGCAGCCATCTTGGTTATCAGATCAACTGGTGGGTATCACACAAGAAAGACCACATTCATTTAATTTTTATTGCAGTATATTTTTCTACTCATTCTGTTTTATTATTAGCTATTTTTGCTCATCTTTTGCTATGCCAAACTTACAAATCAAACTTTATATATACACACACACATATGTGTGTGTGCGTATGTGTGTGTGTGTGTGTGTGTGTGTGTGTGTGTGTGAGTTTGATACCGTGTATGTAGGATTTGATACTGCCTGTGGTTTCAGATACCCACTGAGAGTCTTATAATGTATGTCCCACAGGTAAGGAGGAACTTCTTTGTGTGTATATATGTAATAAATGTGTAGGTAGAGATACGGGCAGTTTATCTTAAGAATTCTAACTAATAAAATCTATAACCAAAAATGATTGAGAGGCGTCAGAAGCAATTATTGCCTTCATGGTACTTTCACAGTTTATTGGGGAAAACAGAAAATGAAACTCCAAATTATAATACATGTGTTAAGGGTGTGATAGGAGGCATACACTATTCTATGTAAACCCAGGAAAGTTCTTCAAACCCCATTATAGTAAGTGTCCTAAATATTTGATGCTCATCTAACTGATCATTCGATATAGTCATGAAACTAGACTGGGTGGCGTCTAAAGAGATGGTATTTGAGGTGAGGAGGTCTTTCATTGAAATGTGCTAAGAAGGGACTTCCAGGAGGAGAGGCAGAGAACAAAATGGCATTGGGCACCATTTTCAGGAAACTCCAATATTGCATCACTGTGGAGGGTGCTTGTTGGGAGGATGGAAGAGAGAGAGAGAGAGAGAGAGACTTCTTGGACATGGAGTCCACAGCCTTGGACAAGGCCATCAACAGCCAGTTTCTAATGGATTTTCTGGCTCACCTCAAGGGTTAGACTTCAATGGCCAGTAGAAGCCATTGAAGAGATTTGTATTTCAAAGGAATGAATCACCAGTTTCCGCGGCCTAGAGGACTGATGAGCAAGTGCCTCAGCTATGTGTTGCTGGGTAACAAGTGACTTTGGAACGTGGGTTATGTTGGATTCCAGGCAGAAGCTGCACCTCCCAGGCAGAAGGCCACACCTCCCCAGATACCTTGTGAAAAACTACAGCTCCCAGGATCCTCAGCGTGACCAAAAAAACCTGACCAGCATATGCCCTGTCCACTACCCCCCCCCCCCCCCCGACCTCTGCCGCCCTATAGGGCAAGGACTCACTCCAAGGGGGTTTTATGACCCCTACTCTATTTAAGCCAGCCCCGGACTAAACTCGCTCTCTGTTCCTGCCTCTCTCTGTTCCTGCCTGTCCCTATTCCCGTCCATCCCTTCCCAACCCCCCTTCCCTTCCCTTCCTTTCCCTACCCTTGCCCACGTGGCACCCCAATAAACCCTTTTATTTCACTAACAAGGTGTTCCCGGCTAAGTTAACTTATGTTTCAGCATTTTTTCTAACAGGTTAAAAGAACGCGCATATAGGATCTCTGTTTCAGGATGTCAAGCTTTCGGAGCCGCTCAGATGAGTGGTCCTGGTTCCGGATCTCCCATTCAGTGGCAGCCAGGAGGCCAGCCGGGGCTGTGCACACATGAAAGCTTGGACAGGGCGGAAGCGTCTGCTTCCAAGATGGCTCCTCACACAGGTGCCAGCAGGAGGCCTCGATTCCCTGCCACAGGAACCTCAGCAAAAGGTCACTTCGAGTGTCCTCACAACATGGCTGCTGGCTTTTCCCAGTGTGTGTGAGAGAGAGGAGGAGGAGGAGCAGGGAGAAGAGGAGAAGAAGAAGGAGGAGGGAAGGAGGGGGAGGAGGAGATAGGGGGGAGGGGGAGGAGAGGGGGAGGGGGGGGAAGGAGGGGGAGGAGGGAGGGGGGAGGAGGAGGAGGAGGAGGGGGAAGGAGGGGGGGGGGGAGGAGGGGGAGGAGGAGGGGGAGGGGGAAGGAGGGGAAGGAGGGAGGAGGGGGAGGAGGGGGAGGGAGGGGGGAGGGGGGGGGGAGGGAGGGAGGAGGGGGGGAGGAGGAGGGAAGGAAGGGGGGAAGGAGGGGGGGGGAGGGGGGGGGGGGAGGAGGGGGGGGGGGGGGGGGAGGAAGAGAAATGGAAGAGGAAGAAGAAATAGAAGGAGGGGGAGAAATAGAATAAGAAGGAAAAGAAGAAGGAGGAGGAGAAAGAAATAGAAGAGGAAGGAGAAGGAGGAAAAGGAGGAGGAGAAGTAGAAATAGAAGAAGAAGGAAGAGGAGAGGAGGAGGAAAAGATGAAGGAGAAGAGGAGGAGGAGGCGGGACAAAGAGGAAGGAGGAGGAAAGGGGGGGGGAGTGGGGGGGGGGGGGGGGGGGGGGGGGGGGGGGGGGGGGGGGGGGGGGGGGGGGGGGGGGGGGGGGGGGGGGGGGTGGGGGGGGGGGGGGGGGGGGGGGGGGGGGGGGGGGGGGGGGGGGGGGGGGGGGGGGGGGGGGGGGGGGGGGGGGGGGGGGGGGGGGGGGGGGGGGGGGGGGGGGGGGGGGGGGGGGGGGGGGGGGGGGGGGGGGGGGGGGGGGGGGGGGGGGGGGGGGGGGGGGGGGGGGGGGGGGGGGGTGGGGGGGGGGGGGGGGGGGGGGGGGGGGGGGGGGGGGGGGGGGGGGGGGGGGGGGGGGGGGGGGGGGGGGGGGGGGGGGGGGGGGGGGGGGGGGGGGGGGGGGGGGGGGGGGGGGGGGGGGGGGGGGGGGGGGGGGGGGGGGATGGGGGGGGGGGGGGGGGGGGGGGGGGGGGGGGGGGGGGGGGAGGGAGGGGGGGGGGGGGGGGGGGGGGGGGGGGGGGGGGGGGGGGGGGGGGGGGGGGGGGGGGGGGGGGGGGGGGGGGGGGGGGGGGGGGGGGGGGGGGGGGGAGGGGGAGGGGGGGAGGAGGGGGGGAGGGGGGGGGGGGGGGGGGGGGGGGGGGGGGGGGAGGGGGGGGGGGGGGGGGGGGGAGGGGATGGGGAGGGGGGGGGGGGGGGGGGGGGGGGGGGGGGGGGGGGGGGCGGGGAGGAAGGGGGCAGGGGGGGGGGAAGGTAGGAGGTGGAGTGAGAGAGATGGGAGGGAGGATAGGAAGGGGAGAGTAAAGAAAGGGGGTGGAAAGAGAGGAAAGGGAGAAGGAGAAGAAGGGGGAGATGGGGAAAGGGGGGGAAAGGAGGGGAGCAGAAGGGAGATAAGGGAGACACAACAGGAAAGAAGGAGAGAGGAAAGGGGGAGGGGGGTGGGGGAAAAAGGGAGGAGGGAAGGGGGGGAAAAAAGAAGAGGAAAGGGGGAAGGAGGGGGAGGAGGAGGGGGAGGAGGAGGGGGAGGAGGAGAAGAAGGAGGAGGAGGGGGAGGAGGAGAAGAAGGAGGAGGAGGGGGAGGAGGAGAAGAAGGAGGAGGAGGGGGAGGGGGAGGAGGAGAAGAAGGAGGAGGAGGGGGAGGGGGAGGAGGAGGGGGAGGGGGAGGAGGAGGGGGAGGAGGAGGGGGAGGAGGAGGGGGAGGAGGAGAAGAAGGAGGAGGAGGGGGAGGAGGAGAAGAAGGAGGAGGAGGTAGCCTGCTGTAATAGGCATGGAGACTTGTTGTCTGTGTTCCTGGGAAGCAGGAAGCAGTGAGGGTGATAATAGGAGAATAATAGGAGCCCTCCCCCATCTGAGGTCTTGCTGGGGGCTGGACTCAGCGCCACCCACACCCTGCCTCTCCGACCTTGGATAAGTCACCTTCTCCTGTCCTTGAGCCCTGTTATGGTTTACATCTGGAGTGCCCATTCCCAACCCCCACCCCCCCAAAAAGTCATGTATCATAAGGTTCAGAGGCAAAATGGTTAGATTGTGAATGGGCTGGGCTGCAGCCCTATGCATAAGTGGATTAATCATTTTGTGGATTATTATAATTTGGGATCGATATTGGGTGGCGACTTCTGGGCAGGGTGGGGCATGGCTGGGGGAACTAGGTCATTGGGAGGCGTCTGTGACCTCCAGGACTCTGTCTCTGGCCCTCTTCCTCCCTCTCCCTGGCTGCCCTGAGCCAGCCAGCTCTCTCCCCCGCGTCCTCCGCCATGATGCTTTTGCATCAGGTCCAGCAGACCATGCACTGAATCCTCTGGAACCATGGGCCAAAATAAGCCCTGTCCTCCTCAAAGTTGTTCTTGTAGGATATTTTGGTCACAGTGATGACAAGCTGACTAGTGCAGCAAAGCCCTATTTTTGTCATCTGTGAAATGGGAGCCGTAACACCTCCCTTGAAGGAGTGTGGTGGAGACGGCGTTAGGCGGTGTAGACGGAGCCCGTGGCACCTGCTGGCTGTTCAGGAGGTCTGGGCTGCTCTTCCCGCCCTCCTCACCAGGAGAGTGTGCTACATCGTGTCTGTGACGTGCCAAGTGTGTTGTGCTCCTGGACGAGGCGGCGTCTCTGCTGGACCAGCTCCTGGGGTTTTTCCGGCCTCAGTTTCTCACCTATCCGGTGGGGTTGTTGTTCATCTTAACCCCCTAAAGGCCGAAAAGGCGGCCACCTTTGAAATTCCCACTTAGTCTGTGTGACATTGGACTTCAGATATCTTGTTTATACAGAAACAGGAAGTCCGAGCCGCCCTCATCACTATCTGTGCCTTTGTCCCAGATGTCCTCATGGCCCCGTCTTGCTTCAGTTACTATGGCTCCGTAACAGCACCCCAGAACCTAGGGGCGTCAGGCAGCCACTCAGACGCTCGTGGAATCTGGGGCCGGAATTCATACCTGCACAGTGGGGACCTCGTCTCTGCTCCCCCAAGGGCCCTGGGGCTCTGCAGAGGAGGACTTGGAGGCTGAATGGGAACCCCAGGCACCATGGATTCTTCTGTGCAGCCATGCTGACGCTGGTGCAGCACTGTGGGGACCCCTCCAGGCAGCTAGGGAGGATGCAGCCGCTTCCTAATAGCATAAGGGTGGGCTACGAACGTGTATGGGGGGTGGGGAGAGAGAGGGAGGAGGGAAGGAGAGAGAGAGGGAGGGAGAAAGGGGAGAGAGAGAGAGAGGAGAGAAGGAAGAGAGGGGAGAGGGGGGAGAGGAGGAGAGAGGAGAGAGGGAGAGAGAGAGGGAGAGGGGAAGAGAGGGAGAGAGTAAGAGAGTGAAAAGTGGAGAGAAGGAAGAGAGGGAGAGAGAGGGGGCAAACTCCAAACGGAAACAGAAACCTTGTTATAGTTCCACCTTGGAAGCCCAATGGCTTCACTTCCACTACACACACACACACACACACACACACACACATTCGCACACATTTTTGAAAAATACCACCTGCCAGCTCTTTCCTGGCTCTTAGGTAAAAACACAGGGCCTGGGTCCCTGCAGGCAGCCTCTGGGTGACCACGTGCACTGTCTCTCTGCAACCGATATGAATTTGCTCCTAGGACCAACCCCCCCCCCCCCCCCCCCGGTCTGTAACGACCAGGGCCCCGAGATGTGTGTAGGAGACACACCTCCCCTCCCATCAAAGGCGGCCCTCCCCCTGGTTGCTCTCAGCTCAGGGGAGTGGGGACCCCGCAGCCCCTCCAAGCTGGGGAGAGGGACATACCCCCCCATCTGGACTGCCACGACAACCCAGGCCCCTCCCTCGGTCCCCCCAGGGGCTCCAGGGCTCTCAGCTGGAGGAAGAAGAAAACAGAAGGAGCCTCGCCCACAGCCTCCCTCCCTAGCCTCCCTCCCTAGCCTCCCCTCCCTGGGGTTTGTGAGCAGGGCTCCCAGCTGGACCCAGCCTGGCGGGACGCCTGGGCGGCAGGCGGCAGGCTGCGGAACCTTCTGGAAAACCACCCAGAGTCACAGGATTGCGTCCTGGGGGGAAGATCGTGTTTATTCTCATGACGCGAGCAGATTCAACTGAGGGCCAGTATGTCACCAACCCTGGGGCACTGCGCTGGGCATGCGCGGGAGCCCCCGGGCCCGCTGGGGGGACGACTGATTGACAGGCAGCTTGGCTGAGTGGGGGGAGTAGAGACGGCCCTGCACTCGGGCGGGAGGCCATGGGAGGCTGCCTGGAAGAGGCGACGCGGGCGGAGGGTTAGGTCAGCTAAGAGTGGACAGGAGGGACGGAGGCGCAGGGCGGCCTGGCCCGGTCCAGAGCCAGGAGCGGGGGACAGCAGCAGGGCCACAGCTGCGGCCGCGGGGCCAGGGGGGTCTTGACATCAGCGCCCCTGAGCTCGTCCTGCCCCTGGACCCGGGGTGGCCGCCGCCTGGCGGCTTCTCTCCCCCTTGCTGGGGGCGCCCTTCCTCAACCCGGGAGGCAGAGCTCCTCTGCAGGTCTGGGGGCCGAGCTGGTGAGGGGGCGTCTTTGGGGCAGGAGAGGAAGGGGATGTTGGAGGGAGCTGCGGGGGTGGGTGTGGAAAGGACGTGAGGGGCCCAGGGCGGCCGGCCAGAGCCGGCGCGGACAGCAGAGGGGTGCAGCTGCAGAGCAGAGGCCGGGGAGGCCGAGGCTGAGCCCGGGACACAGCGAGGGCCAGCGGGAGGGCGAGGCAGGAAGCTGTGCGCATGCGTGTGCGAGCGTCGTGTGCGCCGTGTACCCTGTGGGCGTGTGTCTGCGCATGCGCGTGTGTGTGCAGCGAGGCTCCCAGCGGGCACTCAGGGCTCACGGAGGCTCCACACACACACACACACACACACACACACACACACATACACACGCTTCACATCATCCGTCCTTTCACATGGCCAGAAGGGCCTGTGCCCCCGCTGCGGGCTGCTCCTCCTCCCCGTAGCCAGGGAGATGACCCTGGTGGCTAACCAGAGGACACACGGGCACAGCCCGAGCACAGGTAAAGCCCAGCTCCGTGCTGCTCCCTGGAGAAGCGGGTGACGTGTACATTGCACCGACTTTGACCCGGGCACCACGTGACGATGCCCACGTGCCAACCTGCTGGCCCTGCAGGACTGAAAGTGGACCAGGACTGCCTGGGAAAGGCCTCGCCCCCTCCCCAGCCTGCTGGGCAGGAGAGGGGCTGGTGGCCCTGTAACTCCATGTGCTCGGGGGCCCCCTCAGGGGGTCTGCAGTCCTGCCCCTGGCCCAGCCGCCTCCCAGCCTCCTGGCCGTGTCCCGGCTCTCAGGTACAGGAGGGCCTCCGCTGGAACGCCCGCCCAGCATCCTGAGGTCCATGGACACAGCCGGGGGTAGGAGGCTGGGTCCTGGCCAGGAGAGTCGAGACAACCCCTCCACCCTCCCCACCTGCTGCATCACCAGAAGAACCTGTGAGAGCAGCTGCCTCGGTGGTCAGGCCCATCTGACAGACGAGGTCCCCAAGGTGCAGAAAAGGTGAACTCACGCTGCCCATCGTACACACAAGTGGTAGAAGCTGGGCATGGGATGGGGGCTTCTGAATCCGAGGGACATGCACTCCTCCCTCCTCCAGTGCCCTCAAGGACACAGGTGGTGAGAAGGGAGCACTCTGAAGCTGCTCCGAGGAAGGAGGAAAGAACCACCTGGAGTTCGGAACAGACAGCACTCCCCAAAGGCAGAGTGGGAGTCTGACTTGTGAGGAGGGTGGTGGTCAGAGGAGGAGACGGCAGGTGCAAAGGCACTGTGGCCAGAGGAGTTGAGGCATTTGGCTGGCTTGAGAGAGGGGTGCACAGGAAGAGCAGGAGCAGGAAGGAGGGCTCCGGAGACAGGTTGGTAACCTGATTTTGACATGTATGTGACACTCAAGTGACTTGTAAATTTATCTTCTGGCCAAAAAGACATGAATTTGTCCACAGACAGCAGCGATGGATCAGGTTGGTTTTGCTGAAGGTGGGCAGGGCTGCCCCATGGCTGAGTGCGGGGAGTCCGCGCTGCTGTGTTTCTGTCCTGGATCTGCCCCTCCTCCTGTGCATCCCCAGTAAGTGATTGTGGCTTCCCGAGCTTTGTTTTCTTCATCTGTAAAGTGGGGATGAAGGTGATGAAGATCTGTGACTCAGAGTTACGCAGAGGAACAAATGACATAATTCACCTCCTGTGTCTATTTTTGAAGAACCTGAAATACAAGCTAAGTTACCATTTGCCGAGTAGGTGGGGTGTCCCGGCACATAGTAAGTGCTCAGTTAACTTCCACTACTGCTAGTGCTGAAGGAGTCTCTGAAGGCAGTGTTGGGTGGCTTGGACCACAGGTAGACAGAGGAAGGGGACTTGGGGGCTACTGTGAAAGTCCAGGCCAGCAGTGAGGAATCCTGGGTCCAGGATGAAACTGTGGGGACAAAACATGGAGGGTAGATTTGAAGAACTGGTGGGCCTTATTTAAACAGAGGATTAATAAGCCAACACGGATGGAAGGGTTCTGTAAACTGTGCACATTTCAGTCTGATTACAATTAGAGCTATTTTCATCAGCTTTATTTCTTGGGGCCTGTCAGCCTCAGATCTCTAGAGAGAGGATGCCATTTTAATTCTCCCAGATCAAATATTTAACAAACACACACTGAATAAACCCAGCCCTGCCTATTCAGCACGCACTCCGTATTTTCAGTTTGCCGAGTGATTTACCATCCTGGCAGGCATGACCTCTCTGCTGGGAGACTCTCATCTATAACAGGGACACGGCACCTGGAGCTCAGCTGCCCGGTTTGAATCCCATCTCTGCTGTTGTGTCCTTAGACCAACCACTCAACCTCTCTGTGTTCCTGTTGGTAGAGTAAATAGAAATAAGCAGCATTGCCTCCGGAATCTGTTGTCCTCCATGTAATGGGTAGGATGGGATCTGTCACAGAGCACACTTATCATCACTGTCACCACCTCCATTGTTGTCCTCATTATCACCATTGCCAACATCAGCATCACCACCATCACCATCATTATCCCAACCATCATCACCACCACCATCATCATCACCACCACCATCATCACTCACCACCATCACCACCATCATCATCACCACCATCACCACCACCCACTATCACCACCAATCACCATCTTTTTCACAACCATCATCACCATCAACTTCATCATCACCATCACCATCATCACCATCACCACCACCAATCACTACCACCACCATCACCATCACCATCACCCACCACTATCACCACATCACCATCTTATATCACAACCATCATCACCATCATTATCACAACCATCATCACCACCACCATCATCATCACCACCCACCATCATCATCACCACCACCACCACCACCACCACCACTATCACCACCATCACCATCTTTTTTTCACAACCATCATCACCCATCAACTTCATCATCACCATCACCGACCATCAACCATACACCCACCACCACATCAATCACCATCACTACACCCCACCATCACTACCACCACCATCACCATCACCACCACCACCATCACCACCCTCACCATCACCACTATCACCATCATAACCACCATCTTCACCATCACCACCACCACCACCATCACCATCACAACCACCACCCCCATCACCATCACCATTCAAATCATAGAGACCATGAAAACATGTGTGTCAACATGAGCTACCCTGAGGCTAGAATGAACAAGAGACGGTATTCCATGTTTTAGCCACATAGATGAAGAAACTGACTCAGAGACATGATGTTGCCTGCATGAGGTCACAAGCCTGTCTGTGTGCCCATGTCCCCCAACCGTGAAGCAAGATGCTGAGCATAAAAATCCACAGTTCATTCACCCCCTACACCCAGGACTTGAAGGGCCTGAGATGCTGAGCTTGCCCATTGCCCTTTGCTAAGTGAAGGAATGAATAGATAAAGGAATACGTGACTTTGACCTTGAGCCCAGTGCTTCTCAAGGTGTGACTTAAGGAATCCTGAGAGTCCCTAAGAACCTTCCAGAGTGTCCTGGATGCCCTTCCTTCTGTAACTACATACCTGTGTGAGGCCAGATTTCTCTCCATAGACTGCAACCAACACGACGCACCACAACACACTCAATGCAGAGCGGGCAGACTAGGCATTGGCTGGGCATTGGCTGGGCATTAAGGAGAGTTGTGAAAGTGTAAAGCAGTGTCCCTCGGAGTGTTGTATTTTTGGAGTACCAGGATTGAACTCAGGGCCCTCGACCACTGAGCCCCATCCCCAGCCATATTTTGTATTTTATTTAGAGACAGGGTCTCACTGAGTTGATTAGCGCCTCACTTTGGCTGAGGCTGGCTTTGAACTCACAATCTCCTCCTGCTCAGCCTCCCGAGCTGCTGGGATGACAGGCGTGCACCACTGTTCCCGGCCCTCAGAGTATTTTTAGATGATGCAAAAATCTAGCGCTCTTTCCCTAGGATATGCTACTGTGTTCATTTATAATGATTTTATTTTTCTTATTTGCAAATTAACTGGTGTGTTTTTAAAAATCACGTTCCCCTTTTCATTTCTCATATGGTGAAGTTATATTGACAGAACCTCCATCCCAGAGGCTCCTTGGGGTCCTCAATCATTTTAAGACAGCAACATGATGCTGAGCCTGCTAGGTAGCCGTGAGACCCCGAGCACTGAGCCCCGGGTTTAAGAAAACACTAGACGCAGAACAAATCAGTGAACCTGTGCCCTGCTCCGGGGGCACCCGAGGTCTGTCACAATGGCCGCTTCAGGACCCTCGCTGGTCCCAGCCCTATAAACGATTCCTCTCGCAACACGGGAAGATGGATAAACTCCCGGGAGGCCAAGGATATCTGTACTCAAGTGCCTAATTGCTGACGACGTCTTCGGCCAGATCTGCTCACACATTGCGGATCAGCCTGTGGCTGAAGATGAACAAGACCCTACCATTAAAAATCCCGCGAGTCCCTGGGAAAAAAGGAGCAAAGAGCCCACCAACCACCAATTCTGCCAAGTAAGTTCCACTTAGGAGCCGTCTGGCCGGGCCAGGGTGCCCCGCTGCCCGGGGTTGCCAGCACCGCATCATGAAATCCTTGTTGGCTTCTCGGCCTGCATCGCGGGGTTCCACTGAGATGTGAGAGGTTCGGGGAAAACCTGCCAACCCAGAGCCCAGGGGGGAGACCTGGGCCAGCCCCCCAACAACTTCTCCACCGGCCCCCATAAACCGAGCCCACCGGGAAGTGAGCCTCTGCCTCCTCCTTGAGGTGACCAGCCTCTCCCCTGGGGGGCGTTTTCCTTAACACACTCGGACATCTTCTCTCTGCGGGCTCTTGCTTGAAACCCTCTTGTGCGAGAACACGGGGGCCGGGAACGCGCTGCAACACCCACGTCAGAACCCACAGGTCTGAGGAGGAGGCGGGGGCCGGGCGAGGGCCCCGCAGGGGGCAGGGCAGCACCCCCCTCGGAGTTCCTGTGGTGGGAGCCGGGATCGGCGGGGCTACATCTGCAGGGGGTTTCTGGCCTCGTCGCGGGGACTGTTGATCCTGGCCAGATAGGGCTCCCGTGACCCCGGCGGGCGGGTGCTGGTGGAGGGAGGTCTGCCAGCCCCCTCCATCTGCGGCCCCAAGACCAGCACAGAGGAGTCCCCTCTGGGAGCCGCCTGCTGGACCTGGGGTCCCGCATCATTGTAGGGGCCTCCCTCCGCGTCAGGGAGAGGGGCTTGGCCTGGTCCCACCCCCCTTCTCTGCCCCGGAAGTTGCTTTACTGTCTCTTTACCTTGGCCCCAGAGAGCACCACGCTACTGATTAAGGCAGCCTTTATTCCAGAGCTCTCCGGAGGGAGGACGCACACAGTTTATTATGCCACAGACTGAGGCCCGTCCTCATCCTAATGGTGTCCTTCTGGGGACGAGAGCAGGACCCAGAACCTGTCTGAGGGTGTACCGAGGGTGGTGCCAAGTGGGCAACACATATTTCACGCGTGGTTAAGAACACAGGCATCAGAATCAGATCCCGCATACTGCACATGCAAGCTGTGCGACCTTCGAGCAAGTCTCTGAGCCTCTGGTCTCTGGTCTTCACCCTTGGCACCTGTGCAAAGGGTATGATCTTCACACTGTCCTCTGGAAGACGGCAATGAGAATAGAGGGAGAATCCTGTCCCGGGGTGCTTGGCACGCCCTGCCCGAGGACATAGAACCACCAATCAGGGCCTGATACCATCGCCGAGAAGAGAGCGTATGTTAATACACCTTCCAACAACCATGAGGGTAAGAGAAGAACCCGGCACTCAGAGAGGCCAAGCCAGCATCCAAGGTCCCCAGAGCCACAAAGTGGCAGAGCTGGGATTTGAACCCAGTTCTGCTTAGGCAGAGCCCACAGGCGGCCTGCACCTCTCAGTGGTGTGGGGGGCTGGCCCGTTGCCCAGGCGACAGACGCAGGTGACCCCCTGGAGATGTCATTTTCTCTGTTTCCACCTCGAGGCAAGTTGCTACTATCCATTTGCAAGGGAACCCGGGGGAACAGAGCAGGGGACACAGCTTGCGTCATCACTTCTCTGTCCCTGAATGGCTGAGGGGTGATTTGCAGAGGTTTCTCCCCTGTTGGCGCAGCCCCCCCCCCCCCATCAGCTTTAAAATGATCCCAAAGATCTTTCAAATCATTCCTTGTTTCCATGAAGGATGTCAATTGTGTGGACAAGGTTTGGGGTTTTTTGGGGTGGGGTGGGTGGTATCTTGATTTGCATTGAATGAAGGGACTGTCACAAGAATCCCATGTGGAATGACTGAGGAGGGGGAGGGCCGTGGGCAGCGAGGGGTGTCCACAGCAGAGCTACTTGTGAAGGGGGGGGTGGCCCAGGAAGGTGTCCAGGAGGGAGCGGGGAGGGGCCAGGGCAGGTGAGGGGGAGCCTCACACCTTCCACACCAGCCTTCACCTCCTGGTGTCCCTGGGACGGGGAGAGGCTGCAGGATGAGGGGTGTGTGTGTGTGTGTGTGTGTGTGTGTGTGTGTAGATGACGGACAGGCAGACAGACAGAAAGGAGAGAAGTGGAGAAAGAGCAACGGACAGACAGACTCCCAGGGACAGAGGAAGGGGCAGGGTGGGCTGGGCTCCAGTCCCACCCCAGGGTGGAGGGTAAATGGGACCTCTGAGCTCCCCATCTGTCCCCAAGCCCTCTGTCCCTGCTCTTCCAGCCCCTCAGGTGGAATCCCTAAGTCCGGGCTCCTGGCTGGAACCCCCACTTGAGTGTCCCATGTGTCCCCAGGCTGGGCTCCACGCTGGGACTTTGGCAGGTTCCCCTGTGCCCCCTGCAGCAGGGCTGTGGGGAGGGGACAGAGGAGGGGCCAGAAGGCTTGAGTCCAGGCCTGGCTCTGCTGGGACTTGCTGTGTGACCACCGGCAAACTTACCCAACCACTCTGTTCTTCAGTTTTCCCACCTGTCGAGTGAGCGGGATCACACCTACCCTTCCTGCCTCCGGGGAGCATGCGGGATTGGAGTGAGACTAGTGTCAGTGGTGGCCAAGCCTTTCTGCCGCTCTCGGATAGGAGGGACGTGGCGGGTGGTGTCGGGAGGCAGCTGAGCCTAGAGGTGCCCCTGCCCCGCGGCATGCGTGCACACCCATCTCTCCCGCGTGCATTCATTTCCAAAGAGGGCAGGACGCCCCCTCTGTTGACCGGAAGTGGTGATGCCCGTCGTTTCCTGTCGGTTCCCACACCCGGGAGGCTTCCTGGACCTGGGGCTCCGTTCCCTGCTGGTCGGGTGATGTCACCATGGGCACAGCAGACCCCGGGGCGGGGGGGGGGGGGAGGCCGGACCCACACCCAGCGTCTGCACCAAAATGATTCCGGTGCTCTAAGAAAGATCTCACGCCCTCACGTTCTAGACGGAAACAATGAGGAGAGTTTTAGTTTATTTTTTATTATTCCCTCTTTGAGTTTACATTAGCTGTGTTAGATGCTGCGTGTCTATTGGCATATAGCAGATCCTATCTGCCTGTCAATCACCTATCAGTACATAGCACCTGCTGCCCGCCTGTCAGTCATCTGGAAGTACTGGTCAGGCTGTAGCCTCAGTCTGTCGGGGGCGACCCACCCTTCACCTGCGGGCGCTCTCTCAGGTCCGTCGCCCGCCTGTGACCATCTGAGCCCGTCCGCCTCCTGTCTACGTGTCCGAGTGGCGGCTGGGTCCTGCCCGTCGTCGTCCACCCAGACGACCTGACGGCACAGTGCGGAGTGTAGGAGGGTCTCCTGAGTGTGGGGAAGTGTGGAGGAGGCAGGCTGGATGGGACAGGGTGGGACAGGTGACGGGGCCTCTCAGAGCCACACCCCAGGGCTTCCATCTGCCGGACCCTGGGGAGGAAGCAGCAGGGAGAGAGCTTTGGGGTCCGAGGAGGCTTCATGACGGCCGAGGGTGGGAGGAATGGGTAAGGGCAGGAAGGATCAGCGGAGAAAGACACACCGCACCAAGGGACCGAAATCAGGACCTGTCACTTGGGAATAGAACGTCCCCATACACTGAAATCGGTTCAGCCTTGCTCAAAATAGGTTCCAAAGAGCACGCGTCCTCCAACATGCTCTGTGGGAGAAAGCCTCGCCAGCCAGCCGGCAAGGGGCACCCTGTGGGTCTTCCTCTATTGGGACTGCACATGGCACCTTAAGGCACAGCAAAGGCTCTGACAAGTCCTGCCGCAATGATAGCAGTAAATGGGTCTGACTCCATCCCCTAAGCTGCTTTCGTTCTTGTGTTGTTTTGTTTTTGGTACTGGAGATTGAGCCCAGGGCCGCTTAACCACTGAGCTACATTCCCAACCCTTTTTATATTTTATTTTTTCAGACAGGATCTCACCAAGTTGTTTAGGGACTCACTGAATTGCTGAGGCTGACTTTGAACTTGTGATCCTCCTGCCTCAGCCTCCTGAGTGCTGGGATCACAGGCATGCGCCGCTGCACCTAGCTCCACAAACGTCTTTGATAATAGGTGCTTTTAAAGTTGAATCTCGCTGTCCCACGATCCCACAGGATACCTTTGCAAAATGCAAGAGTATTTTCTTTGATCAAAAACGCTTTCCCCATGCACATTAGTTTGAATACTGCAGCGTGTTCTGAGGCACGGCGTGACTCTCAGGCAGTCTGAGAGGTCGACACACGGTTCCCCCTCCCTCCCTCCATTCCGTCCCTCCTTCCCTCAACAATTTTTTGGAATACCTGCAGGTACCAGAACCCGACATTCCAAAACCTGTGGGAATTGAGGTCTAGAGAGAAGAAACGGCAAGCCCAAGCCACCCCGGGGGCAATTAGAGCCCAGGAAAGTCTGAGAAGCAGCAAGTCCAGCCCAGAGCCCCCACAGCATGAGGCCCGTGGCCACCTCCCCTGGCCCTCCCGCCGGCAGGACTGACCAGCCCCCCTCTGCATTTTCATCTGTCTTAAATTTTATTTTTTTTTCCTTTTTTGTAACTGCGTATTTGTGAGGCATGACGTGGTACCTGTGTCACGCAGCGGGCCGTGAGCCAGTCAGGGTGATCAGGTCTCTGTGGCCTTGAACTTCTGTCACTTCTATCTGTGACACATTCAAAACCTGCTCCTCTGACTCCTGGGAGATAGACCACGCATTATCTTTAGACCACGCATTATCAGTAACTCTATTCACCCGACTGTGCCACAGAAAACCAAACTTCCTCCTCCCTTCTAACCATTGATCAACTGCAGGAGCCCTGTTTGGGGAGATGGCTTGAATTGCGGTTGACTATGAGCCGTGGAGATTTGGGCATTGTCGCCTTCCGTAGTCTCACGGGACTTGTCCCGGGATCTCGAGTGACTTGGCCGAAATTGCTGATTGGGTCAGCGCCATTTTGGTGGTGTGTGTGGCGTGTGTTAGTCGTTGTTAGAACCAGAGAGAAAAAGTTATCAGAATAAAAAGCTGTTTGTCTCCAGTTTGCCTCTGAACTTCTTCCCGCGGCTCCGTTGCTCCAAGCGCTTCAGGCGGCAACAATCAACCTCCCCCATCCCCCCCACCCCAGCCTCTATAACGGACCTTTCTACTCTCAACTTCTCTGAGACCAACATTTTTTAGATTCCACACAGAGATCATGTGAAATTTGTCTTTTTGAGTTTGGCTAATTACACTTAACATAATACCCTCCAGGTCCTCCACGTTGTCTCACTTGACAGCATTTCATCCTTTTTCTGGCTGCGTAGTATTCCACTGTGTATATGTACTTTTCCTTTCATTGACGATTTTTCTGTCATTGGACGCTTGGATTGATCACCTGGCTATTGTGATTAGTTGCTACAATAAATATGGGCATGTATTAACATGCTGATTTCAATTCCTCTGGGTAGTGGGAGTGCTGTATTGGGCAATAGTTCCATTTTGACTTTTTTGAGGCAGCTGCGCACTGTTTTTTCCATAAGGCCTGTACTACGTCACATTTTCCTCTTATGCTTCTAGTAAGGAATCCTAAACTACAGCCCTCCAGAGGTCGGAGGGGCAGGAAAGATGGGCCCAGCAGACAAGACACAGGACAACAGGGAGGGGCGGGGACGGTCGCAGAGGGAAGCACCGAGTCCTTCCAGGAGGAGGTGGCCCCTGCTCGCCTCCAGCTGGTGTCTGTCCCCGGGAAGCCAGGCCTGGTGTTGCCAGAGCTCCAGTTCCGCACGGAGAGCCGCACACGTGGAATCTCCTGGGAGTCTTCCGGATGATTCTTGGCCACAGTTCGATTTCGATGAGGACCCGAAGGGTTGACTTGCACCCAGACCGCCCCTGGTAGGAATCCTCAACAAGCCGAGCCCTGTCGTCCAGCCGCTCAGGAGGCTGAGGCGAGAGGATCGCGAGTTCAAAGCCAGCCTCAGCAACAGGGAGGCCCTAAGCGACTCAGTGAGACCCTGCCTCTAACAAAATACAAAATAGGGCTGGGGGTGTGGCTCAGAGGTCGAGTGCCCCTGAGTTCAATCCCTGGTAATCCCCCCAAAAAAGAAATCCCTCCGACGAATCAGCTCTTCTGGCAGCGGCATCTGGTATCCCCCGCAAGCTCGTCGCTTATTCACTCGTCACCCCACTGGACCCCGACCCCTGAGGGAGGAGCGTGGTCACCTGCCTCTCTGCGTCCTGGTGCCCATCGAGGGCTGGGCCCTCAGGCGCGTGGCAGGTACTCGCTGGTGGGTGTGCGCCGCCCCTCCTCCCTTCAGCAGCTGGAGAACCACCATAGAGCAGCTTTTAATTAAAAAGAAAACAGAACGGACCGTGCGTGAGCGTCCTATTCTTTGACGGGAGGAGAATCACCCAGTTGTGTTTGCCAGGGACGCTCCCAAAAGACTAAGAACGTTTTCTGGGCACGCGTTGAGTCTCGGCTGGCCAAGGCCCGTTCTGGGTCTGCATTACGACCCGTCCCGGCTGCCTCTGGATATCCTCAGAAAATAACCAGGTCCCCCTCCCTCCCCGCCACCCTGTCTGCGGATCTCACCGCGTCCTGTGGACGGCTGCACCTGGGATGTGCTCTCCCACGGTCGGGATGAAATCACGCTAATTGCACAAGCCCGCAGCAAGAGCCGCGGGTAGCAGCCTGCAGGCGTGACCACGGGCTTTAAGGTCGGACAGATATAAATTGGATTTACCGCTTTGGCACAGTAACTCAAGGTGACCTTGAGCTGGGAACTGGACCTCCCTGAACCTCAGTTTCCTTTTCTGGAAAACGTGGCTGATCACGCTCCCTGCCTTGTCGTTCTGCGACCGAGGGTTGGAAACAGCAGGTGTGCAAAGCTCACCCAGGCCATGGAAACAGCAGGTGTGCAAAGCTCACCCAGGCCATGGAAACAGCAGGTGTGTCACCCCAGGCCAAAGCTCAAAGCTCCAGGCCACTAACACTGAAGAAAGACAGGCCACGCTCGGCCCAGGGGCCGGTTTCCATGACTCCTTTTCAAATGAAATCGTACCTGGAACTCGGATGCGGGGCACGGAGCAGGTGAGTGCAGGTGGCGTCCAACCTGCCCCACCCCAGGCTTCCGGTCCTGGGTCTCCAGGGAGCGCGGTCAGTAGGGGACCACAGGCTGTCCCGCGGGGGCCGCTTCCAAGATGTGAAGGCGGAGTTCCAGGTGCATGGGGGGTGATGCGCCTGAGGACAGGCCTGTGACCTCCGGGGAGTCTGACCTCGGCCCAGGAAGCTGGGCTCGAGGCTGCGGTACAGAGGGCGGACAGATGGAGATGGAAGCCGTGACCGCAGAACCTCGCCGGCCTGCCCACACCCAGCTCATCCCTGCAGTCGCGGGTCTCAGTGGGTGCAGATCTGCCCTCGGCAGGCCTCAGCTTCTCTCTGTACCGTGGAGACAGTGAACGGTCCCTGACTCGAAGAGCCCTGGGAAACCAATAAGCCACGCAGGGTCCCGGGTGGACAATATACCAACAATAAGTCATAGGAATGGCCAGGCACCGGGGCGCATGCCTGTCATCCCAGTGGCTCGGGAGGCTGAGTCGGGAGGATTGCGAGTTCAAAGCCAGCCTCAGCAACAGGGAGGCACTAAGCAACTCAGTGAGACCCTGTCTCTAAATAAAATACAAAATAGAGCTGGGGATGTGGCCAGTGGTCAGGTGCCCCTGAGTTCAGTACCCAGTACCAAACAATAATAATAATAATAATAATAATAGAAGTGATTGTTATGGTATTAGCAACTTCTGAGGCTGCATAGAGAGTCAACATGCCATCAATAGCTTAATAGTCATTTTATAGCCACAAAGGAGGCTGCAGGAGCCCTGTTTGGGGATTGGCTTGAATTGCAGTTGACTATGAGCCGTGGAGATTTGGCCATTGTCGCCACCCGTAGTCTCACGGGATTTTGTTGTGGGATCTGGAGTGACTTGGCCGAAATTGCTGATCGGGTCAGCACCATTTTAGTGGTGTGTTTGGCGTGAGTTAGTTGTTAGAACCAGAGAGAAAAGTTATCAGAATAAAAAGCTGTTTGTCTCCAGTTTGCTTCTGAAGTTCTTCCCGCGGCTCCGGTGCTCCGAGCGCTTCAGGCGGCAACAGGAGGCAGTGACGGTTTCTCTCATTGCCCACCCAAGGAGGAAGGGCAGAAGGCACAGAGAGAAACAGGTGGGGGACAAGGAGGAAGGGAAGGAGAAGCCACTGCAGGAGATGTAGCCATCTGCCCCAGGTCATGTGGGGTAACAGGGCGGTGGAGGTAAGATGGGCAGGGTCTACTGACTGACCCCCTACCTGCTGTCTTACAGCCACACTCCTGGCTAGCTGGATTCATGTGATTTCTACAAAACGTCCTGGTTCTCAATGGCTGATCTGTAACATACATACCACCGCTCTCCACTTCTGTGCTCATGGTAGACATGGCCAATCGATCCCCGCAGCCTCACCCACTGAGCTTTGCCTCTGCAGGGCTTTGGGGAGCCACTTAACACCCACTGGGGCTGGGCTTAGGATCAGCCGTTCTTTGCACCCCCCAGCCCCACCCGCAGTCCCAGATCTCTGCCCTGGGCAGTCACGAGCCCAGGGACCTGGGGTGCTGCCATCCTGCTGCGCACACGAAGGAGCTCTGAGTTGGTTGGGTCACTGGGACATCTTCCCTTGTCCTCTGGCTGTCTGCCGAGAAAAGGAAGAGCTATCACAGAAAAAGCTATTCGTGTTTGAAAATAACCCTTTATCTAAGAGCTGAGCCACACCGTCAGGAGCCGTCCCAACAAGATGGACAGCTCCCACCTGTACCAGTGGTCACCGTCCACCTACTCCCAGCTGACCTGCACCTCCCGCCCTCTGCCGGGGCCAGCAATTTCCTTGCACCTGAATTAGATACTGATGAGAACGCGATTTGTCCCAAATTGGCCCCGTTGAGACTGACACCTGCCCAGGGACGGGAGGAAGCCAGGGCTCCTGTGTGAGAGGAGCAGAGTCGTCCAGGAGCCCCCTGGTACGGGCACTTGGTCGTGAAGGCACGGGGGGTCGGGGCGACCAAGGGGACAATCTAAGCACACACTTCCAGCAGATTGCCGCTTCTCTTCCCGTTCCCGACAGCCAGAGCTAGTGTCTGTTTCCATCCTGTGGTTTGACGGGAAGAAACAAGGCAGACCTGGCGAAGCCAAGGCCGTGTGCGGGTCGCTGGGACGGGAAGGGCGCCACTCAGCCCCGTGACGGAGTCTCCAGGGCAGGGCGGCAAGGTCGTCATCCTGTGTGAGTGTGTGTGTGAGAGAGTGTGTGAGTGCGTGTGTGTGTGTGTGAGAGTGTGTGAGTGTGTGTGAGTGTGAGTGTGTGTGAGTGTGTGAGAGTGTGTGAGTGTGTGAGGGTGTGTGAGTGTGAGTGTGAGTGTGAGTGTGAGTGTGTGTGAGAGTGTGAGAGTGTGTGAGTGTGTGAGGGTGTGTGAGTGTGAGTGTGTGAGTGTGTGTGAGTGTGTGAGAGTGTGTGAGTGTGTGAGAGTGTGTGAGTGTGAGTGTGTGAGTGTGTGTGAGTGTGTGAGAGTGTGTGAGTGTGAGTGTGTGAGTGTGTGTGAGAGTGTGTGAGTGTGTGTGAGGGCGTGTGAGAGTGTGAGTGTGTGTGAGTTTGTGAGAGTGTGTGAGTGTGTGTGTGTGAGTGTGTGCGTGTGTGTGAGTGTGTGAGTTTGTGAGAGTGTGTGTGTGTGTGAGAGTGTGTGAGTTTGTGAGAGTGTGTGAGAGTGTGAGTGTGTGAGTGTGTGAGAGTGTGTGTGAGTGTGAGTGTGTGTGAGTGTGTGTGTGAGGGAGGAGGAGGAAGAAGAGGGAAAGGAGGAGAGGGAGGAAGAGAAAGAGAAGGAGAAAGAAAGGGACCCAGGAGAGACGCGGAGCGGGAGGACGCAGGCAGGTGACTCCATCGGGGCGCCCTTTGGCAGTCCCCTCAACACCGTCCTCCCTCTTACATCCTTCACACACACCTGGGAAGTAAATCTCCGCCCCAGTTAAACCCAAGCCCTGGTTTTCTGCACACCTGTGGCCACCAGGTTCAGCCAGGTTGACGGTGCGGCTTCACATCCACGCTCACCCCCGGAGATCCTGCCTCACGTCCATGGTCCCAGCTGCAGGACCGCGTTCGCAAGTCCCCCAGCCCCTGACCCGGCTGCCTCCCTCCTCTGCACCTGATGGGCACGTGGCACCAGTGCTCCCTCCCTTTCTCTCCCAGGTCAGCGGCGTTTCTCTTCCTCCTGGACCATTCCGCCATCAAACTTGTTGCACAGCTCTCAGAACAAAACGAACAAAAATGACAAAGGACGTCCCCTCCACCCCACATCAGCCAGCCACCTTCTGTTCTCCTGAGAAAGAAAAAAAGGCACACCTGTCATCCCAGCAGCTCGGGAGGCTGAGGCAGGAGGATCGCAAGTTCAAGGCCAGCCTCAGCAACAGTGAGGTGCTAAGAAACTCAGTAAGACCCTGTCTCTAAATAAAATACAGAATAGGGCTGGGATGTGGCTCAGTGGTCGAGGGCCCCTGGGTTCAATCCCTGGTACCCCACTCAAAAAAAAAAAAAAAAAAAAAAAAAGAAGAAGAAGAAGAAGAAGAAGAAGAAAGAAAGAAAGCCTATTCAAGAGTGTTGTCCGGCTCTCCCTGATCCCTGCTGACCTGTCCTGAGTGGGGCCGTTCTGAGAAGGCTGCTGGAAGGTCACTGCGTGTGTCGCCTCTGCCACACCCGATGTCAGGCTGCGTGCCCACTTGGACAGGCAATGGTACTTGTGACAGTCGGTCGCTCCCTTTGAGCAGACAGGAGCACACACGCAGGGGGACCCCTCCCACCTGGCGCCCCCACTCCTCCCAGCCTCCCCCTCACCTGGCCTCCCCCTCGCTCACGCAGGTCTCACTGGCCTCCTCGCTCTGATCCCAAGCTCGGCCCCCACAACCTGCGTACAGACCTGTCTCCTGCCTCCGCCCCCCCCCCCCAGCTCTGACCCCATAGCCCGCGTCCTGCTGGGCAGCCTCCCCTGGAGGGCTGAGGGCGTCACCTCTCGTGCACGGCGCTCGGTCCCCTAGACACTAGACATCCGTTTTCTTTCTCTTTTTCTTACTTGCAACATAGAAGGCGTCGGGCATCCTGATTTCCCAAATAATCCAGAATCCAGTGACTTCTGAAAACCTCCGCTCTATCTTTCTGGCCCAAACTTCCCTTGTCTCTAACTAGGTAACGGTGGCTCCCTCCCCAATGTTCCTCTCACCTCCATTCCTGTCCCTAAAGCCACCTCCCTGCATAGCAGACAGGAGGAAATGGAACCGCCCTGTGCCCTTTCTCCATTCAAAATTCTTCAGTGGCTTCCCATCTGACTTGGAGTCTCAGCTCAAAGCCTCGTCATGGTACAAAGACCCCATGTGACCTGGCCTCTCTGTCCCTTGCTCCCTCCACCCCAGCTCCCTTGAACCCCCCCAGCCACGGTCCTGCCACAGGGCCCTTGAACGTCCTGCTTCCTGGAATGTTCTCTCCCTGGACATCTGCACGACTTCCCTCTCCCTTCCTCTGGCCTCTCCTCAAGTTTCACCACACCAGAGAACTTTCCTGAATCACGTGGAACGGCAGCCCCATCTCCACACCCACACCTCGCCAGGAGAAGCTGAGTGGACGGATGGATGGATGGACAGGTGGGTGGATGGATGGGCGGATGGACAGATGATGGATGGGCAGATGGATGGACAGGTGGGTGGGTGGATGGACAGGTGGGTGGGTGGTTGGGTGGGTAGGTGGATGGATGGATGGACAGGTGGGTGGGTGGGTGGATGGATGGACAGGTGGATAGATGGATGGACAGGTGGGTGGGTGGTTGGGTGGGTAGGTGGATGGATGGATGGGTGAGTGGGTGGGTGGATGAGTGGATGGATGGACAGGTGGATGGATGGATGGGTGGATGGATGGATGGACAGGCGGATGGATGGATAGGTGGGTGGGTAGATGGGTGGATGGATGGACAGGTGGATGGATGGACAGGTGGGTGGGTGGATGGGTGGATGGATGAATGGACAGGTGGATGGATGGACAGGTGGATGGATGGACAGGTTGGGTGGGTGGTTAGGTGGGTAGGTGGATGGATGGATGGATGGGTGAGTGGTGGGTGGATGAGTGGATGGATGGACAGGTGGATGGATGGATGGGTGGATGGATGGATGGACAGGCGGATGGATGGATAGGTGGGTGGGTAGATGGGTGGATGGATGGACAGGTGGATGGATGGACAGGTGGATGGATGGATGGGTGGATGGATGAATGGACAGGTGGATGGATGGACAGGTGGATGGATGGACAGGTGGGTGGTTTGTTAATTGAGAGCGTGAAGGAGTGGATGGAATGGTAGAGGACAGCATGAAGGATGGGTGGATGGAATAGACTGGTTGGGTGGGTGGTGAGGATGGACATGGGGGGATGGGTGGTATTGTGGGTTGGGTTGGAATGATAGGATGGACATGTGGTGGTGGAAGGATGAATGGACAGGTGGATACAGGTGGATGGACGAAGTAGGAGTGAAGGAGGATGGATGGATGGACAGATGATGGATGGGTGGATGGATAGACGGGTGGGTGGGTGGGTGGATGGACAGGGGGGTGGGTGGTTGGGTGGGTGGGTGGATGGATAGATGGACAGGTGGATGGATAGACGAATATATGGATGGATGGATAGGTGAGTGGGTGGGTGGATGAGTGGATGGATGGACAGGTGGGATGGATGGATGGATGGATGGATGGATGGAAGGATGGACAGGTGGGTGGTGGATGGGTGATGGTGGATGGATGGACAGGTGGATGGGTGGATGGATGGACAGGTGGATGGATGGATGGACAGGCGGATGGATTGGACAGGTGGATGGGTGGACAGGTGGATGGGTGGATGGGTGGATGGATGGACAGGTGGATGGATGGATGGACAGGTGGATGGGTGGACAGGTGATGGGTGGATGGGTGGATGGATGGACAGGTGGATGGGTGGACAGGTGGTGGGTGGGTGGATGGGTGGATGGATGGACAGGTGGGTGGGTGGACAGGTGGGTGGATGGATGGACAGTTGGATGGGTGGATGGACAGGTGGATGGGTGGACAGGTGGATGGGTGGACAGGTGGATGGATGGACAGGTGGGTGGGTGGACAGGTGGGTGGATGGATGGACAGGTGGATGGGTGGATGGACAGGTGGATGGGTGGACAGGTGGATGGATGGACAGGTGGATGGGTGGACAGGTGGGTGGGTGGATGGGTGGATGGATGGATGGATGGATGGAAGGATGGACAGGTGGGTGTGGATGGGTGGATGGGTGGATGGATGGACAGGTGGATGGGTGGATGGATGGACAGGTGGATGGGTGGATGGGTGGATGGATGGACAGATGGATGGATGGATGGACAGGCAGATGGATGGACAGGTGGATGGGGTGGACAGGTGGATGGGTGGATGGGTGGATGGATGGACAGGTGGATGGATGGATGGACAGGTGGATGGGTGGACAGGTGGGTGGGTGGGTGGGTGGATGGATGGACAGGTGGATGGGTGGATGGATGGACAGGTGGATTGGATGGATGGACAGGTGGATGGATGGACAGGTGGATGGATGGACAGGTGGATGGGGTGGACAGGTGGGTGGGTGGATGGGTGGATGGATGGACAGGTGGGTGGGTGGACAGGTGGGGTGGGTGGATGGACAGGTGGATGGGTACAGGTGGGTGGTGGATGGGGGATGGATGGATGGGTGGATGGACAGGTGGATGGTGTGTGGACAGGTGGATGGGTGGATGGGTGGATGGATGGACAGGTGGGTGGGTGGATGTGGTGGAGGACAGGTGGGTGGATGGATGGATGGGTGGATGGGTGGAGGTGGTGGATGGGTGGACAGGTGGATTGGATGGACAGTGGATGGACATGGGCGTGGATGGATGGACAGGTGGGTGGGTGGAGGTGGGTGGATGGATGGGATGGATGGAGTGAAGGCATGGACAGGTGGGATGGATGGGACAGGTGGATGTGGATGGACATGGTGGATGGGTGGATGGGTGGATGGATGGATGTGTGGACATGTGGATGGATGGATGGGTGGATCGGATGGATGGACAGGTGGATGGGGGGTGGATGGACATGGTTGGTGGTTGGGATGGATGGACAGGTGGATGGGACAGGTGGGTGGGTGGACAGGTGGGCTGGATGGACAGGTGGATGGGTGGATGGATGGACAGGTGGATGGATGGATGGACAGGTGGATGGATGGACAGTGTGGGATGGATGGACAGGTGGATGGTGTGGACAGGTGGTGGGTGGTGGATGGTGGATGGATGGACAGGTGGAGCGGTGGTGGATGGACAGGTGGGGTGGATGGAATGGACAGGTGGATGGGTGTACAGGTGGGTGGGTGGATGGGTGGATGGATGGACAGGTGGTGGGTGGGTGGACAGGTGGATGGATGGATGGACAGGTGGATGGATGGACAGGTGGATGGGATGGACAGGTGGATGGGTGGACAGGTGGGTGGGTGGATGGGTGGATGGAATGGACAGGTGAGTGGGTGGACAGGTGGGTGGGGGATGGACAGGTGGATGGGGGTGTACAGGTGGGTGGGTGGACAGGTGGGTGGATGGATGGACAGGTGGTCCTATGATGGGTGGACAGGTGGGTGGGTGGATGGGTGGATGGATGGACAGGTGGGTGGATGGGTGGATGGATGGACAGGTCGGGTGGGTGGATGGATGGGTGGATGGATGGACAGGTGTGTGGGTGGACAGGTGGGTGGTGGATGGACAGGGTGGATGGATGGACAGGTGGGATGGATGGACAGGTGGACAGGTGGATGGGTGGATGGATGGACAGGTGGATGGGGATGGACAGGTGGATGGGTGGACAGGTGGGTGCGTGGATGGGTGGATGGATGGACAGGTGGGTGGATGGATGGACAGGTGGCTGGGTGGACAGGTGGGTGGGTGGATGGGTGGATGGATGGACAGGTGGGTGGGTGGATGGACAGGTGGATGGATGGACAGGTGGGTGGGTGGTGTGGGTGGATGGACAGGTGGATGGGTGGACAGGTGGGTGGGTGGATGGACAGGTGGGTGGATGGACAGGTGGATGGATGGACAGGTGGATGGGTGGACAGGTGGGTGGGTGGGTGGATGGATGGACAGGTGGATGGGTGGATGGGTGGATGGATGGACAGGTGGATGGATGGACAGGTGGATGGGTGAACAGGTGGATGGTGGACGGGTGGGTGGGTGGATGGGTGGATGGGTGGACAGGTGGGTGGGTGGATGGGTGGATGGATGGACAGGTGGGTGGGTGGATGGACAGGTGGGTGGGTGGATGGGATGGGTGGGTGGGTGGATGGATGGACAGGTGGACGGGTGGATGGGTGGATGGATAGACAGGTGGATGGATGGATGGACAGGTGGATGGATGGACAGGTGGGTGGATGGACAGGTGGATGGATGGACAGGTGGGTGGATGGACAGGTGGGTGGGTGGATGGACAGGTATGGGTGGACAGGTGGGTGGGTGGATGGACAGGTGGATGGATGGACAGGTGGGTGGGTGGATGGACAGGTGGATGGATGGACAGGTGGATGGGTGGATGGACAGGTGGATGGATGGACAGGTGGGTGGATGGACAGGTGGGTGGGTGGATGGACAGGTGGATGGGTGGATGGATAGACAGGTGGATGGATGATGGATGGACAGGTGGATGGATGGACAGGTGGGTGGATGGACAGGTGGGTGGATGGACAGGTGGGTGGGTGGATGGACAGGTAGATGGGTGGACAGGTGGGTGGGTGGATGGACAGGTGGGTGGATGGACAGGTGGATGGGTGGATGGACAGGTGGATGGATGGACAGGTGGGTGGATGGACAGGTGGGTGGGTGGGACAGGTGGGTGGGTGGATGGACAGGTGGATGGGTGGACAGGTGGGTGGGTGGGTGGGAGCACAGATGGGTGGCAGGAGGAATGTGAGGGTGGAGAGGTGGGGGAGGGGCATGTGAGCAGTGGGTGAAGGTGTGGATGGAGGACGTGGGGGAGGCCAGGCTGGGGTCCAACAGGACCAGCGCAACCTGAGCGTGCACAGCACTTGTGTGCTCCAGTCTGTTCCAAAGTCCTGCAAACTGCCCCTCACGTCCTGGGCTACCCTTGTCCACCCTGTTACCTTGACCTCTTAGCCACGTCCCTGCCAAATAAGCTGACGTCATCTTTCACTGGACCCAGCGCCTGGGCCTGCTTGCTGCCTTCCAGCCCCTTCTCAGGCCTCGATGTCTCCCTGCCACCCAGCTCGAACGCCATCTTTCTTCTGCCCAGACTCTGCATGCAAGCCGTGATCTCTCCTCACTCACTCTTTCAAGGGTAGTTTGGACTGGGTGTGTGTTCCTGGGCAATCCATCCGTTTTCTTTCCTTTTCTTTCTCTCTCTCTCTCTCTCTCTCTCTTTTGGTATGGGGGATTGTACCCAGGGTGCTTAACCACTGAACCACATCCCCAGCCCTTTTTATTTTTTATTTAGAGGCAGGGTCTTGCTGAGTTGCTTAGGGCTTTGTTAAGTTGCAGAGGCTGGCTTTGAACTCGCGGTTCCCCTGCCTCAGCCTCCCCAGCTGCTGTGGTTCCAGGCAGGCACTACGGCCCCAGGCCAATTCAACCTTCTGAATGGAATAGGAAGGCAGGGTTAGGAGCCACTGGGCCTGGACGGGGCCTGGAAGGAGTCCTGGTGGCTATGTCACCTTGGCCAGTGATGATCGCTCTGGGACTCAATATACACACCTGTCACGTGGGAGGAGACCAGCCCCCCCCTCAGAATTATGAAATAATCCAACAGGATCATGAGTGGAAAGGCGATGGATTTTTATTTGAAACCCAGCTCTGCCCCTCATTCACTGTGTGACCTTGGGGACATCCGTACACACGTCTGATCCTTTGTTTGCATTGGTATAAAATGGTGACGATGGCATTTTGGAAGACTGCTTGAGGACTATGAGAAACCACGCAAAGACAATGCTTGGCCCAGAACCTGGAGCAGGGCAGGTGCTGGACAGACTCCGACCGAGGTCCTGTGTATACGGCTTTGGGGTTCAAAGGCCAGGGCGCCCCCTCCGCCTGCCACTAGCCCGCCGGGAGGACCCCAGAACCTGGCGGCTCAGTGGGCAGCCTGGTGGGGCCCCTGCTTCTGCAGCTGAGGCTCTCCCGCTCCCCCCTGCCCATTCTTCTTCTCAAGGAGCACTTCAGCCGCAGAGAGCCTTCTTCGGTTTTGAGCAAGGAGCCAGCTGGAACGCCCGGGGTGAAAATATGACAGCCGCCTCTCTGCGCGGATCCTGCTGGCTACCTTCAGGAGGGCGGCCGCCGCCTCTTATCTTCACCTGCAGACATGTAAGACACGCCGCGGGCCATGATGGATGGGGAGGTCGCTCTGCAGATCAGTTTCCCTCCAGAGGTTGGGGACGCCTCGTTGAAGGCCAATACATCAGCCCCAAGCCCAGCTCTCCGCCAGGGGCGGGGGAGGAAGGCCGGGCGCCCCTCTTCAACAACTCACCCATTTAATCGCTTAGAAATCTCACCGCGACACACACCCACACCCACACAGTGGGGACCCGCCTACGCTCTCCAAGACCCACGCTAGCACGCATGGCCCTGTGCAGGCAACGATACCGCGGGAAAGAATTCGGAAGCAGACTGGAAATGAATAGGCTCTTTATTCTTGCTTCTTCTAACTTCTCTCTCCGGCTCCAACAACCTTTCCAACTCCAACCACCCCCTCTCTAGCCAACCTCACCCAGTTAAATACTTTTTGCCTTAACAAGTATACACTTGTGTCAACAGCTCAAACTTACAGGTGTGTCACACAGTGTTCACGGGCATAGAAAGATTCTTAGATAAATGCATGAATATCAGGTGAAAATACTGAAACACCTCTTATGGCTCTCAGCTAGCCGCCATCTTAGCTATCTCCTCATGAGGGCTCTTACATCCGGGGACCGCCATTTGGCTCATGAAATGAAACTTTATTAACGGTTAATTGTTTGAATGTTCCTAGAAGGGACCAGTGCGCTGGGTCTGGGTGTGATCATTTCCTGGCTTTGCTGTGCATCTCCCCCATCATTTGCATGCTCCTGTGTAAGGACGGCAAGACGAGGCCCTGAGGAGCAGACAGAGGGAGTAAGAGGAGCTGAGGTTACCCGAGCGTTTATGTGAGGGTTCACGCCATCATCCTCTTCCTCACAATAAATAGCCCTGTGAGATAGGAAGAGTTGGTGTCCTCAGCTGAGGCACAGGGAGCTCAGATAGCTTGTTGGGGTCACTCAGGAGGAGGGAATACCCACTCATGAACCTGCTTTTGGCTCTAGTACTCATAATGTTTATGCCATCCTGTGTCTAAAACCTTTAATTTTGCTTGTTTTTTTTTGAACTTGATACACATGGACTCATGTGCCACAGATTGATATGGGATTTCCCTCTCGGGATCAATAGTAAGCCTTTGAGATCCATCCACGTTAACGTGTATGGCTCTAGTTCATTCACTTTTCACAGCTGCATAGTATTCCCTTATAGCCAGTCTTCTCTTGGTGGAAGCAGGGGTTGGTTGATGATCTCTGTTGAGACTGAGATCTCAGCAAGAAGATTGTGATCCTCTTGATTTTATAGAAGAAGAAACCAAGGCTCGGAGAAGGAAAGTTTTTCCAAGGTCATGGCAAGTACAGAGAAAAACGTGAGGCCATCTGACTTCTAAGTCTAGTTCTGTTTATTTTCCTGTGCTGAGCCCTTAACTGATGGATGCAATTTTAAGTTTGAGTCTGTGGTAGGATGTTTTGTCTTTTTCCTGGAAAACTTGCTGGGAACTCTTCCTTCTCATCCTTCTGAGAAGCCATGTCCACCTTTCCGTAGCCACAGAGGTAAACGCATAGCCCATCATGTTTTGTGGATGGAGAGGTGAGGAGGCAAGACTGATGTGAAGTGGCTCTGTGTGGAGGGAGGGGGACAGACGTGTGGAAAATGTACCTTAGGTCTTCTCGGAGAGACGACTGTGATGGGATCTAGAAGCCCCAAAGAGAAAGAGGATCAGGGAAGATTCCGGAATGTCCAAGATGGGCCTTGATGGCTGAATAGGAGTTGTCACGTTACAGGAGGGAGGGCGTTCCTGTGGGGGACAGCCCAGCCCAGGTCAAGACTCAAGGCAGAAAATCGCCGTGTGTTCAGAGGCCGGGGAAGACTGGGCGGCCTGGGTGGTGGTGGAGGTAGAGAAGGAAGCCTGGGAGGCCGAGGGTGGAGGCTTGTGGCGTGGACTCAAGCTTGATGCAGCTTCGGGAGCGGTGGTCGGGGGTTCAAGGTGTGAGGCAGGCAGGGGTGCCGGTGCTGCAGAACCACCTCTTCTTTCACAATCTGGAGGCCAGCCTCGGGGGGAGCCAGGGAGCCCCGTTTGACAGAGCAGAGGTCTGGGACCCCATTCTGGGCAGGATCCAGGAGGGAATTCAGCCCATGCTGGCAGCCCACACCCCCTCCCCACGAGGACTGGCCAGGTGAGTCCAGAACCCACTGCACTAACTGTGATAGCCGGGAGAAAGGTCCAAGCTTTTTGGGTTCCCTGTCTATAGAATGGGCATCACCATATCTTCTATCAATTGGTTAATTAGATAATTAAATAATTAATGGTACCAGAGATTGAACTCAGGGGCACTCGACCACTGAGCCACATCCCCAGCCCTATTTTCGTATTTTATTTAGAGACAGGGTCTCACTGAGTTGCTTAGCACCTTGCTGTTGCTGAGGCTGGCTTTGAACTCACCATCCTCCTGCCTCAGCCTCCCCAGACGCTGGGATGACAGGCGTGAACCACCGTGCCTGGCCATATCCTCTATTATGATAGTGAATTCACACTAGTAAAAGCAGGTGGAACTCTCCAGCCACCTAGCCCTCAAAGATATTGGAAGTTTCGTTTGGTTCTCCTCCTCCCCCCCCTCCCCCCTCCCCCCTCCCCCCTCCCCCTCCTCCCCTTCTCCCCCTCCTCCTCCTCCCCCCCCTCTCCCCCTCCTCCTCCTTCCCCTCCTCCTCCTCCCCCTCCCCCCTCCTCCTCCCCCCTCCTCCTCCTCTTCCTCCTCCTCCCTCCCCTCCTCTTCCTTCTCTCCCCCTCCTCCTCCTACTCTCCTCCTCCCTCCTCCCCTCCTTCTCCTCCTCCCCCCCCCTCCCCCCTCCTCACCCCTTTCCCTCCTTCTTTTCCCCTTCTCTTCCTCCTTCCTCTTCCTCCTCCCCTCCTCCTCTCTTCTCCTCCCCCCCTCCTCCTCCTTCTTTTCCTCATCCTCTTCCTCCTCCCCCTCCTCCTCTCCTCCTCCCCCCTCCTCCTTCTCCTCCTTCTCTTCTTCCTCCTCCTTCTCCCCCTCCTCCTCCCCCTGCTCCTCCTGCCTTCCTCCTTCTCCTCCCCCTCCTCCAGTCCTCCTTCCCCCTCTCTTCCAGTTCCCCCTCCTCCTCCCCTCCTCCAGTTCCCCCTCTCCTTCTCCTCCTTCTCTTCCCCCTCCTCCTCTCCCTCCTCCTCCTCCTCATCACTGCCATCACACTTTCACAGAACAAAACCACGATTCTAGGTCCACCCAGTGGGAAGCACCATGGGGCCTTCTCCATGGAATTGTGTCCGCGCGTCATTCTCTTCCCCAGACAGGCCACAGGAGCTCTGTGGTCTTGCCGGTGTGCTCAGTGTCACCAGAAGCAGGGACAGGCGTACAGTCACACTCCGTGTCTTCTTAAAGGTCTCGTCCATGACCCTTTGGCTGATGCTCCAGCCAGGACATCCTCGGGGACCTGCCAAGAATGTGGAAGCCCTTGGAAATGTCCGTCCCCAGGACGCAGTCTTGGTCAGCACCTCGGACAGCGACCCGCCCAGGTCAGCCTCTCCCCTGGTCCCTTCCCGCTGCCAATTACACACCTCTCGCACCTCCCTCCTCACTGTACAAGTCCCGATCCCGGAGACACCGCCCAGCCGGGCCCTTCCTGCTCATCTCCAGGGCGGTTCTCCCCTGGTCACAGTGGGATGCGGGCTCCCAGTTTCCCGACAGTTGATTAAGACCAAGGCTCCTTTCCACAAGACCTAGCAGGGGACCTGCGGCTGCGGCGTGGAATGTGCCCTTCATTATTCAGAAAATGGCCATGTGTTGGGGGTGGTCTGGGGGAGAGAGGAAGAGGAGAGGGTGAAGATCGCAGAACAAGTTGGCAAACTCATGGGCTAGACTGTTAGGTTAGAAGCCAAAAAATCCATTTTGGAGGGATTTGGGGGCCAAAACACGAGGACCAGGAATCATGAATCCTTTAGGACAAACTTAAATAAGCCCCCGTGTTCTAAATCCCTTAGGACAAGGTGGGAGGATCACAGTAAGGACTTGCAGCGAGTCCACGACACCCCCACCACCCCCAGCGTCTTACCCATGGAACCAAGGCGCGTTCCCAGATGTACAGCAGGAACAGCGCGGTTTCTGTCTGTCCCCGCTTTTACTCACCCCAGCCTCCGGGGCCACTTCTGAACACCGGGGGCCTGTTTGGAGGGTCCAGTGTCCAGTGAAGAAAGGACCCATCCCGAGTGTGGCATCGACTCGGTTGCCACCTCGTGGGTCCTTCCTCCTCCCTGGTATCTGCATCTGTCTGTGAAGGGCAGGTGATATTGCCTGGGGCACCTTGGTGGGCCGTGGGAGTCCGTGATGCAGTCACAGAGGAGGTGGGACACAAGGAAACAGGACCAGAGTCAAACCCCAGGCCTAGCTCTGATCCCAGAAAACTGAGTAATTAGCTGTCCGCGTGCCTTGAGCGAGGCTGGTGTTCATCCTCCCCTCTAGCAGCAGAACCGTGTGCCTTCCTCGTTAAACATCCGTGGGAGGGCGGGACCTTGCGCGAGTCTCTCTCTCTCTCTCTCTCTCTCTCTCTCTCTGTCTGTCTCTCTGGTACAGGGGATTGAACTCAGGGGGGCTTAACCACTGAGCCACATGCCCCCCAGCCCTTTTTATGTTTTATTTTGAGACAGGGTCTTGATAAGTTGCTTAGAGCCTCATTAAATTGCCGAGGCTGGCCTTGAACTTGTGATCCTCCTACCTCAGCCTCCAGAGCCTCTAGGATTACAAGGTGTGCCACTGTGCCCAGCTGGGAGTCTCTTGATCCCTGGCTTCCTCGGCTTCCCCTTCTGTAAAGGGGTGATGACAACCCACAGGGTCACTGGGAGCAGTAAATGAGACGAGGAGGGCAAGATATTTGGGGGAGCTCCTGGCCTCCGCTCAGAGCTCAGCAAACCATGCCTTCTGTTTTCCGGCTCTGGTGTCCTGGCCGCCAAGGGTGTCCCAGGGGAGCCTCAATGGCTGAGTGGGCTTCTTGCCTTTTCTGTGAGCTTTTTCCAAATATATTGTGGTCTGACTCTTTCCAGTGAGAGCCTCCGGGTGCGGGGAGAGGTGTGCGGGTCCCAGCTGGTGCTGTCCCCGTGCCCCGCGGGACCCCCGCCCACTGCTTCAGGCTCTCGGCCGCTCCCCTGGGGGTGAAGAGGTGGCCGGGGCGACTTCCAAGCCCTCCCTGCCGTTTCCAGGCTCCAGGCACCCGTGCCAGGGGGGAGGTCACCCCGCCCAGGGAGGTGCCCACAGGACGGACCGGGCGGAGCCGGCCTCGGACAGCGCCCAGCGGGTCCGGATCCAGGGCGACCGGCGGCACCGCGTGCCTGGAGGACAGTTCAAAGCTGGGACGAGAGTCGAGTGCCCCACTCTTCACGCGGGGACACCCGGAGCCCAGGGCTGCCCCAGATCCCGCCCTCACCCCCACCCGCCACGGGTCACTCCCCTGGGTGACAGTTTCCTGAGCGATGACCCCGTCTTTAGAAAAGGTGTCCCCGTGCCTGTGACTCTAAGGGGATCTTTGCTGCTGCGCTACAAAGGACCCGGCTCTGTTTTCACTCAGGAAATGGAGCGCTCGCCGGGGAATCAGAGAGGGAAAAAAGTAGGTTTTTCTTTGCCCCCGCGACACACAGAATTTCACTAAACCGAGTTATAATCCTTATTGAATAGTAAATTGTTTGACATTTCGTTTGAAGCCATGCAAGGAAAGGCCGTATATAAGGAAAAGATAAAAATATTGCAGAACTGTTCGTAAATCGCCAGGCTTTAGCGGTAGCGGGCACAGGGGTCCCTTCGCACAGCCTCAGCAGGAAGCCAAGAACCCCCACAAAACGGGAGAGCCTTGGCTCACAGGGGCCTTGACCGTGGATTAGCCGTTTGACTTTGGGAAAAGACATGACCCTCTCTGAGTGTGGTGCTTTTTCTGCACTGACCTGAAAGCAGGTGATAAGCACTGCCCGGGAGGGGTTGGACGCACCTTCTCTGAGCCCAGCGTTGCTCTGGGTGCTGGAGATGCCTGGGGCGCCCACGAGCCTGGAGCTGACGAGAGGGGAAACAGGTCGAGACAGGTCAGCACGTTGCTTTTCCAAGAAATAAATGTTGGGGAAGCTACGGGTGCCTGGGGAGACGTGGGATGGCTGCATCTCTGTGCATGTGCCGAGGAGTTAAGAAATGATCCCGGCGGATGGGTCTGTTAGTCAGCGTTCACCACTATAACAACATACCCGAGATAATTGACTTATAAGGAGAAAAGGTTTATTGGGGCTCACAGTCTCTGAGGTTCCAGGAGACCAGGTTCTGGGATCAATGGGCCCTATTTCTCTGGGCCTGTGTTGAGGCAGCACATCCTGGGGAAGACCAGAGCAGAGCAAAACTGCTCACCTAGTAGCCAAGAAGCAAAAGAGAAAGAGGAAGAGACTGGGGCCTCACAAATCCCCTTCAAGGGCATGACCTTCATGCCCTAAGGATGTCCTGGTAGACCCTACCTTTCAAATGTTCTATTACCTCCCCAGAATGTGTCCCTGGGGACCAAGACCCAGGTCCATCCAGGCCTTTGGGGAGCAAAATATTTGTAGCATAGCAATGGGTGTCTAAGCTGAAATGTCAGAAAGAAGAATCATAAATACCATTTTTTGAGCACTTAGGTTCTGGTAGTAAAGGATGATCACAGTCAACCCTTGAAACAGTCTTGAGGGAGGTAGTCTTACCATCTTAGGGATGAGGAAAGTGAGGTTCAGAGAGGTCACATCACTTTCCCAAGGCTGCACAGCTAAGAGGTGGCAGAGCTGGGGCTAAGCCGAGGAGACCCTCGGGCTTGGGAGCCTGTACACCCCCCACACTCCCCGCCCCGCAGGCCTTTCCTGTCGGAAGCTGATCAAGTGACCAGGACCGTGTTGGGAAGATGGGGCGTCTGTGGTGCCGAGGCCTGCAGGGGACCCAGCGGGCAGGGAGCCTGCAGAGCCAGCCGCCTGTGTCCACCGTTTGGAACACAGTGGGCGTGGCGGGGAGGGACAGTCAGGTGGCATCCAGTGAGACCAAGACCTTGGTCCAGTCTAAGAGACAGAGACTTCGTGCGGAGGCAGCGGCGCACGGAGAGCGGCTGTCAGGCTGGTGACGTGGGGGCCATTCTGGCTGCCTGGCTGAGAAGGCAGCCTCCCTGCCTGGTGCTGCCCAAGGGACAGTGAGCTGTCACTGGCCAGCGGCGTCACTACCCCCTCCCTCCCCTGACTCTGTCGATCCCCTCTGCACGCGACCCAGGAGACTGTGCCATCTCACGATGCCGCAGACCCATCCGCCAGAGGGGCAGGGGTGCTGACATTCTAAAGGCTCTGATAAGTCCTGCAGGAGAGGCGTCTGACTGACGTCCAGTGGATCTCTCCCCTCTGATCCGACATCGCTGCGCGTCACAGCAAACCTGCGTGCTCTGCCTCTGCGCTGGGAATCCGCGTCTACGGCTGCCTGTTTTGCTCCGCCTGTCTCTAGTTTGAGTCTGCATTTCCCGGAGGTCGGGAATAATCCATGGCAGAGTAGGTGCCGGCACAACACTGGAGGGGAGGAGGAAGCGCAGGGGGACTTCCTGCCGTGCCAACCTGCAGATCACCCCATCTTTCTGATTTCCCCTGCGCCTGGTGATTCCCACACCCACCTCTTGATCTTGCGCTCTGGGCGAGCTGTGGGGATGCAGATCTGAGCGGAGCCTCCTCTGCCTGCAGCCTCCAGCCTCCCTGGAATGAGGCCCGCACAGGGAACAGCGGGGGTGGGCATCTGTTCCCTGCTTCTGTCCCTGCCCTAGGTCCCAGTGCCTGATCTGCTGGATGGCCTCGGCAGACCCCCACGGCACTGCCAGCTGTTGCCTGCCAATCAAAGGCGCCAGCAAGACACGGGGAGTCAGAGGTGGAGAGGTGACGTCCCTGTCGCTGTCCAGGAGGGGAGGGGAGGTGGGCGTGTCCAGAAGAGCATCTTCCTGTAGTTCTGTCCTCTGAGAACTTTGTAAGCAGGCCTGAACCTGCAGCTGCAGGTGTAGGGCGATGCCAGCTCCCGTGCTGCCCCTCCCAGCGGCTGCAGGAGGCCTTGCTCCTGTTCTTAACCCTGCGTGTTGTGATGGAGGCTTCACTGTAAGTAGTCCCTAATTAAAATCTCCTCCCATGGTCCAGTTCGAGTGAGCCATTTGTTCACAGCTGGGACTGCTGGGTGTGCAGGTGGGGGAAGGGACTAGACCCTTGGCAGAGGAAGAAGGTGGTCAGTAAAAGCTTCACAGAGGAGGGCACACTGGAGCTGGGCTTTGAAGGCTGAATAGGAGTTTTCCAGGGGAATGTCCTGTTGAGGGCTTCCTTGAGCACATGCACAGGGGCACAAAGAGCCACAGTGTGGGGAGGACAGACGGGAGTGACAGGGTGGCAGCTGATTTAGATCATCCTCCCACATCTCTGAAACTGGCCGTCTTGGGGAATGCATGGAAGGAAACGGCATAGATTCTCCAGGATTTAGGAACGAGCTGTGGACAAGACCTGGATGCTCAGAGTGTGGATGAATGGTCCTGGGTCAGATCAGGCACTAAAAAGTTTCTACTAACTCACAGAGATTTTTAAGAAGAAAACTCAAGTCACAGCTTTAAAATTGAGGCACTTACACCAATGTTTATAGCAGCTCAGTCCCATAAGCCATGGGACCAACCTAGGCGCCCTTCCACAGATGAATGGACAAAGAAAATGTGGCATAATGGAATATTACTCAGCCATGAATAAGAATGAAATCATGGCATTTACCAGTAAATGGATGGAACTGGAGAGTGTCATGCTAAGTGACATAAGCCAATCCCAGAAAGCCAAAGGCTGAGTGTTCTCTCTGATATGTGGGTGCTGACTTATAACAAGGGAGGAGAAGTATGGAAGTTCATTGGATTAGACAAAAGGGAACGAAGGGAAGGGATGGAGATGGGAATAGGAAAGACAGTAGAAGTAGTAGGACGTAACTTCCCATGTTCACATGTGAACAAACGACCAGTGAACTCCACATTGTGTACGACCACAAGAATGGGAGGTTATACTCATGTGTGTACGATATGAAAAATATACCCTCCTGCCACGTGTATCTAAAAACAACAAATAAAAACAAAGCTGTTCCAATTATAATTTTTACACATCTAATAAATTTACCACAGGCAAAATTGAGAAACATGTGATTTGAGGACAAAAATAAGTGACCTCAAATCTCCATAATTCAGTTCCATGAAGTCTAACTTTTTAATACTTAACATATTTATCATATATTTATGTAAATTATTAATAACCTACCAAATCAAACTTAAACATTTCATGATATTTCACAAGAAGTATTTTTCCACATTCTACTTTTTTTTCCTAAATAATTTTCTTAATAAAATACAGTCACCCTTCAGTATCCACAAGAGATGGGTCCCAGGACCTTAGAAAATCCCATATCCACGGGTGCTCAAATTCCTTATATAAAGTGGTGTGGTGTTTGCATATAACACATACACATCCTCCTGTATACTTTAAATCCTCTCTAGAACATTTATAATAGCTAAAACAATGTAAATTTTGGGGGTGGGTACCAGGGGTTGAACTCAGGGGCACTCGACCACTGAGCCACATCCCCAGCCCTATTCTGTATTTTATTTAGAGATAGGGTCTCACTGAGGCTGGCTTTGAACTTGTGATCCTCCTGCCTCAGCCTCCTGAGGTGCTGGGATGACAGGCGTGCACCACCGTAAAAAGTTTACAGTGTAAACTTTTAAATGAAAATCTTTGTGACACTGTATTGTTTAGGGAACAATGACAAGAACAAGAACAAGAGCTGCACTTTCGGTCCAGATGGAATTTTTTTCTGAATATTTTCAACTCTCATTTGGTTGAATCTGCAGACGCAGACCCTATGACACAGAGGCCTTACTCTATTTTTTCATGTGGATTGTCATATCTTCCATTCATCTCTCTCATCTCCTGTTGGAAATGAAATGACTATTATAAAAATTTTCACTATTAAAAACTAAATTTTTGCTGGGCATGGTGGTGCACACCTATAATCCCAGCAACTTAGGAGGTTGAGGCAGAGGACTGTGAGTTCAAAGCCAGCCTCAGCAGATTAGCAAGGCACTTAGCAACTCAGTGAGACCCTGTCTCTAAATAAAATACCAAATAGGGCTGGGGATGTGACCCAGGGATCAAACACCCCTGGGTTTAATCCCCAATACAAAAATTAAAAAAAAAAAAAAACTCTAAATTTTCAAGGAAAAACAATTGAGGCCCTTTACTTCAAAACTTTGTCTTCTCAAAAAGAATAAAAGACAATGCTGTAACATTCATATTTGGATGTGGCATCCGTCAGCGGCTGCTGGACTCTTCCCTGTTCGTGGCTGGCTGTCTGCAGTTTGCCAGAGTCCCTACCACTCCCTATTGTCTTCCAACCGAACCTTTTACCTCTTGTCCACCAGACTCTATAAAAATATCCCCCGAGCTCTATCAGCATTTAGATGGAGGACTGTGGCTGGAGAGAGCCGGGCCCCAGCTCTGATCCCCATATCCCTTCTCTCTCTGCCTGCTTGCTTTCACTGTCGTGAGCCGCCTTTCTCCGGTCTGCGTCTGGGGGAGCTGAGGGGTGCTTTGCTCCTTCCTGCCTTTGTGCAAGAGGCCTGAGCCTTGTTTTCCAGTGGGTAAAGAGTGGGTGTGATCTGCGTCTTGTGCACAGGGACGGTGGGATCTGAAAGGACTGCTTTGGAGCGAGGCTCGCTCTTTGATCCACGATGTCAGCACCAAGAGGCTGCTGGGGGCGTCAAGATCCGCCCTCCTGAGCCACGGAGGGGAGCCGGATGGGGACAGGAGGGGCGTCCCACCAGGTCTGTAGTGTGTGAGGGGCCAGCACGGGGGCTCCTGCCAGGTGCCCCGTAGAATCACTGAGGTGTTGGCCGATTGCTTTTGCTGATGGAGGGAGCGCTGTCCCGGGCAGTCAGAGGCCACACAGCCAACACCGGGCCTGGGGGCTCTGGAGCACTCTGGGCACAGGTGCAATATTGACCCTGCTTCCCATAAAAAGGGGAGTCCAACGGATGCCACTGATTCACCCCAAAGGAGCAGCCCCAACCCCTCGGCTCGCCAAGGGGCGTGTCCCTGTACCCCGAGGGTGAGGCGCTGGGCACAGCCTCTCCCCCTGTGAGAGAGGCTGGCACGGCGTGAGGTTGCAGCCGGACAGCCGGGGGCCTCCTTCACCCACTCTTCTGTCCACCAAGTGGCTCTGCGTCCTCGGCACCTCCGTGGGCCGTGGTGTCTTCGTCTCTAAGAGGAGAACTTGACCTCCCCGCGCGGGAACGCGGCCAGGTGCCCGGCTCGCCGCAGACCCTGCTTTAAAGCAGCGATGCCACCCCCGCCGCCCAGCGGGGAGAGCAGGCGTGCACAGCTGGCCCCGTGCCACGGTCTCGGCACAGAGGAGCAGCCTCACCGTCAGGGCACGCGGAGGCTGTGAGGGCCAAGGTGGCAGACCCCCACTAGGGCCAGCCTCGGAAGTGGCCCTCTCCAAGGTCCCATCCGCGGGTCTGCCGTGCTCGGCCCTCCCCGCCGACCCCCTCCACGTCCTGCTCCTGCTTTCATTCAGGTTCTGGGGTGAGGAGGTCTGAGGAACAGGAGGCTCCCATCTCGAGGAGCCGCCCCTGGGAGGCGAGAGGCCGAGAGCGCGATCCGCCACGCGGTGCCCCTGAGCGCCCGCAGGCTCCCGACCTGCGCCCTCCCGGCTGCCCGGGCGACAGCCCACCCCTTCTCTAAGGGGAGCCGGCCCCTCTCCCGTCCTGGAACCTCTCCGGCGAGATCGCTCGACATAGACGGCCACTTGCATGCGGGCCACGCCTGACCAATGACAGTTGGAGCTTGGAGAAGTTGAGTGTGGTCTGGGCTAACCAGGAACTGGCCGCCAAGTCGTGGAGAGCCGCCTCCTCCGTGGCTCCGACGTCGGAGCCCCGTGGTTTCTCCCAGGAACGGCCTCAGTGGGCCTCTGCCACTCAGACCCGGCAGAACTCGCAGGAGCAACGTCTCGGCTGGAGAAGGTGACGTGGGACGTGGGCAGGGGACAATGCTGTCCTGCCCAGCGGTGGGGACGGGGGTGTGTTCAAGGTGTCACCCCTGAAGAGGGCAGGCGCGGTCTGCAGGCGCCACACTCCAGGGCCCAGGCAGGACGGTGCCCGGGGAACAGTCCTGTGGGTTCTGGTCCTGCGAGGGGCGTGATCTAGAAGGTTCTATTTTGAGACCAAGCGCGTGCGCCCTCACGGTTGTGTCCAGGACTTGCGTCCCTGCTCCTGGGAGGATGGAGCCACGGCAGGATGGGGCTGGATCTCCACAGGTGACGCCAGGTTTGCCACCTGGAGCGTTTGCCTAAGTGGCCGGTCAGCCAGACTGTCCCCTGTCCGCTGGGGCCAGGGCCTCCAGCTCAGCCGAATCAGGAGCCAGAGAAGCAGCCCTCTAGGAGCAAAGCAGGCCCCGGGGGCGGTAGAGGTGCCAGGTGTCAGGAGGAGGTGGCGACCTCGACGCCTTATTTTGAGGCACCGTTCGGGCCATCAGGAAGCCTTTCCGACTGCGGGTCACGAGTCTTTAGGCCCTACATTAAATCTCCACCAGGTCCCCCGGCAAGTGTTGTCAGATTTATCAAATAAAATCGAAGATGCCCAGGTAAAATTTGAATTTCAGATCAACAGTGAATGATTTTTGTTTTTTGAGTGTTAAGCATGTCCCAAATATCTCCTGGAACGTATTTATGCTTAAAATCATCTTCTTCTGTTTGGAATCTGAAATTCAAATGTGATCAGGCGAGGGGGATGGTGAACAGGTCCGTCCCCAGCCGCCCCTCCTGCCCCACCCCACGGAGGACAGTGCGGCCAGGGTCACTACTCTGTCCCTCCACCAACACTTCTGGCTGCGAGTTCGCCATCCCCCAGAGACCCCTCCTGTCACCCGTCCTGTCACCCGTCTCCCACTGCCCTTGATGGATGGAGGCCACAGAGGCTCGTTGGAGGCAGAGGAAGGCTCCAGAGCTCAATGCCAATGTCGCCCCAGACTGGCCGCGGGCGGGCGGGGCTGCGCGAGGCTACCGCCTGACTTTGGATCCGTGAGAGAAGGGAGGAAGTCCCCTGCCCCTCGCAGAGCCACGTCCCCGGTTTTCTGGGATTGGTCAGAGATTCCAGATCAGGCTCTTGGGATCCGGCTGCCCGGGTTTGCAGATAAGAGGACATTGTGTCCTGCTTTCCTGGCTGCGTTGTGTGGGAGCATCCGAAGGTCAAATGCAAGGTCGTCTTCCTCTGCCCACCAGATGCATTTGCAAAGACTCTTTTGAGCGTGGCAGGGCGACGGGTGTCCTGTTTCCTGTGCTTTGTCCTGAGCGTCCTCCCCGGGTGCCTCTGAGCGTCCTCCTGATGAAGGGCCCCACTGTCAGGTAGAGCGGTGGGGGGGGGTCCTGGACCTGCTTCACTTCCTCTGCCGGCCCCCGAGTTTGGACACCCACTCATCTGTCCTCCCCGAGCCTTGGAGAGACTCAAGTGGCCCTTTGTGCTCAGGATGAAGCGGTCATGGCTTACCTGCTTCTCTGGTCATGGGGGTCTGCCATGGACTGCCTAGTACTTTGTTCTCCCCCAACCCTTTGTTCTCCCCCTGTCAAGTACCCCTAACAGGGCCCTGATGCCAGCCTCTTGACTGAGTCTAGGATGAGAAGTTGGACGTGTTCAGCATCGGCAGAGGCGGTGTGAAGTCTTAGCCATTGCTCTGGAATGCTGTGTGTCTCTAGGCAAGTTGCTTCACCTCTCTGAGACTTGAAGTATATTCACTTGTGACCCAGGGAAAACCATTCCAGGCTCCCAGAGTTTCAGGATCACTTCTGTTTTGTATGCATCATCAGCTGTGGGTGAAAGAAGGGTACAGGGCAGAGGCTACAGAGGATGTCCCACTTCTCGACTCTTCCCCACAGACACTGTGCCACCCACGGGCTGGTGGCTCGTATAGATGATGCTACTCCGTCCCCATCACCGTCCCTGGCCAAGAGCGTGGTCACTGTCTCCTATTCTATGTCGGAGGAGACTCAGTCTCACCCGCATGTTTATTGAGCAGGTATTATGCACCGGGCTCTGCACTAGGAGTGAGAATTCAGTACGCAGAACTGCCACAGTCCTTCCCGCTGGGCTTTACCGACGCTGGAGGAGCCAGCTACTGATAAATCAAGGAACCTGTAGACTGTGACCACAAAGGACTTGAGCATGACGGGAACACTGCCAGCTCCCACCCGGGTCCTGCTCGGGTCGGGTGTAAGTCCCCCTCCCCTCCAGGAAGGGCCCTGTGTGCCGCGGGCCGGGGTCCGCGGTCCTAGAACCAGACCTGTGACAGGGTCTGGGCGGCAGAGGGCAGCCCTGGCAGAGGAGCGGAGGGCGGGCAGGGGAGGAGAGAGCCCACACGGAGGGTTGGCGGGCGCCAGGCAGCACGAGGCCCAGGGCTTTCTCCTGTCTGGAAGCGGGGAGCCAGGACGGGCCGGGCCGCCCTCCGGGAACGAGAGCCCCGGCCTCCTTCATTCATCCCCAGGGCTCCCCGGTCACCGGTGAGGGGCGTCCAGGAAGGCGCTGACCCCATCCCTCTGATGGCCATGCGCATGGGCGGCCAGAGACCCCTGCCCAGGGGAAGTGCCCAGCCATGGAGAGGGGTGCGGGCAGAAGTGGGTGGGCGACGGTCGCCGGGCGGGCGTGCACAGGGGAGGGTCGGTGCCGGGGCTACAGCGGTGTCCACTGCAGCGACACAGGAACTGCTGCCCAGAGCTGGGGAGCTGGGAGGTCCCGGGACAGCCGCCACCCAGCCCTGGGCGGGAGGAGCCACTTGTCCCCGATCCCATTTATAATAAGCCACTTGTCCCCAGTCCTGTTTATGACATGGGGCGGAGCCAGGTTCACACTCAGGCCCCGCTGACCCCGCGCCTGCTCCAGCAGGGACCAGCAGGCCGGGCGCAGCTGCCCGCTGCCCACACCGGCTTCCAGAACAGGCCTTCAAAGTCCCAGACGAGGGCCGTAAGACCCAGGAAGGGAGAAGGCCTGGCCGGGCCTTGCTTTCCTTGGGGACAGCCCCCGGGGACACGGCAAGCCCCCACCTCCTTTCATCTCTCTTTTGCTTCTCCAGTTCCTCAGCTGCAGCCTGTTTTCGTCTTTTTCTTCTTCTTTTCCTTCCAGATAATCACTCACACCGACGGGGATGACTACAGCCCCACCCACTTCCTGCTTTGTTCTGGCCCTGGCCCTGCCTGTCCTCCTGGCTGAAGTGTCCTGGGTAGAGGGACATCAAAGTCTGCCTGCAGCTTCCCCTGCACAGGGATTTTCTTTGTGTGGCAGAAAAGCAAAGAAAGACGATCTTTCTTGTTTGCCTCTGTCCCCTGACGGCCGTCCCTGGGCCTGGGAACCTACGTTGGCCCTGCAGTGGGGAGCACAGGAGGCTGGCCTGGGCTGGTGGGAGACTCCCCCCACCGGTCCAGCTCTGGGCTGGCCGCTCTTGCCGACTCTTGGCTTCCTGCTGTTGAAGGGTGTGTTCTGCTGCCTCAGAAGGTATGAGAGCCAAAGGAGAAAGGTCCAGAAAACACGGATTCTACTGTGTTTGTGGCCTGTGGGCCACGCAGGTGCGGTGCAGAGGGTCTGGGGAAGCTGGGTCTGGGGGACCCCAGTCCTCGCTCCTCCTGGGGCCTGGTGGTCACTACCCTGAGATCACGGGGCCCAATGCAGTCCATCTCCAGGTTTTTCTATATATTTTGTGTGTGTGTGTGTGGGGGGGGGTGCCTGGGATTGAACTCAGGGGCACTCGACCACTGGGCCACATCCCCAGCCCTGTTTTGTACTTTATTTAGAGACAGGGTCTCACTGAGTTGCTTAGTGCCTCACTTTGGCTGAGGCTGGCTTTGAACTCGCGATCCTCCTGCCTCAGCCTCCCCAGCTGCTGGGATGACAGGCATGTGCCTCTCTGCCCAGTGATTTCCTGACGCAGCTAGACTTCTGAATTTTCATGACATTTTCTAAATTGTAATATGCTGAGCAGGGCAAAAAAAAAAAAAAAAAAAAAAAGAAAGAAAAAAAAGAAGGAAGAAAAGAAAGAAAGAAAGACCATGGCCTCTGAGTTGTCATGTCTGATCTGTTTCAATCCCATATTTTTACAGTTCTGGGAAGCCAGGGTGCAGGCAGGAATAGTACTGGCCAGATCACAGGTCAAGGCTGGAGCCAGAACTGAACCCCAAACCTTGGAGTCTGCCACAGGAACTCCCAGCCCTTGGTCATGAGCGTTGTGCCCCACACATAGTAGGTGCTCAAATGGTTGTCAACTACATAATTAGTGACAATATTCATATTGTCCACCTGCTGTGTCTCTGTGTTATGTTAGGCATTATATATTTTAGAGATATCTATGCACACAATTGGGGACTCTTGATTGCAAGACAAACGAAAGCCCTGGCCGTCACAACCAGGTGCAGGAGCCCTGTTTGGGGATTGACTTGAATTGCAGTTGACTATGAGCCGTGGAGATTTGGCCATTGTCGCCACCCGTAGTCTCACGGGATTTGTTGTGGGATCTCGAGTGACTTGGCCGAAATTGCTGATCGGGTCAGCGCCAGCCTTTTTTAGCATTACCTCTTTTAAAACAAAAAGGGGGAAATGCAGGAGCCCTGTTTGGGGATTGACTTGAATTGCAGTTGACTATGAGTGTGTTTTGGGTCAGCGCCATTTTTAGGGTGTGTCGTTGTTAGAACCAGAGAGAAAAGTTATCAGAATAAAAAGCTGTTTGTCTCCAGTTTGCTTCTGAAGTTTTTCCCGCGGCTCCGTTGCTCCAAGCGCTTCAGGCAGCAACAACCAGGTGCGTGAGCTTTAGGTGCGGCTGCATCCAGGTGCCACACCAATACTTGGTGTGCTCTGCTGTCCCACACTCTGTCTGTCTCTAGTTTTCTGAAGCCAAGGTGGTGACTCCATTCCTAGCAGGGTACAAGATGGCACCACGGGCCAGCGGCAGCTCTAGGTTTGCTCCTTGACTTAAAATCCACAGTGGACAAAAGAACGTCCTTGTCCCCAGGGTAGCGGTCTAGGGCTGACCCTCCTTGGACCTGCTCACGTCCATGTTCAGGCTGTGCCAATGCCTGAGGCCAGGTGCTCCTGAATCCCATGACCTGGGCCTGGGGAGGGAGAGCTCCCCGAGGAAAACGGGGGGTGCTGGTGGGGAGGGGAGACCCTCGTCCTGTCAGCCACAACCGCTCACTTAGCCTTGTGAGAGGGCTGTCCCCCGGGTCCTCGTCACTCGATACAGGAACAGCACTGAGTGTCCGCACCTCAGAAGGCCCTGTGGCTTCCCTGTGGCGGGGGTCCCAGTTAGAAGGGACGTCCTGCTGTCTCGGCGGGGGGTGGTGCCAACGCCTCGTTGGTGGAGGCCCAGGATACCGCTCAGGACCGTCCCCACCACAGAGAGGGTCCCAGTCCCAGATGTCCAGCCTAGTGGGGTTGAGAGGTTCTGTCCCAGGGTTCCCGACCGGAGACGCCTCGCACGCACGATCCATTCAGATCAGATGACACGTGGCAGCCACGCCTCCCCTGGAGGGGCCGTCCCCGCGCTGGGGCCACAGTGAGCCCCGGGGAACGCAGGCCCTCGTGAGGTCAGCCGAGCTCTGTGGGGCTCCAACGGGACCCCAGGCAGGGGACGGGGACGCCAGCAGGCAGGTATCCGAGGGCTGTGGCAGGTCCAGTCTCGGGCGGGGCAGCGGTCCTAGGGGACGTGAAGCTCGGGGCAGGGTGAGGGCTCGTGGGCCAACTGCAGAGAGGAGACGCAGCCCAGAACGTCTGAGAGAAGCTGGAGCACGGGGCGAGGGGCACGGAGCCAAGCACAGGACCCCGGGGAGGGCTGGACCGCGGACCCAAGGCAGCCACCAGGCTGCGACGTACCTGGGCTTGAATGTGGTCGGTCTGGTGTGCGTCCGGCCCCTGGTGCAGAAGCCACAGGACGAGGTCAAGTGGCCTCGAGTGTGGGAGGACAGGGGCTGTGACATCCAGAGCCAGGGGTGGCTTGATCAGTAAGGATCCAGCCACGACCGTTTGTAAAGATGCATTTATTTGATTAGTCGGACACAGTGGCGCAGGCCTGCGATCCCGGCAGCTCGGGAGGCTGAGGCAGGAGGATCGTGAGTTCAAAGCCAGCCTCAGCAACTTAATGAGGCCCTAAGCAACTCAGTGAGAACCTGTCTATAAACAAAATACAAAAAAGGGCTGGGGACGTGGCTCAGTGGTTCAGTGCCCCTGAGTTCAATCCCTGGTACCCCACCTCCCAAATGCATTGGATTTTAGAATATTTAATTGAAGAATAAAACTGTATATGTTCTAGGTGTACGATGCATTGGTGTGATACATTGCATTTGTTTCTGTGCTGGGGACAGAAGCCAGGGCACACACTCTACCACGGAGCCCCACCCCCAGCCAAATACACTGCTGGTGTATATCAAGCCAAGATTTTAAAGTGTGTGTGTGTGTGTGTGTGTGTGTGTGTATTGATCAGTGGGTGTTTGGTGTGTGCATGGGTTTGTGTGCATATATTTGTTTATGATTCAAAGCCTCTTTTTGTTTATATCCTGACTCAGTCCAGAAAGGACACAAAGTGGCTCTCAATCTAAGACGTCCCTGGCCCACAGTAGGTGCTCAAGAACTGCTTTGCTAAACGGGGTGGAGTACACTGAAGGAGGAGCAAGTTCACTGCTGACTGTAAAGGGGAGACGCTTTACCTAGGATCGGCAAAGGTAGACATCTTCCTGTCGACTGACCATCTCGGCGGTGTGTTCATTTATCCAATCACTGGGTTATTTTCCCAGTAAGTACCTACAATGTGCTCAGTGTTCTCCTCCTACTGAGAATACAGTGATGAGCAAGGCAAGCGCAATTTCTCCTGGAGTTTATGGTTGAGTCGGGAGAGAAAGAGACCAAAGAAAAGATTTATTTAACTGATGGCTGCTGGCCATGCCAGGATCTATTAGCACACCTGAATGAAATTCGCTGGGCTTACTAAGAGTGATAGAATTTGCTCATGTCCAATGTGGTTTTTTATACACCTACTACACATTTTCTTTTAACTACAGCAGTCTCAATATACACAGTATTTGGGTTCATTTGACAAAATTGTACATGAAAGGAATTTGATTTTAATTCCTATTCCCCCCCCCACTTTCCCTTCATTCCTACCACCTCCTATTCTCTCCTCTCCTCTATTGATCTTCCTCTCACTCATTTATATTTATGCTTGGCATTTTCTACATAACCCAGGTGAAATTTGGGGGGGCACATTTATATATGTAGGTCATCTGCTATTGTTAGCTTCATCCCGTATCCCTCCCCCTTCCTCCCCTTCTTCCCCACTTCCTCCTCCTTGACCTCTGGCACCGGTCTACCTTACGTCTTTAGGATATCCAACCTCATTCCCCGCCACCTTTTTCCTCTGATGAAGGAGCCCTAATTAGGAAGGGCTGTTGTAGCTAGCTGGAAGCCATAAGTTCCACCTGATATGTATGTGACGCACCTGTAGGCACCCGCAAAGCTGAAGGTATATAACCGGGTGAAATCGGTCCGAGTTAGGAGAACGAATTCATTCGGTCAGTCGGGCAGTCACTCGGTCGGTCAGAAGAATCAGAGCGGCCAGAACGTAGGCAGAGCGGTTACAGAAGAGAAACCAGATAGAAGACAGAAGAGAAACCAGATAGAAGAAGTAATGACTGGTCAGAGTTAGGCCGAGGCTCCTGAGGAAGACAGAAGACAGAAGAAAGAAGAAGGAAGAAAGAAGAGAGAAGAAAGAAGCTCTAATCTTTCTCTAAGCTAAGCTCTATCTTTCTTTCTCTCTAAGACTCTAAGCTAAGAAAAGCTTGCTTTAATCTTTCTCTCTAAAAATCTTTCTTTCCCTCTCTAAGCTCTAAGAAAGTAGAAGTAAAAGTAGTAAAAGCTATACTCTGCCTCCGAGAGTTTTTCCGCCCGGGTTACGGTACCAGGCAGCTTACACTCTGATGCTTCCCTTGATTCCACCTAAGAGAGAAAACATTCCAATCCTGATTTTCTGGCTCAGTTCGCTAAGGAGGACGGTCTCCATTTCCGTCCGTTTACCAGCAAATGCCACGATTTCCTTCTTCTTTAGGGCTGAGTCAAACTCCATTGTGGACACGTGCCACACTTTCCTGATCCAGTCATCTGTGGATGGGCATCGGGTTGATTCCATAATGTGGCTGTCGTGAATGGGGCTGCTATAAATATCGGAGGGACCAGACTGCTGTGGGGTGTTGATTTTAGTTCTTTCAGAGAAATGCCAAGGAGTGGGGTAGCTGGTCGTATGATGCTCCCGTTCTCGTTTTCTGAGGAACCTCCCTACTGCTTTCCAGAGTGGTTGTACTAATTTTCAGTCACGCCAGCAAGGTACGAGCGTACCTTTCCCCCACATCCTCGCCAGCACTTATTATTGTCTGTGTGCTTGGCTGTTGCCATTCTGACGAGTGTGAGATGAAATCTCAGCGTAGTTTAGATTTGCAGTTCCCTGATCCTAGAGATGTTGAGCATACTTTCATATATTTGTGGGCCATTAATATTTCCTCTTTTGAGAAATGTTTCTTTAGTTCTTTTGCTCACTTACTGGTTGGACTGTTTGTTTTTTTGGCATTGTTTTTTGAGTTATTCGTATATTCTGAGCATGAATCCTCTGTCAGAGGAGTGGCTGGTAAAGATTTTCTCCTATTCCTCAGGCTCTTTTTTTTACTTTCTTAATTATTTCTATTGATGTGCAGAAGCTCATTAATTTGATAGCATCCCACTTATTGGTTCTTGATTTTATTTCTTGAGCTTTAGGGTTCTTGTTGAGGGAGTCAGTGCCTATGCCAATAGGATGGTGTGTCCACCCTATTTTTATTTTATTAGGGGTGGGTATTGGGGATTGAACTCAGGGGCACTTGACCACTGAGCCACATCCCCAGCCCTTTTTTGTATTTTATGTAGAGACAGGGTCTCACTGAGCTGCTCAGTGCTTCACTTTTGCTGAGGCTGGCTTTGCAATTGCGATCCTCCTGCCTCAGCCTCCCGAGCTGCTGGGATGACAGGCGTGCACCACCACACCCAGATGACCCTATATTTTCTTATAGAAATTGCAAGAGTTCTGGTGTAATTCCTAAGTCTTTGATCCATTTTGATTTAGCTTTTGTGCACAGTAACAATAAGAATCTAATTTCTTCCTTCTGCATATGAATGTCCAGTTTTCCCAGCACTATTATTAAAAAGGCTGTCTTTTCTCCAGCACGCATTTTTGGCACCTCTGTCAAGAGTCAGCTGACTGTGAGTGTGTGCGTTCTCCTCGTGCCTTCCATTCTCTTCCCCTGGTCCTCAGTCTGCTTTGCTTTGGTGCCAGTACTCCGCTGGTTGTGCTGCTATAGTGGTGAGATTTGTGATTGGGTATCGTGATGTCGTCAGCGTCACTTGCATTTTTTTTCTTCAGAATTGCTTTGGCTGCTCTGGGCCTCTTATTCTTCCAGATGAATACAAGGGCTGGTTTTCCTAGTTCCGTGAGGAGCCGCGTTGGTGTGTCGATGGGGATGGCATTGAGCCCTGGATTGCACGTCCACTGCACTTTCGAGGATCATCTTTGAAGGACTCTGCCTCCCCCTTCTCCCTGAATCCTCTCTGACTTGTTAAAAAGCCACCATAGGCTTTAAGCTACCAAACCAAGGGGGGGGGGGAAATGATTGGAAAATAGAAAGAAGAGTCTAGACCACCGACATCTGGCCTTGGCCTTGGACCCTTAGGGCTTGGCCTGGCTGGAGTCCGTCTTCCGTTCCCCTGGGGGCAACTGGGAAGGCCAGCAGTGGAAGGAAAATGGACATCCAGCAACATAACATCGATGTTGGGGCAAGCGTCAGGCCTTGGGCTGGGATCTCGGGGTGCTGGAAAATGGGAAAGAGTCGAGCCGAGATGGGGACCAGCCAACCCGCCCCACCTGATGGACAAAGAGAACTGGCCCTGAGCCAGGCTGTCACATTCTGTCCTCGACGGTCCCCTCCTGGCTGTGTGACCTTGGGCACCTTGGGTTACTTTATAGGGCTGCCTCGATGATCCCCTCTGCAAAATGGGCCTGTGCAGGGGCTGCCGGAGCCTCCGCACCCCCGCGATCACCAGCTGCAGCCCACCAACACCCGCCAGCGCGGCCCGCGAGCTGGACGGTCACTGTCTGCTCAGGCCACGGGTGTGTCCCCGGCACCTCTGGGCTGCACACGAGCCACGTCCACATTCACGCGGGCCGCCCAGCTGGCAGCGCGGAGTCCCTCATCACTGATCTGAAGGTCACTCGAGGCGGCACACGCCGACTGCGCAGAGCGCTCAGGGCTGGGGTCAGGGGTCTCTGGTGTTGGACCAGTCCAGGGGCCGAGGCAGCAGGAGTCTGGAGGGATTGCGCAACACGAGCTCTGGAGTCCCGAGACCGCGGCCAGGCCTGGCGAGTCGTGGACAGATGGAGGAGACGCCTGGCTCTTGCCTCCCGCCACTGTCTGCCCCGTGATCGAACCTGCACGCTCTTGCGGCCTCCTCTCCTCCGGAGACCTGGGGTGGTGGCTTGACCTTGGGCACTGCGGTCCAGTCATTCAGGGCCAGCAGGGGCTCCTGGCCCAGGAGGCCACGGCACACACTTTGTGCTGGAGGAGCCTGCTTCCTCCACCTCCTAGTCATGCATTTTGCATTTGTGAGAGACAAAAAGGAAACTGAAATAGCCAGGCGTGGCGGTGCCCGCCCGTCATCCCAGCAGCTGGGGAGGCTGAGGCAGGAGGATCGCGAGTTCAAAGCCAGCCTCAGCAACTTAGTGAGGCAACTCAGTGAGACCCTGTCTCTAAATAAAAAATAAGGGCTAGGGATATGGCTCAGTGGTTAAGTGCCCCTGGGTTCAATCCTTAGGACCAAAAAAAAAAAAAAAAAAAAAAGAACTCAAATCATCTTTGGCAAAAATAAAATTGAACAGGGAGTAGTGGGCTTCATTAGCTCATATAATTAAGAAGTCAAAGGAATGGGGCCAGCTTTCAGGACCTGACAGAATTCGGGGGCTCAGGACATGCTATCGGGGGTCCTACCCTCTCCTTCTCTCAGTTCTGCCATCTTCCTTGGCTTTGGGATTCTACTCCAATCAGTTGTCTCCACGGATGGCCATTCGACCCTCGGGCCCACGTATATCTTCTTTTTTGGTACCAGGGATTGAATTCAGGGGCCCTCGACCACTGGGCCACATCCCCAGCCCTGTTTTGTATTTTATTAGAGACAGGGTCTCACTGAGGTGCTCAGGGCCTCACCATTGCTGAGGCTGGCTTTGAACTCGCGATCCTCCTGCCTCAGCCTCCTGAGCCTCTGGGATGACAGGCGTGTGCCACGTACCCAGCAAACGATGTCAATAGATAACGCAATCAGGCAAGAATTTCCCAAAGTATGCACTTCCTCCTTGTCTGGCCAAAAGAGACTTTAAAAAATGTATTTAACCTGGTATTTTCCAAAGGGTTTTGACCACCTAACCTTTTCATTTTTCAGAATCAACTGGAAGAGCTCAGGAAACCCCGAGGGCTAGGCAGGGCCAGGGCTGAAGTGCTGGGCACACCAAGGACCCAGGGCCTGAGGGTGAGGTGGAGGTCCTGGCCTAGAGGCTGGTGTTGGGCAGAGGTGCCCTGGAGCGTGAAGGCCAGGCAGAGGCAGACGGCACGGGGGAGGCCTCTCTTGGCCACACTGCCCGGACGTGATGGAAGGCCCACACCAGCCAGAGCTGGGGGCGTCCTGGGCGCGGTCTCGGGGGCCACCTCACCATGTGCAGGGAGCCGTGGTGGCAGACGGAGGAGGTCTTCCTCTGGTGAAGTAGAGGAGCGCAGAGTCCCACAAGGACGCCTAGCTGGGGAGCCCTCCCTCCCAGCGCACCGCAGAGCCACCCTTGGCGTTCAAGTCAGCCCTACCAACCTGGGGTGCAGGGTCAAGACCGTCGCCTGCCGGAATCCAACCAGGAAAAGAGGCAGCTCCGAGGTCTTCACACGGGGACTTGGGCACAGGGAGCCGGTTGTACAGGTGACGAGGGAGGAGGAGGTGCAGAGGGACAGGGAGATGTCACAGAGAGCAATGAAGCAGGAGCCCCACGCTTAGCTGGAGGTTCAAAGGCGGAGACAAGGTCACCAGAGTCCAGGGGCTGCGGACCCCTGCAGAAGCTGGCTGTTCCCAATGGGACCACAGAGGGGACACAGAGCTGCTGACTGAAGTGTGCGTGCATGTGTGCGTGTGTGTGTGAGTGTGTGTGGATGTGCATGTGTGTGCACACTTGTGTGTATCTGTGTGCATGCATGTGTGTGCGTGCGTGTGCATGTGTGCGTGTGCCTGTGTGCATGTGTGTGTGTGTGTGTGTGTGGCCATTCTTTTCCCTCCTCATGCTCCTGTCTGTGGCCACGGTGCAGGATCTGGGGAGAAGCTAGTTGACCCAGGGACCTCCCGTGCACCTGCTGTGGCCAGCCCCTGGGCAGAACAGGGCGGGAGAGAGGCCAAGGCCAGCACAGAACTCAGCTCCAAGTGCAAGGTTCAGTGATTTCCCAGATGCCCCTTCTGATCAGGGACAGGAGAATTTTTTCCATGTAAAGGGCCAGTTCGTCAATATTTTGAGCCGTGGGGTCTCTGTTGCAACGATGCAGCTCTGCACGGGGGGTGGGGGTTGTAGCCTAATGCAGCTCCAGACCCCGTGCCAACCAATGGCTTTGCTGTAAGGAAATGGCATAAAAACGAGGCCAGGGTGGGTGTGGCTGCGATTCCCACGCTCTGCCCAGGGAGATCACAGAGGACCCCCAGGACATCTGAGGTGGACTTCACCTTGCACTTGGCCCTCAGGAGGCGAAGGCTTCCTGCTTCTCCCTGCGGGAGCAGAATCCTGTGCCGCACACACCACGGACTAATAAAAGAAGCATTACAAAAAATACTTTAATGCTTAAAATGGCTTCTCCCAGGACTCTGACCTATAGCATCCGCCTGGGTTGTCACAACAGTCTGCTACATTGTCACCACACGTCCTTAAGATGCGCCAACATGTGGCAACCTCCACCCACAAACCTTCTCCAGCCTTCTCCAGGACAACATGTAATTTCCTCCTCTAAGAGCCCCGGGCACAAAGGAAGCGCGCGCCACAGGAGGTTGGCTTGGGACTGTGCTTAATTAGCCACAGTCAGGGCTGGTCTCTCATCGGTTTAAAGAGGCTGAATCTGTCAGTGGGCTTGTGGGAAGGATTCTGTAAAACACCCCCTTCGGGTTTGAGGATGGAGCTGGGAAGACGGTGGCAAGGTTTTCAAGTTGGAACTGGTCTAAATTGTCTAGATTGGTGCCAGCGATGGCTGACCTCAGGGAGACGCTGTCCTGACCCCCAAGCTCAGGGGACAGCCAGCACCTGTCAGAGCTCCCCTTCCCTGTCACAGGGGTTGGTTCGAAAATTTCGCACAACCATGAAATGTCTCCTGCTGGAGACAAACTTCTGCAGAAAACGTTCCTTCTTTGGAATCCAGAAGGACACACAGCCCCACCCGGCACACGCCCTCGTCCCCAGCCTGAGGAGGGCTGCTCTGCACTCACTTTCACAGTCTCTGTCTCCTGGGGTCCACTTTGGGTTTTCTTCCCTATTTCCTTGAGCTCTCTTTGCGAATGTTCCCAGAACCCATCCTCCTGTTAGTCCATGGCTTGGTGCACTGAATTTCAGGAGACAAAGACTGGTGAAGAAATTAGGGGTGTTCATAGCCAGCTTTGAGCCTTGGTGTGGTGGCACACACCTGTAATCCCAGTGGCTTGGGAAGCTGAGGTAGGAGGATCGCGAGTTTGAGGCCAGCCTCAGTGTAAGCTGCCTGTCGTGGCCAGCCACAACGCCGCGAGGAGGAAAACTCTCAGAGGCAGAGTAAAGCTATTACTACTTTTACTTCTACTTTCTTAGAGAGAGCTTAGAGAGAGAAAGAAAGATTTTTCCTCTTCTTAGAAAGAGCTTAGAGAGAAAGATTAGAGATAGCTTTTTCTTCTTCTTCTTCTTAGAGCTTAGAGAGAAAGATAGAGCTTTTCTTCTTAGAGAGAAAGAGAGAGAGCTTGAAATAGAGAGATTTCTTCTTTAGAGAGAGAGAGAGCTTAGCTTTTAGAGCTTCTTTGTTCTTTCTTCTTTCTTCCTCGGGAGCCTCAGCTTGACTCTGACCAGGAATTACTTCTTCTATCTGGTTTCTCTTCTGTAACCGCTCTGCCTACGTTCTGGCCGCTCTGATTCTTTTCTTCTTCTCCGACCCGAACTCTTCTTCCGACCGAGCGACTGCATGACTGACTGAGTGAATTCATTCTTCTCCTGACTCCAACCGCTTTCACCCGGTTATATACCTTTAGCTTTGCGGGTGCCTCACGTGCATTTACAGGTGCGTCACATACATACTTATTATCAGGTGGAACTTGTGGCTTCCAGCTGACCGCAATAGCCATCTCCCTAATTGGGGCTCCTTCACCTCAGCAACTTAGCGAGTAGGTAACTCAGAGAGACCCTGTCTCTAAATAAAATACAAAATAGGTCTGAGGACGTGGCTCAGTGGTTGAGTGCCCCTCAGTTCAATCTCCAGGACCAAAAGAAAAGAAAACCAGCTTTGAGGAGGAGAGAGATGGTTTCTGTCTCACATCTCCATCTGGAGGGGCCTCAGAGTCATGAACAACTGTTCCAAAAGGAAAGGGATTCAGGGACAAAAGGCAGAAAATATACATATGGAGACTTAGGCTGTACCGGTCCTAAACATGTCACTGTCTCAGCTTCCCTGCCACCCTCCAGAGCCAAGGGCAGCCCCTAGCCTCCAGTCTCTGCTTGCCTGGAAGAATCTGGGCAGGATTTGCTGGCCACATGGGGTCTGCCATCCCCAGGAGTCAGGGTAGGTCCTGGTCCAAGTCCACCTGCGGTTTTGTGAGGACCAGTAGTATAGTATCCTTCTCTCCCAATTCTAGAGCCTCCCTCTACCAGGGCCACTCATGGGAGGGAGCTGGAGGTGCAGGGAGAGGAGTTACCTGGTCCAGAGGTGTTGAACACAGCAGCCGCTGCTTCCTCCTGCTCCGTCCGTCAGTGCTAGCTCCGTCCCCGAGGCCAGCGCCTGCCACTCCTGGCTCAGCTGTCAATCTCAGCTTCCCGCTCACGGAGTTGCGTTTCCCTCCTCCTCAGCTTCCCGCACACATGGCCCTCTCGGGCTCTTGTCCTCACAGACTGACTGGCCCTCCAGCCACCACCTTCTCCCACTCACATCCAGCCCCTCCCCGTGGCCCCCAAGCCTGCCCCAGCCTGGTCTGTCTGACCGGGTGGGCATCACGGCATCACCTTTCCTCTCGGTCTCCCCAAATCACCAGCACGAGAAGTTGGTCTTCCCTGGAACGCCCCAGCATCCTTTATCCAAAATGCTGGGGACCAGCAATATTTCAGATTTCAGAGCTTTCTGGATTTGGGAAGATTTCTATAGGCCTTACTGGTTGAAAGTTTAAAATCAGAACCTTTTCAAGTGTCCTGTGGGTGCTCAAAAAGTCTCCGATTCTGGGAACCTTTGGATTTTGGGATGCTCATACTGTATTTCAAAAAAAGTTAGTTTGGACTGAAAAAGAATTTTCTGAAAGTGAATTTCTGAAGCAGACATTCATGTTCTTCTTGCTTTGTGTCACCTCAAGGACTTTCAACGGCATTGTGTATGGTACCAGTAATAAATAATTTCCCCCCCCTCACTTGCAAAATCAAGTTGATTGGGAGTGCCTGACTGGGGCCCCATCCAAACTCACAGGAAACAGTTCCATGATTGATTAGTAATGTCTGCCCTGGATGTAGGTTGGGAGGGCAAGGACCAGCTTGCTTCTTACCTTCTCTTCCCATGGCAGGTGTTCAGCTACTACTTGCTAAAGCTGAGGAAGATACAGAGAGCTCAGAATTCAGCACAGCTAGGATTGAAAATCAGCATTGCTGCTAATTAGCCAGGTTGATACTGAGCAAGTTCCTAACCCTTTCTGGGCTTCTGTACCCTTAACTATAAAGGGAAAATGCTTGAGGCCAAACCAAAAATATTTAACCTGGAGTCTCCAACCTTGGAAAAAAAAAAAAAAAAACTAAGACAGGACTGGGCAAGCCAGAAATGCTTGTCCATTAAAAAAAAAAAAAAAAAAAAAAGATTAATGAAAGGCTGCAGCTTGGAGTGGTTCAGAGCAACTTTGTTTCCAGATAAACCTGAGTTTGGAGCTGGCTGGGCAAAGTTACAAAACTCTTCTGTTTCTGGATGTCCTGAACTGAGAGACAAGGGCAACTCCACCTCTAGTAGGGATTAAGTGAGATCAGGCGTACAAATCCCTTAGCAGGGCTCAGTAGGCCCTCAATGAATCATCCTCTTATTGATGTTATTATTATTTCGGATGCGACAGGCTGCTTATCTTTTCAAGGCATCGTATTAACGGAGTGATCATTAGTTACACAGATCCATGGTTATTCTGTGGAAAACACATCCTTTTCCAGATGATCAGAGCCGTTTTGCTTTCTGGCTGTGTCCTTCAGAACAGGCGACCCAAGGGAACCAGGCATATATCAAAGAGCCCTCTGATGTGGGAAAGGCTGTGATCCCCAGGGAGGGTCCTCTAAAGCCCTTCCTGTTTCAAATGTCGGGCCCTCCCGAGGCCAGGAAAGCACCTCCATGGGGCTGGGCACGCGGGGGCTGTCCCAGCGGGCGAGGGGGCCAGTCCGAGAGTCTCTGTGTGATTCTGTGACTCGGGGTACAGTCGTGTCCCCTGCGGGGCCAATTACTGACTTCAGATGTCGTTGGCAAAAGGGAAGTGTGTTCCTGACGGCTGGAGCACTCGGGCGCGGGCTTGCCATTTAGGCCGTTTGTTCTGCCCGGTCCTCTGTGCCCGCGTGTGGCCCGCAGCCCTCCAGCCCCCCATCCCCGGCAGCGTCTCTCTGCCCATCCAGGCCTGTCTATCACACTCTCCTGCTCTGCAAGGATCAGGCAGGACGGGAGCTGCAGGGACCGGGCACCTGAGACGGGGACCATGTGGCTGGGCAGGGAAGAGAAGGGACTCCAAGCCAAGCAGGAATTCACGGACGGCCTTGGCTCCCTCTGGGACGGGTCACGTGACCGCGCCAAGCCCGCTTTCTTTCTCACATTGATCATCTGGTCACACCATTCCCTGGACACGGTCACTCCAGTGAAGATACTTGAAACCGTCCCTTAACCCAGCAGGTCTGCTGTGGTGACAGACCAAGCGAGCAGCCAGGGGACCTGGGTTCTGGGTATCTTTGGACCTTGAGCGGGTAATCGACCCTTCCTGGCATTTTCTTCTGCGGGTTGAGGTGGTCGGGTGAGGCCGCATTTCCATCCCATGCCGTCACCCCTGAGCCCACGGTTCCACGAAGCACGGCTGATCGGGAGGCTGGGTTCTGGGGTCTGTGCCTACTTTGGCTCTATTTACAGAGACCCAGTCTCCTGACGCAGAAGCTCAATCATCCAAATCAGGTTTTCCACGACTTGGACAGCTTGGATAAATCCATATCCACAGAGTAGAGGACTCGGAACGCCAACAGCCTGGAGTCCCAGTGTTGCAGGTAGTCAGCCTCTCATGATGATGATGATGATATTTTACATGGGAGACAGACACACGGCCGCCCTGCTTTCCATTGGGGTCTGGATTCACTGTTTCACGGTGCTTGTCCTGAGCAAGCACAGCAGATTCACCCGGGCGTCAGCCATGCCGAGTCTTCTCCGCAATCGTCACGCCCGTGGACGTGGGAAGTCCTGCCCAAGTAGGCGCCGGCTGCTCGTTCCCCAGCTGTTTCTTCTCCTAGGTTGGCTGTCCTGATTTTGTTTTTCTTTATTCTCTCTCTCTTGAATAATCGCTTGCTGTAAAGCCTAAGGTGCAGATTCCCACAGGGAACCTCGACTTCTTGATTAGGTCAGAGCCGATTCTCCCCACTCCCTCTCTCTTCCTCATGACAGAGGGCAGAGCAGAGCTAGGTGTGCTGCACACACGCGTGAAAATGTCGATCCAGTCCCGTCAACGTGTGCATTCATGTGTTAACAATCATGAGAGCAAAAGGAGGGGGTGTCCACAAAGAGCTCCCCTTTGCCAGCACCGTCTCCAGGATAGCATTTCCCCACGACCCAAAGGGACTGGTTTTCCTTCCCCAAAGGAGAGAGCTTCCCCATTTTGCTGGGGCCGCCAGCATCTTGGGGCTTACTGATTGACTGTGACAGCGGTCTCCTTAGCAACCTCACTCTCCCAGGATTAGAAGAGACAAGTCCCTCTTGAACGCTCCACTTTACAGAGATTCCAGCCTGGACCGGAACACGGCTCTCCCCAACCTCGGAGATCAGACCATCAGGAGGTCATGAAGAAAGCCGGGACGACTGTATGCAAGTCCTCCCCAGGTGGCGAGGGAAGGGCCTCCTGCTGCGCAGCTGCTTTGTGAGAGGCAGGGTCTGGTGCACGGTGGGCGGAGCGTCCCAAGGGTCCCATCCTTGGATGAACGTCTGTGTCCTTACAGAGACAGACCTCGGGCTTTAAAGCATGTCTCCCTCTCGGCCTCTGAGGAGGCACTCAGCTAACAAGAGCACCGAGCCTGGTACCCTGGTACCCAGGAGTCACGGACGTTGCCTAGGTCGCGAGCACAGATGCGCTGCTAGGACTGCGGCTCTGAGGAGACGGGCAAGTCTGCTCTGTTGGGCATCCATGCTCTGCACGGCCCCCTGCCAGGGCTGAGGTTCAGAGTGTGCCACTTCAATGTGATCAGCACGACCATTCATCGTTGGACCTGGAGACATCCCACATCATTTTTTGGGGGGTGGAGTATTGGAGGCCCTCGACCACGGAACCACATCCCCAGCCCTGTTCTGTTTTATTTAGAGACAGGGTCTCACTGAGTTGCTTAGGGCCTTGCTGTTGCTGAGGCTGTCTTTGAACTCATGATCCTCCTGCCTCAGCCTCCCGAGCCGCTGGGATGACAGGCGTGCGCCACCGCGCGCGGCATCCCACATTTTACACGGGAGAACAAGGAGACTGTGAGGCAAGGTCTCTGGGTGACGTTTCCGCAGTGAGTGGCAGAGCCAGGCTGGGTCCCCACTCCAGGTGGCGTTGTTGCCAAACCTCTGGACCCACTCCGTCAAACCATCCCGACAAACTGAACTCCACGGGAGCAAATCAGGGCTAGGTTCCCCTGCAGTGCTCCTCGCCAACCTGCAGGAAGCACGGAAGGCGCAGATTCCCCCATCCCCCCTGGCGCGGAACCCCAGGGCCCTGCCTCCCGCTCCCTGCAGAGAGGAGCCCCCAGAGCGGCCTCGCAGGGCTCCTGATCCTTGGAGGAAGCCCCGCCGTCGGCACCCCTCCAGCACCTGTTCATCCAGATCAATCATGGTCACGGTCAGGGCTTGGGGCTCCGCTCTCTGCCTGGGCAGGTTTTCCTGGCTGGGAACCCAGGCTCGGGCGTGGGTGGGCGCGGAGCGGATTTTCCTGAGTCCCAGGGAGGAGCTGGGGCTCCCCTGCAGGAGGCCAGGATTCCAGGAAGAAGCAGCGCCCGCGACGCGGCTGTGAACATCTGGTTGAGGTCACTTGGTTCAAGGCTTTGATTCCAATGGAGAGCCCCAGAAAATAGGTGATGAGACCCAGGTGTCTCCTGGTCCAAGGGCCTGCCCCTCCCCTGACGCTGAGCGGTGAATCCGGTGAGAGCAGACGCTCAGGTCGGCCCTTGTCCTAACCTCCTCCTCCAGTCAGTTCTAGCCCTTGCTCCTCACCTCTCTGCGTGGGTTCACTCATTATCATCTCGGGCCTAGACTTTCCAGGAATGTCCCCATGTGACCAACTTCCTCCCAACCAGATGTCACCTCCTTTGTAGCTAGAACTGTTTCCTTACAAGGGAATTCTACTCAAAGCCCTCTTCCTTCCCTCCCTCCTTTCTTCCTTCCTTCCTCCCTCCCTCCCCCCTTCCTTTCTTCTTCCTCTTCTTCTTCTTCTTCTTCTTCTTCTTCTTCTTCTTCTTCTTCTTCTTCTCTCTCTCTCTCTCTTCTTTTCTTATTTCGGTACTGAGGATTGAACCCAGGGGTGCTAAACCACTGAGCCACATCCCCAGCCCTTTTTATTTTTTATTTAGAGACAGGACCTCACTAAGTTGTTTAGGGCCTTGCTAAATTGCTGAGGCTGGCCTCGAACTCACGATCCTTCTGCCCCAGCCTCCCAAGCCGCTGGGATTACAGACAAGCACCATGCACCTGGTTTCCTGTCTTTATCATAAAACCAAATCCTGTAATCAAATCCTTCATCAACGGCCTAACTCCGTGGTCTCCTGTCTTCACACCTGGGTCCTTCCTCTCAGCCTCAGGACACCTCCTGGCCTCCTGGCTGCTGCGCGTGCCTTTTCCATGACCCACAAATGCACTCTGATCCCAGAACCCCTGACGCAGTTCCTTAAAGCTAAAGCTCCCCCTCCCTCAAGGGACACACTCCAGCGCTCCAGCAGAGTTCCAGGTCATCATGAATTTTTGGGTTCACTCCCAAGAGGCTCAAAAGTATATTATGCAAATTAAGAAACCCTTGCATTATCATAGATTATGCTAATAAGATGCTAACCAGGATCCAAGTGGACTTAGGCAGGGGCTTTTGAAAGAGACACAGATAGGTGTTGATTCCAGCCTGGCGCCGACCACGAACCCTCCAATAAAGCACCAAACTGTGTCTAACCTGAATTGTTTTCCTTGGTAAAATAGAGAAAATAATGTTACCTGCCTTCTTTTTTTTTTTTTTTTTTAATTAGGTAAAACACAGAAAGTTGCGTCTTTCACATAAGCATATTTAACAAGGAGTAGTTTCTTTTCTTTCTTTCTTTCTTTTTTTTTTTTTTTTTTTTTTGGTACTGGGGATTGAACTCAGGGGCACTCGACCACTGAGCCACATCCCCATCTCTTTTTGTATTTTATTTGAAGACAGGTCTACACTGAGTGCCTCACCATGGCTGAGGCTGGCTTTGAACTCATGATCCTCCTGCCTCAGCCTCCCAAGTGCTGGGATGACAGGCGTGCGCCACCATGCCCGGCTTAACAAGGAGTAGTAAGGATGATGAGAGTAATATAACCCGAGCAGATCCCGGGCATCTCCGGACCCAGCTTTGGGGAAGGGTGGCCTTCAACGCAGCGCAGTCTGGGAGGCACAAGGTAGAGGGAAAGCTGCCCCACATCTTGTTCTCCTTAAACACTTTCCTTAGTAGGTGATGGGAAGGGACCAGGTGAGACCACACACCTGTCCGTCCCACTGTTCCACTGCCTTCTAGAGCTTGTCCATCATGAATTGGTGACTTGCCTCTTCTATTTGGCGACCAGCTTGGCACAGGGAGGCGGCCTTGCCAACGCGTGCGGGAAGTGACTGACATCACCGCCAAGCAGCCTCAGCCAAGCTGCACGGAGTCCCACCCCGATTCCGTCATGAGCACTCAACACCCACCGTCACCAGAGGCCCGCCCACCGTTCACGTGGGTTTGTTAGTATCTTCCTCATCACCCCACCACCGGCACCTGCAGCATACGTGGCTGCGGGAGGGGATCCTAACAAAACGTCCCCAACCTGGCCTGGGGGTGTCTGAACTCTGAGCACCTCCTGGCCCACAGCGGGCACGTCGAGATTCCCAGGGAAGCTTCCCTGCCCCACCCCCAGTATCCCAGGGCTCCTGGTGGATGCCGGGGTCTGCACTGGGGACCTGCAGGGCGGAGCTCCGGCTGCATCTCGGAGCCCAGGGCTACCTGCGGATTCAATATCTCGTGTTCTCCACACTGACGACGCCTATTTATACCCTGGTTCTGTAAGAGGAATTGCGATTTAATGATGGTCCATCAATTTCCATGCAGCCGTTGCTGTGGCCTGATGGGTGGTGTTCACCCTTGTTTATTTGTTTTATAATTTAATTTTCCACAAGAGATAAACAGGGCTATTTTTTGGAGGCCATTATAAGAATTGAAATTGATTCAAGTGTTGGCTCTGGCTCATTTCTTTCTTTCTTTCTTTCTTTTTTTTTTTTTTTTTTTCTGCACAGCTGTACTTAAAATTTAGAAGCTCCTATGTATTCAGTCCAGATTTGGACTTGGTAATGCAAAAAAAAAAAAAAGGCTGCCATTATTTTGCACTTGCTGTATCCCGGGCACTGTAGCCAGCATGCGACATGCATTTCCCCACTGAATGTGGCAGGACTGTGGTTACGGATGAGGAAACAGAAGTTCAGAGAGGTGGGGTGAGTTGCCCGCGGTTGCTTCAAGGTATGGTCAGGACATAAATTCGGACATCAGGGGGCCAGTTGCGGTGGCGCACGCCTGTCATCCCAGTGGCTTGGGAGGCTGAGGCAGGAGGATCATGAGTTCAAAGCCAGCCTCAGAAACAGGGAGGCCCTAAGCAACTCAGGGAGACCCTGTCTCTAAATAAAATACAAAATAGGGCTGGGGCTGTGGCTCTGTGGTCAAGTGCACCTGAGTTCAAACCCTGGTACAAAAAAAAAAAAAAAATCCAGACATCAGGAATCCCTGGCCTATGGCTTTTCGTTTCTTCAGTCATTCATTTATTTAAGAAATGTGCTCTGGGGTCTCCCTGCGCTGGAGAGTGGGGATCCCACGCTCAGCACGGTGGCCGTCTTCTGCATTTATAGAACCTTGAGAACTCTTTGGTCAGGAGCACATTAAGCTTGCAAAACAACCATCGCCTCTTATTTGCCAAGCACTTTAAAGTTCACAAACATGCATGCACACCCATTATCTCATGTGAGTGGATTTACTGCACTGCCCAACGCTTACATAAATGGCAAATGAGACTCGCGGCTCTGGAGCCGCCTGTTATTGAAGGTGCGGCCCTTCCACTCAATCTTTCCCAAACCAGAGGCTCGTGTTCACGACACTCAGAGCAATCGCCTGTAAATTAAATGACTGTCCTTCCCGCACTCCCGTCACTCCCGGCCTTATGCTGCTTTCAAAATGTGTCTCGGGTCTCCAGATGGGTGACCTCTGTCTTCCAGAGTCCTCCTGGCTCAGATGACATGTGGGTTTCCCCGTGCTGGGGGCTGGGGTGCCACCTGGAGACCTACAGGGTGCAGTTTGACAGGTGGGGCAGCCCCCTGAGCTGCCGACTCCTCTCCCGGAAGCCTGCTACGCATCTAACTCATCTATCTGGTGTGTGTGTGTGTGCGTGTGTGTGTGTGTGTTTAACAAGCCAAAACACTAACGGTTGATCGTCAGTCACATGTTGACAGCCTTGTAGAGAGGGATAGAGTGAAGCGTTGTTTGTTTTTTCTTGTGGCTCAGGGTAATAGGGAGCTACAGCAAGGTAGACCCCAGTTGTGAGGGAGTCCGGCAGTTTTGGGCACTGGTTCCATTTCTGCTGATGGAGAAGGACCCCGTAGGTGGCTAATGGGAGCTGCTCCCTGAGAATTCTCCCTGAGAATCTTCATCTTTTAATTGTTCTGCTCTCCATACTTTTTATTAGTGCATCATCATTGTACTCAGTGGCAGGAATCATTACATACTTGTACATGCATCCGATACAAAAATATTTGGCCAGTATCACTTTCCCCCGCCTCCCCTGGGTCTTCAAAGCCTAGGGAATAATCATGGTGACAAGGATGAAAATGGAAGCCCTACTTACGTAGCTAAGGCTTGGCCTCAGGGTCTCGGTCCCGCTCCCTCACTGGTCTCCGTGGTCTGGGCGGGAGCTCTTGGTGGGGCCTCTGGGCCGCGCAGGACGCCAGGGAAGGGCTGTGGGTGGTCCTCCCGCCTGGCGAGGCGGACAGGAGGCAGCAGACCTGCACCGAGCACCACTGTGGACTCGGGCCAGAGCACAGGGTGGACGGTGACGGGGACCCACCTCGGACTCCTGAGAGAGGCGTGGAGAGGAAGGAGCGGCCAGCCCGGCTCCGTGGGAAGAGCGCTCCGGGCGCAGGGAACAGCAAGGAGAGGAGGAAGGGCAGGGGCGGGAGGAGCGGCGGGCGGCCAGGGTCGCGGGTTGAGGAACAACAGGCGATGGGGGTGGGGCGCAGAGGCCGGGCCAGGGCCAGCGGCTCTCCCGACAGAAAGGGAACGCAGGCCAGAACGTGTGGCAGGCCCTGGAGGTTCGGCAGTGGGGAGACCCGGGCGAGGTCGGCTTCCGCAGTAGGTTCCATCGGACCCGCAGAGCAGAGCGTTCTCCCGCAGGATGGAGTGCGCGAAGTTCCTCACGAGGCGTCCACAGTTTTTCGGGCTGTCGCGTCTTGGTGATCTGCTGCGCACTTGTGCCCACAGGTCTCTCAGTCTGGGGCCGCCGCACCTCGGGCCCGTGAGGCCTGCTAGCAGATGATGTTTGGGGCGGTCCAGGGCCAGACGGGGAGGCAGGCACTGCCGGAGACATGTGGTGCGTCCCCTCCATGAATTGGGGTCACAATGGTCGTGCCCGGCACAGCCTCTCCGTCTGTCTGTCTGTCTCTCCCTCACACGCTGACCATGGACCGAGCAATGGGATGGGACAGAGAGGTGCTGTGTTCTTCCGGAGGCTGGGCCTCAGCCTCCTCTGGCCTCCGCTTCCACCTCCTGGGCTGTGCCTGGTCTCTGCCGCCAGGCTGGGAGGTCGCACGAGCAGAACCGCGGGGACCCCATGGAGAGGAACGCGGTGCCCTGTCCGCGGCCCCAGTCGGGGTCCCAGAGACAGCCACAGCCAGCACTGACCACCGGTCATGTGTGTGAGGCCACTGCGGGCTTTCCAGTCGTCCCCAGCCCACTGTATTCAAAATGGAAAAACGAGACATCCACCCAGAAAGCCGGGAGAAACGATCTGTCGCTCTTTTACGCTTCCTTGTGTTGCAGTGGTTAGTCCCATAGATAGCCACCGAGCTGCCGGACCGTGGGGAAGATTTCCTGGTCACTTGGAGGGAGAGGGGACGCCACGCAGGGATTCTGAGCTGACTGTCGGAACCATGTCACCCTGAACCGCGGCCAGGGAACGGGCTGTCGGGTTCAAGTGTGCGGATGGGGACTCCGGATGGGAGACGACCCCCACCTTCAGGCCGGAGACGCTGGTGGCCTAGCCAGGTGGCCGAGGTGGACGCCCAGGGGCTGGGCCCAGCTGGGACACTTTCATGGCAGACTCAAGGTCCCTGCGATGGAACGGCCGAAACTGGCTCTGATGCATTGGTGACAGATCCAGAGAGGGACTAAGGACGTGCCTGTGAAAGGTGGGGACAGCCCCATGGACTCCTCTGGGCCTTTCCCATCTGTCACGGGCCCCAGGTCACGAGAAATTCTGAGACTTGGTGGAGTTAAAAACGGAGAGAGTCTCCTCTTCCCCGAGGCCACTGTGGAGGGCATCTCCTCCGGTTCCTTGAGCACAGGTCAGCCAGGCCGACCCCTGCCCCAGACCACCACCGCACGAGTGTGCAGACGTGGACAACTAACGCGCACGTTCAGACGCCCTGACGGCAGCTGCATGTCAGTGATCGTATACTGTCTCAGCCCCCGACAGCTGCTGGGTGTCACAACCGTGCTGATCATTGCAGATCGACACTTAATGAAGTCCAAAGCGCAGGCGTTATTAGGTAGTCGTGGGTTGCCAGAGTCAGCCACATCTACGAAGAATCAGCACTGTTTGTGTACGTGTGCATACAGCTGGAGCCAAGCCTCCATCTTTCCCCCAGTGAGCAGTAAGCTGCCTGCCCGTTGAGAACGGAGCCATCTCATTGTATCAGTTAGCTCCTGCCACCATCCCGCCGCGTAACAAGCATTCACAGAGCTCAGTGGTATCCAGCAGCGAACCGGCAGCTCAGCTGCCTGGGGTCGCTGGGTGGCGGCTCTGCTCTGCTGGCCTTGGCTGGGCTGCTCCTCCGGGAGCCGGTCGTGGAGAGGCAGTGCTGGTCTACTGCTGCAAAAGAGCTGCATGCTCAGCCGCGGGGGCTGCGGTGGCAGCCTCCAGCTGCCCGGGCCTTCGGGCTCTCCCTGGGCTTTCAGCCGAGACCACGTAGCTCAGCCCTCTGACGACAGAACGACAGAACGCGGCAGGGATGGAGCCTGGCTGTGTCCGCCCCACGCGCGGCTCCTGCCTAGGGGAGTCTTTGCTTCCGGGCTCACTGGGGGTGCAGGCGTGGTCGGGTGGCCGGGGCTGAGCTCTCTGCTCAACCCTGTTGATGACGGGGTCCCACCTGCACCGGGGCAGCCCTCCCCGCCCACCTCGGCTTCTCTCTTCTTTCCTCCCTCCCAGGTGCACCCCTCAGGGGGCCCTCGCACCCTGATTCCATCCCTGCATCCGGTTCCCAGGGGACATGGCTGACACTCTGGGAGTTGGTGGCTGGCCACCAGCCGGCGTGCATGTCCTTGGCTAGGGTGACGGGGTGAGGGCTGAGCTGGCTGTGCTGCCTGTCACTCTCCCGGGCCACCTGGGCAGCCCAGGCGCGTCGTCACAGCAGGACAGAGGCACGGGCGGCGGAAGCCAGCAAGCCTTCCTGAGCCCCGGTTCCGTATCCAGCTGGGTGGCCACATGGGGAAGGGAGCCCGTGGCTTTCACGGCAGGAGCTCCAAGGTCGCAAGACAGGGCAAGGGCGTGGACGAACGGCTTGCTGGGGCCATTGTTGGGATTTTCCATCGTCACTCCGCTGAGCGGCGTGCGGCCACCGAGCCTGTGTGCTCACTGTCCCTCGAGGTCCTTCCCCTTGAACTTGCACAGGTTCGTCCCACTCGTCCTCCACGGCTATCTGAGGCCCTGTCCCCTGGGAAATCGTTCCTGTCCACAGTGGCTGTCCCTCCCGTGTCCTCTGGACTCCTCTAGTGCCCCGACCAAGAGCCTTCAGCATGGTAGAGGGGAGCAGAACCCCCAGAAGATCTGCCTGGCTCCAGCGTGGATGCTGGGCACGGATTCCTGGAGGAGAGAGGGGAACAAAGGATCGAAATGCAATAAGAAGCCAAAGTGAGCCGGGCACCGTGGCGCACGCCTGTCATCCCAGCGGCTCGGGAGGCTGAGGCAGGAGGATCGCGAGTTCAAAACCAGCCTCAGCAACAGCGAGGCCCTAAGCAACTCAGGGAGACCCTGTCTCTGAATAAAATACAAAAAAGGGCTGGGGGTGTGGCTCAGCGGTCGAGGGCCCCTGAGTTCAATCCCCGTTCCCTCCCTTCCCCCCCAAGAAAAAAAGCCCAAATGAGAATCCTCCCAGGTGCAAATGGAGACCTTGTTGCACCTATTTCACAGACTCGTAAAGAAGACACTCCACAGTAAGCAGCTGGTACGTGGCTAGTGTATTATGCGTGCTCATGGATCTGAATGCAAGAACCAACACAGGAAGCCAGAAGAAGAAAAAGACAGGAGGCTGTCTTGATGATGTTTTGGATAGAGAAACGTTTCTTAGAGAGGGTTTATAAACTACGAATCATAAAAGAAAAAACAAAAACTGGAATTCACCCAAACTAAAAACGTCTGCTTCATCTAAATACGTCTTCAAGAAATGTATCGGCAAGCCACGGCGGGCTGGTGGAAAATACTGCAAAACATATATCTGACCAAGGACCTGCGTCAAGAATGTATAAAGAATTCTTACAATTGGGTCATAAAAAGATCAACAGTCCAATAGAGAGACTTGAATGGGTACTTCACGTAAGAATATGTGCAAATGGCCCGTAAACACTTGGAAAAGGCTTCCATGTGGTTAGTCATTAGAGAAATGCCAATTAAAAGAGCAATGAGGCTCGGTTCCATACCCACTAGAATGGCCAGAATCAAAATACCACCACCAGCAAATGTAGGTCAGGATGTGGAGGAGCTAGGACTGTCCTGCGTTGTTGGGAAGTTGAAAATGTCTTAACGTCACTGGAAGACAGTTTGGTAGCTTCTCAAGAAGTTAAACATACATCTACCTGGTGACCCAGCTCTTGGACTCCTGGATATTTATCCAAGAGAAACGAAAACAAATGTCCATAAAAAGCTTTGAATATAAATGTTATAACAAACCACAAACTGGAAAGAGTCCAAATATTTATCTACAGGAAAATGGTGTAAAAGACGGGGCTATATTTAGAAAATGGGATACTTGTCAGCATCAACAAAAACAAAATAGCATCAAGGGATTCATTCAATAACATACGTGAATATCAAAAATGTTTTGCTGAGCCGGGTGTGGTGGTGCACACCTGTCATCCCAGCGGCTCGGGAGGCTGAGACAGGAGGATTGTAAGTTTGAGGCCAGCCTCAGCAACTTAGCGAGGCGCTAAGCAGCTCGGTGAGACCCTGTCTCTAAATCAAATATAAAAGGGGTTGGGGGTGTGGCTCAGTGGCTAAGCACCCCTGGGTTCAATCCCTGATGCAAAAGAAAAGTTTTGCTGAATGAAAGAAGTCTGCCCCTCAAAGTACAGTTTGCATAATCATGTTTGTAGAAAAATCTAGAATAGGCAAAATTAACCTATGACGGAACAAACCAGGCAGTGCTTGCTTGCAGGGGGCGGGGGGGGGGGGGGGGGGGGGGGGGGGGGGGGGCAGGGAGGAAGGGTTTGCCTGGGAAGGAACACGAGGGGAACTCATGGGATGATTGGCACATTTTAGATTTGAGGATAGATTTGAGGATTTCGTTATCTATAAAATAGACCTTAACAACAACAACAACAAAACAAAACACAGGTTATTCTTATTAATATTTCCACTGTTGGTTTTTGCATCCCAGGCACCGAGGTCTTCTCTTGAAAGCACCACAGAGGCAGGAGACTGTCTGTCTTGCCCCTTTTTGGCTCTGTGGTGTGCAACACCATGCCTGGCACATAATAGTTCCTCCATAAACGTTTGTTGAGTGAATTCTCAAATGATGAAATAAAGGAGTATCTGAAGAGGAGCAGGAGTGAAATAAATTTCTGGCTTTAAAACCGCGGGGTTGGGAGAGACGCAGCCCTGGTAGTCACAGCCCTCGGGTATCTCCATTCTGGCTCGCTGGACAGCTCGGGCTGGTGAACACTCCTGTCTGTGTAGCTACGAGACAGCCGGAGGCTGCTCAGGAACGAATTCCGCATCTCTGAGAAATCATTTGCTTTTAGAAAAAAAGTTATAAATATTCCCTGCCCAGCTGAACAGAATGGTTCCACTGGGGTCCCCCAAAATCAGTCCTTAAAAGCCTCCTTTTACTCACACAGAAAAGCTCACCAGGGAGGGCGGGCGGGGATGGGTCCCGGGAAAGGAAGGGAAGGGCCGCCAGGACGCAGGGCGCCCGCCCCGGAGCGCAGACCCTGCACGCGCACGTGCGCTGGCCCCGCCCTCCCACGCGGCTTGCAGGGCCCCTGTCCACAGGTGAGAAAGAGTCTTGGAGGCTCTGAAGCCCAGGCGGCCCGGCCCTGGCGAGAGCGTGTCCTGGCCTTGGTGGGCGCTGCCCGGGGCCCAGAAGCTCTCTGATCTTCCAGTCCCTCATCTGTAGCGGGTCCAAGCCTGGCCCTCGCTGTGTCCCTCAGGGTGAGGCCAGGGCGATAGCACCCCGGGGACACTCAGAGGAGCAGTGGTCACTAGTTCTTGGCCTCTCCCACGCAGGTGGGGCAGTGGCCGGCCGGGCTGGAGTGGGGCGACTCTTCCTCTCCTCCCGTATTTAAAGCGCCCCACGTGGGGAGCCCCTTCCTCATCTGCAAGTGGAGGGAGGACCAGAGGCCCGGCCTTGACTGCAGCGGGCACTCCCTGGGGGACAGGAGGGTGTCGCCATAGCAACGGCTGGGCTCCAGAAGCAGCGCACGGTCCAGGCATTGGACAGGGCCAGGAGGACAGAGGAGGCTCTGGAGATGGACCAGTGACCTTACAGAAGGGCACGGAGGCACGGAGAGGCCAGCAGCCTGCCCAGCCCCGCGGCCAGCCCTCAGTGAGCCCGTCACCACGCTGACGGGATGAGGGCCACTTGGGGATGCAGAGACGCCACGTGGACCCAGTCTTGGCAGGACTGTCTTGTGCACAGGACACAGAGGCTGGGTGACCCCCTCCAACTCCAGGAGCTGGCCGAGCTGGGAAGACACTTGGTTCAGGTCTGCTCCCTATCTGCTGTGTGACCTTGGGTGATAGATAGTCCCTCTCTGGTCCTATTGCTGCACATGAGAAATCACACCTGATGCCAGCCGGGCCCTGCAGGAGTGTCTGCTTGTCTGCCACGGGACACCCCCAGGTCCCTCACGGCCTCGGAGCCCATACCAGGGCTTCCGGCACGGACCAGGACCCACGGCGCCCTCCTAGATCCAGGCGGAGCCCCTGGTGAACGCCCAGCGCGGGTGGTCTCCGGGACCTTGTTCTTTTGGGAAAGGACCCGGAGGCTCCTCAGCCACGGGGACCTGGGGCACGGCCCTGAGCCAGAGGCACGAGGCTGGGCTTCCTGGAGGCTGGGCTTTTGGAGGCTTAGAGTCTTAGAGAGAGAAAGAAAGATAGAGCAGGAGCCAGGGCCACGCAGCCACGCCCCTCCAGGGAGGGTGAGCCCCGCCACGTGGACGGCCAGGCCTGGGCCAGGACGGGGGCAGGGAGAGCGGGCGGGCGGAGTGCGCAGCTGGACGTCGGGAGGGGCCGAGCCCAGCGTCGTCCTGGCTGACCTCTCCCCTGTGGACCGGGCGTGACGGCCCTCCCCGGTGCTCTGTGGGCCACTGTGAGGTCAGGGCCTCCCCCACCCCCGCCCCAGGAGAAGCCGGAGTGGGGTGGGCTTGGAGAGCGCGCAAAGTCACGAGGTCAAAAGCACGGCCAGGCCTGCGCCCTCGCCCTCAGGAGGAGCAGGCTCCGCAGAGCCCCCTGCCCGGCCCCCAGGGCCTCGCTGCCCACCTGGTAGTGGTGGGGGGCCACGGGCCCAGAAGGATGGGCCGCGCCCTTGGTGCCCTCCCGGTCTCTGCAGCAGACCCTCCAACGCCAGCAGGGGCGAGCAAGTCCAGGCTTCGGCCACGGTGGCCGCGTCCCCTGTCCCTCTGCAGCGAGCCTGGTGGGAGGCATCAGAGGTGCCGTCGTGCTCCGCAGGCTGAGGCGCGGGCCTTGACACAGCCTTGTCACCGAGCCCGGGACAGAGCCGCCGGGCCTCTTGCAGCTTTCTGAGGAGTGTCCCTCTCTGAGGGTGACTCGGGCAGAGGGTCACGGACACCAGGCCAGGCTCCTCTCGGACAGCCGCGGAGGGACCCGAGACGGTTCTCGAGGAATGGCAGGGCCACATCCTGCCTTGTCCCCAGGGCTGCTCTCAGCCCTGTCACTGTGCTCGGAAGCGGGTGGCCCACGTTGACGGGAAATGAGGCTCCGTCTGCGCGGCTGGAGAGGCCCTGGGCAGAGCCGAGGTCCCAGACAGGCAGGCTACTGGGGCGACGGAGGCAGGGCGAGGCCCACCCCGTCCTTCCAACCAGATGGCCGGCCGGGACTCCGGGGTGAGGCCTCTCCGCCCAGCTCCTCCCACAGGGCCTGCCTGGCCCCTGGGATGTGGCGTAGGAGAACTGTTGACAAATGTTTGTTGATCGAATAAATGTGAATTCACGTCTGAACTCAGTTCTCTTCCTTTGGATAAATCCTCGACCTCTCTGAGCCTCGATGTCCTCACCTTGAAAAATGACCTCGTGACCTTGCACTGGACAGGCCCTAGGTTTCTTTCAGACCGGGGCCCTGTTAAAACTGGCCTCAGGGTGTGGAAGTGAGGAGGACTAACCATCTGGGGTGGCCGCTGACTGCCCCGGGACCCGGACCTCCCACACCCTCCCCTGAGAAGCAGCTCCCTCATGCCGGCGGGGAGGCCCAGCAGGGCCCGTCACGCAGCGGCCACACGGGAGACTGGAACGGGGCCTGCGTCCAGCCCTGCCGCGTGGAAGGTCCAGTTCTCCCGTGGTGACGCGGGTGTGCAGGTGCCTGCAGGGCGCACGGGAGCACTGAGGTGGTCACTGCCGCGTCGCAAAGCCCCCTGACCGCTGGCACACAGCTGTCCACACAGACAAGGGGACGACGCTGGCACCAAGGGCTGGAGCCCAGCGGGCGTGCAGCACAGCAGTGGTCCCAGCTCGGCACGTCCAGGGAGACATTGGAGCCAGAAGTGCCAGGTGACGGGGAGGGACGTTGTTCGTAGGTGGCAGAGAGGGGGCAGGACGTGCCCCACGCAAGGGGGGGTTGGTTCCACTTTTTTTTTTTTTTTTTTTGGTACTGGGGATTGAACCCAGGGGCACTTGAGCACTGAGCCACGTCCCCAGCCCTATTTTGTATTTTATTTAGAGACAGGGTCTCCCTGAGTTGCTTAGGGCCTCCCTTTGGCTGAGGCTGGCTTTGAACTCGCGGTCCTCCTGCCTCAGCCTCCCAAGTGCTGGGAGGACAGGCCTGCGCCACCGCGCCCGGCAAGCCAGTTGAGTTTTCAGGGTTTCCCATTTACTGCCAATGATGAAATCTTTGCTGCCACAACCCGAATCAGACCTGTTTGGAGGTTTCCTGTGTCCATCACTGAAGAATGATGACAGGCCTTTTCCTAGATAAAAATGGAGTTTGTGAAGTAAGCGTCCTACAGATTTCTAGCAGGCGCCTGCGAGGTAGTGTGCGCCTGATTTCCCTCCGCAGAGCTTTTCTGCTAACCGTGTCTTCACGTCCTTGTTTATCGCCTGTGTCCCCAGCTAGCACATTCCCCACTGAAAAGCAGAGTCCCCTGCCTGTCCCCACCTAGCCTGCCTGTGGGGACAGTGCCCGGGAGGCGTTTGGCGACCCTGGCTGTGTGGGGACGTCTTGCTGGCACGTGAAGGGAAGCGCGTGGAGACCCCCAGTTCCAGGCCCAGAACGTCCCCGGCGCCAAGGCCAGGAGGTGGCTGCATCTGTTCCCAACCTCCACGATGGCTGTCCTTTGGGGACCAGGCCAGGGGCTCGGGGCTGCTTATCTGACCCCCACGTGAATGACGATCGCCATCGTGGGTGCACGAGCTCCTCCTGACTTCTGCACAGCGCGGGTGACGTGACCCCTCTAGGACTCACAGGCCGGAGTCCCAAGTCCCCAGGACCCCAGCCTGCGACGTGTCTGCAGGGGCCTCTGAAAGGCGATTCCATGCCAGTGAGGCCATCCGGCTGGGCCTGCGCCATCTGGCCAGCGTGAGGGAAAGCGGACACAGAGACACTGGAGGGACGAGGACACGGGGAGAGGCCCTCTGAGGACAGGGCGGGATGGTGCCGTCAGCCAGCCACGCAGAGAGGCCTCGAGGGGACCCGCGGCCCCGGCCCCCAAGCTTCCAGCCCCCGGCCTCCAGAACAGAGAGGACAGATTCCTGCCGTCGCAGCCCCGCACGAGCCACCGCCTTCTCCTGCTGACAAGCATCTGCGGCCTCGGGCGCCCTCCACAGCCTGCCGGCTGCTCCCGGCCCCGGGCCAGCCGCGTCCAGTGAGCTGGGGGTGGACACTGCCCCGTGGCACCTGCCTGTGAGCCCAGGGGGAGGGAGGACAGGCCTGCAATGACCAACCCGTGCCCCACTGCCCCGACGCACCCCCGGGGCCCCTGCAGGACACGAGCTCCTCCGTGGCCACGAGACGCCCGCAGAGGGGAGGGGGCATCTCAGGAGAGGACGCCGCCTGCAGCCAGGCCTCGCGTGCCCGTGGAGGAGCCCACTATGCCAGCACCTGGACCTTGGGCTCCTGTCCTCCAGAACGGGAGGCAACAGCCACCCCTCCCACGGGTGGCAGCAGGTCCCAGGGGTGGGCGCGTTTGGAGCAGCCCGGGGCATCCGGATGCCGCGTCCCCACCCCCGTCCCCCTCTCTGAAGAGGGGGTCCCAGGGCACGGGTCTTTCAGGGCTTCTTGTAAAGCGGCAGCGAGACGCGCCTCGTGACGTGCTCCGCACCGCGGCCGGCACCTCGTAGGTGGTCAGCAAACCCCACGGGACAGCCGCGTGATTGTGAAGCCCGAAGGCGCCGGAAGAAACAGGCACCCGAGCCACAGCCGGACGGGGAGCCCGAGCGCGCTCCGTGGCCCGCGTGCGTGTGGGAGGTGTGCGTGGCACGGCTGTGCGCCTGGGGGGCGTGGAGGGTGGATTTCACGGGCTCTCGGAGGTGACGTGGGCGTGCGTTTCCAGGGAGGCACGCGTGTCGATGGCGTGTGCTTGCAGGGGCCTGGGCTCAATCGTGGGGTCACGGGGTCACCTGCTCATCAGTTTCCTGAGGCTCGTGAACACGCAGGCAGGTCAACAGGCCAGGGGACGGGGACAGGCCCAGCTGTGGGGCAAGGGGGCAGCACTGATCCCAGCTGCTGATCTGGGCAGGCTTCCTGGAGGAGGGGCGCTCAAGCCAACGCGGCCAGGTGGAGGAGGAGGAAGGCCACTGCGGGGGATGGCAGCCACGTCACCAGTGTGGGTCCATCCCATTCTTTGGAGTCCACGTGTCCCCAGGTGCACCCCGAGAGCCCTCCAGGCCCCAGGTGGCGTGGTCACAGAACACAGAGGCACAGATGCCAAGGAGGACAGCTTTATTGTACAGACCACGCACGCGGGGAGCCCGCGCCCCCAGCGGGAGACGCCTCTCGGGCCCTTCTCGCCTCGTGGGGTGGCCGCGCCGGCGGCTCCTGACCGGGGCCCTGGGAGGCCTGGCCGCCGCCCTCTGCAGGCGGGGGGGGAGCCGGGAGCCTTCGCGGACTGCATCTGCGGGGCTGGAAGCAAACGCAAGTCAGCGCTGGTGAGGGGCGTGGGGGGTGACGGGGCGGAGGGGTGGCAGGGGCTGGCTCTGTTCCCAGGGGTGTGACCTAGAGACCCTGCGGGGTGGAGAAGGAGCAGCAGAGGGCAGCATCTGGAGAGACAGCCGGGCGGACTCGCTAGAGCTCCTGCTCTAGACTGGATCAGGTCAAGATCGAGATCCAAGCGTCCCCTGGAAGGCCTGGGGGCAGCCCTGCACTCCTAGCTCCATGCCTCGGGGAGGTGGGTACCGTGTGGGGGAGGGTCCTCTGGTCGTGGGGGGTGTGCGGGGGGCTCTTGGAATCCCTGTCTCTCTTTTTGCTGCTCGGCTGTAAGGTGAGAGGTTCTGCCTTGTGTACCCGGGAGGAAGTACTGTCTCGCCACAGGCCTCAAAAGAGCCAAGCAGCCGGGCGCGGTGGCGCACGACTGTAATCCCAGCACTTTGGGAGGCTGAGGCAGGAGGATCGCGAGTTCAAAGCCAGCCTCAGCAATGGAGAGGCACTTAGCAACTCAGTGAGACCCTGTCTCTAAATAAAATACAAAAAAGGGCTGGGGATGTGGCCCAGTGGTCGAGTGCCCCTGAGTTCAATCCCCGGTACCACAAAAAAAAAAAAAAAAAAAAAAAAAAAAAAAAAAAAAAGAGCCAAGCAGTCATGGACTGGAATCTGCAAACTGTGAGCCCCAATAACCTTTTTCTCTTTATAAGATGATTACATTGGGTATTTGTTACAGTAACGGAAAGCTGACAAATACAGAACCCACATTTCCAAGTGCAAGATCACCTGGCAATTATGGCATCTGCTAGGGGTCTCCTGTGTTCTTGTTAGACCTACACTATCTCTTGGAGTCTGTGGTATTATTATCCCCACGCTCCAGCTGGGGGCCCGGGTGCTCAGCAAGATGGCACCACTTGCCCAAGGTCTTGTGGCTAGTTGCAGGAAGAACTAAGTCTGGGCTCTAGTTTGCTTCCCAGATCCACCAGTGGTGGGGAGAGGGGCTGCACCGTGGAGTTCAGAACTCCAGCGTGGAAATCAAGGACATTTGGGGCACGTGCTCTGCTACTAGGGCGAGCATCTTTGGAGAAGCACCTTGCTTGGGGGGAGGAAGCAGACTCGAGAATTTATAAAAACAAAAGTATGGCAGAGACAAGATCTTCTCGGGCCATTTCTGCCAAGGCCCGTTCCCGTATGGACGCGTGCCCTTTACTTGGCCTTTGAAACGGCTTCCTGGGTCCCCAGGAGCATAATAATGTAAATGAACACCAGATCTTTACTTGGTAATTGAGAGCAGAGAGAAGGCCGTGTGAAGTCAAATTAATTTGCTCCGATGGAGTCCAAGTGTGTCCCCACGGAGGGGGCAATGGCTCTTTGATGGGCTGAGGTGTGCAAAAGCGTGGGGTCGGCAGCTCCTGCGGGCCAGGGCAGCCTGGGGGTGGTGGCGAGGTGCACACGGGCTGTTGGACCCCTGAAGTCTTGCAGATATCCTGAGCTCCCGGGACTGGGAGGCTGACGGAGGCTGTGGGCTCTCGGCCAGCTCCGACCTCACTTATACAGACACCTGGATCACGCACCTACGGGAACGCGTTACAGACGCAGGAGCAGCGTCCACTGGGTGACGGTGCAGCAGTGACCTAACCCCTCTGGTCCCCAGCTTGCCCACTGTCGCCCCACCCCCAAGCTTGGCCTCAGGGTCTCTCTGGCTGTGACGCAACAGTTGGGGTCGCCTCTTCCACCACGGGGGGAGGGGGTGCCACGCGCATCTCTCCATCCCCTGGTGCAATGAGCTCGAGAAGCTGAGACTCAGCTGGGGACCTCGAACACTCGGCCTCCCTCTTCAGCCTCCTCCTACAGGACACATCTGCATTTTAACATGCAGGGCCGCAGGTGGCCCCCGCAGAGGGTGTCCGACAAGCTTGCAACCAGCAACGCATTGTCTTGGCTGAAACCGCTACAACCCCGGGGGCAGCGGGTGGCGGTGGTAAAGGCAGACCCCCTGGCGCCTTACCTGCCCGGGCCCTACTTGGGGAGGTATTTCTTCATGATGCTCTCCACGTCCTCTTCTGTCCTCTCTCTGCGCCCCGCTCTCTGCTTTCGGGGGACATTCGTTCCCCACAGTCACCCTCGAGCCGCGGGGGCCTCGGCCGACTCTTGATGCTGTCGGCGCTCTTGAAGGACACGATGGAACTGGAGGATGAGGACGAGTCGGAGAGGTGAGCGGGGTCCTCCCTGGACTCCGGGCTCTTTTTCAAAATGGTCTTGATCCCCGAGAGAAAGGGGAGGTCGGCCTTTTCCGTCTCAAAGTGGACTCTCGAAGGCTTGGAGCTGCTGTGCCCGTCTTTGGCTGCCCCGGCCAAGGACGGCGGCGTCTCCGCGGGCTTCCGGATGGCAGGGAGGAAGTCGTCGAAGTCCACGCTGGCCTTGCGTCTGGAGTCCAGGCCGGGGCGCGTCCAGCTGAGCGGGGCGCTGTCCAGGGGCTCCCCCATCAGGTGGGCGAACTGGCGGTTCTGGAAGACCAGCGGCTCCCTCCCCAGGTCCGGGCAGCCGGCGTCATCCACCGAGGACTCCAGACACCTCCTCCGAGGTCGCAGCGTGGGTGACAGGAGGGCGTCCCTGGGCAGGCTCGGGGGGCCCAGCTCTCTGCCCAGGCCGGGTCCAGAGTCCAGGAGGGACTCGCAGGAGCTGAACCGGGTCTTGAGCCTCTCGGGCGGCCGGGGGCTCGCGGTGCCCTCGGAGGAGATGCATCTCAGGCTGGTGGAGCGCAGCAGACCCGCCGACGTCCCAGCAGCCCCCTCTTCCTCCAGGGGCAACCTTGCCCGTGACCTCAGGGACAGAGCTCCCTCGTCGCTGCTGGCCCTGCCCCTCCTGAGCGTGGAAGCCCCGGTGGTCTGGTAAATGGGGGGGGTGGGCCAGTCCTCCAGGCTCAGAGGGGACCCTTGTCCCCTCTGGGCCCTTTTCCTCCGCAGGCCTTCCACGAACTCCGAGAGGGCCGCCGATGGACTGGGCAGCTTCTCCCTGGGCAGCGGGGACGCGTCTGGACTCCGAGAAGGCAGGGGGACAGACAGAGCCCCCGGCCTCTCTGTGGGCTTTCTCTGGACACCGAACCCGTCTCCGTCCTCAAAGCCAGGGGACGCACCGCCGTCCCTCGAGGTCTTGCTGCCGCCGTCCCAGGCTCTGCTGAGCGCTGACGCCGGCCGGGTCCGCTCAGCGCGTCTGGTCTCTTGGCTGGCCCTGGGCAGGGAGAGAGGCGCAGTCAGCAGGAATCCTGCGGCTCAGACAATCTGTGCAATTGGTGAGAGCCGCTAATCACGGGCGCTAATATTATTTTTTCTTTGGAAATGCCATCTCCACCTCACTCTCAAATGAACCGTATGATTTAATGTGCAAATTCAAGCCATGTAAATGATTTCTTGTTGCTTTCTGAGATGCAATCTCTGGCTATAATTAAACCCAGCTAAGTACATCTGAGTAGACTGGAACTGTGGCTAGGATGGGTGGCTTGGATTCATGAGGCGTCATATCTGGCAGGACGGGACCGTCGGCCCAGAGCTGACTGTGCAATCAGCAATTTGTGGAGAGGAACAGGCAGGGGACCAAACCCGAGGCCAGACCCACCAAGCAGGGCTTCAGAGGATCAATGACCCCAAAACGTGTCTCAGAGGGGTATTCCCTGATCATTTCATGGAACTGGGTGGTCCCCCCCAAAAGGAAAGAGTCACATGAAATCATCTTGAAACCAAGTCTACACTCGAGAGGACAGGCGGTTACTATTCTGGGACAACACCAACCTTGGCTTTTATGCAGAGGGAGAGAGCTGCAGCTGAGCCCAAAACACATTGCCTCCAAAAAGCAGGAGCTCGCAGTGGGGTGGGGTTACAGACTGTCAAATGAAGGGCATGGCTGGGCGCGGTGGCACACCTGTCATTCCAGCAGCTCAGGGGGCTGAGGCAGGAGGATAGTGAGTTTGAGGCCAGCCTCAGCAACTTAGCGAGGCCCTAAGCACTTAGCGAGACCCTGTCTCTAAATAAAACATAAAAAGGGCTGGGGATGTGGCTCAGTGGTTGAGCACCCCTGGGTTCAATCCCTGGTGCCAAAAAAAAAAAAAAAAAAGAAGGGTATCCTCTGCAGCGGAGACTGGAACCCATCAGCCTTTTCTTTAATAAATAAAATCTGTGTCTTCCTCTAAGAGAAACCACCTCCTCCCCGCCCACTGTCGTCAAGCAGAAAGGAACGCCAAATGTCGGGTTTGCCAACGCAGACACAGCCCCGGGCTCGGGTCCCTAGAGCGGCGGTTTCCAGGACCGGGTGCGAGGCTCGGAGCTGCGTCGCTCCACCTGTGGCATCAGAGGTGGGGCAGGGCCAGCCCGTGACACCCCAAGGGTGGCCGGGGTCTGCGGCAAGACTCTGAG